>CM077908.1:20268328-20855828 GCA_039720435.1 Amazona ochrocephala
AAACTATCTTTTTTAAAGAATTTACTTCTACTTGTGTTAACTTAGTCACATATGTATTACCATTGAAAACAGCATAACGAACTTCCACTGGAATCATTTTGCACACTTTGCTTTAGTCTTGCAGTCACATTACATCCTTTGCTACATTCTATAACTTGATATGGTTCTGGTCCTTTCCACACGTTATCATGTAGGTCTTTATATAGAACTGGTGGTTTGGGCAAGGGATCATCTGTTAGATGTCACAAATGCTGTATTGCAGAAAGAGAATCAAAACTAGACAAATTCAAAAGCTTTTGTACAAATTACGCTTTGCAAACTGTTTGAAGAAAATTCTTACATTTCCCTTTGGGTGTTTTTATATATATTACCTGCTTTAGACGACCCTATTTGAACAGAGGATTTGGACTAGATCATATCTCCAATATATGCCAACCACAGGCTGCTTGGCCTGCCTTTCTCTCCTGTATAGTTCTCTGATAACAGGAGAGGCCATCCCTCACATCAAGGTCTGGCATGGCATGTGTCCCCACCACTCAACGCCTGCTGGGTTGCAGCCAGCAGCGGAGCTAAAGGTTCTTCTTGGTGGCAAACACAGAGGCCAACCCAGTCTTGCCCTTGACTGCGGTAGGAGGTATTTGGCCAACCTCAGTCGTGGCACCTTGTTGTCAGTGCAGAGGTTCACCTGCTTCATTCAGTAACAAGTCACTACTATGGCAAAGCACATACAGATTTACGTTAGCAGTATATATACTACAGGGCGCAGCAGCATGTTGAAGATGCTAGTGGCAGTGAGGGATCAGCCAAAGAAATTTCTTACCAGTGGAGTTCTCTCATTCAAAGGCTGGATTGCTCACATGTCCGTTAACTGAAAGGAATGCTTCCATAATACCCTCTTCTTGTTTTTGAGCAATCCAGATTTGATTTAGCATTCTGTTTTCAAATTTCTTCAGTATAGTAAATACAATGGTACATGCAAGCAAAATTAGTAATATAATGCCTAAAACCTTCAAAGCAATAAATATCCAATTTTGAATCCAAGTCCCTACTCCTCATCCTGAAAAAATGTTGCGGAGCCAATCATCTAATGGATTTATACCTTGTTGGATTTTTTAAGAGTGTTCCTTTAGATAGGTCAATTGTTTGTGAACGCTCTTACTGTGATCAGACAGATTCACACAACACATACCTTCAAAGTCCTCACAGCCATGACCCTGTGCCAACAGCAAAAAGTCGATGGCTGTGCGGCTCTGCAGTAGGGAGTGTCGTAAGCTATTTTGATCCATTAATAATTCTGTGAGAACGGCAGTAGTTACGTTAGCCTGCTTTTCTGCCCAACAAGCTAGCTGGGCTATTGTTCTTAGGGCATTTCCTGCAGCCACTCCAGGGACAAATAGTGACAGAGCTACTCGAGCAGCTCTGCTCAGTAATTGAACATTGTCATTACAATCAGGGGTGAGTCCTATTGATCGCTTAGATCTAGAGCGGAGAATATGACTAAAATTACGCAATTCTGTAAACTTTGGTGCAAAAATAGTCAGTGAACCTAAATAGCATGGCCCTCCAACAATGTCTTTTGGTATTCCTTGCCACGCCCTATCTCCACAGATTAAAAAGACATCTGGTGGTAGGGCTTTGGCAGAACTGTTATTCCAAAGGAGGGGCACTGACCAAGGTGTATGAGTAAATCCATATGCATTAAAGGGTTCCACGGTGTCACCTGTATCATTTATTCCACAATAACCACCTCTAAACGAATAAGCATTATCTTTGGGTGAAACATCTGGTGAGTGTATCAAATATGAGCAGGATGCATAATTACATCCAAAATTTAGGCAGGTTTCTGTCCAGCCTTTTGAGGCATTCCCAATTGCTTGCGATGCCATTAAATTTAATTCTTGTGGATCCCAAGGGAGTGTCCTGTTCAATCCAGATATCAATTTTGCTGAGCAGTCCGCAACATTTTTTTGACTTACTGCAGTTGTTGGTCAAAAGTGCCTTAAAGCTGTTCTCATTATACCCAGGTGTTCCTATTAAACATGTTTGAAATGATCTGTGGCTGATGCCATAGCAAGACAAAATTCCGACACCCCATTCTCACTGGCCCATGTTACCCACAAATTTTTTCTAGGATTAATTTCGTGTAACAGAGATACAGAATTATATACAAAGAGCAAAATTAACAGCTTAACCACTAACAGGTTCTTAATCATCACTGACATCTTCTGCTGTAGAGGAAAGGCTTTCTGCTGAGTTTCGCCAGGGCCGTATCCAATGAGCCGGTATCCACCGAATGCCTTGATCTGTAAGCAAACATATAACCTCTTCCTGTTAGCTTAACTTCTGCGGGTTTTGCCTTATCATCTTCTGGCAGCTGCTGCAAATTTGCATGCGCTAACATCTCTTTTACAAGTGACAAATCCATACAATACAAGGCATAGTTTCTTATTAGCAACTGGCTAGTAAGTACAGGTGGTGTTATACACAAAATCACAGCCTCTAATAAGAGCTACTTTACATGCACAGACATTCAAGCTCCTGTAGCTAAGGCATTGGGTTTTTCCGCTTGTCCATCCAGCTCATGACAAGGCTTGAGAAACTCTGCAGGCAGCCTCCATGGGCCTGTAGGTAGAACACAAATATATCCCTTCCCCCATGCCATCAGTTCTCGAGAAGTAAGTCAAGCTAAAAATGATTCCTTAAAGCAAAGGCATTCTGATGAAACAGGAATGTGAAGCAGGTGCAGAAGCAAACTGCACCGTATCTCTGCCACCCTGGTGCTGTTTGGGTGGAGGTTGGTAAAGCTTGGATTCTCCCCTAGGTTACCTTAAACACACTAAGCAGTACTGCTCGGCAGGAGCTACAAATGCCTGCCTGCCCAGCAGCAGCTACAGCTGCCAGCCTGCTGAGCAGCAGCCATAAATTGCTGCTGGCAGCAGCACCTCTGCATTAACCCTTTCTTGCCCAAAATGTTAATCTGCTACCCATTAAAAACTTTTACATTAACCCAATAACAAAAAATACACAGAACACTGTCTGCCCTCAACAGACACACACATACACACATGCATGGGATCCCACAAACACACTCCACACAACTACAATATGTGAAACACAAAATGCGGACAATCATTACTCCCACTACATGGTCCCACGTACAAAATGTAGTTGCAATGACCCTGTGAAGACAATCAAGAAACCAGCTCCAAGCAGCATCATGGCAGTGCAAGGTGGCAGGCTCAAGCTCAGCGGGCGTCCCCACAGAGGCTCTGCCTCCCTCAAATCGCATGAGGCTTGGGCTTTTATACTGACCAAAATGCACACTCATTCCAATGCAGGTGGCCAGCCTACATCGGGAGAAGTGGCCAACAGTATCTATAAAGGTCTGCAAGGGTCGATAGAAACACAGACGTAGTTACATTTGCTAACTTTTAGTACATGAATATCACAGAGAGACTATAAGCACACAATACATCTGCATCCCCCACCCATCTTACTTTTCCCTTTATAACTGCCCATTTATCATGGGGATCTGGGGGATCTAAATCAGGCTTCTTTTCCGGATCAACAGGTCTCGGGTCAAAAGGACTATCCAGGTCAGCATCAGAATTATCAGGCATCAGAATCTCAGGAGCAGCAACAACAGTCTGATGAAAATGCACAGGCTCCTCATTAATGTGTTCTGGAGTTTCAGTGTTATCAAATGCAATTAAAACATTTTTCTCCTGTAGGTTTCAGGTGATCTGAGAGTAGGCTTTTTCTCGGGATTAACAGGGTCTGGGGCAAAAGGATTGTCTTTATCCCCGTCCTCAGCCTTCACAGCTGCGGCAGCAACTTGCAGAGGTTCGGAGGGTTGGGGGGGTGGGGGTGGGGGGGTTTGGGCTCCACTATCTCATTATTTGACTTAGCCGTGTCAGAGAGCTGTAAATTTGTGAGTCCGTTATGAAGTGTCTGTACTTTCTCATCTAACAATCCTGTCCATTTGTCCCAACCTTGACGATCTTGAGGATCAGGCTCTGGGGGGAGGGAGGCCAGGGGCGGCGAAAGTGATAAAGGAAGATGCAAATTTGTATCCCCTGGCCCATCCATCGGTTCTGGTTTTTTCGCATTTGTTCCATGGGGGTGGAAAAGCTCTTCTGCTTGCATATTTTTTAAGGAGTCAGTGATTAATCTCCACACAGTGGGATATCTGCTTGCCTCCTGCAATAATTCTTTTGTTGAGTCATTTAGTTCTTTCGGTTTTTCTGCTTCTTCTGGGGTAGAGACATTAGAGTCAATGGGGGAACGGTTTGGGGTGGAGGTAAGGGGATATTCTGGCACACCAGGCCTAAAATCTGTGGATGCCTTCACCTCACAGGGAGGTTCGATATCGTCAGGATCAGTAGCAATATCAGATTTTGATCTCTCTTTACTGGGCATGGCTTGAAAACCCCTCTTAATCGTTTTTGCAATTTTCGGGTAAGTTCTCCCTCCAGTACAGTGATCGAAGGGACTCCGATCGGGGTTCTTGGAACCCTTTGTCAGGGGCTCTGCGATTAATTGGGAGGCAGGGAGGGTGGGAGGGGGGCGGGAGGCTCAAGCAGGGATCCGGGTGGGGGGGCACTGGGGGCTGTGAATGGCATTGCTGGAGATAAGGCTTTCACTGCCGAAGCAGCTGCAGCTCTTTCTGATTTCATATCCCGCAAAGTCTCTCGGACAAGTTTCCACAGCGTGGAGTATTTTTGGGCCTCACGCGCTGCCTTCCCCCCATCAGTTATAGTGTCCCAGAGCTGTACGCCTATCGCCTCCCATGTGGATATTTCAAATGCTGTTCCAATCCCACTAAATAGCCCCTTTTCTTTACTCCACTGGAGTAGCCCTTTAAGTACATCTTCTTCATATTTAATCCCTCTCCTTGAGAGGATGCACTGGAGGAGATTAACGACAGCTGTCTCTTCCTTAGTTTGAGCCACCCCCATTCCTCCCCGACCGCCACTTGCCTTTAGTGAAGTGGACTCTTTTACGAGGAAACTCCCTTTTTTTTTTTCTTTTTTTTCTCCTGCGGCACGCGCGTGCTCTCTCTACTCGGCAGGGCTGCTGCCGGCTGCTTTTCGGTCGGCCTCCCACCCGTCAGGTCTGCGCTGATCTTCAACGCCGAAGCAGCTCTCAGGAGGCAGAGCTGAGGGGTCCCTGTTCAGGCGCCACTCTTCGCGGGGGTTTAGGAACAACGAAACACAGATCAATGTGATCCACGCTGAACAACTTAATGTGCGCAATCATGCCTTTTATAGGAAAGTTTCAGAACAGTAGAACATTCGATAACACTTGGTTGGTTAACTTCACTTAGCCGAGTGCTAGCAACAGTTTAATGATTGGTTAACTATGACAGCATATGTTTCAAGGTTACAGTTAACATTCCTTCTCTGCCTATCTCTCTCAGTAGTTTTCCGTGCTAACTTTTCCCAAGGCTTCTGCATGTACACGAACTTTAGTAACCCTCAGGCGAGGCCTCAATGCCTGCGGGTCACTACCTTACAATTGTCAAGCAGTTGTCTGGATTGCTCACATGCCCGTTCACAGCCAAATAGCTCTCCACAGAGGAAGACTGCTTACTTCATCCTCAAGACCCCGGCCCACAATCACCGGAGAGCAGTGCGCAGATGCCAAGAGGAGAAGACTGGGAGACTTATGATAATCAGTTCCTGGAGCTAGTTATAATATTCCCCACCTATACATGGGTATTATGAATATGTATAAGGCTAATGCAATAGTGAAAGTATATAAACCTGTAACAAATGCTAATCAGCATGCCTCTGGCTACAGCCACCCACCCAGAACTGTTGGTTTTGCTTTATTGACTTTGTCCCTCAATTGAAAGGAGGAGGCACAAAAGCACAAAATGTAATCAGTTCTAAGTAAGGTTAAGTCTGATGGCTTTGTAATGGGGGTGCCTGAAGGTAGTTTTAGGTCCATAGGACCTTAGTACAAAAAGTGTAAGAAAAATAAAATAGAAAAACAGGACCTGGGGATGGGCACAGCTAAACTAATTGATAAGTAGAAGGACAGGATGGCTGCTATGTTAATGAACCCATTAAGTTGGTGTAAACATCTAATGGGGAGTATCCAGGACTAGCAGATGTCCAGGGTGGGATCAGTTAAACTACCTGATAAGTAGATGGACAGGATGATTGCTATGTCTGTAATGTTAATTAAGCTGGTGCTTCAAAGACTGCCAGCAGTTATGAGGATTGTTGGAAAAAGTAAACGACTCTCAAAGACCACCACCACATTTTGTATGTATTCGGGAAACTTTCTGGAAAATGATGTAATTCATGTGCAGCCTCACAAATATGTAAGTATGCCCAAGTGACTATATAAGGACGGCCTGTGTGGCAATACCGTGATGCACATTAGGAGGAGCTATCCCCCGTGTCTCCCGGAGCCACAATAAAGAATACCTACTTGTCAACTTCAAACTTTGTTGGCGAGTTTGTTCCTGGAGTTTTCTCTGAATCACAATAAAACCCTGTTATCTCGATTAGCGGAGTGAGTTCTTATTTCACATACACAAAATCACAGCCTCTAATAATAGCTACGTTACAAGCACTCATATTCAAGCTGTTACTTTTCAGTTGCCCCCAAGTGATGGTTTGCAATGACTCCTTTTTCTCTTCCTCCATCTCATCCTGCTTGGGGTATTCACAGTCAGCTCCTGTAGCTGAGGCATCGGGTTCCTCCACTCGTCTGTCCAGCTCATGGCAAGGCCTGACGAACGTGCACAGGCTCCTCATAAATGTGTTCTGGAGTTTCATTTGTATCAACCATGTCAGCATGATCAAGTGCAAATAAAATATTTCCTCCCACAGATTTCAGGTGATCTGAGGGTACTATAATTGAGTCAGTTTGTAAAAGGTTATCATCCACTACCTGTGTGAGAAATGTTAATGTGATTCATGTAAGTAAAGACGATTTTTGAACAGGATTAAAAACTGATCCGTGTCAATATAGACTTAGTTAAATAGAGAATTGTTGTGTTAGCTGTAGATATAGACTTAGACAAGGGAACTAATGCAATCACAAGCTTCCCGAATGCAAGCCTTATGGGTATAAACCGGTTGGGGACGGTTGATTACGGGAAGGAACGACAAGAAGACATGCCTGAGATAAGAAGGTGAAGAGTTCAACCTTAAAAGTCTGTATAAAGGTCACTGAGGAAGACTCTTACTTCATCCCGAGACCCTCGCCCGAGACCACCAGGAGGCAGTGCGCATGCGGAAGGGACTTGCGAAACTCATTTTAATATGAAGCGGAGGACAATTTGCATATTGCATCACCCTTGTTGAATATGTAAGAGTATAGACTATAAATGCTATATGCTGCTGTTTGTAGGCATGCGTGTTGGTGGAGCGCAGACTCCTCGCACACCCAGCGCTGTTTGCTTACCTTTATTCTCTCAATAAATTCAAGCTGCTCAAACACAGAGAGCTTGGTCTCAGATTATTTATCACAACTGGGGGCTCGTCCAGGAGGGTCTTAGTTCCTGACTACTGACTCGAATCAGGAGAGGCGCCCCACTGTTTTGGCGGCTCCTGTTCGGGTCGGGTCCGGACTGACACCATCCTGAACCTGAATTGAGGTAAGCAAAGAACTAAATATTTGAAGCTCCCTGCTCTGCCGTAATAGCATTTTTGCTCGTAATTCTGCGCACAAAGATCTGAACGAAAACGATAGAGTCGTAAGTATTTTAGAGGAGTGTGCTGTTCGGTTGGGTGAGATACGGTTGTCTGTGGGTGTAAGAGTGTGTCTGAGACGGAACATAGTTCCGAAGTGATTGTGGAGGTCTTCTAACTGCGGTTCCAATATCCCGCGAGGGACTTGGCTGGTGAAGGACCGAAGTGATTTTAATAGGATTTGTGGGTGGGAAACAGATTGTAGATATTAGAACCCCTTCTGCAAGACACTCTGATTGGCAACCAAGGGCTGTAGGAATTGCCACTGTAAAATTCCTAGATGGGTCAGGAGAAGTCCAAAAGTCAGGACCCAAAGAAAGGGAGCAAGCTACCGGATATACCACCAGATAGTCCATTAGGGTTAATGATTAAAAATTGGGATAATAGGGGCCCCAGAAAAGGAAAAAGTAAATTAAAGTTAGTCCAATATTGTATGGTAGAATGGCCAAAAGAACCATTAAGACCTCATATTTTTTGGCTTGTTTTTGGATCTTTCGAAGACTGGGTTTGTCAAGCCCTAAATCTTTATGTTAATTCTAAGGAACCTTTTAGTCAAGAAGAAAGTGATTATGCAGGATTATGGATCAGGACTTCATGTCCTTTTCCAGCCTCGATATTCGCACTAAAGGTGGATGAGAAGTCCGAGGAGGAAGAGGGAAAAGAAAAAGAGAAAGAAAAGGATGATAAATGGGAGCCGTTGGATAACTTACCACCTCCCTATCTTAATAATCCACCTCCAGTGCCTCCACCAGCGGCTTTGCCCCCTCTGCCGGCACCATTATTGCCTCTGCCCCCACCACCTACAGTACCAGAATTAGATCAAACTCCAGTGGCCTGTACTAGGAGCAAAACTAGGATATAGGAAGGAGCCTCTCTATATCCGTTGCGAGAGGTTCCTCTCGGAGGCAATCAGGGAGGCATTGGTTTTGTGGCAGTACCACTTAGCACAACGGATGTAAGGAATTTTAAGAAAGAAATGGGGACTCTATTAGATGATCCCCTAGGAGTAGCTGAAAAGCTAGATCAATTCCTAGGTCCTAATATCTATACCTGGGAAGAAATGCAATCTATTTTGGGAATTCTGTTTACCACTGAGGAAAAGGGTATGGTTCGACAAGCTGGAATGAGGATTTGGGAAAGACAGAACCAGGCAGGACCCCTGGGAGAACAGAAATGGCCAAATGTGGACCCCCATTGGGATCATCAGCAACCACAAGGGAGGCAGAATATGAGGGATTTAAGAACAATAATAATACAGGGAATAAGAGAAGCGGTTCCCCGAGGGCAGAATACTAATAAGGCATTCAGTGAACATCAGGGAAAGGATGAATCTCCAACAGAATGGCTGGAGAGGCTAAGATGAAGTCTGCAACTGTATTCTGGAATTGACTCAAATACAGTAGCGGGAACTGCCCTCCTTAAGACCCAATTTGTGGCTAAATCCTGGGGAGATATAAGAAGGAAACTAGAGAAGTTGGAAGATTGGCAAGAGAGAGGACTAGAAGAGTTACTCAGAGAAGCACAAAAAGTCTATGTCAGGCAGGATGAAGAAAGGCAGAGAGCAAAGGTAAAAATTTTTGTAGGGGCAGAAGGAGAGAGTCAGAAGGATGAGATTCTACCTGGAGAAAAGAAGGAAAGAAAGATGGAAAGGATACCCCGAGAACTACACCGTTGGGAAAGACCCACCATTCCCGTCTGTTACTACTGTAATAAGAAGGGACGTATTCAGAAAAACTGCCGCAAGTGAGAACAGGATGAGAGAATGCTTAAAGAAGAATAGGGGTGTCAGGGGCTATATCTCTTGGGGACTTCAACATCAACAGAGCCCTTGATAAAATTGTCAATAGGTCCCCACAAAGAAGAATTTTTATTTTTAGTAGATACTGGGGCTGAAAAATTAACGATTCAAAAACTTCCTAAAGGAGTAGGAAAAGGGAAAAATTATATGTCAGTAATTGGTGCAAAGGGGGAATCTTTTAAAGTGCCTATTTTAGAAGATGTAGAAATAGAATCAAAAAGGAAAATCTGTTTGAATGATTTACTTTTGCTCCCCGAAGCAGAATATAATTTGTTAGGAAGGGACTTGATTCTGAAGTTAAACTTAAACATTCAGAGTTAAGGGGACAAACTACAGATTAAATTATGTACTTTAACGCAAGCAGACGAAGAAATTATTAACCCCTCAGTATGGTATCAGGAGGGGGAAACTGGGAAAATAGACATGGATCCTATAGTTGTTCAGATAATAGAATCAAACAATACCCCATACCGATGGAGGGTCGAAGGGGATTGAAATCTATAGTAGATAGACTTTTGGAAAAAGGGACTTTAGAACTGTGTATATCACCTCATGACACACCCATCTTGCCTGTAAAGAAACCAGATGGGTCATACAGGATGGTACAAGATTTAAGAGCTGTAAATCAGCAATCAATCACCAAATTCCCTGTGGTAGCTAATCCTTATACTTTATTGAGTCATTTATCTCCCAAGCACATTTGGTATAGTGTAATAGATTTGAAAGATGCCTTTTGGGACTGCCCCCTAGATGAAGGATCTAGCGATTATTTTGCCTTTGAATGGGAGGACCCTGAGACAGGGCAAAACCAACAATTGAGATGGACTGTGCTACCACAGGGGTTTACAGAGTCACCTAATTTCTTTGGACAAACATTGGAAAAAATCTCACAAGATTTCACCTTACCCAGGGAAGTAAAATTATTACAATATGTAGATGACCTACTAATTGCAGGAGAAGCTGAAGGGGAGACACGAAAGGCCACTATTAAATTACTAAACTTTTTAGGGGAAAGGGGATTAAAGGTGTCCAGGTCGAAATTGCAGTTTACAGAACAAGAAGTAAAATATTTAGGACATTGGTTGAGTAAAGGAAGGAAGAAGTTGGATCCTGACAGGCCTGCATTCTTGTTTCATTAACTGTCCGGGAGTTGCTTCTTTTCCACGGTCGGCTGTACAGAGGTAACCAGGAGTTACCCCTGCTACATGGCCAGCTGCACATGCTTGGCTTTCATTCAGAGCAGGCATATGTCCATTCTCTAACAAGAAATCATCCACATCTCCCCCTTTTCTTTTCTTGAATAAGCCAAAGCTGTTTTACCGGTGTGGAATAATTAGGAAATTTGGGATAATTGGGAATTAAATCTATATTAAAAATGCAGCATTGTCCACACATAAGAGAAAATGGTCTTTCAGGGCCTCTCAGGGCGAGATGCAGCCGTACCTGGTATGCCAGGAATGTGCACTCCACAGCGGTTCCCATAACAGGCGGAGGATACAGGGAGGTGGAGATTTCGCGGGTATGCTCTGTCCTAACTTCAGCAGATAAAACGGGAACTAGGTGGTACAAGAAACTGATAAGCTGCATACTTGCCACCCTGAGCCAGCGGCCTGTCATCTTTTGACAAAATACCGTCCTAGTGTGAACTTTGCTTCATTATAATACTAAAATACACACCCCTCTCCAGTGCGACCCCCCTCCGAAATAAGACCACCTCTCTCTGAGCATGCTCTCTGAATTTTTAGTCTCATATACCTTTAAATCGAGGCGAGAGAAATTTTCACCAATGGTAATAAAGGTATGTATGACTAGAGTCACTCAAGCTCCACCTTGAAGGTAAAAATAATATAAAATAGCCCAAGAGAAAGGGGGATTGGAGGGAAGATACCATCGTGGACGAGTTAAGGAAGATAACATCAACCGACTCCTGGGACCGGTCGACGGGCTGGACCTCTCTTCCCCCCCCATAGGGACGCCTGTGGGTAAGACTCGCACTGTATCCAGTGCTTTCCTAGGAAAAACTTAGAATCTCTATAGAGTTATTCTTATTTGTCACCTGTATCTTTTAGAGCTAAGCTGTGTCAACTTTATCAAGCGCTTGTATTCATGTAACTATTATATGCACGTGCTTTTGCAGACAGTATTTATCACCGGCAATCCATAAGAACCTGTACCTGTTGCACCAATAAATTTAGTTAATAAGTCATACTGTTTTGATATCTAATTGTCACTATCGGTAAATCCAGACCATTAGAGGTTCGATATAAGTGAACGCGGTCGGATTAGCCTCCGGACCATTAGAGGTTCGATATAAGCGGGCGCGGTTGGGTTGAAACCCAGACCATTAGAGGCTCGATATAAGCGAGCGCGGTCGGATTGGCTCCCAGACCACTAGAGGTTCAATATAAGCGAACGCGGTCGGACCGATAGCAGCATATCCGAAAGTAAAACAAGGGGTTTGTTTTCCCCCCACACACACACTCTTTAACGCAACAACCAGGTTTTCAATCATACCACGAATACATTGCAAAATACAAGGTACAATCATAACTATGGTCAAGACTATCACTAAAATCATTCCAATACCTTTAATCAGCTGTCAGATGTCACAAATGCTGTATTGTAGAAAGAGAATCAAAACTAGACAAATTTAAAAATTTTTGTACAAATTACACTTTGCAAACTGTTTGAAGAAAATCCTTACATTTCCCTCTTTTTTTTTTTTTTTTTTGTTTTTATTTTATATATATTACCTGTTTTAGACGACCCTACTTGAGCAGGGGATTTGGACTAGATCGTATCACACACATATGCCAACCACAGGCTGCTTGGCCTGCCTTTCTCTCCTGTATAGTTCTCTGATAACAGAGGAGGCCATCCCTCACATCAAGGTCTGGCATGGCATGTGTCCCCACCACTCAACGCCTGCTGGGTTGCAGCCAACAGCAGAGCTAAAGGTTCTTCTTGGTGGCAAACACAGAGGCCAACCCAGTCTTGCCCTTGACTGCGGTAGGAGGTATTTGGCCAACCTCAGTCGTGGCACCTTGTTGTCAGTGCAGAGGTTCACCTGCTTCATTCAGTAACAAGTCACTGCTATGGCAAAGCACATACAGATTTACATTAGCAATATGTACACTACAGGGTGCAGCAGCATGTTGAAGATGCTAGTTGCTGTGAGGGACCAACCAAAGAAAATTTTCCACCAGTGATGTTCTCCCACCCTCTTAATTCGCTCCATTACATGCTTTATAACATTATCATTGTATTAGAATCTTTCTAGTTTTTGCCTTAGCATTCTCACATGACATCCTTCTCTCTAAGTTGGAGAGACATCAATTTGATAGGTGGACCACTCGGTGGATAAAGAACTGGCTGGATGGCCGCACGCAAAGAGTAGTGCTCAATGGTGCCATGTCCAGCTGGAGACCAGTAACGAGTGGTGTCCCCCAGGGATCGGTGTTGGGACCAGTCTTGTTCAACATCTTTGTGGGTGACATAGACAGTGGGATTGAGTGCGCCTTCAGCAAGTTTGCTGATGACACCAAGCTGTGTGGTTCGTTTGATATGCAGGAGGGAAGGAATGCCATCCAGAGGGACCTTGACATGCTTGTGAGGTGGGCTGATGCCAACCTAATGAAGTTTAACCATGCTAAGTGCAAAGTCCTCCACCTGGGTCGGAGCAATGCCAGGCACAGCTACAGGTTGGGCGGGGAGGAGATTCTGAGCAGCCCTGCAGAGAAGGACTTGGGGGTGTGGGTTGATGAAAAAATGAACATGAGCCGGCAGTGTGCACCTGCTGCCCAGAAAGCCAACTGTATCCTGGACTGCATCAAAAGGAGTGTGACCAGCAGGTCGAGGGAGGTGATCCTGCCCCTTTACTCTGCTCTCGTGAGACCTCACTTGGAGTATTGTGTGCAGTTCTGGGGCCCTCAACATAAAAAGGACATGGAACTGTTAGAACAAGTCCAGAGAAGGGCCACGAGGATGATCAGGGGACTGGAGCACCTCCCGTATGAAGATAGGCTGAGAAAATTGGGGCTGTTCAGCCTGGAGAAGAGAAGGCTGCGTGGAGACCTCATAGCAGCCTTCCAGTACCTGAAGGGGGCCTATAGGGATGCTGGGGAGGGACTCTTCATTAGGGACTGTGGTGAGAGGACAAGGGGTAATGGGTTTAAACTTAAACAGGGGAAGTTTAGATTGGATGTGAGGAAGAAATTCTTTACTGTGAGGGTGGTGAGGCCCTGGAATGGGTTGCCCAGGGAAGTTGTGGATGCTTCATCCCTGGCGGCGTTCAAGGTGGGGTTGGACATAGCCTTGGATGGCATGGTTTAGTGGGTGGTGTCCCTGCCCATGGCAGGGGGGTTGGAACTAGATGATCTTAAGGTCCTTTCCAACCCTAACTATTCTAGGATTCTATGATTCTATGATTTTCTAGCAGCTGCTGCAAATTTGCATGCTCTGACATTTCAAGCAGTTGTCTGGGTTGCTCACATGCCCGTTCACAGCCAAATAGCTCTCCACAGAAAGGACATGGAGCAAATCCGGACGAGGGCTGAGAGGATGATCAGGGGCTGGAGCGCCTCCTGTATGAAGACAGGCTGAGAAAGTTGGGGCTGTTCAGTCTGGAGAAGAGAAGGTTGTGTGGAGACCTGTTGTGGTTTAAGCACACCTAGTAACTCAAAACCATGCAGTCACTTGCTCACTCCCCCGCTTCTTCCCCTTCCTGCTCCAGGAGGGATGGGAGGAGCATCAAAAGAATGTAAACCCTAAGGATTGAGATAAGAGCAGTTCAGTAACTAAGGTATAACACAAAACTACTCCTACTACCACCAATAATAATAATGATAAGGGAAATAAGAAGGGGAGAGAATATAAAACTAAAAGGGGAAAAGGAAAAAGAAAACAATAAACACAAGTGATGCCCTATACAATTGCTCACCACCCGCCAACTGATGCCCAGCCCGACCCAAGCAGCGATCTGGGCCTTCTGTGTAACTCCCCTCCAGTTTATATACTGGGCATGACATGCTGTGGTATGAAATACCCCTTTGGCTACTTTGGGTCAAGTGTCCTGCATCTGCTCCCTCATGGCTTCCCATGCCCCTCCTCACTGGCAGAGCATGAGACTGAAAAGTCCTTGATCGAAGTAAGCATTACTTAGTATGAACTAAAAACATCAGTGTACTATCAGCACTGCTTTCAGACCGAAGTCGAAAACACAGCACTGTACCAGCTACTAGGAGAGGACATCAGAACTGCACACAGTAGTCCACTTGGGGTCTCATGAGAGCAGAGTAGAGGGGCAGGATCACCTCCTTCGACCTGCTGCTCATGCTTCTTTTGATGCAGCCCAGGACATGGTAGGTTTCTGGGCTGCAACCATGCACTGAAGCAAGCTCAAGTCCAGTTTCTCATCAACCAGCACTCCCAAGTCCTTCTCTGCAGGGCTGCTCTGAATCAGTTCTCTGCCCAACCTGTATCTGTGCCTGGATTTGCCCTGACCCAGATGTAGGACCTTGCACTTGGCTTGGTTGAACTTCATGAGGTTTGCATTGGCCCACCTCTCAAGCGTATCAAGGTCCCTCTGGATGGCATCCCTTCCCTCCAGTGTATCAACTGAACCACATATCTTGGTGTTGTCAGTATACTTTCTGAGGGCGCATTAATCCCACTGTTCATGTCACCAACAAAGATGTTAAACAAGACTGGTCCCAACACCAATCCCTGAGGGACACCACATGTTACTGTTTTCCATCTGAACACTGAGCCATTGAGCACAACTCTTTGCGTGCAGCCATCCCACCAATTCTTTATCCACCAAGTGGTCCATCCATCAAATTGATGTCTCTCCAGTTTAGAGACAAGGATCTCGTGTGCGACAGTGTCGAACACTATGCACAAGTTCAGGTAGATGGCTTCAAGTGCTCTACCCCTGTCCATCAGTTCTGTAGCCCCATCATGGAAGGTCACCAAATTGGCCAGAGAGGATTTCCCCTTAATGAAGCCATGTTGGCTGTCATCAACTGCCTGATTGTTTTTCATGTCCTTTAGCATGCTTTCCAGAAGAATCTGCTCCAAGATTTTGCCAGGCACAGTGGTGAGACTGCTCTCTTGAAGTCCAGGGCAGTGATCTTGCTGCATGCACTTGTCACTGTCCTGAGAATCTCTTATGATCTTATGAATGCTGCTGCCAAGGCTGCCTTGGAGCCTCACATTCCCAACCAGCCCCTCCTGTTGGTGAATACAAGTTCAAGCATTGTATGTCTCCTTGTCAGCTTCTCTATTACTTCCAAGAGGAGGTTGTGCAATCGTGGAACCTCCTGGACTGCTTGTGCCGGGCCATACCATACCAAGGATGAGTTATTTGACAGCTTGGCAAAGTGACTATTCTGTTAACCAACTCTGAATAGTTAAGGTTGGAAAGGACATGGAGATCATCTAGTTCCAACCCCCCTGCCATGGGCAGGGACACCTCACACTAAACCATGTCACAGAATCATAGAATCATAGAATAGTTAGGGTTGGAAAGGACCTTAAGATCATCTAGTTCCAACCCCTCTGCCATGGGCAGGGACACCTCACACTAACCCATGCCACCCAAGGCCCAAGGCTCTATCCAACCTGGCCTTGAACACCACCAGGGATGGAGCATTCGCAGCTTCCAAGGGCAACCTATTCCAGTGCCTCACCACCCTTGCAGTAAAGAACTTCTTCCTTATATCCAGTCTAAACTTCCCTGTTTAAGTTTTAACCCTTTACCCCTTGTCCTACCACTACAGTCCCTAATGAAGAGTCCCTCCCCAGCATCCTTATAAGCCCCCTTCAGAAAGTCGTAGAATCATAGAATAGTTAGGGTAGGAAAGGACCTTAAGATCATCTAGTTCCAACCCCGTTGTCATGGACAGGGACGCCTTACACTAGACCATGTCACCCAAGACTCTGTCCAACCTGGCCTGGAACACTGCCAGGGATTGATTCGGAGAAATCTCCAGGAATTCGCCAACAAAGTTTAAGTTGACAAGCAGGTATTCTTTATTGAGGCGCCAGGAGAGACAGGGGATAGCTCCTCCTAGCGTGTCTCCCCGAATTGCTAAAAAATCCGTTCTTACATAGACACTAAGCATACATATTCATTGCATACAGACATACATATTCATGAGGCTACTTATGTATTACATCATTCTTCGAGAAAGTTTCCCCGCATGCGTGCAAAAATGCGGTGGTGGTCTTTGGGGATCATTTACTTCTTAGAATCATAGAATCACAGAATAGTTAGGGTCAGAAAGGACCTTAAGATCATCTAGTTCCAACCCCCCTGCCATGGGCACGGACACCTCCCACTAAACCATGGCACCCAAGGCTCTGTCCAACCCAACCTTGAACACCGTCAGCGATGGAGCATTCACAACTTCCCTGGGCAACCTGTTCCAGTGCCTCACCACCCTTACAGTAAAGAATTTCTTCCTCATATCCAATCTAAACTTTGCCTGTTTAAGTTTGAACCCATTACCCCTTGTCCTCTCACCACAGTCCCTAATGAAGAGTCCCTCCCCAGCATCCCTATAGCCCCCCTTCAGGTATTGGAAGGCTGCTATGAGGTCTCCACGCAGCCTTCTCTTCTCCAGGCTGAACAGCCCTAACTTTCTCAGCCTATCTTCATACGGGTGGTGCTCCAGTCCCCTGATCATCCTCGTGGCCCTTCTCTGGACTTGTTCTAACAGTTCCATGTCCTTTTTATGTTGAGGGCCCCAGAACTGCACACAATACTCCAAGTGAGGTCTCACAAGAGCAGAGTAGAGGGGCAGGATCACCTCCCTCGACCTGCTGGTCACACTCCTTTTGATGCAGCCCAGGATATAGTTGGCTTTCTATGCTGCGAGCGCACACTGCCGACTCATGCTCATTTTCTCATCGACCAACACCCCCAAGTCCTTCTCCACAGGGCTGCTCTGAATCTCTTCTCTGTCCAACCTGTAGCTGTGCCTGGCATTGCTCCGACCCAGATGTAGGACCTTGCACTTGGCATGGTTAAAATTCATTAGGTTGGCATCAGCCCACCTCACAAGCATGTCAAGGTCCCTCTGGATGGCATTCCTTCCCTCCAGCATATCAAACGAACCACACAGCTTGGTGTCATCGGCAAACTTGCTGAGGGTGCACTCAATCCCACTGTCCATGTCACCCACAAAGATGTTGAACAAGACTGGTCCCAACTCCGATCCCTGAGGGACACCACTCGTTACTGGTCTCCAGCTGGACATTGAGCCATTGAGCACAACTCTTTGCGTGTGGCCATCCAACCAGTTCGTTATCAATTCTTCCAACAATTCCAACAACTGTTCTTACAACAGTTTTCATCACTTCTGGCAGTCTTTGAAGCACGTGCAGTAGATAATGCTTACACCAGCTTAATTGGCTCGGCAACACTGCAGGCATAATCATCCTGTCCTACTTATCAGTTAGTTCAGCTTAAGCCCATCCTGGACATCTGCTAGTTTCAGACACTCTTTATCTACACATCCTCTTTTTCTATCCTGTTTTTCTCACACTTATTTTTGTACTAAGGTCATAAGGACCTAAAACTACAGCAACTCCAACAGATTATCTTGAACAAAGATTCTCATTATGTTCTCTAGCTGCATTCTGACTATGTTTTTTTCTTCTGTGAAACATGTACCTCAGTTATTTTCCATTGCTGCTGTTACAAAGCCATCAAACTTAACATTGCTTAGAACTGATTCTACTTATTTACAAAGGTTTGTATTTCATTTTGTGCCTCCTTGTCTCAGGATGGAATATTTATCACATCTTTGGACAACCTGTGCCAGTGCCTCACCATCCTCACAGTAAGGAGCTTCTTCCTTATATCTAACCTTAACTTCCCCTTTTTAAGTTTGAACTTATTACCCCTTGTCCTCTAATGGACTGTTAACTTGCACGGCTAATTCAGGATCACAGAGTTGTCAGCATGGTTAACCTATTTATTGCTAATCAGTGGACTTAGAATGTAGCATGTCCTGGGTTCAGCAGTAGCAGTCATTTTGCTCCTTCTTAGTAGCTGGTGCAGCGCCGTGTTTTCGACTCTCAGCCTGGGAACAGCGCTGATAACACTGATGTTTATAGTTTCGGCTTAGAATGTTTGGTTTGACCAAGGACGTTCTGAGTCTCATGATTTGCCAGGGAGGAGGGGAAGCCGGGAGGAAGCAGAGACAGGATACCTGACCCAAACTGACCAAAGAGGTATTCCATATCACAGTACGTCATGCCCAGAATGGAAAAAAAATGGGGGCAGGAACCTGGAAGAGTTCAGTTCGCGAGTCTGTTGGGCTCGGTATCGGGTGGCGAGCAGTTGTATTCTCTTTCCTTGTATTTCTCTTGTCATTATTATTATTGGTGGCAGCAGTAGCGGTTTGTGTTATACCTTAGTTACTAAACTGTTCTTATCTCAATCTGTGGGAGTTGCATTCTTTCGATTCTCCTCCCCATCCCTCCGGGAGCTGGGAGGAAGAAAGGGGGGGAGTGCGTGTGCAAACTGTGTGGTTTACAGCTTAAGCCATGACATAGCACTAATACTGCTGTGGAGCATGAACTTTGTCACCTTTTGGCACTTTTGTTCATCAGGCATGCAGTGTGCTCTGGTGCACCAGCATTATTATTGCACTGGCATTTGTCTAAGCTGTAGGGCTGATTCTTCTATTTGGCCATAGACTTGTGACTTAAGCAGCCAAAACCAGTAGGACTCCAAGATGCAGTATATGGAAACCCCTGCATTTTCTCTGCAGATGCTTAATCTGGGAGCAGCTAGCCATCTAGCTCTCTTGAAAAAGTTTATAGGTCTGCAAGAATTTAGGTGAACAGAGCAAGAATAAGAGCTACAGGTTTCGATATAAAATCAGTGCCATGGTTCTTGCACAGTCCTGGAGAGTTTTTTAACTTTTCCTTTGTTGTTTTCCTCTGCGACTGCTCTTTGGTGGATCATGGGCTTATTTTCATCTGGGTAGTTATCCAAGGGTTAGTGCTGGATGCTCCTTGTTATCAGTTCTGACTCATCACCCGAAGAAGCAGGATGGATGTCCTTTGTTTAGAGAAGTGGTGGGATGGCTCCTATGACTGGTGTGTTGGAATGGAAGGTTAGAGGCTCTTTAGGAAAGACAGGCCTGGTAGGGGGGGAGGGAGAGTCGCTATTTATGTTAGGGATAGACTGGAGAGTATGGAACTCTGCCTGGGGACAGGGGAGCAGTCGACAGAGAATTTGTGGGTCAGGGTTAAAGGGAGAACAGCGATGGGAGATATTATTGTGGGGATCTGTTACAGACCGCCTGACCAAGGGGACTCAGTGGATGAAGCACTCTATAGACAGATAGGAACAGCCTCACGCTCGCAGGCCCTTGTTCTCATGGGGGACTTCAACCACCCTGATATCTGTTGGAGGGATGGTACGGCCCGGCACAAGCAATCCAGGAAGTTCCTCGATTGTGTGGAAGACAACTTCCTTCTGCAATACAGGAACCGACAAGGAGAGGTGCCATGCTTAACCTTGTGCTCACCAACAGGGAAGGGCTGGCTGGAAACGTGACGCTCCAGGGCAGCCTTGATTGCAGCGATCATGAGATGGTTGAATTCGAGATCCTCAGGACAGTGAGAAGAGCGTGCAGCAAGCTCACTGCCCTGGACTTCAAGAAAGCAGACTTTGGCCTCTTCAGGAACCTGCTCAGTAAAATTCCATGGGATATAACCCTAGAGGGCAGGGGGGCCCAAGACTGTTGGTTGATATTCAAGGATCACCTGCTGCAAGCACAAGAGCAATGCATCCCAACTAGAAGGAAGTTTAGCAGGAGGGCCAAGAGACCTCCTAGGATGGATAAGGAGCTGTTGAGGAAAATTCAAAGGAAAAAAGAGGCTTATAAAAGGTGGAAGCAAGGACAGGCAGCCTGGGAAGAATACAGGGATGTTGTCCGGGAAGCTAGGGATCAGGTTAGGAAAGCCCACTTAGAATTAAACTTGGCTAGGGATGTTAAGGATAACAGGAAGGGATTCTTCGGGTACAGTGCAAATAAAAGGCAGGCTAGGGGCAACATGGGCCCTCTCCAGAAGCTATCGGGAAAACTGGCTACCCTGGATTTGGAGAAGGCTGAGGTTCTTAATGACTTCTTTGCCTCAGTCTTCACCGGCAAATGCTCTGACCACACCACCCAAGTCTTGGAAGGCAGACGCAGGGACAGTGAGAATGAAGACCCTGGGCCCACTGTGGGGGAGGATCTGGTTCAAGACCATCTTAAGAACCTGAACGTACACAAGTCCATGGGTCCTGATGAAATCCATCCGTGGATCCTGAAGGAGCTGGCAAGTGAAGTTGGTAAGCCATTGTCCATCATATTTGAAAAATCATGGCAGTCAGGTGAAGTTCCTGATGACTGGAAAAAGGGAACTATAACCCCCATTTTCAAGAAGGGGAAAATGGATGAGCCGGGAAACTACAGATCAGTTAGTCTCACCTCAATGCCTGGCAAAATCTTGGAGCAGATTCTCCTGGAAGGCATGCTGCGGCACAGGAAAAACAACAAGGTGCTTGGTGACAACCAGCATGGCTTCACTGAGGGGAAATCCTGCCTGACCAATCTGGTGGCCTTCTATGATGGGGCTACGGAACTGATTGACAGGGGTAGAGCAGTTGACGTCATCGACCTAGACTTGTGCAAAGCATCTGGCACTGTCCCACAAGACATCCTTGTCTCTAACTTGGAGAGACATCAATTTGATGGATGGACCACTCAGTGGATAAATAATTGGCGGGATGGAAGCACGCAAACAGTTGTGGTCAATGGCTCAATGTCCAGCTGGAGACCAGTAACGAGTGGTGCCCCCCAGGGATCGGTGTTGGGACCGGTCTTGTTCAACATTTTCGTGGGTGACGTGGACAGTGGGATTGAGGGTGCCCTCAGCAAGTTTGCCGAGGACACCAAGCTGTGTGGTTCATTTGATATGCTGGAGGGAAGGAATGCCATCCAGAGGGACCTTGACACGCTTGTGAGGTGGGCTGATGCCAACCTAATGAATTTTAACCATGTTAAGTGCAAAGTCCTCCACCTGGGTCGGAGCAATGCCAGGCACAGCTACAGGTTGGACAGGGAAGAGATTCAGAGCAGCCCTGTGGAGAAGGACTTGGGAGATTTTGCAACTGGACATTAATTTTGTGGTTCAAACCAATGGTTTGTAATAGTTTTTGTGGACATTCAGAAACTTTCAATTTAAAAACTATATGAAGTTGAGTTTCTTGATATATATTTTTTTTAGACCAATTAGAAACAATCCACAGATGATCACTTAAAAACAGTACTTCAAACAATTAATTTCCTTATGTTACCCATAAGATTTGTAATTAATTACATTGTTGAGAAATGTTGGATCTAAAAGGTTGCACTTAGCATTTATCTCTTCAATCAATATGAAATTATTGTTTGATATATGTGGGGAAGGAAAAAATGTTGTGTATAGGTGATTAGGATATGAAGAATGTGAGTACATAACTGGATGATGGATGAAAAGTAGAGCTACTGCAAGCAGAAGTGTTGAGGGTTGCTTGTTGTTGTTGGGCTGTTTTTGTTGGGTTTTTTTTGTGGGGGAGGGGGGTTATTACTATTATAATTCACTCCAGATAGAACCAAATTTAATAATGTTGTGGACTTTGACTTAAAGGAACATTGATGGTTGGAAGCCATGAGTGGATTGTAAGAGAGCTAAGAAACAGTGGATGGGAATTGTAATATGTCAGATGTCCAAACATAAACGTTGATTACAAATGGCTGTAAGGAATGGACAAGTTGCATTTTTAGGCTTTGTCATTATTTAAGCCCAGCTGGTGTCATGGTTTAAGCCCAGCCAGTAACTCAGAACCATGCAGATGCTTGCTCACTCCCCCCCTTCCTTCCCCCGCTCTCAGAGGGATGGGGAGGAGAATGGAAAGAATGTAACTCCCATGGGTTGAGATGAGAACAGTCCAGTAACTGAGGCATAATACAAAACCACTACTGCTACCACCAATAATAATAATGATAAGGGAAATAACAACGGGAGAGAATACAATTGCTCACCACCTGCCGACCGATACCTAGCCCAATCGGGGCAGTGATCTGGGCCTTCTGGCCTTCTGGGTAACTCCCCCCAGTTTCTATACTGGGCATGATGTGCTGTGGTATGGAATACCCTTTTGGCTGTTTGGGTCAGGTGTCCTGTCTCTGCTTCCTCCTGTGCCCCTCCTCACTGGTAGAGCATGAGACTAAAAAGTCCTTGATCAGGATAAGCACTGCTGAGCAACAACTAAAACACTGGTGTTTTACCAGCATTGTTCTCAGTTTTATCAATGTTCATTCTTCATTAATGTGGTGATCAAAAGGGAGTCAGGTTCAGATCCTCAAATCCAGAACAGTGGAGACAGGTGTCATGAGGTGCTCAGTGCAGTGATGGGTGCAATGCCACCATGGAAGCGATAATATCCAATGTTACAGAGCATCATACAGTTCAGTTCCCTGGCTATTTTCACCCCAAATCAAATCTCCATTAGGTACACACTGGACTTCCCCATCCTCCTGTGGTGTGGGTTTGCCTTTACCTGAAGCAGGAATAACCCAGACTGTCTTCCCCAGCAAATTCTTTATGTGCACCACAGGAACTTTATCCCCCTCTACAGTACATAAAAGTTCTGACTGGGCTGGGCCAGCCCCGTTGGCAGATCCCCTAGCATTGACAAGCCAGGTGTCTTTTGGTAAATGTGTGTCCCAATGTTTGAAAGTCCCACCACCCATGGCTCTCAGTGTAGTTTTTAACAGCCCATTGTACCGTTCGATCTTCCCAGAGGCTGGTGCATGATAGGGGATGTGATATACCCACTCAATGCTATGCTCTTTGGCCCAAGTGTCTATCAGGTTGTTCCGGAAATGAGTCCCATTGTCTGACTCAGTTCTCTCTGGGGTGCTGCTTTGCCACAAGACTTGTTTCTCAAGGCCCAGGATAGTGTTCCGGGCAGTGGCGTGGGGCACAGCATATGTTTCCAGCCATCCGGTGGTTGCTTCCACCATGAGACTTGCCTTGGTGGGTTGGTGGAAGTGTGATGTAGTCAATCTGCCAGGCCACCCCATATTTGTACTTCAGCCATCGCCCTCCATACCAGAGAGGCTTTAACTGCTTGGCTTGCTTAACTGGAGCACGTTTCACATTTGTGAATAACCTGGGCAATAGTGTCAGTTGTTAAGTCCACCCCTTGATCACGAGCCCATCTGTATGTTGCATCTTTGCCTTGATGGCCTGCAGTGTCATGGGCCCACATGGCTAAAAATAATTCACCCTTATGTTGCCAATCTAAATCTATCTTAGTCACTTTCTGCTTTCTGCCAGAGGCTCCAGGTAGGACCATTCTCCCTGTCTGAGGTGTGGAGCACATTTTTCGCATCTTGCCCTGTCCATATTGGCCCAAGGGCAGCTACTGCATGAATTATGTCCATTTTAATTTATTTAAGGGCTTTTTATTGTTCAGGGCCCCATTTGACATAATTCTTCTGGGTGCGGGGATGTCCTATTATTATTTGATTTTTTTAATTTTTATTTTTTTCCCTGTTTGGTTTAAGCTAGTTTAACCATGGCACCAGTTTTCATGAGTCAAATGCTGTTGTTGGAATGTCTTAATCTACAGAGTTTATAAATAAACTTCTAAGGTGTTTTGTGATCTCTTTTAAGTCTTAAAAATCCAGTGATTGGTCTTTTGTCAACTTGGTGGGAGACTGCAGTGGTGGGTGAGATTGCTTTTCTCCCATGTTCAGGGAAATCTTCCTATTCTTGAAGCTTAGTAAGCTCTAGTATACTAGAACTTATTCTGTGACAGGCATGCCAGAGCTGGACTTCTTAATCAGATCTTTTGCTATTCATTGTCTATTTGGTAGTATTTTTAAAGAATAATATTATAGTTCCCCTTGAATGAATTCTCATCTTAAATGTTGTTCTGTGAAAGCTCTGCAAAGGTATTACTGTCCTCATATGCTCCTAATAGCTGAATGACTGGATTAAGCAAACCCACTGTTGTGTTGTTTTTGGGGTTGTTTTCCCCATACCAATTTGGTTATGGGAAGAAAGTATGCATATAAACCATGTTTTGTCTATGGAGACTGTTCAGAGCTTCTGTAACTTCATCCCTGCGCTTTCCTGCTTTCTCTACTGGCCCCATTCAACAGATGTTTGGTTGAAGCTTTCCAAGTCTAGCATTTGTGCATAGGATGCACTTGCAGTTGTGCATCCTCAGCACTGAAGTTGTGTGGAATTCGAATGCTATTTCCCAGGGTAAGATTTTTTTTTTCTTGGTTACATGGCTACCAGAACATGGAGTTTTGTTTTTTGTTTGTTTTTTTTTTAATAGCGATATTGGACAATTTTTAGAGAGCACTGGGTTGAACTTTCAGCAGAAGTGTTTCTTCATATGTAAATGAGTAATGCTCCCAGAATTTGTCTGCACCTTTTCTTCGAGAAACCAGAGCATCTTCATAGCGCAAAGAAAATACCTTGTTCTTGATTTTTTCATACCAAAAAGGTGCTATTTGTAATAAAATATCTTCAGCAAATAACTATTAAAATGATAATCTTATCACAGGAGGCTTGGTAGTCTTCCATTGAGTTATCCTGTCTCAGCAAGGAGCTGTTGCTAAAGGTACAAAGCAGTCTACAGGATAATATGATTATGTGCGTACACAAATACACAAGCACACACTTTGTGTTTTCTCTGTTCATGGATGCATCATCATTTCCCAACTGATGGTTAGGAACTGGAATTATTTGGGAGACTAGCATGATCTAGCATCAGAGCTATGGACCTGACATCTTGTATTAGATGCTAGGGAAGTTTTAGGGTTTGGATACACTGATGGGTTTTATGCAGTAGTCTTGTGAGAACTTTGGTCATGTTTTGTGTGTTTCTGTCATCAGGTACTCTAATCTAGTAATGTTTGTCAATGGATATCTTGATGAATGGTTATGTAAACTCCTGATGAAACTGTGATTTATACCTAATCCCAACATGCTATCCTGTTAGAAATTATGAGGAAACACAGATCTGCTGCCTGCAATTAAAAAAAAAAAAGTATAGAGATTTTTTTGCTTTCTTTGAATAAATAAATAAAAAAAATCTGTGGGATTTTAAAGTAAAAGTATTACCCAAAAAGAAAGACAATGAAATAAAAAGGTGAGAGTCCATATCAATCTTTCAAAGATGGCATCAGAAGACCAATGTTAATGTTGTTGCACATTCAACTTCAGAATTTGATTTTAATCTCATGTCTCATTATAATTTCTTATTTCAAGTTTGAAAAGTGTGGTACCGGTTTGTACTAGATGCCTCTTAACATGGGTGACCTTGTAGCTTTAAAGAAAATAGTTTGAAACTGTTAGCTTCAATCTTACTGAAGGACATGTTCTGAAGAGTTAGCTCCTTAAGCAAGCTTTTGAAGGGTGTGCTCTTGTTGCGTTAAAGAGTGGGGGGGGGGAAAACAAACCCCTTGTTTCACTTTCGGATATGCTGCTATCGGTCCGACCGCGTTCGCTTATATTGAACCTCTAGTGGTCTGGGAGCCAATCCGACCGCGTTCGCTTATATCGAGCCTCTAATGGTCCGGGTTTCAACCCAACCGCGCCCGCTTATATCGAACCTCTAATGGTCCGGAGGCTAATCCGACCGCGTTCACTTATATCGAACCTCTAATGGTCTGGATTTACCGATAGTGACAATTAGATATCAAAACAGTATGACTTATTAACTAAATTTATTGGTGCAACAGGTACAGGTTCTTATGGATTGCCGGTGATAAATACTGTCTGCAAAAGCACGTGCATATAATAGTTACATGAATACAAGCGCTTGATAAAGTTGACACAGCTGAGCTCTAAAAGATACAGGTGACAAATAAGAATAACTCTATAGAGATTCTAAGTTTTTCCTAGGAAAGCACTGGATACAGTGCGAGTCTTACCCACAGGCGTCCCTATGGGGGGGGGAAGAGAGGTCCAGCCCGTCGACCGGTCCCAGGAGTCGGTTGATGTTATTTTCCTTAACTCGTCCACGATGGTATCTTCCCCTCATATCCCCCTCTTTCTTGGGTCTTTTTATATTATTTTTTATCTTTAAGGTGGAGCTTGAGTGACTCTAGTCATACGTACTATTATTATTACTCAGAGAGGGTTGATCTCATTTTGGAGTGGGGGTCTCATTAGAGATGAGTGAGTAATTGCATTATAATGACGTTATAATGAAGCAAAGTCCACACTGAGGGCGGCATTCTGTCAAAAGAAGATAGGCTGCTGGCCCAAGGTAAGAAGTGTACAGCTTATCGGCTTCTTGCACCATCTCGTTCCGGTCTTTGTTGCCAGTTACACAGCTTATCAGTTTCTTGTACCATCTCGTTCCCGTCTTTGTGCTGAAGTTAGGACAAAGCGTAACTGCGAGATCTCCACCTCGCCCTACGCTTCGTCTTCGCGTTGCCACGGGAATTGCGGTGGAGTGCACATTCCTGGCATACCCGGTGCGGCTGCATCTTGCCCTGAGAGGCCTTGAAAGTCCGTTTTCCCTTATGTGTGGACAATGCTACATTTAAAATATAAGTTTAATTCCTAATTATCCCATATTTCCTAATTATTCCACAGCTCTGCAGAGCAGCTTCCTGTTATTTCGTTAATGGTTGACCTACTTCTATTACCATATGCTTCCTGGAATGCATTCTAATATAAAATATGTGTTAAAAGAAGACTGGGATCATAGAAGGAAAGTCAAAGCCTTTATGAAACAGAAACCATATAATACTGATGTATTTTGGAGGGCTTTTAAACTTAAAATATCCTGATGGAACTACTTACTGATTATAGTTACAAACCCAGGAGTATGTTTCAGACCCTTATTTATTTATCTATTTATTTATTTCACAGTTGCCTTATAAAAAAGGTTTATATCTGTAATTTTCTGTGCTGTGTATAAAGCGAAAGTTAGTGAAATTGAAGTTATAGCTATGGGGAAAGACTAATGAGATAAGGGTTAGTTAAAGACAGGAGCCAAGAGCTGGAAGACAAAATTGTGGATTCAGACTCTTAGATACAATGGAGCACATGGATTCAAGGTTAAATAAAAACACAGGAAATTTAGAGGTCATAGACACAGTGTAACCTCCAACCTGAGTGAGTAACTTTGTGACAGACTGAAGTGCTGAAGAACCTATGGGCTGTGCTTTCTGGTTGATATGATTTTGCTTACCAGGAAAAAGGAGGGTGTCTGTAAACAGTTGTTCCCCCTCTTATGGTAAGAGGGGAAGAAGGGAAAAGTAAGACTATCCTTTGTAACATTTTGAAAGCTTATAGGAGTATCAGCGGATGTTTTGATTTAGTACTGTGCTGTCAGTATGGGAAAATGAACAGTTTACCATACTTATTGCTTTTAATATTTTTGTAATCTGGCAGTGGCTAACCTGTTTCTTTACTTGCAGATGGCTTGCAAGCACTCCTTGTGTGAGTTCTAGGCAAAGGTATGTTATCTGACAGACAAGTGCCAGTGTGGGGGCTGCTGGGCCAGCCAAATTTCTAGCTGTGGGAAGACATGAGCTGGCAGTATATTTAAAGGCTGCTATTGCTGATCAGTGCAGGGATAGCATGTCAGAGAAATGGTAGGGCCTCTTATAAGTTATTTGCTCCTGATTGGGACTTGTTCCTAGAGCATCTTTGACTCAGTGATACCCTTCATGTGTATCTTGCAACACTGGGCCAGATGAAAATTTCAGTCAATAGGGCCAGGATACAAGTCATGGCTGAGTGTCATGCAGTTTTGCCCTCCCTGATTCTTAACACTGAATGGTATTTTTATGTTTTATAGAACTAGGACTAACTGCAAACCAAAAACATTCTACAAGTTAGGCAGGAAAGATGTCTAACAGCATTTAAAGACACTTTTACCAGTAGCTTATATTTAAATGTAAAAAAGCCCCCTAAGTTCTTAATTCAATTTATATCTTTAATGGAGAGAAACCAAGGCTCTATTGCTGTGGATCAAACCATTCTGACTTGCTTAAGAAATTATTTCAATTTATTTCTTATGTCTTGACTTCTTCATAAATCAGTGATACTGAGTAGTAGTAGATATGATTCAAAATGGCTGGAATGGATAAACGGAATAATATAGATATGTTCAACAGAAGGAGATATTATCATCTAGCTTGCTTACATATCTGTATTTGTGTTCTTCCTGAGATACTGAATCCATTTGTGAAGTCAGTACTTTCTTAAACAGAGGGTGGAAATGTTGAGATTCAGGGAAATGCAATGGTATGAAGTATGGCAAATCATGCTTCAGACTAAGAGCGTTCAATAACTTCAGTCTCCTTAGCTTTTCAAAGACTTTCTAGAAGTGACATTTAGAGGGCCAATTTAGTTACTTTGCCAGTCTGTGCCTGATACTATAGGAATCTGTACTAAGCTATAACAAGATGCAGTAGCTAGTAACTAGAAAATGGTTGCTATATAAGTAGTTCTTATTTAATAGTGGAAGAAAAGTATGAATCATTGGACTAATTTATGGACTTAGAAAAGTAAGGCATAAAGTCGTAAGATGACTCTAGGCTCTCTCTAGATGTGATAGCGGGAGACATACCTCTAGAAGGTGATTAATCCCACCCTAACTGGGATGCCTGGATTGGGTCTGTCTGGGATGGAGTTAATGTTCTTCTTAGCAGCCCTCATAGTGTGCTGTGCTTTCTATTCGCAGCTAGAAAGGTGTTGATAACACACTAATGTTTTGGCTACTACTGAGCAGTGCTCCCAAAGTATTGTGGGTTTGAACTTGGCTGGCCAACAGGTGCCCACCAAGGTAC
Organism: Amazona ochrocephala; assembly: GCA_039720435.1. NCBI lineage: Eukaryota > Metazoa > Chordata > Aves > Psittaciformes > Psittacidae > Amazona > Amazona ochrocephala. Next base: position 20,297,719 of record CM077908.1, read on the forward strand.
TCCTCAACTGGACAGGGGAGAGAAAATATAACAAAAGGCTCATGGGTCAAAATAAGGACAGGGAGATCGTGCAGCAATTGCTCTCATGGGCAAAACAGACTTGAATTGCTGAGGTGAGTAGCTTGAGAGAGGACGCCTTCAACACCTGAGAGGGGGGAAGCTCAGCAACCAGGAGCCTCAATTCAGAGTGGCAAGAACCACTGAGGGAACCTCAAGTCCTTGACAGGACGTGCCCAGGAGCCAGCAGCTCAGCTGACGCGAGCAGCTGGCTCACAGGGGGCGGCGCCAGGAGAAGCAGCACCAGCCCTGACTGGTTAAAAACCTGTCCGTAGCATGGGGAACAAACAAGAGGAATTAGAGATGTGTGCACGTCTATGGGGGTATGACATAATAGGCACCACAGAAACATGGTGGGATGGCTCCTATGACTGGAGTGTTGGAATGGAAGGTTACAGGCTCTTTAGGAAAGACAGGCCCAGTAGGGGGGGAGGGAGAGTCGCTATTTATGTTAGGGATAGACTGGAGAGTATGGAACTCTGCCTGGGGACAGGGGAGCAGTCGACAGAGAATTTGTGGGTCAGGGTTAAAGGGAGAACAGCGATGGGAGATATTATTGTGGGGATCTGTTACAGACCGCCTGACCAAGGGGACTCAGTGGATGAAGCACTCTATAGACAGATAGGAACAGCCTCACGCTCGCAGGCCCTTGTTCTCATGGGGGACTTCAACCACCCTGATATCTGTTGGAGGGATGGTATGGCCCGGCACAAGCAATCCAGGAAGTTCCTCGATTGTGTGGAAGACAACTTCCTTCTGCAAGTAATAGAAGAGCCGACAAGGAGAGGTGCCATGCTTAACCTTGTGCTCACCAACAGGGAAGGGCTGGCTGGAAATGTGACGCTCCAGGGCAGCCTTGCTTGTAGCAATCATGAGATGGTCGAGTTTGAGATCCTCAGGACAGTGAGAAGAGCATTCAGCAAGCTCACTGCCCTGGACTTCAAGAGAGCAGACTTTGGCCTCTTCAGGAACCTGCTTAGTAAGGTTCCATAGGATATAGCCCTAGAAGGCAGGGGTGCCCAAGACAGGTGAGATGTAAGATGCAATGCCAGGAGAGAGCATGCACAGAATCACAGAATTAACTAGGTTGGAAAAGATCTTTAAGATCATCAGGTGCAGCTGTGTAGTCGGGACAGTTAGAAAATAGCCACATGAAAGAAAGAAAGAAAGAGTTTAAGCAGCAAGTGAAGTCCAAGTCTGAGTCCAAGTCCAAGTCCAAGTCTAACTTTATTATGAGGAACTCCTGCTTATATATCCTTCTGCACAGCGTGGTACAATCATCTCATTGGTTAAGCACAGCATAATACAAACTTATTGGTCAAGCATAGCATAACACAAACTTATTGGTCAAGCATATCAGAGCGTAATACAAACTTGTTGGTCAAGTATGGCATAGCATAATACAAACTTATTGGTCGAGCATAGCATAACATAATACCAAGCATAGCATAGCATAATACAAACTTATTGGTCAATAGGTTGTTATTCTATTCATGATTGGTTGTTGATACCTGTTCAAAAATTTTTACTTCGTCAACAGAGGCTTTCCAACCTCCCTGTTGTATGGTTCCAGGCTCCGAGTTTCTTCATTCTGTTTTCTTGTCACATCATCATAACCCCATGTTTTCACTATCCCCTACAATTCCCCCTTTTTGTTTTTAGACTATCAAGACCAGCTCCACTGTCATGCACTACAGGGCCCTTGCAGGCAGGACAGCAGTTGTGGTATTGATAGAAAGAGGATGCAAATGATAATCAAAAATAAATAACCCAGTTCTAATTAAATTTAAGATCCAACTTGATAGGTTTAGGTTCAGTAAATTAAGGCCAATTAAATCAGTTTCTTCTTGAATCTTTTGCAACATGTTGTTGCAACTGGGCGAGATGTTCATGAATTGAAACATCATGGGCGCCTAGATCCATACAACATATCCCATCAAAGTCTTCACAACCATGACTTTGAGCTAACAATAAAATCAACAGCTGTTCTATTTTGTAACACTACATGTTAAATTCGTGATGCATCACCAACTAATAATCCTAAAACTTCTAGAAGTTTAGTTTACATTTTTCACTACCTAACATATGCCAAGTGTTCTAAATCAGTTAAGGCTTTCCCGGTTGCTGCTCCGGGTGATCAAAAGGCTATTATATTTCTTGTAGGTTACCATCATAAGTTCAGGTCATACGCAACGAGCAGGTACCCATCGTGGACCTTCGTCTGTAGAGACACAAGCATCTATACATTAGTTGCTGGATTGATTGGCATCATTAGTGTTTCTGTGATCTGACACACTAAGTTCAGGTCGTATGCAACAAGCAGGTACCCATCGCAGACCTTTGTCTGTAGAGACACAAGCATAACCCCTTCTCCAGGTTAATAATTCATGTGGCCCAGTCCATTGTCCCATTTGTGGGTCTTTCATATGCACCATGATTCCCTTGTGGCTACATTGTTCACGTTCTAAAGATGAAAAATGCCGTACAATAGGGGGGTTAGTATGGCCTTCAGCTATCCACAAAAAATTCAACACGTAACATGCTTTTGCCAACCGTGCTTCCAGAGTCATTCCCCTCATTCCCCCTTTTTGCTTTTCAAACTCTCGTTTAAGGGTGTTATGCATTCGCTCTACTATTGCTTGTCCAGTTGGGGAGCGAGGAATGCCAAATTTATGAGAGATACCCCAAATGGATAGGAAGGTGTTAACAGCTGCAGAGCTATAAGCAGGGCCATTATCAGTTTTGATTTCAAGGGGAACTCCTAGCATAGAAAAAGCTCGTTGCCAATGTCAAATAACGTTGCGGCTAGCCTCACCAGCATCGGCAGTAGCAACAATTGCAGCAGAATAAGTATCTACTGTTACATGGACATACTTTAGCCTACCGAATTCATTATAGTGAGTAACATCTGTCTGCCAAAGTTGCAGTGCTAGTAGGCCTCAAGGATTAACCCCATAATTTTGTAGTGGTGCGACATTTTGACAATCTGGACAAGTTGCAACAATACTACGTGCAGCAGCTTGAGACAACCCTTTCTTATTAAATTGATGGTATAAAGATTTCCAATTCTGGTGATAAAATTGATGACTTACTACGGCTTGTTGTTGAACATCGGGAACAGGAACTGAGAGAGCTATAGAGACTAGAGCATCAGCTCTAGCATTACCTTCACTCACAAACCCAGGTAAGGAAGTGACTGTTGATATGCATGACATAAAATGGAGAATGACGTTTTCGGATTGCTTCCCAAACTAAGGTCAGTACTGTGAAAAGTTTTGGGTTATTTACATGTCCAAGGACAGCAGTATCTAGTCGAGGGAGGAAAGTGGCTACATAGGCTGAATCAGTAACAAGGTTAAAAAGTCCTGTAAAAAGCTGGAAAGCTAAAGCTGCAGCCTGTAATTCTACAACTTGTGGGGATCCTTCTTGGTATACAGTTTGAGACTGCCATTGTTTATCTTGTTTCCATACTACCACAGCCTTTCCTGTTTTTCCAGACCCATCTGTAAATACTGTTGGACCTTTAACTGGACATCTTTGATTAAGTTGTCGTGGCTGTAAGGTTAGATTCACTGTCATCTTTAATAGAGGATGAGGTGGATGATGGTATTGAACTTGTCCTTGGAAGTTGGCAAGAGCCACCTGAAGGGCAGTAGAATTTGACAATGCCCATTCAAAATAGAATTGTTGTACTGGCACAATAATAGTTGTTGGATCAGATCCAGACAGTTCTAGACATCTTTTTTGGATTTTTATAATCAAATTGGCAACAAGTTCATACCATCCAACAGCCATTTTCTTGGATTGTAAAGGTAAAAACAACCATTCAAGTGCATGTAATGGGTCTTCCCAGCTTTGATTCCACTGAGCTATTAGGGCATAAGGAGATGGCTGATTCATCAAAATAAAACCATTCAAAGAAAAGCTGATGCCAACTCGCCACGCATGTCGTATAGAGATTAGTTGTTCTACCTCTTTTACAAGTGTTAAAGCAGCAGGTGTCAGGTGCCTGGGAGCCAAAAGGTCTGTATCTCCTTTCAATAGTTGTAAAAGGGGCTGTAACTGTTCATTAGTGAGACCTAAATAAGGTCGGAGCCAATTCAGTGTTCCTGCAAGTTTTTGAACATCATTCAGAGTTTTTACATTGATCTCTAGTTGAACAGGTTGCGGAGATACAGTTCTTTTGAGTACATTCATGCCTAAATACTTCCAGGGCTCCTGTCTTTGAATCTTTTCAGGAGCAATGATCAACCCAAATTCTGTTAAACTATGTTTGGCATCCTGTTCCACTATTCGAAGTGATTCCTCTGATGGTGCTGCAAGCAAAATATCATCCTTATAATGATAACAATAAACATCTTTGTGTTTGTCTCTCACTGGGCTCAATGCTTGGGCTACAACCACTGACAAATGGTTGGCGAATTCTTCATGCCTTGAGGTAATACAGTCCACTGATATATCTTTGTGGGTTCAGAATTATTTCTTGTAGGGATTGTAAAAGCAAATTTGGGTTTATCCTTCACATCTAATGGAATAGTAAAAAAACAGTCTTTCAGATCAATGACTAAAATACTCCAATCCATAGGTATCATGGTAGGAGAGGGCAAACCTGGTTGCAGAGCTCCCATAGGAGCCATAACTGCATTAACCTTCCTCAAGTCATGAAGTAATCGCCATTTGCCTGACTTCTTTCTTATCACAAGCACAGGAGTGTTCCAAGGACTCTGTGATTCTTCAATGTGGCCTGCGTCCAATTGCTCTTGAACTAATTCATGCAGGGCACACAGCTTTTCTTGAGGTAGGGGCCACTGGTCTACCCATACTGGGGTCTCAGTTAACCAAATGAGATCTAGGGCAGGCTGTTTCACTCCCTGCAATACAGTGGCCCCAGTCAAAAATCCATAGTGATACGAACCCCCCATTGTCCCAAACATTCCCGACCCCATAGAGTGAGTGGAGCAGTGGTAATATAGGGTCGAACCGTAGCTGTCTGTCCTTCCGGTGCCTTAATTTGTATGGGTTTTATGGACAGATAACTATGGGTCGTACCTCCCAGCCCAACAACTCCTGTTTCAGTATTTACCAAAGGCCATCTATGTGTGACACAATGGTAACATCAGCTCCGGTGTCGAGAAGACCATGTAGCTTGACTTGTGCAGGAGTGCCTCCTGACAGCGTCAGAGTACAGATCATGCTGGGTCATTGCAGAGATAGTTTTTGCATCCAATACACTTGAGGTGTCCCTGTAGAGCCAAATCCTCTGCCGTGTCATCGTCCAGGGTCTGTCTGCGGAACATAACTCATAAAAGGCACAAGTTGAGCAAGGCGTGTATTTTTTGGGATAGTAACTGGAGGCACAGGTGTAGAAATCAAGGCATGTATTTGACCAGTGTAATCAGCATCAATGACACTAACATGTACTTGTATATTTTGTAGAGTGGTGTTAGAACAGCCTATCAGTAAGGCACTAAGTCCTTTCCCGATAGGTCCATGAGCATTTAAAGGAACTTTAAATACCCCTTGATTATCAAGAGTTATTGATTCACTAGTGGATACATCCATCCCTGTCAATCCTTGAGTATCCCCTGATAATTGTTCACATAAGGCTGGTTGTTTGGTTCCGCTTGAGTTGAGGTGGTAGTTTGAGGTATTTGTGTTGTAGCGGCCTCTGCATGCTCTTGCAGATGTTTCCCTGGTTTGTGGATGGGGTTCTTTCCTAATAAGGAGTGTGGCATTGTTTTGCAAAGTGACCTCTCCTTCCACAACCATAACAAATGATCTCTGCAGGTAGCTTCTGTTTCTTGTGAGGACATTCCTGTTTGGTATGCCCTGTCTTGCCACACAAATAACAGTCTTTCTGGATGGTAGCTATCACTGTTAATTTATGTTCTAAAGTCCCAACCTGTGCACAAGCGGATATCATTGCTTCAAAGGTAGGGTCACCCGGTAAACTCTCTATAATGCGCTGGCAATCAGCATTAGCATTATCCTTAGCTGTGGTTGTAAAGGACCATGATGTGATGGATTTCTGAGCTAGACTAGCTCCTGGGAAAGCTTTGAGATAGCAGAGGAATGTTGCTGGGAAAGTTTTGGGAGTATTGCAGAGAAAGGTAGGCAAGATAAGAAGGAAGAAAGAAGAGAGAAGCAAGCAGCCAATCAAGGCAACCAGTGAGCAAGACATCAACCAATGAAGAAGTGAAGATACCCACGTGGGTGGTGATAGCTAACCAATTGTATTAGCCACTCATACACGCGGGTACTTCGTATAGCCTATATCAACCCTGGACCTTCAGGTAATAAAGGATTTCGTTTCCCAACCAGAAATGGGGTTCGTGCCTTATTCTCCACACTTAGCTAGTTGCTTAACAGCATTTCTCGCAATTGGGGATCATAAACCTGAGAAGCAATAGCCTCTTGAAGCTGTTCAACAAATGGTAAAAATGGTTCTTTTGGTGCTTGTTTGATAGTAGTATAACGCTGTTTAGGCTCAGCCAATTGCGCTGTCTTCATAATTGTCTGTATACCTATGTCTTTAACTTGGTCGAGGACTAGGACAGGCCATTGTGCCTGATGGCTTGGATTAGCAAATCGACCTGTGCCCATTAACATATCTGGCCCATTGCCAAACTGGGGGTCATCCTGTGGGAAATTCAGATTGTGCATTGCCTGCTGTTCCGCAGCGGCCCGCCAGGTGGAGTGGAAGACAGCCAATTGAACCGGCTGGAAAAGGATCTGTGCTGAGAAATGTCAAAGGGGGTTAAAGTGTCCATAGTAATCAAACGTAACAATTGCATAGTAGCAGAGGAATTTACACCATATTGAGAAACAGTCTTTTGTAGGTATTGAACTACTTTCCATGCAAAAGGGGTATGAACATGGGCATCTCCTGCTGCTGCATCCCCCTGTACCACAGGATAAGCTTGTGGAATACCTGTGTCAGGAGGGTTTCGCAGATCAGGACCACCCAAACTCTCAAGTAGATCCCAATTCCCGGCTTGCATGTCTCCTTGTTTTACACTTTGCCAAAATTTGCATGGGTCTTGTACTGCTAGGGTGACACTCTTAACTGGTTGAAGGACAAGGGTTTGCTCACAGGGGTTCTCAACACACTTTCCAGTCTCAGTCTTAGTTTTTTCTGTAACTGACAGCGATTGCATAGTGTGGCATAACTCTGCTTCCTGTGTAGAGGGTAATGAAGGTGGAATCAATGGGAGTGAAGGTGCAGAGGGGAAGAGAGGTGGGTCAGCCTCACAGTCACTCTTAACCTCTACCCCCAATTGCTTCAGATCGTGCCGATTCTCAGCTGGGGGTGACTCCAGGGAGTCACCACCCACCATATCATGGTGTCTCCCTTGCTCAGCAGTATCTTGCTGACTTCTTATCTTTTTGACTGTATCCCGTAACAGGCCCCAAGTTCCAGGCTCCAAGTTTCTTCATTCTGTTTTCTTGCCACATCATCATAACCCCATGTTTTCACTATCCCCTACAATCAGGTCCAACCTTTACCCCAGGACTGCCAAGTTCAACACTAAACCATGCCTATACGGTTTTTGAACACTTCCAGGAAAGGCGATTCCACCATTTCCCTGGGAAGTCTGTTCCAAAACCTGATCACCCTTTTGGTGAAGAAATTGTTCCCAATATCCAGTCTAAACCTCCCCTGGCACAGCTTAAGGCCGTTTCCTCTTGTCCTATCACTTTCAAGTAGTTGTAGAGAGTGATAAGGTTCCCCTGAGACTTCTCTTCTCCAGACTAAACCTCAGTTCCCACAGCTACTCCTCATCACACTTGTTCTCCAGACCCTTCACTAGCTCCATTGCCCTTCTCTGGACCTGCTCCAGCACCTCAATGTCTCTCTTGTAGTGAGGGGCCCAGAACTGAAAACAGTATTTGAGGTGCAGTCTCACCAGTTCTGAGTACAGGGGGATTATTAATGTAATAAATGTAACTATCAATTTGCTGATAAAAATGATTGTCTGTGCTTATTGAATGAATAACGCTAAAATGCAAGGCTTGAACAATCTTGAAACAAGAAGTAGTTTGTAAATGTCAGACCACATAAATGCTTGGTCAATACTAAAACAAGAAGTAGTTTGTAAATGTCAGATCACAATATCCTTTACATTGTCTGAAGAATAACGAACATCCGGGAGGATTGTATTAACCTGTCTAAGAAAGATGAAGAACGGGAAGAAATGGACTGCACATGCACCGAGTCAGCGAGGTAAAAAGTTCAAAAGAAGAGGAAGACGACTTACTTCATCCAGAGACCCCTGCCCAAGACCACCAGGAGGCAGTGCGCATGCGGGACAATATTGCGAAACTAATTAACATGAGAGATGGGAGACAATTTACATATTGTGAAACCACAATGAATATGTATACCTTGATTGTTTAAAAGAACGATTGGTATGTGCCTGAAGCGTGTGTGTTGGTGGAGCAGAGACTCCCCGCTCACCCAGCGCTGCTTTGCTTACTACCTCTCATTAATTAGGCAATAAATTACTCTTGCTACTATAATTTGACTTTGGTCATTTATAACATTACTTCCCTAGTCCTGCTGGCCACACTATTGCTGATACAGGCCTGGATGCCGTTGGCCTTCTTGGCTGCCTGGGCACAAGCTGCTCTTGTTTAGCTGGCTGTCAATCAGCACCCCTAGGTCCTTTTCTGCTGGGCAGCTTTCCAACCACTCTTCCCCAAGCCTGTAGCATTGCATGGGGTTGTTGTGGCCTGAGTGCAGGACCCAGCACTTTACCTTGTTGATCCTCATACAACTGGCCACAGCCCGTCAATCTAGCCTGTCCAGATCATGTAAGCATACCCCAGAGAGAGAGAGCACATGCATACCCCAGGGTGGGAGGGGATGAGAGTGTGCATGCAAAACTGAACAACTGTCCTGGTTTCTGCTAGGATAGAGTTAATTTTCTTCCTAGTAGCTGCTTCGGTGCTGTGTTTTGGCTTTAGTCTGAGAATAATGCTGATAATCCACTGATGTTTTAGTTGTTGCTAAGCAATGCTTACTCTAAATCAAGGACTTTTCAGTCTCTCATGCTCTGCCAGTGAGGAGGGGCACAAGAAGCCAGGAGGGAGCAGACACAGGATAGTTGACCCAAAATATCCAAAGGGGTATTCCATTCCATAGAACATCGTGCTTGGCATACAGACTGGGGAGGGGTTAGCAAGAAGGGGCAGATTGCTGCTTGGGTTGGGTTGGGTATCGGTCAATGAGTGGTGAGCAATTGTATTGTGCAGCACTGTTGGGTGGGGTTTTCTTTGGCTTTTTTCTTCCTTTTCCCTTTTAGTTTTATATCTCTCTCTTTGCTATTTACCTTAGTGGTAGTAGTATATTGTACTTTATTTTAGTTATTAAACTGTTCTTATCTCGGTGCACAGGTTTTACATTCTTTTGATTCTCCTTCCCATCCCACCTGGGGATGGGGGAAGGGGGGGAGTGAGCTATCATCTGTGTGGTACTTAGTTACCTGCTGGGTTTAACCCATGACAAGAACCCAAAGAGTGAGCAAGAGCGCATGTGACCTACAGTGGGTAAATGCATGTGACCCAGAAAGGTGACCCAGCGTACACAAGACAGAATGAGCCAGTGCACACAACAGTCCCAGACTGAAAGCAACAGAAAAACCAGCACAGACAGAGACACTGTTTTCTAAAGAAAGAAAGAATTCATGACCGTGCTAGAGACAGAGAGAAGAAGATGTGACTGGTAGAGAGCATGGGACTTCAAGAAACAGAGTGCATGACTGAGAAAGAGCACATGACCTTGATCAAGACAGGAAGGTAAAAGTAGCCACAGCAAGCACATGACCGCTAGAGGGAACACATGAGAGGGAGAAACCGCAAGCAAGAGAAACCTGGCCCGACTTGGAGAAATGTAGAGCAGGTGATTAGGCACAAGAGAGCACAGGAGGGAGCAACAGAGAGGGAGAACAAGCATGGCCCCCAAGAGAGGGCAGCAGAGAGAGGAAGGGACCATACACAGCCACACATGAGATACAGGGTGGGCACGACCCAGAGTGCACACATTAATGTGGATGAGGGACAGCATGCAATGGTCTGTGAGAGAGGGAGCCACGGATATAGAGGATTTGTAAACAAGTGAGGGAGAGCATGTGCCATCACACCCAAGGGAGGAATGGCATGCACAACCTGGAGTGGGAGAATGAGCTCATGCATAAGGTTGAGCAACAAGGAGCACATGACTCTGAGAGTGAGAGGAAGCAAGCAAGCAGCAGCTCATGAGAGCACAGCTGCACACAAAAAAGGAGTTCAAGCACAATCATGAGACAGTGAGCAAGCAAGAGAGAAGGATAACACATGAAATACAGAGACCACACATGAACACATGCGAGAGAGGGAGATCACAACCTAGAGAGGGGGAGCGAGAGTGACTGCACATGAGGGACAGAGGAAAAGCAGGAGAGCGAATACAAGCATGCACAAAGTTGATTGAGAGAGGACACACAAAAGTGAGAGGGAACACATGACCACATGTGAGAGAGGGAGAGTGCAAAACTGCACAAGAAGAGCTTGTCATCATGCAAGAGAGTACGGAGTGCACGTGTTAATGTCCACAAGGGAGAGAGAGAGAAAGAACAAGCATGACTGTAAGGCTGAGCAAGAGGGAGCACACAAGAGCAAGTATGTGTGCTTGACAGCAAAAGAAAGAGATCAGAAGAGGACAAGGGAGAGCGCAAGCAAGGAACTGCTTTGACTTACCACCATGAGCTTTGAGTATACGGGTTTTCAAGTGGCTATTGTAAGATGACTTGAACGGACAGACCTTGTAACAGAATGGCTTATAGTGTACATGATGAGTCTGCATACGGCAATCCAGACTGATCAAGAGAGAGACAAAAAAGGAAACAAAATAGTAAGTCATTTTAGCTACTCCTTCAAATGCAAGCCAAAAAACTGGTAACTAAAGCAAATTTTAAGAGAGAGCAGGCCAGGCTCAGCTATCCTTCTCATGTTGGTTCTTTATATCCAAAGGCGGAATCTAAACCGAGGAAGAAAGAGATATGTGGCCAATTTTATCGCACAGGATGCAAGCCACTTTTAAACTAAATAGGGCAAAATAGGTATCAATTAAATTATACACAAAGCAGACTAAAAAGAGTAATTTATAGGATAAAGGTTAATTGAATAAAAAACAAAACCAACAAGAAACCCCTCAAACAGAACAATAAAAATATTAGCACAGGATTTTTCTCTGAAATGGTTTTGTGAAAATATGCCCCCTTTTCTCCTCCTAAGGAAAGGTAAATATTTTTCTAGCTGTCCTGGGTTCAGCAGTAGCAGTTATTTTTCTCCTTCTTAGTAGCTGGTGCAGTGCTGTGTTTTTGACTTTTGGCCTGGGAACAATGCTGATAACACTGATGTTTTCAGTAAGTGCTAAGTAATGTTTACTCTGACCAAGGACTTTCTGAGTCTCATGCTCTGCCAGGGAGGAGGGGAAGCTGGGAGGAAGGCGAGACAGGACACCTGACCCAAACTAGCCAAAGAGGTATTCCATACCAGAGCACATCATGCCCTGGATGGAAAAATGAGGGGCAGAGACCCAGAAGGGTAGGGGCACACTGCTTGGTCGGGCTGGGTATAGGTGGTGAGTGACTGTATTTTTCCCTTGTATTTCTCTTATCATTATTATTATTGGTGGTAGCAGTAGTGGTTTGTGTTATACCTTAGTTACTAAACTGTTCTTATCTCAGCCTGTGGGAGTTACATTCTTTCGATTCTCCTCCCTATCCTCCCGGGAGCTGGTGGGGAAGAAAGAGGGTGGAGTGAGTGAGCAAACTGCATGGCAGACTGGACTTAAACCATGACAGGTGGTGAGCAGTTGTATTCTCTTCCCTTGTATTTCCCTTGTCATTATTATTATTTGTGGTAGCAGTAGTGATTTGTGTTATACCTTAGTTACTGGACTGTTCTTATCTCAACTCGTGGGAGTTAAATTCTTTCGATTCTCCTCCCCATCCCTCCAGGAGCGGGGGGGAGGAAGGGGGGGGGGGAGTGAGCGAGCAGCTGCGTGGCTGAGTTGCCGACTGGGCTTAAACCATGACGTCCTATTTACCTGGGTATAGAGGCATCTGTGACAGAAGTGCTACTCATGGCTGTGACTGCAGTTAAGGAACTGACATTGCTGTATCTAGAGGCAGCAATCAAGAAGAGAATAAACAGCAGACAGGGTGTGGGGGGGAGGAAGGGGAGGGGAGACTCCAGAGACTGTGTGGTTTTTCTGAGTTACAGCTGGGCTTAAACCACAACGAGACATACTGGTACTACAGAGAAATAGGGAAAATTTACCTTACCACACACGCCCTGCTACATTTACGATAATCAAAGAATCATAGAATAGTTAGGGTTGGAAAGGACCTTAAGATCATCTAGTTCCAACCCCCCTGCCATGGGCACGGACACCTCCCACTAAACCATGCCACCCAAGGCTATGTCCAACCCAGCCTTGAACACCGCCAGCGATGGAGCATTCGCAACTTCCCTGGGCAACCTGTTCCAATGCCTCACCACCCTTACAGTAAAGAATTTCTTCCTCATATCCAATCTAAACTTCCCCTGTTTAAGTTTGAACCCGTTACCCCTTTCCTCTCACTACAGTCCCTAATGAAGAGTCCCTCCCCAGCATCCCTATAGGCCCCCTTCAGATACTGGAAGGCTGCTATGAGGTCTCCACACAGCCTTCTCTTCTCCAGGCTGAACAGCCCCAACTTTCTCATCCTGTCTTCATATGGGACGTGCTCCAGTCCCCTGATCATCCTCGTGGCCCTCCTTTGGGCTTGTTCCAGCAGTTCCATGTTTTTTATGTTGAGGACACCAGAACCGCACACAATACTCCAAGTGAGGTCTCACAAGAGCAGAGGGACAGGATCACCTCCCTTGACCTGCTGGTCACGCTCCTTTTGATGCAGCCCAGGATACAGTTGGCTTTCTGGGCTGCAAGTGCACACTGCTGGCTCATGTTCATTTTTTCATCGACCAATACCCCCAAGTCCTTCTCTGCAGGGTTGCTCTGAATGTCTTCTCTGCCCAACCTGTAGCTGCACCTGGGATTGCTCCAACCCAGGTGCAGGACCTTGCACTTGTTATGGTTAAACTTCATCAGGTTGGCATCAGCCCACCTCACAAGCATGTCAAGGTTCCTCTGGATGGCATTCCTTCCCTCCTGTTGTTGAAATGAAGCTCTCATGCCATTAAATGCATGGGTCAAGTCCACTATGAATAAATCTGAAGTACATCAATATACTCTTGTCTGGAGCGAATATCCAGAGAAATAAGATGCCTACAACCCTCATGGAGAGGGTTCTTCTAAAACCCTCACTGCAGATTACAGTCTAGGCACTGAGTGTGCTGTGCCAGCCTTTTGCTTACCAGTGGTAGCATTTAAATCGAGGCCACCGGTTTGGAGTTTGAAGTAGTGTTTGCACTGCACATGCTAGATTAACAAAGATGTAACACATCAAGAAAAACCTGCAGGAGCAAAAAAGAGCAAAACCTTTCAGCACACACATTTATAGATTCTGGAACATATTATAATCACGAGTGATTTATTGTCAAAATACAGATGGCCTGGTCACATGTGTCTATCCCTCTGATTTTTACTAGCCTGAACTATCAGCATAAAATAGTTTGAACAGTTTTTTAACTAGATCAAGTTAGATCTATCCACAACATCAATGCTAACTTTGCCCTGTGATAAAAATAACATTTTCTGAAACAAAACAACAATATACTAAAAGCATGTTTATTTACAGAACACAGCAGAGCAGAAACAAGAAGATTTATATGTACAGCCTGAAATTAGAGAATTCATAGAAATAATAAAAGTGGATCTCAGGTTTCAGTAATTTGCTTTCTGTTTTAAGATATGGTTCAGAAAGACAACCAAAATAGCAAAATTTGAGAGTACTATTCTTCCTCCCTTAAAAAGCAACCTGCCTGTTTCTTACATTGAGAGAATAGGAGCCACCATGTCAAGCGAAGCAATAAAGATTCCCAGTTCAGCAATCAGTGTCCTTAACAGAAGAGCCCATGTTGGTTCACCATTCACATTTCCATGACCAAAAACCTGAAGAAACAGAAAAATTAAATGTATCTTGCAAGTATTGCATAAGGCTATATTGAAAAAAAGAAAACTACATAAAGAAAAAACAATACTAGTTTTCCTACATACTTCTTTCAAGTCAAATTTTTCTAATGGCTTTCTGTGCTTCACTGAATTAGAATCGTAGAATAGTTATGGTTGGAAAGGATGTTAAGAACATCTAGTTCCAACCCCCCTGCCGTGGGGAGGGACGCCTCACATGAGACCATGTCGCCCAAGACTCTATCCAACCTGGCCTTGAACGCAGCCAGGGATGGGGCATTTACCACGTCTTTGGGCAACATGTTCCAGGGCCTCACCACCCTCACAGTAAAGAACTTCTTGCTTATATCTAATCTAAACTTCCCCTGCTTAAGTTTAAATCCATTACGCCTGATCCTATTGCTACAGTCCCTGATGAAGAGTTCCTCCCTGGCATCCTTTTCGGACCCTTTCAGATACTGGAAGGCCGCTATGAGGTCTCTGTGCCTGGGATTGCTCCTACCCAGGTGTAGGACCTTGCACTTGTCATGGTTAAACTACGTAAGGTTGGCAACAGCCCACCTCACAAGCATGTCAAGGTCCCTCTGGATGGCATTCCTTCCCTCCAACTTATCAACCGAACCATACAGCTTGGTGTCATCAGCAAACTTGCTGAGGGCATACTCAATCCCACTGCCCATGTCACCGACAAAGATGTTGAACAGACCGGTCCCAACACCGATCCTTGAGGGACACCACTCGTTACTGGTCTCCAGCTGGACATGGCGCCATTGAGCACTACTCTTTGCGTACGGCCATCCAGCCAGTTCTTTATCCACCGAGTGGTCCACCTATCAAATTGATGTCTCTCCAACTTAGAGAGAAGGATGTCATGTGAGACAGTGTCAAAGGCTTTACATACGTCCAGGTAGATGACATCAACTGCTCTACCCCTGTCCATCAGTTCTGTGGCCCCTTCATAGAAGGCCACCAGATTGGTCAGGCAGGATTTCCCCTTAGTGAAGCCATGCTGGCTGTCACCAAGCACCTTGTTGGTTTTCATGTGCCTCAGCATGCCTTCCAGGAGAATCCGCTCCAAGATTTTGACAGGCACAGAGGTGAGACTGACTGGTCCGTAATTCCCCGGCTCATCCATTTTCCCCTTCTTAAAAATAGGGGTTATATTTCCCTTTTTCCAGTCATCGGGAACTTCACCTGACTGCCATGATTTTTCAAATATGATGGACAGTGGCTTACCAACTTCATTTGCCAGCTCCTTCAGGACCCGCGGATGGATTTCATCCGGTCCCATTGACTTGTGTACGTTCAGGTTCCTAAGGTGGTCTTGAACCAGATCCTCCCCCACAGTGGGCCCAGGGTCTTCATTCTCACTGTCCCTGCGTCTGCCTTCCAAGACTTGGGTGGTGTGGTCAGAGCATTTGCCAGTGAAGACTGAGGCAAAGAAGTCATTAAGAACCTCAGCCTTCTCTAAGTCCAGGGTAGCCTGTTCTCCCGATAGCTTCTGGAGAGGACCCACATTGTCCCTAACCTGTCTTTTATTTGCAATGTACCTATAAAATCCCTTCCTGTTATCCTTAACATCCCTAGCCAAGTTTAATTCTAAGTGGGCCTTAGCTTTCCTAACCTGGTCCCTAGCTTCCCGGACAACATCCCTGTATTCTTCCCAGGCCGCCTGACCTTGCTTGCACATTTATAAGCCTCTTTTTTCCTTCGAATTTTCCTCAGCAGCTCCTTAGACATCCAAGGAGGTCTCCTGGCCCTCCTGCTAAACTTCCTTCTAGTTGGGATGCATCTCTCCTGAGCCTGCAGCAGGTGATCCTTGAATATCAACCAACAGTCTTGGGCCCCCCTGCCCTCTAGGGCTGTATCCCTTGGAACCTTACTGAGCAGGTTCCTGAAGAGGCCAAAGTCTGCTTTCTTGAAGTCCAGGGCAGTGAGCTTACTGCATGCCCTTCTCACTGTCCTGAGGATCTCAAATTCAACCATCTCATGATCGCTGCAATCAAGGCCGCCTTGGAGCGTCACATTTCCAACCAGCCCTTCCCTGTTGGTGAGCATGAGGTCAAGTATGGCACCTCTCCTTGTCGGCTCCTCTATTACTTGCAGGAGGAAGCTGTCTTCCACACAATCGAGGAACTTCCTGGATTGCTTGTGCCGGGCCATACCATCCCTCCAACAGATATCAGGGTGGTTGAAGTCCCCCATGAGAACAAGGGCCTGCGAGCATGAGGCTGTTCCTATTTGTCACTTTATCCACTGAGTCCTCTTGGTCAGGCGGTCTGTAACAGATCCCCACAATAATGTCTCCCATCGCTGTTCTCTCTTTGACCCTGACCCACAGACTCTCTGTTGACTGCTCCCCTGTCCCCAGGCAGAGTTCCATACTCTCCAGCCTATCCCTAACATAAATAGCAACTGCCCCTCCCTGCCTACCAGGCCTGTCTTTCCTAAAGAGCCTCTAACCTTCCATTCCAACACACCGGTCATAGGAGCCATCCCACCATGTTTCTGTGATGCCTATGATATCATACCCCCGTAGACGTGCATACATCTCTAATTCCTCTTGTTTGTTCCCCATGCTACGGGTGTTTGTATAGAGGCATCTGAGCCAAGCTCCAATTGAAGCCGGCTCATTGGCTGGGGCAGCTGGACTATCTCAACACTGCTCTGAATGTTTACTATAGGTGCTGGCAAGTGACTGGGTGTGTTGGGATGGAATGATGCCCCCCTCCCCCACAACATCTAGTTTAAAGCATCCTTGACAGTCTGGCAAGCCTCCTACCAAATCCACTCTTCCCTTTCTTTGTCGGTCCAGCTCCCTCAGCCCTCAGTAGACCTGGCCTACTAAATTGAGTCCCATGTTCAAGGTACCCAAACCCCTGACTATAGCACCACCCTTCTAACCATTTATTAACCTGCCCAATCCTCCTAGCCTTTTCAAGGTCCTGCCCTGTATCCTGGAGATTTGACGAAAAGACAATCTGAGCTCCAGAGCCCCTAACCACCTCTCCCAGAGCTCTGTAGTCCTTCTCTACATTCTCCAGGCTACTGCTATCTATATCAGTAGCACCCACATGGATCACTAGAAGTGGGCAATAGTCAGTGGGACCGACTAGAGCAGGCAGCTTCTCTGCAACATCCCTGATCTGAGCCCCTGGTAGGCAACACACCTCCCTTGAGCCTAGGTCAGTCCGACAGATGGGTGCCTCTGTGCCTTTCAGATTAGAGTCCCCAACTACTATGGCCCGCTGCTTTTTCCTGGCAGCACCAGTAGTGATCTTCTTTACCAGTGCATCAGCTGGTTGTTCCTAGTGGGAGTGTGGTTCCTCATCAGCCCCCTGCAGAACAGCAAAGCGGTTCTGGGTGGGGACAACAGATTTAGGAGGAAGCCCCTTGCTCTTAACTGTCCTCTTCCCCCTTTTTTTGTTGTTTTTTTTCTGTTACTGTTTCCCAGGTTCTTGGGTTAGCGGCCTCCTTTCCTGCATGAGCAACAGTAGACGCTTGAGGCCCCTGCACAGTCTGGTCCCGGAGCAAGCAGTGCTGTTTCCCCTCAGCTTACCTGACACCTTTCAGCCTAGTAACAGCGTCCCACAGCTCAGCCACCTGCTGCAGGAGGACCTCCACCAGGGAGCACAGAGTGCAGCCCTGCCCATTGTGCACCCTCCTCTCAGGAGAGCAGTGCAGGAACTCTCTCCAATCCGGAGCTCTGCACTGCAGCCTCTTCTCTCATCGGCTCTGTCTGGGTGCCTACACTGGCCACTGCCGGGCCAGCCAGAGCAGAGCTCCCAGACCGAGCTCTGGTCATACGTCAAGTGCTCACCATCAAACTACCTCAAACCCATCCTCCTCACCCATGCCCCCTGGGGCAGATTTTTAACCAGTCAGGGCTGGTGCAGCTCCTCCTGGCGCCGCCCCCTCTGAGTAAGCTGCTCGCGTCTGCTGAGCTGCCGGCTCCTGGGCACGTCCTGTTGAAGACTTGAGGCTCCCTCGGTGCCTGTTGCTGCTCCGAGTTGAAGCTCCTGGACGCTGAGCCTCCCCCCCGATCAGGCGCTGCAGGCGTCCCCTCTCGTTTCTATGCTGTAGCCCTGAAATGGGATTTATGGTCTGGTTTTTGGTTTTGCTATCCTCAGATCTTTGAATATACATACTGTTCTTAGCACTGGTAAACAGGGATTTTCCTGGCTCAGGCTCTCTCAGTGTGAGACTAAAGATCCTGTGAGACCCTCTGTGCTGTGAGTGGCCAGAGTAGACTCCATTTGATCTAGATTGACCTTGATATTCAGAAGGAAAAACCAGGACAATTTACACCAATTAATGGGAAAGAAAAGCTAAAGTATGTCTGGAACTATTAGGAAGATGGTCTGGGTGGATGATAAATACACCAACACTCTCCAAACTTTTCCATACCTTCTTATTTTTTAACTGGTGAACATAATGCATATAAATAGTTGAAAGGTATGTACCAAAAGGATGGTGCCAGACTCTTTTCAGTGGTGCCCAGTGACAGGATGTCAT
This sequence comes from Amazona ochrocephala, assembly GCA_039720435.1. NCBI lineage: Eukaryota > Metazoa > Chordata > Aves > Psittaciformes > Psittacidae > Amazona > Amazona ochrocephala. The sequence goes on from CM077908.1 coordinate 20,316,410, forward strand.
GGTTTAAGCCCCGCTGGTAACTCCGAATCACGCAGCCGCTTGCTCACTCCCCACTTCTTCCCTCCCGCTCCTGAAGGGATGGGGAGGAGAATGGAAAGAATACAAATCCCAAAGGCATATTGCTTTTCACTTTCTGACAGTTCATTATATGGTGGGGCCTCTTCAGCACACATCACCTCCTCCTCTGGTGACATTCCAAATCTTTGCCCTCTGGCCAGTCCATGATGACTTCCAGAATTCCTGGATGACTGGGATTTCCTATTCGAGCTCGTTGTGTAATTAGTGCAGCCCACTTACTCCATGTAGCATCGGTTGGTTGCATGATGCATAGAGGAGAACCTGCCTTTGAACATCCAGCCCATCACAGGCAACCAGGTTTCTAGGAGGAGCTGTGCTTCAGTGCTCATCACTTCCGAAGCAGCTCAAACACCTTCATAGGCTGCCAGTATCTCTTTTTCAGTTGGGGTATAGCTGGCCTCAGATCTTCTGTATCCCTGAGTCCAAAAGCCACGGGGTTGACCTCAAGTCTCCCCTGGAGCTTTCTGCCAGAGGCTCCAGGTAGGACCATTATCCCCGGCTGTGGTGTACAGTATATTTTTAACATATGTCCTGGTCCGGACTGGTCCAAGTGCTACTGTATGAACTCTCTCTCGTTTAATTAGCTCAAAGTCTTCTTGTTGCTCAGGGCCCCATTTAAAATCACTCTTCTACCAGGTCACGTGATAGAGAGGGATTACAATCAAACTATAATTTGATATGTGCTTTCTCCAGAACCCCACAACACCCAAGAAAGCTTGTGTTTCTTTCTTATTAGTTGGTGGAGACATTGCTATTATCTTGTTGATCACATCTGTGGGGATCTGGTGACGTCCATCTTGCCATTTTATTCCCAAAAATTGAATCTCCTGTGCAGGTCCCTTTACCTTACTCCGTTTTATGGCAAAACCATCCTTCATAAGGCTTTTAATTATTTTCCTCCCTTTCTCAAAAAATTCTTCCACTATTTTGCTCCCCACTATAATGTCATCAATGTATTGCAGGTGTTCTGGAGCTTGCCCCTGTTCCAGTGCAGTCTGGATCAGTCCATGTCAGATGGTAGGGCTGTGTTTCCACCCCTGGGGCAGTTGGTTCCAAGTGTACTGGATGCCCCTCCAAATAAAAGCGAACTGTGGTCTGCACTCTGCTGCCAGAGGAATTGCGAAAAATGCATTGGCAATATCAGTCGTGGCATGCCACTTGGATGCCTTTTACTCCAGTTCATACTGATGTTCTAGCATCTGGTCCAGCAGCACTCAATTCAGGCCACTATAGCCTACTGTTAGTCTCCACTCTCTGTTAGACTTTCGCACTGGACATATGGGGATATTAAAGGGTGAGTGGGTCCTACTGATCACTCCTTGACTCTCCAATCTGCGGATCAGCTTACGGATGAGAATCAGGGAGTCTCAGTTGGTGCGTTATTGCTGCTGGTGCCCTGCTGTTGCCACAATTGGCATTTATTGTTCTTCAACCTTCAGCAACCCCACAACAGAAGGATCCTCTGAGAGACCAGGCAAGGTGGACAGCTGCTTAATTTCCTCTGTCTCCAAAGAAGCAATACCAAAAGCCCATCGGTACTAAAAGGCCATTCAAAACCTTCAGAACTCTCAAATGTTGCTGTTAATAGTCTCTCCAGGGAGCAGGGGGTTTAGAAGCATATCTGAAATACTTGTACACCAATGCACACAGTATGAGAAACAAATAGCATGAACTGGAAGCATTGGTCAGCTCCCAGAGCTATGATATCTTTAGTGTTATAATATATCTGAATCTGAAATTATGATAGGTCCCAGTATCTGATGGGGGCCTATAAGGATGCTCGGATGCTTCATTTGGGACTGTAGTGACAGGACAAGGGGTAACTGTGGAGAGTTATTTAGCTGAGAATGGTCACGTGAGCAATCCAGACAGCTACTTGACAATTGCGAGGCAGTGAACCAAAGGCTTGGAGGCCTTGCCTGAAGGTTACTAAAGTTCGTATACGTGCAGAAGTTTGAGAAAGTTGGCACAGAGGGTTTCTGAGTGAGATATGCAAGAAGGAACTGATAACTGCAACCTTGAAACATATGCTGTAATAGTTAACCAATCATTAAGCTGTTACTAACACTCAGCTGAGAGACATTATCCAATTAGATATTAAGCAGGATATCAAGTAGGATGTAGGCGGGGAGCACTATGCGCATGGCCTGAGGGTCTGAACGAATCCTATTGTACATTGAGTCGCGTGAACAATACATGTATCCAATTAGAGTTGTGTATGTTGATGATAGAGAAGTAGAATGTCTATATAAACTCAGCTATCTGCGCAATAAAATTGGCATCAGCTTGATCATATTGGTCGTTTGTGCTGTGTCTGGGACTTCTGCGTCAACAGGTAACGGGTTAAAACTAAAACAAGGGAAGTTTAGATTGGATATAAGGAAGAAGTTCTTTACTGTGAGGGTGGTGAGGCACTGGAATGGGTTGCCCAAGGACGTTGTGAATGTTCCATCCCTGGCAGTGTTCAAGGACAGAGCCTTGAGGACATGGTTTAGTGTGAGGTGTCCCTGCCTATGGCAGGGGGGTTGGAACTTGATGATCTTAAGGTCTTTTACAACCCTAACTATTCTATCATTCTATGATTCTATTAGTGTGACTTAGAGAATGAATCCCACAATTGGAGTGCTGGGATGGAGGGCTACAGGGTCAGGAGGGACAGGCAGGGCAGGTGAGGTGGAGCTGTCACACTGTACGCAAGGGAGTGTTTTGACTGTACAGCCCTTACAGTTAGGGATGATGCAGTTGAGAGCCTCTGGGTGAGGACTGGGGGGTGGAAAACAAAGATGTTGTAGTGGGTGTCTATTACCATTCACCCAGCCAGGATGTAAGAACCAATAAAGTATTCCATAGGCAATCAGGAGAAATCTCTGGATCAGTAGCCCCAGTCCTTACGAGAGATTTCAACTTTCCAGACATCAGCTGGGAAAACCATGCTGCTGTGATGAGTAGGTCTTGGAAATTCTTGAAGTTTGTAGGAGATAACTTCTTGTCATAGTTACTCAGTGAGCCAACTAGGAAAGATGCCTTCCTAGACTTGCTATTTGTGAATAGAGAAGGACTTGTGGGAGATCTGATAGTATGTGGCTGTCTTGACAACAGTGATCACAACACACCACCAAACTGGGAGGTGCTATTGACTCTCTTGAGGGACAAGAGGCCTTGCAGAGGGATCTAGACTGGACAGTCATCAGTGGCATGAAATTTAACAAGAAGTCCAAATGCTGGATTCTGCACCTGGGATGGAGTAATGCTGGACGCAAATATGGATTAGGAGAGGAGTGGCTGTTGACGCAGAAGTCCCGGACACAGCACACAGACCAATATGATCAGGCTTGTGCCAAAGTTTATTGCGCAGATAGCTCAGTATATATAGGCACTCTACTTGTCTATCATTAACACACACAAGTCTAATTGGATACATGTATTGTTCACACGACTAAATACAGAATAGGATTCACTCAGTAACAGCTTAATGATTGGTTAACTATGACAGCAAGTATAACCTCAAGGTTACAGTTAACATTCCTCCTCTGCGTATCTCTCAGTAGTTTTCCATGCTAACTTTTCCCAAGGCTTCTGCACGTACACGAACTTTAGTAACCCTCAGGCGAGGCCTCAATGCCTGCGGGTCACTACCTTACAATTGTCAAGCAATTGTCTGGATTGCTCACATGCCCATTCACTGTCAAATAGCTCTCCACAAGTGGCTTGAGAGCAGCCCTGCCGAAAGGGATCTGCGGGTGCTGATTGACAGCAGCCTCAATAAGAGTCAGCAGTGTGCCCTAGCAGCCAAGAGGGAAAACCACATTCTGGGATGCATTAAGCACAGCATAACCAATCAGTCAAAAGAGATGATGATCCTTCTGTATTCAGCTTTGGTGCAGCCTCACCTTGAGTACTGTTCTGGACTCCACAATTTCAGAAGAATGTGAAGGTCCTTGAATGAATCCAGGAGGGCAACAAAGCTGGTGAAAGAGCAGGAAACCATGTCCTATGAGAAGTGGCTAAAGACTTTGGGCTTGTCTAGTTTGGAGAAAAGGAGGCTGAGGGGTGAACTCATTGCTCTCTGCAGCTTCCTGAGGAGGGGAAGTGGAGAGGGAGATACTCTCTTCTCCCTGGAATCCAGTGATAGGATGTGTGGGAGTGGTTCAATGCTGCATCAGGGGTGGTTCAGACTTGATATTAGGAAACATTTCTTCACCAAGAGGGTAGTCAAACACCGGAGCAACTTCCTAGAGTGGTGGTCGATGCCCCAAGCCCGTCAGTGTTTAAAAAGCATTTGAACAATGCACTCATAATATGCTTTAACTTTTGGTCAGCCCTGAAGTGGTCAGGCAGTTGGATTAGATGATCACTATAAATGTAGTCTAATCTAGTCTAGTCTATCTGGGGCTTCAGGGAATGTCTGAGGCTTCTCACTGAGGATGAGGCAGAGGAAATCTGCCTCCTTACCTACAGGAAGTGTGCGCTGGTTAAGGAGCTGTATTACCAAGTTAAAGGAGCTGTAGGAGGTCAGACAACTGCACAGCATCAGAGATAATGGGAGAAAGATTAACAGGATCTTCTTAGAGATCCTGCAGAGACAAGAGCCCAAACTCCCAATTGTACTGAAGGAGAGGCAGACAGTGTCTGTTTTTAACAGGTTGGGAGACTACCAAGATGGAAAAGGCTGGAAGCTTGTGTGATATCTGGCACTGGCAGGACAGCTCCTGATTCACCAGCAGATCTGCAACTACAGAATAAATTTCATAGTTCTGCATCTGGTTGCAGATGAGGTGTTGGGAGCTCTGTCCAATGAAGCATCAGAGCTGGCTGCGCCAGAACCATGCAACAGCACCAGGGGGAAGTGGTGAGTGATAGTAGTGGGAGATTCCCTTCTGCAGGTGAGATGCAGACCTGACCTACAGGGAGCTTTGTTTTTTTTTGCCAGGAGCTCAGATCCAGGATATTACTGAGAGACTGCCAAGGCCTGCCCAGCCCTTGGACTATTATCTCCTTCTGCTCATCAACATAGGAACCATGCTGTGATATGGACAGATATTCTGCTTTTCTAACACAACTGTTTATAAATAATTCTTATATCATACTTTTTTTCCCACATACTTTTAATTACAGAACAGTAACAAATTCACCCAATTTAAAGGCGTCACTGGCAGTGCTATCAATGCCTATGATAAACAAGTACCTGGATTTCTCTTCCTTGGGGGAAGTAGGACAGATACAGGATGGGGAGAAGGGACAGTTCTCCCCCCGCAGAAACTACAGCAAACACGTACATGCATGCTAGTCTAGGATGCCAGTAAAAAAAAAATCCAATAAACATAATTTCTTTGTGGCAAGTCATGAATAAATATGATTAAAAGAATTCTAAAGCTTCCTAGCTATAGAAAAACAAGTCAGTCACAAGGAACTTGATTTTTTATTATGACTGCGCGTTTTCCAAGGGTCACATCAGATAAGGGATGATTTCCTCAACCACTTTCACGTATACCATACTGATATGAAGACTATGTTCATAGACTGAAATTGCATAACACAAATAAGAAAAAAATCTAACTTTAAAATTGGCTTGTGAAAACTGTTCAGCACTAGAAAAGAAATCTATCAAATAAAGAGTCACAGTACTATTTAAAAATAAGGTAGTTACATGGAAAGATAGTGAAAAATACTTACCCTCTGTTGTGGTTTAAGCCGTAAATCACATAGTTTGCTCACTCAACCCCCCTCTTTCTTCCCCCCAACTCTGAGGGGGGGGTGGGGAATGGAGAAAAGAATCGAAAGAATGTAACTCCCACGGGCTGAGATAAGAACAGTCCAGAAACTAAGGTATAACACAAATCACTACTGCTATCACCAATAATAATAATGACCAGGGAAATACAAGGGAAGAGAATACAACTGCTCACCACCCGACGACCGAGCCATGAACTAACTCTTCCTGGTTCCTTCCCACCAGTTTTTACATCCTGGGCACGACATGCTGTGGTATGGAATACCTCTTTGGTCAGTTTGGGTCAGGTGCCCTGTTTCTGCTTCCTCCCGGCTTCCCCTCCTCCCTGGCAGAGCATGAGACTCAGAATGTCCTTGGTCAAACCAAACATTCTAAGCCGTAATTAAAAACATCGGTGTTATCAGTGCTGTTCCCAGGCCGAAAGTCAAAAACACAGCGCTGCACCAGCTACTAAGAAGGAGAAAAATAACTGCTACTGCTGAACCCAGGACAGTATCCACCCCTTATTCCATACCATTCACATCATGCTCAGATCCCACATTTTCAATATACCATCACATGTATATATATATATCTCCACACACACGCACAGAGGGAGAGAGTTCATCCCTTAGTGCATGGACCAATCCCTATAAAGCTGCTGAGTCCATTCAGTCCATGATGTCAAGCTCCATCTCTTGTAACAGTCATTCAGAGCAGGAGAGGCCGTGTGGAGAGCTGGATCATTGCCTGCTTATGCTGATCTTTACTGAAGAACTCGTCCGGTTTCATTAAAGTTCATTCTTTGTTGGGATGACGGTCAGAGGGCCAGTCGCTGATGACTTGAAGACATCTAGTTGGTGGGCTATAAAAGTATTACATAGCAGGCAACAGCATACAATTGAGTTCATTGTCTGCTTTCCCCTAAAATCAAATTCCCTTGAGGTACACATCAGACTTCCCATCTTCCCACATTACCCACCAAGTATATCCGGGTCCCTGAGCAAAAGCAGTCCCATGAGTGGGTTTGCCTTTACCTGAAGCTGGAATAACCCAGACTGTCTTCCCCAACAAATTCTTTATGTGCACCACAGGAACTTTACCCCCTTCGACAGTATGGAAAAGTTCTGACTGAGCTGGGCCAGCCCTGTTGGCAGATCCTCTGGTGCTGACCAGCCAAGTGGCCTTTTGTAAATGTGTATCCCAATGTTTGAAAGTCCCACCACCCATTGCTCTCAGGGGAGTTTTCAATAGCCCATTGTACTGTTCAATTTTCCCAGAGGCTGGTGCATGGTAGGGGCTGTGATATACCCACTCAATGCCATGCTCTTTGGCCCAAGTGTCTATAAGGCTGTTCCAGAAATGAGTCCCACTGTCTGACTCAATTCTCTCTGGGGTGCCATGTTGCCACAAAATCTGTTTCTCAAGGCCCAGGATAGTGTTCCGGGCAGTGGTGTGGGACACAGCATATGTTTCCAGCCATCCGGTGGTTGCTTCCACCATGGTAAGCAGATGGCACTTGCCTTGGCAGGTTGGTGGGAGTATGATGTAATCAACCTGCCAGGCCTCCCCATATTTGTACTTCAGCCATCGCCCTCCATACCAGAGAGGCTTTAACCATTTAGCTTGTTTAATTGCAGCACATTTCACATCGTGAATAACCTGGGCAATAGTGTCCATTGTTAAGTCCACCCCTCAATCACAAGCCCATCTGTATGTTGCATCTCTGCCCTGATGGCCTGAAGAGTCGTGGGCCCACTGGGCCAAAAATAATTCACCTTTACGTTGCCAATCTAAGTCCATCTGAGCCACTTCAATCTTAGCTGCTTTATCCACTTGTTGGTTGTTCTGGTGTTCCTCAGTGGCCCGACTCTTGGGTACATGAGCATCTACATGGCATACCTTCACCACTACATTCCGCACCCGGGGAACGATATCTTGCCACAGTGCAGCAGCCCAGATGTGCTTACCTCTGCATTGCCTGTTGCTCTGCTTCCATTGCTGTAACTGTTATTGACAAACCTTGGTCAAGAAAAACCTAGTAACACTAATGTAGTGCTAAAAGGGAGGTATTCTTTATTACAGCGCTGAATGCACAGGGGATCTCTCCTCCAAGCGTGCATAACCAGGGTTCAAAACATTCAGATATTTATCCATAAGATTATTACATATTCATACGTTCCATTCTGTATTCTAATTTTGATAGGTCACAACAAACACACACCATATGCTAATTTCTATACATGCGCACAAACTTTTTCTATTGTTCTAAATTGAGTCTGGGGTGTAATTTGAGTAGGGGGCTATTGAGTCGGAGGTCACGATCTCCCCCTGCCGGAATTGCCCTTCACCTCTATTGGGATTTTTTCTCATTTTCTTGTCAAGTTGATTACAATCATTTATCTTGAAAGAATACATATTCTTTTGTTGTATACCTTAAACATTCTTCCTGAGACTATATTGACCTCTTGTGAAGGGACTATACAATGGTACAGGTAACAAAACTTAATTACCTAGTTACAGAGTCTGTTTCAGTTCCAGGGTTACACAACCACCCCCACAGGGCATTCGCCACCATACATGAGTCAATATAGAGATCAAGTACTAGCCACTTTTCTCGTTCAGCAATGTCTAAGGCCATCCGTATGGCTTCCACCTTGGCAAACTGACTAGATTCACTCTCTCCTTCAGCACTTTATGCAACCTGTTGTCGAGGACTCCATACGGCTGCTTTCCATCTCTGATGCTTTCCCACAATGTGACAGGAGCCATCAGGAAACATGACATATTGCTTCTCACTTTCTGACAGTTCATTATATGGTGAGGCCTCTTCAGCACTCATCACCTCCTCCTCCTCTGGTGACATTCCAAAATCTTTGCCCTCTGGCCAGTCCGTGATGAATTCCAGAATTCCTGGATGACTGGGATTTCCTATTCAACCTCATTGTGTAATTAGTGCAGCCCACTTACACCATGTATCATCAGTTGCATGATGTGCAGAGGAGACCCTGCTTTTGAACATCCAGCCCAGCACAGGCAACCAGGGTGCTAGAAGGAGCTGTGCTTCAGTGCCAATCACTTCCGACACAGCTCGAGCCCCTTCATAGGCTGCCAATATCTCTTTTTCAGTTGGGGTATAGCTGGCCTCAGATCCTCTGTATCCCTGACTCCAAAAGCTGAGGGGTGGACCTCGAGTCTCCCCTGGAGCTTTCTGCCAGAGGCTCCAAGTAGGACCATTCTCCCTGGCTGAGGTGTAGAGTACATTTTTAACATCTGGCCCGGTCCGGACTGGTCAAACAGCTAGTGTATGAACTATCTCTCATTTAATTTCCTCAAAGGCTTGTTGTTGCTCAGGTCCCCATTTAATATCATTCTTCTTCCAGGTCACATGATAGGGAGGGATTACAATCAAACTGTAATTCAGGATGTGCATCCCCCAGAACCCCACAACACCCAAAAAAGCTTGTGTTTCTTTCTTATTAGTTGGTGCAGTCATTGCTGTTACCTTGTTGATTACATCTGTGGGGATCTGGTGACGTCCATCTTGCCATTTTATTCCCAAAAATTGAATCTCCTGTGCAGGTCCCTTCACCTTACTCCGTTTTATGGCAAAACCGGCTTTCAGCAGGATTTGGATTATTTTCCTCCCTTTCTCAAAGACTTCTTCAGCTGCATCGCCCCACATGATAATGTCATCAATGTATGGCAGGTGTTCTGGAGCTTGCCCCTGTTCCAGTGCAGTCTGGATCAGTCCATGGCAAATGGTAGGGCTGTGTTTCCACCCCTGTGGCAGTCGGTTCCAAGTGTACTGGATGCCCCTCCAAGCAAAAGCGAACTGTGGTCTGCACTCTGCTGCCAGAGGAATTGTGAAAAATGCGTTGGTAATATCAGTCGTGGCATACCACTTGGCTGCCTTTGACTCCAGTTCATACTGAAGTTCTAGCATGTCTGGTACAGCAGCACTCAAGGGTGGTGTAACTTCGTTCAGGGCACGATAGTCTGCTGTTAGTCTCCACTCTCCATTAGACTTTCACACTGGCCATATGGGGCTATTAAAGGGTGAGTGGGTCCTGCTGATCACTCCTTGACTCTCTAATCTATGAATCAGCTTATGGATTTGAATCAGGGAGTCTTGGTTTGTGCAATATTGCCGCCGGTGCACTGTTGTGGTCGTGATTGGCACTTGTTCTTCGACCTTCAGCAACCCCACAACAGAAGGATCCTCTGAGAGACCAGGCAAGGTGGACAGCTGCTCAATTTCCTCTGTCTCCAAAGCAGCAATACCAAATGCCCATTGGTTCCCTTTTGGGTCTTTGAAGTACCCTCTCCTGAGGTAATCTATGCCAAGGATGCATGGAGCCTCTGGACCAGTCACAATGGGGTGCTTTTGCCACTTCCTCCCAGTCAGGCTGATTTCAGCCTCCAGTACAGTCAACTCTTGGGATCCTCCTGTCACTCCAGAAATAGAAATGGGTTCCACACCTCGACAGCTTGATGGCATCAGGGCACACTGTGCACCAGTATCTACTAGAGCCTTATACTTCTGTGGGACTGATGTGCCAGGCCATATGATTCACACAGTCCAGTAAATCCCATTGTCCCCTACAATCATGAGGGGCGGTGCCCCTCTGATAGTCATCACACTGGTCACTCATGTCTTGTTGACAGTAACTATTCCTTATCACAGGAGCTGAAGTAAAATCAGCTCTTCAGCTCCATCTGGGAACCTGCTCACCAGAGACTGAAGCCTCAGCCTTCATGGGGTGATCAGCCTTGACCTTTGTTCTCCTCTTCAATTCACACACCTGTTCCTCCAAGACTGAAGTAGACTTTCCATCCCAATTCATCATATCCTCTCCGTAAACCCGTAGGTAAAACCATAGGGTGGCCCGTGGCATATACCTTCTATATCTTCTCTCTCGAACAGTAGGATGCCTTTTGTTAATAGCCGAGACATGTGTTGGTACATGTGAGGAGCTGGATAGATCAGATAGATCATCTCTCAATTGTTTGAGGTCCTGGGACAGTTTTTCCACAGCTGAGATGATGGAAGGGGTGAGATTGTCTTCAAACTCTCGGAGATGATGAATCATTTCATCCACTGTTGGTGGTATTATGTCATTCCAGGTTACTGTTGCCAATGAATGGGCATATGATGAGGGTGCATTCCGTGTAAATTTCTGCCACATGGGTCATGTACATTTGACTTCATCTGGACCTATGGGTATATCCTCATTATTTGGCTTGATATTATAGATCATTTCTACAATGGCTGATTCCCTCAGAGACTGGATGCCCTTTTCTATAGTAGTCCACTTGGCCGAACGACTCATAACATCATCCTTGTATGGAAACCTTTCTTTCATAGCTGCCAAGAGCCACCTGCAAAGGCTGAAGGACCATTTCTCTCTTGTAATTGCTTTGTCAATTCCCCCTTCCCTAGCAAGTGATCCCAGCTGTTTGGCTTCACTACCTTCTAGTTCATGACTGTCAGCCCCATTGTCCCAGCATCGGAGCAATCAGGTGATGATGTGCTCCCCTGGCTGATGGGTAAAGTCTTTTCGCATATTCCGTAGCTTAGTTGAGGTCCAAGGTCAGGAAGTCACCTCTTCTTCTTCTTCATCTTCTTCACTAAGGGGAAATCCTGCCTGACCAATCTGGTGGCCTTCTATGAAGGGGCTACGGAACTGATGGACAGGGGCAGAGCAGTTGATGTCATCTACCTGGACTTGTGTAAAGCCTTTGACACTGTCTCACATGACATCCTTCTCTCTAAGTTGGAGAGACATCAATTTGATAGGTGGACCACTCGGTGGATAAAGAACTGGCTGGATGGCCGCACGCAAAGAGTAGTGCTCAGTGGCTCAATGTCCAGCTGGAGACCAGTAACGAGTGGTGTCCCTCAGGGATCGGTGTTGGGACCGGTCTTGTTCAACATCTTTGTGGGTGACATGGACAGTGGGATTGAGTGCACCCTCAGCAAGTTTGCTGATGACACCAAGCTGTGTGGTTCGGTTGATAAGTTGGAGGGAAGGAATGCCTTCCAGAGGGACCTTGACATGCTTGTGAGGTGGGCTGATGCCAACCTAATGAAGTTTAACCATGTTAAGTGCAAAGTCCTACACCTGGGTCGGAGCAATGCCAGGCACAGCTACAGATTGGGCGGGGAGGAGATTCAGAGCAGCCCTGCGGAGAAGGACTTGGGGGTGTGGGTTGATGAAAAAATGAACATGAGCCGGCAGTGTGCGCTTGCAGCCCAGAAAGCCAACCGTATCCTGGGCTGCATCAAAAGGAGTGTGACCAGCAGGTCGAGGGAGGTGATCCTGCCCCTCTACTCTGCTCTCGTGAGACCTCACTTGGAGTATTGTGTGCAGTTCTGGTGTCCTCAACATAAAAAGGACATGGAACTGTCAGAACAAGTGCAGAGGAGGGCCATGAGGATGATCAGGGGACTGGAGCACTACCCATATGAAGATAGGCTGAGAAAATTGGGGCTGTTCAGCCTGGAGAAGAGAAGGCTGCGTGGAGACCTCATAGCAGCCTTCCAATACCTGAAGGGGGCCTATAGGGATGCTGGGGAGGGACTCTTCATTAGGGACTGTGGTGAGAGGACAAGGGGTAATGGGTTTAAACTTAAACAGGGGAGGTTTAGATTGGATCTGAGGAAGAAATTCTTTACTGTGAGGGTGGTGAGGCCCTGGAATGGGTTGCCCAGGGAGGTTGTGGATGCTTCATCCCTGGCGGCGTTCAAGGTGGGGTTGGACATAGCCTTGGATGGCATGGTTTAGTGGGAGGTGTCCCTGGCCATGGCAGGGGGGTTGGAACTCGATGATCTTGAGGTCCTTTCCAACCCTAACTATTCTATGATTCTATGATTCTATGATTCTTCTTCTTCTTTGTCATGTGATGCTGTCCCAGGTGGTGAGAATGTTGTTTCTTCATCTTGATTTATCTTTCTTGCCTCTCTTTTGCATTTCCCCTTGCGTACAGGGGCAACTGGCATTGGTACGAGGTAGTCCTCTGGTTTAGCTGCAGTGATTGTCACTGGGGTTTGAGTAGCGGCTGTACTTGTCGCTGGTGGTGGTGTAGCTGCTGTACTTGGAGCTGGAGTAGCTGCACTGCCCGTTACGGTTGAAGTTTGAGTAGCTACTGTACTTGTCCCTGGGGGTGGTGAAGCTGCTGCACATGGAGCTGGAGTACTTGAGTTGTCCGCTGCTCCGCCCTCAGATCCAGGTACATTTTTTTCCTTTTGAAGGTGCTGGATGGTGTTGAACAGGGCTCTGTAAGCATAGGCCAAGCCCCAGCATGTTTCCATGATTTGTCCATCTCTGGTGTTTCCAGAATGACAACACACCTCCTTTAAGTGTTTTACTAATTTTTCTGGATTTTGCACTTGTTCAGTGGTGAAGTTACAAAGCACTGGAGGGGCCCACTGGCCTAGATACTTGCCCATACTATCCCACACACCCTGCCACTCATGGCTATCCAGCCTCTGGGAAAATCTCTTGGACCTCCCATATCGTCGTCTAACCCTAGACAAGTCCCAAACCCGACTCTGCATAACAGACAAAATGGTCATGGATAAAACACACTCTCTGTGTGTGCCAACATGGTGATCCCCATCACAATCAGCGGGCAGGTCTCAAGGGCACTTAAAGGACATTCAAAACCTTCAAAATTCTCAAATGATGCTGTAAACAGTATGGTGGGGGGGCTGGGAGCATAAAAGAATGTCTCCTTCACAGGTTGACCACCCGAGGAGGTGAAAAGAAATGTGTAATTGTTCAACACTTCTATTATATACCTCCCAAAGTATAGAGTTGGTGACCACACTGGGAACAAAAGCCGGGTCAGTTTCATGATCACTGAGTCAATTGTATTAAAAGTCATTGCAACAAAGTACAATGTAACAAGAACCTTAGCCCAAAACCCATATCTGAAAAACGTCAAGATAACAAATACCGGCTGTAAGTAAAGTACCACACGCTGAACCTGAGAGATCCAGAGCAACAACTTTGAGAGCCAATAAATCAGCACTGTGACGAGTGACTATTAATCCTGTCGTTATCTCAACCCCTCGTGCCCCACGTTGGGCGCCAAGATGAACTGTCATGGTTTAAGCCGTAAATCACGCAGTTTGCTCACTCACTCCCCCCTCTTTCTTCCCCCCACTCCGAGCCATGAACAAACTCTTCCAGGTTCCTGCCCCCAGTTTTTACATCCTGGGCACGACATGCTGTGGTATGGAATACCTCTGGCCAGTTTGGGTCAGGTGTCCTGTTTCTGCTTCCTCCCGGCTTCCCCTCCTCCCTGGCAGAGAATGAGACTCAGAAAGTCCTTGGTCAAACCAAACATTCTTATCCATAACTGAAAACATCAGTGTTATCAGCGCTGTTCCCAGGCTGAAAGTCAAAAACACAGTGCTGCACCAGCTACTAAGAAGGAGAAAAATGACTGCTACTGCTGAACCCAGGACATTCTACCCCTTATTCCATACCATTCACGTCATGCCCAGATCCCACATTTTCAATATACCATCAAACATACATATATACATCCACACACATAAACAGAGGGAGAGACATCATCCCTCAGTGCATGGACCAATCCCTACAAAGCTGCTGAGTCCATCCAGTCCATGATATCGGGTTCCGTCTCTTGTAACAGTCCTTCAGAGCAGGAGAGGCTGTGTGCACTGTTCACACCCATGAATAACCTGGGCAATAGTGTCCATTGCTAAGTCCACCCCTCGATCATGAGTCCATCTGTATGCTGCATCTCTGCCCTGATGCCATGAAGTGTCATAGGTCCACCAGGCTCAAAATAATTCACCCTCCCCTCCAGCAGTTTCTGCAACTTGTTGTTGGGGACTCCATACAGCTGCCTTCCATCTCCGACGCTTCCAAAGCACTGAAGGGGCTCAGTGGACTAGATACTCGCCCATACTATCCCACACACCCTCCCACTCGTGACTGTCCAGTCTCTGGGAAAATCTCTTGGTCACCGTGCATTGTAGTCTAACCCCAGACAAGGCCCACACCCCACTCTGCTTAACTCTCGGGACCAGAGAAAATGATCGTGGGTAAAACACACTCTGTATGCATGCCAACATGCTGATCCCCACCAGAATCAGCAGGCAGGTCTCAAGGGTACCCAAAGGCCATTCAAAACCTTCAGAACACTCAAATGAGGCTGCTGTACTTGTCACTGGGGCTGGTGTAGCTGCTATGCTTGCCGGCTCTCTCACCACCAGGTCCTCTTTGTCTGAGTCCAGATCTTCCTCCTCTGCCTTGCTGGGAAGTGCTGCGTGGTCTCCTGCCTCCTCCTGGGGCTCGGGCTCGTGGGGCTCTGCGGGCGGCTGCTGGGGAATGCTCTCGGCCGCCACGGGGCTGGGATCGGCCGCCGCCCCCCCTCGCCGCTCGGTAGCTGCGGGGCTCGGCTCAGCCTCGGGGCTTGGCTTCTCTGCCGTTTCCCCCTCCCTCTGCTCGGCAGCTGTGGGGCTGGGCTTGGCCGCGGGGCTCAGCTCCTCTGACGCCCCCTTCCCGGCCTCTTGATACCCCACGCCGTTCTCCTGGGCCGTTTCAGCCACCGGCAGCTCCCGGGGCCGCCCCCCCTCGGCTCCGCACAGCCTCTCGAAGACAGAGGCGAAAATGAGGGCCTGGATGGTAAAAAGCAGCCGAGCTGCCAGGTACAAGTCCACGTCCACATCCATGTCCCCGTCCGCCCCTCCCTGCTTCTGGAGCCTGCCCATATCACAAGCCATTCCAATAAAGTACACTGAAACAAGAACCTTAGCCCAAAACTCATATCTGAATGCTAAGATAATAAATACTGGCTATAAGTAAGGTACAACAGGCTGAAACCATGAAAACCAAAGCAACAACTTTGAGAGCCAGTAAATCAGCATTGTGATGAGTGGCTATTAATCCTGTTGTTATCTCAACCCTTCGAGCCCCACGTTGGGCGCCAAAAAGAACTGTCGTGGTTTAAGTCTCTCATCCACACAGTTTTGCTCACTCACTCACTTCCCCCTCTTTCTTCCCTCTGCTCCTGAAGGGATGGGAAGGAGAATCAAAAAGAATGCAACTCCCACAGGTTGAGATAAGAACAGTTTAGTAACTAAGGTATAACACAAACCACTGCTGCTACCATCAATTATAATGACAAGGCAAATACAAGGAAAGAGAATACAATTGCTCACCATGAATCCCAAACAAGCAGTGCACCACCCCACCCCCCCCCACAGTGCACCCCCGCCACCCTTCCGGGTTTCTGCTCTCCGTCTTTTCATCCTGGACCTGACGTGCTGTGGTATGGAATAACCTCTTCGGTTAGTCTGGGTCAGGTGTCCTGTCTCTCCTTCCTCCCGGCTTCCCCTCCTCCCTAGCAGAGCATGAGACTCACGAAGTCCTTGGCCAGCCTAAACATCACCAAGCAGTAACTGAAAACACTGGTGTTATCAGCGCTGTTCCCAAGCCCAAAATCAAAAACACAGCGCTGCACCAGCTACTGAAAAGGAGAAAAATGACTGCTCCTGCTGAACCCAGGACAAAAACTTAGAGGATATAGTAGAGTTGGGCCTGATAAGGGAATTGCCCATAGAGCTTCTGAAGTTTGAGACATCAACATTCAACATATCATGTCCTGTCATATTGATAGAGATGTAATTAGAGTTTAGGGAGGCATTCTGGGCACTCATACTCTGCACATCAGGCACACTAGTTATCTCTTTTTTCTGCCTCAAATTTGACAGTATTTTTACTGTGTTGCAGTGCTTCTGCATCATATGGTCACACCAGCGCTCCCTTCGAGGTATCTGGAAACTGCACCATTCACAGCAGAAGTTGCCTCTGGACTTTGCTAGAGGCTTGACTATGGACTCCAAAATGCTCTGTTCTACCATCTCTGCAGGAAATTCCTTGCAGGGTTCCTGCACCAGCACAAAGGCAGATGTCAATTCAGATACAGCAGAGGTAGCAGTAGGAGTTAAACTCTTGTTCGGATTGTTTTTGTGATACGTTTTCTGGTGCTTAATAATCCTTGAATGCCTTGGTGATTTGTAGGTGCAGAACTGGCAAGAGAAAACTTTGCCAAATCCCTCATGCATCATGATGCTGTAATTTAAGGATCCAGTGGTATGTGACCCTACTGAGCTCCCCCCAGCTGGTGTTCCATGAACTTTGTGAGTGTGCTCTATGAGGATGTTTTTAGATCGGAAGTAACGCACACAGAATTTGCACTGGAAAAACTTGTTGGTTGGTTTAGGATTTGGAGACATATGTTGACCACAAAAACTTTGGCTCTGGCTATAATAACTTCCAGTCCCCATCCGAGTTGTTGTATTTTGCTCTAAAATAAGAATTAAAAAGCAAATATGTAAGTAATTAAAATTAGAGAGTTCCCCCCCCCCCCATCTGACCTGTATGCATATGAGTACACACACATCTCGAACACCAGGATTCCCTCACTTATTTATGATTAGACCCGTGCATACAAGAATGGTCAGAAAACTGACAGATGGTACATAAGGCCAGGTTGGACAGAGCTTTGGGCAACATGGTCTAGTGTGAGGTGTCCCTGCCTATGGCAGGGGGTTGGAACTAGATGATCTTAAGGTCCTTTCCAACCCAAACCATTCTGATTCTGATTCTATAATTTGGGATAGACAATTTCCAAAATAAGCTTCTTGAAATAAAAAGGTACACTAATAAGGTTCAAAACTCTTCTAGAGTTTACACCACTCATGGTGGTGTAAAGCAAGGAGAAGAAGCAATATGAAGAAGCATGTTAAAAAGTAGCACGATTACAAATCCACACATTTGAATTTACAGAAAAAATATGGCTGTAACTAAACATCACCCACTTCATTACCATACTGATAAAGCTAACAGTTTTTAAAAATGCACTGAAATAAGTCACATGTGAGATAAGGGCTTAGGATTGAGGTTTACCTGCTATTTCATCTGCAATTGTAAATTCATCCTTTACAGAAGAAAATTCCATCTCAGTCTGGTTGCTAGCATTCATGGAGCCAGACCTCGGCTGGCTAGGGTTTTCCTCAGAGATATCTGCTGGCTGCAGAAAAGCAGTATGAACATCCTGAATGTGAGCTTTTAGGTCTTCATAGGATGGAGCTTGGAAATCACAGCCATCACACTGCAGCACCTCCATGGTTCAGGAATGATCTTTTGCATTAGAAAATTCTGCAAGAAAAACAAGGAAAGGAGAAGGAAAGAGGCAGGGGTTTGTTTTGGTTTTCCCTGTTTGTCTCCTTTTGGGAGATTTTTGTTGTTTTTTTGGGTTTGGTATTTTTTTTTACAGAAATGCCATTCAGTGAATTCTGAAAATATATTAACACCAAGCTTTCTATCACATAATTTAATGATTTCCAGAAATTCCATAGTTACTGCATTATTCAACATTCAAGAGGCATCAAAGCAATTTTGATTCAAAGAAAGACCTATCTAGGTAACTTGCAGGTTACTGTTATCAATGCTATAGTCAGCCTTCTGACAAATGACTACCATTTCAATGGACTTCATCCTTTAGTCTTTTCCATTATTCAGGAGAGAGCTGTTGTTAGGAAGTTTGTCCCATTCAGAAACTAGCTGCTATATGCTAAAAGAACAACCACATTACTCCCAAACATTCATGCAGTGAAACTTACAGATTATGGTGGTTTCTGCTTCTATAAGACCCACTCTAACCTTGGAAGCTGAGAAAGTCCAGTTTCATTAGCAGTGATTAAAAAAAAAAAAACCTTAAAATGGAAACACTTGTCTGTCTTTTCAAAATCCTATAATTCCTGACTTCAGTGGAAAACATAAGTACAATTGCAAAGTGAGATCTAAATATGCGCATCCAGAATAGAATGCTGTGCATTGGAATTGATTCCACAAACACTGAGACCATCTCCACTCTTTGTTATAACTCTTGCAGAGTTCCATTATGGTCTATCATTGGGGATGTATCTTTGATGGGACAGGAGTTTGAGGAAGGGATGGGTAGTAAGAAGAGCAATACTGCAAAAGTACAATGGAAACAAGTAACAAAATTCTTCCCTAAACACTTCATGAATTCATTGATTAATCACGAATCTCTGTATACTGTACAAAGTAACAAAATTTGGTAAGATTGAGTTCAGTATGTGACCAATTAATTATGCATCACAGAACACTGGGGAGGAATTTATCACTAGACTCTTAGCTTATGTACTGCCATAAAGAAGAGGACATACAAAATACAAGAAATGCAGAAGGCTGAGACCCTCCTGCCCTGTTCAGCAATTGGGCACAAAAGCAACCTATTATTTTAAAGTAATAACTCATTTATTAAGTTTCCCACACATTGCACAGGGCCAAGATAACCTAAGAGTTCCAGAGGTCTAAGACACAATAGTAAACAAAAATATTTCACTGTTAAAATCCGTGCATTTACTGTAGAATGTGAAACTACTTATATAGTAAGATGAAAACCTACCACAGGCAAAACAGTCTCAACTCAGGGAATTTTACTTCATTTAGCTTATTGTCAATAAAAATTAATTTTTAATTACTGATTTGGATACTAAGAAAGAAAACAATGAAACAAACAATTAGGAAAGCACCTTCTCCCTCTTCCCCAGGATCAACTATAAGCCAGACACTTATCCACCACCACTCCCTTAGACTCAACTCCCCTTGGTTTTGCTACACATTATACCAAATCAGTTCCAGTTCCTTCAGCAAGGTGACAGGTAGCACAGGAGGTTGGGGTCAGCACATGGTTTCATTCTGCCCTTCCTTATTTCTTGCTCATCTTCCTCCACTGCTCCTTACTTCTTACTGCTCTGCTCCAGTGTGAGTTCCACCATGGGCCCCAGTCCCTTTTGAGGGTGTCACTGCTCCTGTGTGGAGCCCCTCCTTCCAAGAGTGTGCCTCCTACCCCTATTGACGACTGCCTTTTTTTAAATATGTTTGAGCAGAGGCACTATATGCTCCTCTGATCCTTTGAAAGTTTGGCTTGCAATGGGTTCTTTCCATTTGTTTCAGAACTGGTTGGAACTGGCTGTTCATGGCCTCCTCCCAACACTGCAGCCCCTTGCTACCAAAACACAGCCATTTATGCCCAATATAAAACCCCAAAACACTAGGGCACAAAGAAAGAACACAGCATAAAATAATGCTTTCTCTTACAGACTGCTAAAATAATATTCTAGAAAGTCTATTTCTGGACAGAAAGCGCACAGACATTCCACATGTTTAACCTAAATTACTGTGCTCACTGCAATATGTGTCTCCCACCACCTCCAACAACAAAAAAAGCACAAACAGTGCATCAGCTTCTTTTTAGCTAGCAAAGCTGAAATTATTAAGATACTTGAGCTTTTATTTGCAAGCACCAGATCAAACACTGTGGAAGAGGTTGTAAGCTAAAATGCTAAGTTGTAAATTAAAACAGCTCTGTTAATTTTAAGCTAAGATGTTAGGTTGTAAATTGGGACAGCTCTGCTGAGAGCAAGATGGGCCAGTGTGGCCTTGGGGTATGTATAAACCAAGGGTAGCCTGTGAAGATGAAGAAGGAATGACCAAGACAGATGGGGCCAGTTCATCAATATAAGGAACAAATCAGAACAAACTGACCTAAAACAGGGACACAGTTGTTAAGCAATTCACAAGTCTTTTGCACATGTGCAAGCACAGAACTCAATCAAGGGACACAGTGAGGAAAACTATCAAGGACCACCAGAGACCCCTTAAGACCACCACTCAGCAAGGAAGCGCATGCGTAATTAAAATGCAAATATTACAATTAGTTCCAGGAAATCTAGTGAGGTTGCAAATATGCATAATTTTGTTGGATATATGGATGCTGCTTATAGCCTCCAGGTGCGCTCACCTTTGCGAAACTATTCATGTGTGCCCCCAGTGCTGCAATAAAGAATGCTGCTTTCTAAAACTCCACATTGAGTCTTAGAGTTTCTTTGACCGACTTTTGCAGTAACAAGGTTACTATCTGTTCTGAGACCAAATTACAGTAGCGAGTGTAGCTTCACTCTATGTCTCCTTTAGCACAGTCCATTAGATCTGAAAATTTTTTTTTCCCATGGAGCAAATGACTCCTGCATTTAGAGCACTTCACAGAAAAGCAGATAACCCATTTTTCACTATCTGTTCCCCATGCTTAGTCTTCTCATCTCAACCAAACAAGCCTTAGCTCTACTGAATGTGCTTATCACACTTTTGAGAGGTATGAGCCCCTGTGCCACTGAAGCTTGAAGACTCACTAAGCTGCCCTACTCCTCTGAGCTTTGGAAGCAGCTATTTTGGCTCAGACAACTGCACTCAGTAGCTCATAGCTTCTTGCTTGTGCACAACATGGCCTCACTTATCTCTCAGATTCATCTTGGGTGTACAAGATTTTTTTCCCTTTGGATGATACAAAAAAACAAAACAAAACCACCATCATCTAAGAATAGGATGCTCCCTCTTTTGTACGATTTACCTCTCCCCCCTCCAACTGTATCTGTTCTCATGTGCTGTCCAAACAGCACCTTTTCTTCCTGAAGAATCATTTATGAAAATCTCCAAAAGTTTTTTTAATTCATAGATGATAAATGTGTTTATGAATTTCATCAACACAGTCATACACAGTTCTATGGACTTAATCAAAACACAGTAACCACAGGACCAGGAAGTAGAAAGGCAATTCTCCTCCAGATTGCCCTGGCCTAGTCCCTTGGAAGTATTAAGGGAGTCATCTTTGCACAGAAGACACCCCACTCCCCTACCAGATTCCAAAGTCTAATGACCTTTGTTAATCACCAGCCAGTCTGCATCAGCAAACCCCTGCAGCGGATACACCTTTCAACACAAAGGCTGTAACCATGCCTTTTAAAAGTTCCCAGAAAGCTCCATTATGTAGAAGAGGGGGGGAAATCTCTTTAAACTTCAAGCCTTTTAGAAAGAACAAAAACTTTTCTATGTGTCTTTAGAGAAACTGTGAGCCAGTTTACAAAATAAGAACCAGAAAGAGAAAGGAAAAAAAAAAAAAAGTCTTTTTTTTTGACTTATAAACATAACCACTTCAGCCAAGCACAATAAGAGTTAAAAACCAACAACCATGGCTAGTGTATACTGTTAACATTCTTTAATACTCTTACACTGTCTAGACAAAGGCAACAACCTCAAGAATAACTTCAGAAAAATCTCAAATCCTTCTGTTATGAAGTAAAATAAAGAGTTGAGAGATCAGCAACATCTACCAATTATAAGAAAGAATCTTTCTAATGAGTTCTAGCTTTAATGTCACTACAGTCTCCCCTGCAAAAGCAGTGCAATCATATTAGAGGTCAAGCAGTTAAGAGAAACAAATTTTATGTACAGCTGAATAGCTTTCAATTTCATGTTTTTACCAAGCACAGTGTTGAAGTCAGGATAATGCATTTTGTAAGCAATTCTTCTTT
This sequence comes from Amazona ochrocephala, assembly GCA_039720435.1. Classification (NCBI taxonomy): domain Eukaryota; kingdom Metazoa; phylum Chordata; class Aves; order Psittaciformes; family Psittacidae; genus Amazona; species Amazona ochrocephala. The sequence continues at coordinate 20,338,642 of CM077908.1, forward strand.
AATATTTGCACATTTTTCTGTAACATTCAGATATTGCTCAAAGAAACAAGCACAGAAACTATTAGCTCAAGTTACACTATCAAAAGAAACTGAGCAATGTGCCTTTCGGATTTTTCCTCCCCTGCTTTTTGTCCATGTGGAATATATAAATGAGAATGGTGGCATATTTTCAGATAGGATGTTAATATCTGAACTATCATCTAGAGAGGTTTGTTGCCTGCTGGGGTGTCTGGATCCAGAATATTGTGGAGAGACTGCCAAAGCTCATCCTGCCTACCCCGTCCTGTTCTTCCCTGTGGGCACCAATGATACCGCTACAGGCAACCTGAAGAGTATCATAAGTGACTACAGAACTCTGGGGACAGTAGTTAAGGGCATGGGGGCACTGCTGTTGTCCACAGTCCTGCTGGTGAGGGGCAAAGATGTGAGGACGGAAGCACTGATAATGCATGCCAATAACTGGCTGCAGAATCATAGAATCATAGAATCATAGAATAGTAAGGGTTGGAAAGAACCTCAAGATCATCAAGTTCCAACCCCCCTGCCATGGCCAGGGACACCTCCCACTAAACCATGCCATCCAAGGCTATGTCCAACCCCACCTTGAACGCCGCCAGGGATGAAGCATTCACAACCTCCCTGGGCAACCCATTCCAGGGCCGCACCACCCTTACAGTAAAGAATTTCTTCCTCATATCCAATCTAAACCTCCCCTGTTTAAGTTTAAACCCATTGCCCCTTGTCCTCTCACCACAGTCCCTAATGAAGAGTCCCTCCCCAGCATCCCTATAGGCCCCCTTCAGGTATTGGAAGGCTGCTATGAGGTCTCCACGCACTGTTGATGTGTCTGGTTTCAGCTGTAACAAAGTTGTTTTTCTTCTTAAGAACAATGCTGGTAACACACGGATGTTTTAGTTGTTGCTCAGTAGCCCTTACTCTGATCAAGGACTTTTCAGTCTCCCATACTCTGCCAGTGAAGAGGGGCATGGGAAGCTGGGAGGAAGCAGAGACAGGATACCTGACCCAAAGTAGCCAAAGGGGTATTCCATACAACAGCGTGTCATGCCCAGTATATAAACTGGGGTAGTTACCCAGGCTGGATATCAGTCAGTGGGTGGTGAGCAACTGTATTGTCCATCGCTTGCATTTTCCGAGTTTTCATTTCTCTGTTTTTGTTGTTCCATACTATTATTATCAGTATTGTTATTGTTGGTATTATTTCTATTATCACTATATTTTTCTTTATTTCAATTATTAAACTTCTCTTAACCCACGGGTTTTACATTATTTCAATCATCTTTCCTGTCTGTAATGGATGGGAACCTAGTTGAGAGTCGATTCCTCCTCATGACTGAGAGACATAACACAGGATTTTTTTGTCACAGTGTATTTGGCAGAGTATATATGCATATGTTCATAGTGACTATTTGTCTGAAAGAGGCAGGATAACACAAGGGTGCAGCTGTTCTATGACCTTCACACTTGGGCATGCCAGGGTGCCTGGCCAATGCACCTGGTGCAGACAACAGTGAGATCAAGAGAAATAGCAGGGCCCCATGAGTAAACAGTGACAGAGCTGGCATAAAGCCAGTTGTGTTTCTAAGGGTATAAAACACGAATCCGAAGCCTCTCAGTGAGGAGGACTCACTGCAGAGAAACTTTCCCAGTTAACTGAGACACCCAGCCTCAGCTGCAACAAGGCTTCCCAGCTGAAGTGTGGGCCTTGATGATGATTTGGTGGTATTTAGAATCATACAACAGTTAAGGTAGGAAAGGACCTTAAGATCATCTAGTTCCAACACCCATGCCATGCACAGGAACACCTCCCACTAAACCATGTCACCCAAGACTCTGTCCAACCTGGCCTTGAACACTGCCAGGGATGGAGCATTCACAACTTCCCTGGGCAACCTGTTCCAGTTCCTCACCACCCTCACAGTAAAGAACTTCTTCCTCATATCCAATCTAAACTTCCCCTGTTTAAGTTTGAACCCATTGCCCCTTGTCCTACCACTACAGTCCCTAATGAAGAGTCCCTCCCCAGCAACCTTATAGGCTCCCTTCATATACTGAAAGGCTGCTCTGAGGTCTCCACGCAGCCTTCTCTTCTCCAGGCTGAACAGCCCCAACTTTCTCAGCCTGTCTTCATACGGAAGGTGCTCCAGTCCCCTGATCATCCTTGTGGCCCTCCTCTGCACTTGCTCCAACACTTCCATGTCCTTCTTATGTTGAGGACACCAGAACTGTACACAATACTCCCAAGTGAGGTCTCACGAGAGCAGAGTAGAGGGGCAGGATCACCTCCTTCGGCCTGCTGGTCATGCTCCTTTTGATGCAGCCCAGGATATGGTTGACTTTCTAGGCTGCGATCGCACACTGCCGGCTCATGTTCATTTTCTCATCAACCAGCACCCCCAAGTTCTTCTCTGCAGGGCTGCTCTGAATCTCTTCTCTGCCCAACCTGTAGCTGTGCCTGAGATTGCTCCGACCGAGGTGTAGGACCATGCACTTGTCATGGTTAAACATGATTAAAGATGACATCAGCTGCTCTGTCCCTGTCCATCAGTTCCATAGCCCCATCATAGAAGGCCACCAAATTGGTCAGACAGGATTTCCCCTTAGTGAAGCCATGTTGGTTGTCAGCAACCACCATTTGGTGATGTATTTCTTCTTAATCTCTGTTCTCCCTATGCAGTAATGATTTGATGCATTGATAATTTTCCTCTGTTCTTTGCTTATATATATGCATTTCTTATTTGCTTTATTGTACTTATTTACTATATATATAGATATATAGACTTGATTTGCATTAGTGTTCTTGTTTGCTTTAATGTGCTTATTCACTTTAGTGTGCTTGTTTAATAAACTGCGCACGCTATTTAGCTAGTGTGTGATTGTTGAGTACCCTGCCTATCAACAGAACACCATCCTGCCTGGGGGGGGGGGGGGGATGAGCGAGCAGCTGCATGATACTTAGTCGCCAGCTGGGGTTAAACCACATTATGGCAACAGGGTTTTGGGTTGTATGTCCATAGGACCCTGTTTGCAGCTCAATGTCTGCCTGGGAGAGATAGCAAAGCAGAACAAAGATATTTTTGCCAAGAAAAAAGCTGACCTCATGAGAAGGGCTTTCAACTAAGAATGATGGGAAGAGAGAATAACCAGCCGTCCTGTGAGAGTGATGGACAAGGTCCACAAGTAAAGGGCCTTGGGTGATGTGACAGGAATGGAACACTAAATCAACCAAAATGGGGCTTAAGCAGGATCACCTTGAGCACTTGCATGGAAGCAAGGAAGTGCCCACAAGGCACCATTATAGAGAAGTCCCCCAAACCCTTTCTAGAAAGTTGACATGCCTCACAGAAGCGCCTGTACACTAATGCATAAACACAATGAGTTAGAGATCTGTGTGCAGTTACAGGGCTACAATCTTGTTGGGTTCATGAAGAAATGGTGCGATGGCTCCCATGACTAGAGTATTGTAATGGATGGATACAGGTTCTTCAGGAAGGACAGGCTGAGAAGACGAGGAGGGGGAGTTGCCCTTTATGGGAGAGTAGCTGGGATACATGAAGCTCTGCCTGGGGATGGATGAGGAGAGAATTTATGGGTCAAGATTAAAGAGAAGACAGGTAAGGGTGACATTAAAGAATCACAAAATCATTGAGGTTGGAAAAGACCTTTAAGATCATCAAGTCTGTCCTGGTTTTGACTAAGATAGTTAATTTCTTCCTAGGAGCTGCTGCAGTGCTGTGTTTTGGCTTTAGTCTGAGCAATGTTGATAATGCATCAATGTTTTAGTTGTTGCTAAGTAGCACTTACCTTAATCAAGGACTTTTCAGTCTCTCATGCTCTGCCAGTGAGGAAGGGAACAAGACCATAGCCAGGAAAGCTGACCTGAACTAACCAAAGGGATATTCCATACCACAGAACATCATGCTCAGTATAGAAACTGGGTGAAGTTGGCCAGGAGCCACTAATCACTGCTCAGGGACGGACTGGGCATCGGTCAGCAGGTGGGTGGTAAGCAATTACACTGTACATCAATTGTCTTTTTGGGGGGTTTTATTACCCTCTCTCTAGTTCTTATTATAATTTATTTTTATTTCAATTATTAAACTGCTCTTATTTCAACCCATGGGTTTTGATTTTTTTTTATGATTATCCTAGTCCCAACTGAGCAAGCAGCTGAGTGGTACTTAGTTGATGTCTGGGCTTAAACCACAAAAGTCCTTTTTGGCACCCCCAACATGGGGTTTGAAGGGTTGAGATAACGACAAATCTGAACAGAGCATCTTAAAACAAATTTTTTATAAACATTCATTGTATTGGTTTAATAGTTGCTTGTCGCAATGTTGATTTATTTGCTCTCAGAGTTGTACTTGTTCTCTGGGCTGCGTTATGTAACACCTTACTTGCATTATGTGTTCCCTGTGGTGACATGGTTTAGTGTGAGGTGTCCCTGCCCATGGCAGGGGGATTGGAACTTGATCTTAAGGTCCTTTCCAACCTTAACCGTTCTATGCGTACTGAGCATTGCAGTCACCTCTGTATTTTACAAGCCATCTATTGGGAATTATTAATAATTACACCTTTTGCCTTTTTTCCAGAGAACACCCCCATGCCATTATCAGTCACCCCTATACACAAGAAGAAATGGACACTCAAGTCAGCTCATTTAGTAAAAGAGGACAAAGCAGTGCGATCACAAGAACAGGAGGAAGAGGCAGAACCAAAAGTAACCTCTCAATCCCTGTCCCTGCCTGAGCTGAAAAAGATACAAAATATTTAAGCTGTAGTCCAGGTGAACACATCATCACATGGCTGCTTCAATGCTCAACAGGGTTAGGAGTTTGGAACTAAGGGGTAGGGAAGCCACGAAGCTAGGATCACTTTCTAGGGAAGGTGGTATTGATAAGATAATGGGGATAGGGACACAAGTCCTCAGCCTCTGGAGGCAACTCCTATCACCTGTGAAGGAAAGGCATCCCTTAGAGGAAGATGTTATATGTTGCCCAGGAGTGTAGACCACAATAGAGTGAGGTATCCAATACCTGAAGGAATTAGTTGTGCTAGAGATTTATTTATTATGATCCAAACAATGCTCACTTACACAGAGATCCAGATGAAGTCCAATGCACACAACCCACGTGGTGGAAATTTGTATGGAGTATCCCAAGTCATTGGCAGAAATGAGCTGAAGAGACAAAGTGCCACCTACAGCAGATGAAGCAGTTTGCCAACTACAGGAGTACTAATACAATATCTGTTCCTTCCTCATCTTGGCTGTGGAGAAACTGTTCTGAGAATTCCAGCAATTCAGAGGATATGTCTTACTCCCCACCTGTATGGACCCACATCTCAGCTATCATCATTAGTCATCCTTTCACTCAAGAGAAAGGATATAGAACATGCACAACTGTGGTTTTACCTGTGGACCATGAAGAGAACATGAGGAAGTGGGATGGAAAACCTACCTAAAACCTAGAGGCACAGGTACATGAATTGCAAGGAAAAACAACCACAAAGGAGTTCTTCCAGGAGAGTTGCTGCTCCATTCTCCAGTGGGTAGTTTCCCAGACAGAGTGGAAGGTCATGCTCTTTGTGCATTTTGGTTACTTAAATAACATTTACATTCCTTAAACAATGTCATTTCCAATTAGTACTAACAGCAAAATTCGTGGGAAGATTGGAAGTGGCATGGGGTGGTAGGACACTGGAATATATTGTCCTGTTGTCCAAATAAGTTGTGGATGCCCCATCTTTGGAAGTGTTCAAGGTCAGGTTGGACGGGGCTTTAAGCAACCTGAAATGAAAAATGTCCCTGCCCATGGCAAGGTGGTTGGACTAGATGGTCTTTATGATCTTTAAAGGGCTTTTCCAACCCAAATCATTCTATTAATTACCCGCTGACTTACTGGTGGAACAGCAGTCAGCATCTTTGCCCCAGGTATGAGAATATACACTTCTTCAGTATTTGACAAATTGCCTTTAACAGTTATCTCACACCAGTGATTATCACTAGGTTGGAAAAAGAAAAAAAAAAAAGAAAAAAAAAGGCAATCAAAAACCAACAAAACCAAAACAAACACACCAAAGAAACAAAAACCTCCTCACTCCCAGAAGATCATCTCCCTCTGTGCAAGTGCAAAGCCTCTGTCCATTTGGGACAGCGATAGCAATCTGCTGGTAGCAGCTTTGCTGAACAATGACATCCCTGAATGGAAGGAACAGTACTTTGACACTAACATGTGTCAAACAAACTACATGTTGTCCAAAAGACTACTTTGTCCCAAATTTTAATACCATGAGACTCAGGATATAAGGAAGAAGTTCTTTACTGTGAGGGTGGTGAGACACTGGAACAGGTTGCCCAAGGAAGTTGTGAATGCTCCATCCCTGGCAGTGTTCAAGGTCAGGTTGGACAGAGACTTGGGCAACATGGTCTAGTGGGAGGTGTCCCTGTGCATGGCATGGGTGTTGGAACTAGTTGATCTTAAGGTCCTTTCCAGCCCTAACCATTCTATGATTCTATGAAATACAATATATTGGGAAGAAATAAAATCCTTGCTTCTTTCTCCTCCCCCTCAACTACTGCCTCCACTGGCTTGCTCCTTTCTAGAAACACTAATTTCTGTAGTTTTTAACAAGCCTAGATAAAAAAAAATAAAATAATGCAAATATATTGTCTCAACTGTCATCATTTATGCAATGCACATATATTCATATCTATTGGAAACTAAATGGAATATTCACAGTGCACTTCAAGAAAAAGTCCTGTCTATAAAAGATGCATGGGTTGCTTTGTTTTTTTTTTTGTTTTTTTTTTTGCAGGTGGTGCTTTATTTTTTATTAATTCAGGAAACAAACCAACCCTCTGTTAACCTTGTGTCTCATCTCAGCTGAGATGCTAACGCATACTAAACTTGTCACTGCTGCTGCTCCTTCCCCTATTCCAGCATTCTAATTAAGGAGAGATCTATTATTAAAGTTGAGATATCAAAAGAAGCAAGATATTTCTAATGATGCTTCTAATGGCGTTCTCCTGTCCCAGTTCATTACTTCTTGCCTTAAATAAGCTCCTTAGAGGGTTAATCACCAAGATACATTTTCTGTTTCTTCCTCTTGAGAAATGCCAAACAGGAAATGGTTCACAAAGGGGGGGGGGGGGGAACCCAAACAAAACAAAACAAAAAAACCCCAACAAACCAACAACTAAGACTTACTCCATGTAAATGAGGCCCATAACTAGGGGGACAAAAATTACAACCAACTGTGTCTTTTAAAAAGCTACAGTCCCTATATGTAGACATGAGAAATATATTGTGGCTATGTTTCCCTTTTTACAAATTCATTGTATAACATCTTATTTTTCCTGCCATTATAAATATTCCAGAATTTCAAGTATTTGAACCAAATTAGTAAGCAAAAAAAAATTTAAATTAAGAAATGGCTACTGCCTTGGGCTTACACTCACTTTGAGAATAGCGGGACTGTATTAGTTTCATCCTCAAAACACGGGTAAAAGAAAATAAATGCAGTTTCCCAAAATCTTCATTCCTGGCAATATGCATAAATCAAACTACATATGAAAAAAAAAACCTTTCTGTCACAAGAAGGGTTAAGATCAAGACTAGTTTATCAAGAGAGAACTACTGTCCCACTCCAATTCAGAATATAATGTTCTTACTTTCTACTTAACCCTATGAACTAAACAAATAGTTTCATGTAACTTACAAATGGATCACTAATAATCTTAGCCACCTCAGGCCATCACCAACTTTAAATCTGGCCCTCATGCTTTATTTAAATTCTCTGAAGGAGAAAGGAACATCATTATAGAAAAAGAAAATCATGGGACAGTGACCAATAGAGAAAGGCCTTGGATTAAGTTTCCTTAATTTTTAGAAATGTGTAATCTGAAGACTAAACCCAAAACCTTGATATTTTTAAGGAACTGATTGGTTTACCACAATGAGCTTTGAGTATATGGGTTTTCAAGTGGCTATTGTAAGATGACTTGAATGGACAGACCTTGCAACAGAAATGCTTATGGTGTCCATGATGAGTCTGCATATGGCGATCGGACTGATCAAAAGACAGACATAAAAGGAAACAAAATAGTAAATTAATTTAGTTACTCCTTCAAATGCAAGCCAAAAAGCTAGTAATGAAAGCAAATTTTAAGAAAGAGCAGGCCAGGCTCAGCTACCCTTCTCATCCTGGTTCTTTATACCCAACAGGTCTGCTTATACAACAAGGCAGAATCTAATCTGAGGAAGAAAGAGATCTGTGGCCAATTTTATCATACAGGATGCAAGCCACTTTTAAACTAAATAGGGCAAAATAACTACCAATTAAATTATACACAAACCAGACTAAAAAGAGTCATTTGTAGGATAAAGGTTATTTGAAGAAAAACCAAAACCAAACAAGAAACCCCCCAAACAGAACAATAAAAATATTAGTACAGGATTTTTCTGTGAACTGTTTTTGTGAAAATATTCCCCCTTTTCTCCTCCTAAGGAAAGGAAAATATTTTTCTAGCTCTACTGAAGAAACCTACAGCAGCAAAGAAGAAATCTACCTCAGACTATGTGGGGGTTGCCAGAGGGTCTGAGACGGCGGGGTGAAACTGTTGCTGTCTGGACAATGTGCGCTCAGCATTGTGATTGGACTATTTACCTGGGGATTTTTACAGGGGCCAATGAGATTGAACATGGCATGCTTGTGCAGGTTGTGAAAGTACTGAACAAGGGGGTAAAAAGGGCTTGATTGTAATAAAGTGGGATTTGAGTCCCCTCATCAACTTGAGTCTATGTCGTGATACGCCACAGTTTACAGGATCATAAAGAAACACAGAATCATTAGCCTTGGAAGGGACTTCTGGAGATCATCTAGTCCAACCCCCCTGCCAAGGTAGGGCCACCTAGAGCAGGTTGCACAGGAATGCGCCCAGGCAGGCTTTGAATGTCTCCAGAGAGGGAAACTCCATGACCCTCCTGGGTAGCCTGTTCCAGGGCTCTGCCACCCTCAATGTAAAGAAGTTCTTCCCCATGTTGAGCTGAAACTTGTGGTGTTTTAGTTTATGGCCATTGCTCCTTGTCCTGTTGCTGGGCACCACTGAAAGAAGTCTGGCACCATCCTTTGAGAAATTTGTATGCATTAATGAGATCCCCTCTCAGTCTTCTCTTCTCTAGACTAAACAGGCCTAGCATCTTCCTTTATGGTCACAGGCTGCACTCGGGCTGTTAAAATTCCTCTAATAAGGAAATGGGTTGTGTAGAAAGTTGAGGTGATATGTATAACGGTTTCTGCCTTGTGTGCCTGCTCCAGTATGGATTGCCCACAGGCTAAAGTGCCTCTCCAACCACCACTGGAGTATGTTTGAGCAGGAGTGCTGTGCACTGTGGCGTTTCATGACACGGACTCAAGTTGATGAGGATACTCAAATCCAACTTTATTGCAACCAAGCCCTTTTTATCCCCCGTTCAGTACTTTCCCAACCTGCACAAACATGCAACGTTCAATCTCATTGGCCCCTGCAAAACTCTCCAGGCAAACAGTCTAATCACAATGCTGCAGGCCCTCTCACAACCCCCACATTGTCAGCTGAGACTCCCGCCACAACAACATCCGGGCCCATCCCCCCAAGGCTTGTTTTTCGACCTTTCCTGTCCTTCAGTGCCCCAACTCATCACCCCAGGGCTTGTCAAGCACCAAGGCCTCAGAGCTCCTTCCCAAACTGTTTTTTATGAAAATCTTATTGCCTTCAATCCCCACAGTGTGAAGTGACATTCCTGTCTTTCCCACAGTTCATAGAATCATAGAATGCCAGGTTGGAAGGGACTTCACAGGATCATCTGGTCCGACCTTTCCAGGCAAAGCATGACCTGGACTAGATGGCCCAGCTCCCTGTCCAGTCAAATCTTAAAAGTATCCAGTGCTGGGGAATTGTCCTGGGTTCAGCTGTAACAGTTATTTTTCTCCTTCTTAGTGCCTGGTGCAGTGCTGTGTTTCCAACTTTGGTCTGAGAGCAGTGCTGATAACTGTTGCCAAGTAATGTTTACCCTGATCAAGGACTTTTCAGTCTCATGCTCTGCCAATGAGGAGGGGCACAGGAAGCTGGGAGGAAGTGAGACAAGGAGGCACAAAAGCACAAAATGTAATCAATTCTAAGTAACCTTAAGTTTAATCGATTATCTGTGTCGTGCTGGGCGCCAGCTTGGCTGCTGCAGTATAGGCTAGAGAACAACAAACAACTGAATCTCAGTTCATACAAACTTTACAAGACCTATTCTGATCCCTGCTGGATCTGGTAGTTAACTTTAAAGAACAGTTAGAGAAAGATAAAAATCAGGCTAACTACTTGCAATTAGCCCCGAAAGAGCAACTCCTTGCAGGGAAAAACTCCTCTCTGATCTGAGAAAACAACCGAATACTCCCTTGGTGACCTGGAAGAGGCAAGACTAAGGTTAGAAAAATTTAAATGTCCCTGCTGTGTCTCTCCGACCCATGGTAGAAGCAGAATATACTTACAAAGGGGAAGAGGATAAATTCCCAAAGTGAGGAATCCCATGAAGGAGGTTCCATATATTGCTATGGAATTAGCTAAATTTAAAAAGGAATCCAGTCATACTCCAAAGGAATCGTAATCTGAATATGTTTGGAGAGTATTGCTGTCTGGGGGAGATCAAGTTTTACTAAGTGAGAAGGAAGCTGAGGAACACTGGGAGCCGGGAGTATTTTTAACCACCAGTAACCACAGTGCACCCTGGTCCTTAACTCAAAGTGCAGCCTATTGGGCTGGAGAACTCAACCCTTTGGAAAGGGGAGATCCCCTCACCATCACAGGGACAGTCGACCAGTTAGTAGAAAATGTACAGAAAGTGGCATGTCTGCAAATGATGTATGATCGGGAGCTTAGACTTAAACGGGAGTCCCCAATGATGGTACCGGTCAATCCCAAATGCATGACTCCCCTCATTCGGGGTCTTCCCAACTCGCTGAATGCCATGGGGATCCAATTGCAGGGAAAGATATAAGCAACATCACAAAGTGAAAGGGTTGTTGCTGCCCTGGAAGGACTGCCTATCACCTGATCAACAGAAAAGAAAGCATGGATGTGGGGGGAAGTTGCCCAGGAGTTAATTAATTATGGGAGGAAGTACGGTCCCATCAATATTTCTAGTAAAATTGATACTAAGGGACTTAGATGAACAGAGGTAAAGACCCCTCCTCTTCTGAATAATGGGAAACACTTTACACTCCTTACTCCCCCAAAAGGTAGAATTATTCCTAAGAAAAGGTAAGGGTTGTGGACATTGGGGTGGTGAAAGGGTATTCTTAAAGATTTAATGGATGGATTACCCACTGGTGAATTGGAAAAGCTGGTGTTAGAGTGGCCTGAAATAAATCCCATGGGCCCTAAAGAAAAGGGAAAACTTCCACAAAATGTGGAGGGCCCCAGTGCCCCCACCACTTACTAACTCCAACCTTTGATTGTGAGTGGAGGGGTGGAGGGTGGAGATACATTCGACAGATCACTGAGAATAATTAAGGTGAATTACTTGTTTTGTGAGACCTGATATGGTGCCACATATTTCACTTGCTTTGTATTGTGCATGTGCCTCCCAGGGATGTAATGGGTAAAATTTTGACAAAGGAAACTTAAAGTGTTACCTCTTTGAGATGGCTACCCCAACCTGTTGCTGCATTTCACTTGCTTTGTATTATGAAGATAGGCTGAGAAAACTGGGGCTGTTCAGCCTGGAGAAGAGAAGGCTGCGTGGAGACCTCATAGCAGCCTTCCAATACCTGAAGGGGGCCTATAGGGATGCTGGGGAGGGACTCTTCATTTGGGACTGTAGTGATAGGACAAGGGGTAACGGGTTCAAACTTAAACAGGGGAAGTTTAGATTGGATATGAGGAAGAAATTCTTTACTGTGAGGGTGGTGAGGCACTGGAATGGGTTTCCCAGGGAAGTTGTGGATGCTTCATCCCTGGCGGCGTTCAAGGTGGGGTTGGACATAGCCTTGGATGGCATGGTTTAGTGGGAGGTGTCCCTGCCCATGGCAGGGGGGTTGGAACTAGATGATCTTGAGGTCCTTTCCAGCCCTAACTATTCTATGATTCTATGATTCTATGGCTTTGTAATGGAAAGTAACTGAAGTGTTTGAATGCAGTTGACATAGTTTTAGGTCCTTAGGACCTTAGTACAAAAAGTGTAAGAAAAATAAAATAGGAAAACAGGACCTGGGATGGGGAGTATCTGGGGCTAGCAGATGTCTAGAATGGGCACAGTTAAACTAACTGATAAGTAGAAGGACAGGATGATTGCTATGTTAATGAACCCATTAAGTTGGGGCAAACATCTACTGGGGAGTATCCTGGACTAGCAGATGTCCAGGATGGGAGCAGTTAAGCTACCTGATAAGTAGAAGGACAGGATGATTGCTATGTCTGTAATGTTAATTAAGCTGGTGCTTCAAAGACTGCCAGGGGTGATGAAGATTGTTGGAAGAAGTAAACGACTCTCAAAGACCACCACCACATTTTTGTATGTATGCAGGAAACTTTCTGGAAAATGATGTAATTCATGGGTAGCCTCACGAATATGTATGGATGCCCAAGTGATTATATAAGGATGGCCTGTGTGGCAATACAGTGATGCACGTTAGGAGGAGCTATCCCCCGTGTCTCCCGGTGCCACAGTAAAGAATACCTGCTTGTCAACTTAAAACTTTGTTGGCGAGTTTGTTCCTGGAGTTTTCTCCGAATCAGAAGCAGAGACAGGACACCTGAGCCAAAGTAGCCAAAGAGGTATTCCATACCATAGCATGTCATACCCAGTGTAGAAACTAGGTGGAGTTACCCACAAGGCCCAGATCAATGCTTGGTCGGTGGATGCTGAGCGACTGTATTGTGCATCACTTACATTTGCTGGGTTTTTTTCCTTTTCCCCTTTTAGTTTCATATCCTCTCCCCTTGTTATTTCCCTTATCATTATTATTATTGGTGGTAGCAGTAGTGGTTTTGTGTTATACCTTAGTTACTGGACTGTTCTCTCAACCTGTGAGATTAACATTCTTTCGATTCTCCTCCCCATCCCTCCAGGAGCAGGGGAGGGGAGGAAAGGGGGGAGTGGGCAAGCAGCTGCATGGTTCTGAGTTACCAGCTGGCCTTAAACAATGACAGTTCTTTTTGGCATCCAATGTGGGGCTCAAAGTGTTGAGATAACGACAGATCTGACCAGAATGTGTCTCATCATACTTGTGATAAGCATTCATTGTTTTGGATTAAGAATCACTCATCACAATGTTGATGTATTTGCTCTCAGAGTTCTTGTGCTTGTTCTCTGAGTTTCAGCATGTCATACTGTTGCCGACAAACCTCGGTCAAGAAAAACCTCGTAACACCAATGTAGTGTTAAAAGGGAGGCATTCTTTATTACAGTGCTGGATGCACAGGGGATCTCTCCTCCAAGCGTGCATAACCAGGGTTCAAAACATTCAGATATTTATCCATAAGATTATTACATATTCATACATTCCATTCTACATTCTAATTTTGATTGGTCACAACAAACACACACCATATGCTAATTTTTATACATGCGCACAAACTTTTTCTATTGTTTTAAATTGAGTCTGGGGTGTAATTTGAGTAGGGAGCTATTAAGTCAGAGGTCGCAATCTCCCCCTGCCGGAATTACCCTTCACCTACATTGGGATTTTTTCTCATTTTCTTGTCAAGTTAATTACAATCATTTATCTTGAAAGGATACCTATTCTTTGATTGTTTACTTTAAACATTTTCCTGAGACCTTATTGGCCTCTTGAGAAGGGACTATACAATGGTAACAAAGCAGCATAGGTAACAAATCTTCACAGTTATAACTAATTACCTAGTTACAAAATCTGTTCCAGTTCCAGGGTTACAATACCTTACCTGTAGCCAGTATGTGCTGTTTTAGTGTTTATCAGATCTGGGGCCTGGGCTAAGGTTCTTATTTCACTGAAATTCATGATAATGACTTGTAATACAATAGAATCAGTGATCAAGCTATCAAGGGGCGGAACCCATTTGTATTTCTGGAGTGGCAGGAGGTTCCCAAGAACTGACTGTATTGGAGGCTGAAATCAGCCTAACTGGGAAGGAGTGGCAAAAACACCCTATTGTGACTGGTCCAGAGAAGATATAGGAAGTACACACCACGGTCCACCATACAGTTTTATCTGCAGGATCACAGAGAAGGCCTAAGAAAGTGGGATGGAAAACCTACCCCAGTTCTGGAGGAACGGGGGCATGAATTGAAAAGGACAGCAACGGTCAAGGATGATCCTCACAAGAAAGTTGCTGCTCTAGTCTTTGGTGAGCAGCTTCCCAGATGGAGTAGAAGAGCTGATTTTACTCCAACTCCTGTGATAAGGAATTCTAATCCCTTTCTACAAGACATAAGAGGAGAATCTTATGATGGCTATTAGAGGGGCCCTGCCTCCAGCCAGGTGGAGGAGAGGGACAATCAGGTTTACTGGACTGTGTGGATCATATAGCCTGGCACATCAGTCCCACAGGAGTATAAGGCTCTAGTAAATAACAGTGCACAGCGTACCCTGACGCCATCACACAACGGTGCACCAGCAGCAATATCGCATTAACCGAGACTCCCTGATTCAAATCCATAAGCTGATCCCAGACTGGAGAGCCAAAGAGTGATCAGTAGGACCTGAAAACCCTTTAATAGACCCATATGGACAGTGCAGAAGCCTAACTAACTGAGACTGGAGACTAACAGTAGACCAACACGGCCTGAATTGAGTCACACCACCATTGAGTTCTGCCATACCGGACATGCTGGAACTTCAGTATGAACTGGAGTCAAAGTCAGCCAAGAGAGATGCCACGATTGATATTGCCAATGCATTTTTCTCAATTCCTTTGGCAGTGGAGTGCAGGCCACAGTTTGCTTTTACTTGGAGGGGCATCTAGTACACTTGGAATCTACTGCCACAGGGGTGGAAACGCAGCCCTACCATCTGACATAGACTGATCTAGACTGCACTGGAACAGGGGCAAGCTCCAGAACACCTGCAATACATTGATGACATTATTGTGTGGAGTGATGCAGCGGACGAAGTCTTTGAGAAAGGGAGGAAAATAATTAAAAGCCTTATGAAGGATGGTTTTGCCATAAAACAGAGTAAGGTCAAGGGACCTGCACAGGAGATTCAATTTTTGGGAATATAATGGCAAGATGGACGTTGCCAGATCCCCACAGATGTGATCAACAAGATAACAGCAATGACTGCACCAACTAATTAGAAAGAAACACAAGCATTCTTGGGTGTTGTGGGGTTCTGGAGAATGCACATCCCAAATTACAGTCTGATGGTAATCCCCCTCTATCACGTGACCTGGTAGAAGAGTGATTTTAAATGGGGCCCTGAGCAACAACAAGACTTTGATGAAATTAAATTAGAGTTCATGCAGTAGCCCTTGGACCAGTCTGGACTGGGCAAGATGTGAAAAATGTGCTTTATACCACAGCCAGGGCAAATGGTCCTACCTGGAGCCTCTGGCAGAAAGCTCCAGGGGAGACTCGAGGTCAACCCCGTGGCTTTTGGACTCAGGGATACAGAAGATCTGAGGCCAGCTATACCCCAACTGAAAAAGAGATATGGGCAGCCTATGAAGGGGCTCAAGCTGCATCGGAAGTGATTGGCACTGAAGCACAGCTCCTCCTAGAACCCTGGTTGCCTGTGATGGGCTGGATGTTCAAAGGCAGGGTCTCCTCTATGCATCATGCAACCAACCAATGCTACATGGAGTAAGTGGGCTGCACTAATTACACAACGAGCTCGAATAGGAAATCCCAGTCATCCAGGAATTCTGGAAGTCATCATGGACTGGCCAGAGGGCAAAGATTTGGAATGTCACCAGAGGAGGAGGTGATGTGTGCTGAAGAGGCCCCACCATATAATGAACTGTCAGAAAGTGAAAAGCAATATGCCTTTGGGATTTGTATTCTTTCCATTCTCCTCCCCATCCCTTCAGGAGCGGGAGGGAAGAAGGGGGGAGTGAACATGACATCCTGTCACTGGGCACCACTGAAAAGAGTCTAGCACCATCCTTTTGGTACATACCTTTCAACTATTTATATGCATTATGTTCACCAGTTAAAAAATAAGAAGGTATGGAAAAGTTTGGAGAGTGTTGGTGTATTTATCATCCACCCAGACCATCTTCCTAATAGTTCCAGACATACTTTAGCTTTTCTTTCCCATTAATTGGTGTAAATTGTCCTGGTTTTTCCTTCTGAATATCAAGGTCAATCTTGATCAAATGGAGTCTACTCTGGCCACTCACAGCACAGAGGGTCTCACAGGATCTTTAGTCTCACACTGAGAGAGCCTGAGCCAGGAAAATCCCTGTTTACCAGTGCTAAGAACAGTATGTATATTCAAAGATCTGAGGATAGCAAAACCAAAAACCAGACCATAAATCCCATTTCAGGGCTACAGCATAGAAACATAATATTATCATAAATGTAGCAGGGAGTGTGTGGTATGATAAATTTTCCCCATTTCTCTGGAGTACCAGTATGTCTCATGCATACGAGTGGCTGAACATTTCTGGTCAGTATTTCATTAAAAAAAAAAAAAACAAACACATTTTAGGTAGGTGATAGAAAATGGTATGAAACTAATACAGATTACCATAATGTGTACAATGCATATTTCAAGCCAAAGTAGGGCCACCTAGAGCAGGTTGCACAGGAATGCGCCCAGGCAGGCTTTGAGTGTCTCCAGAGAGGGAAACTCCATGACCCTCCTGGGTAGCCTGTTCCAGGGCTCTGCCACCCTCGATGTAAAGAAGTTCTTCCCCATGTTGAGCTGAAACTTGTGGTGTTTTAGTTTATGGCCATTGCTCCTTGTCCTGTTGATGGGCATCGCTGAAAGAAGTTTGGCACCATCCTCCTGCACCATCCTTTGAGAAATTTGTATGCATTAATGAGATCCCCTCTCAGTCTTCTCTTCTCTAGACTAAACAGGCCTAGCATCTTCCTTTATGGTCACAGGTTGCACTCGGGCTGTCAAAATGCCTCTTATTTATTTATCTCCTTTTATGGTTTGATTTCATAACTCTCTGGCAGACGTGCTCCCCCAGATTACTGATTATGCAGCCTGCACTAGCTCAGTTTCATAGATTGTACAGTGTCTTTCGCTCAAAAGATCGTAATGTCTTTAACCACAGAGTGTGTCTAAGTTATGTTATCTCAAGCCCTTTGTTTCATTTCCTTAGTAAGTTAGCCCTAGCCCCCATACTGCAAAGTCTTAATATTACGAAGTCTTAATATTGCAAAGCCTTAATATTGCAAAGCCTTAATATTGCAAAGCCCCATCCCCATTATGCAAAACCAGCACTATTTCTCTCACACTGTACAGGCCTGTTTGCCTTTTGTTTCCCTTTACTAATTGGTTAGAATGGATGGTATTACTTTACAACAAGTATGCATTTTAGAGAATTCATACGCATGCAGCCTCAGGGAATTTTACTTTGCAAACAAAGAACCCATCAAAACAGGAGGTGGCTGGCACACTTTGTATTCTCTCTTTATTTTTTTTAAGCATGTTTTGTTTCCCTTTTCAAAAAGCCTTTTGTTATCTTGTCAGGAATGTCACACTGAAATTCATCTGTGCTTTGTCTGCTTTCATTTGTACCATTCATGGGGCAGTTGTGGATTTTATAGGACAAAGTAGCTGAATTCCTAACTTCCACATTCAAATCAATGTATTGGGAAAATTCCAAGACTCCCCTCCCTTTTTTTTTTTAATAAAGTATTCTAATTTTCAGTTCGTGTGCTGAAACGTATCTAGTATATATTTTTTTAAATATAATTAAAATGGTGTGACAGCTTCCTGCTGGGCTGTATAAGGGGGAAGGAAATACTGTATCCATTTCCTTTTTCTTTCTGTCTTTAATAGGTTACTCTCATATATTGCATTGACCTACCTGCAATGACAACTTCTCTCTTTCTTAATAGACTCTTCATACTCCGAATCTCCTGATGTTCAGCAACAGTTGAACCAGTATCAATATGCTGCTCTGGCCAGGAACAATAACATCAGCCAAATCCCACTTTCTGGGAGTCATGCAAGAGTGGAAAAAACAGAAGCTATCCTTAGCTGTGAATTTTGTGGATTCTTCTCGGGTTACATACAGAGCATTCTATGTCATTACTGTGACAAGCATGGAGGGAAGAAACTCTAAGTGCAAAGATTGTTCCTTTTATACAGGCTTTAAGTAAGTATTGTGCAAATCAAATAAACTGAACTTCTAATGGGGTTTTTTTAGCGCTTCAAAAGACTTCTGAAATATTTGTGAGAACTAGCTGTAGCTAAGAGACACACAAACAATGGTGACCAGGGAGAGAAACATAGAAAATGCCATACCAGATCACAGCAGCATCCCTGTAATTATTTTTCTTCATTCCTACAACAGCCTGTGCCATCTGCTGAAGAGAAAAGCATAATAAACACTTGCAGAAGGCTGCACTTATTACAGTAAATAGTACAAGGAATGGGTTTTTCCCCCCTCACAATTTGTAATTAAATGCTGGTCCTCACCATGAAGTATGAGGAGTTTTCTATCAAAAAATAAGGTATATTTTTTTAACAATTAGCATGAAGCTTGGGGCAGTCAAATGTTCTAGGTAGGCTATAGAATTTCTATTCCCTTTATGAACAAAGCTCTCATAATCCCTACCACCCCACCCCACAATTTATCTGGCGGAAATATAAAGCATACTCCAAAGAGCCTGATAGCATATAGAAGCATTTCAGAAAATACAATTAATCATTGCAAAATTTAAAGTTTTAGGGGTGTGTGTGTGTGTGTTTAGGCATATTCCCTAAGGAAAAAAGGTTTATGCAGTTGTGCTGTCTCTCGGTTTCCTTCTGATATTTTGAGCCCTCACTCATAGCCCCCTTAGCTGACATCCAAGGTCTCAAAGCTCTTATATCCTTAAGAGATTTGTGAAAACAGATAGCATGGTTGAGCAAAGGAGAGAGGTTCTGTTGAATAATTATGTTCAACCTTTCCTATTTGAACCATAGAATATCCTGAGTTAGAAGGGACCCACGAGGATCATTGATTCCAACTCCTGACTCCACATAAGGCAAGCTAAAAGTTAAACCATATATCCAAGAATGTTCAAGCGCTTCTTAAATATCCAATCTGAACTTCCCCTGACTCAGCTTTAAACTATTCCTCCTCATCCTATCACCGGACACCAGTGAGCACTTCCCTCTCCCTCTCACGAAGAAGTTGTAGACAGCAACGAGGTCACCCCTCAGTCTCCTCTTCTCTAAGCTTCAAGTATCCTCAGCCCCTCCTCATAAGTCATGCCCCTGATATCTGTTGGAGGGATGGTATGGCCTGGCACAAGCAATCCAGGAGGTTCCTTGATTGCGTGGAAGACAACTTCCTTCTGCAAGTAATAGAGGAGCCAACAAGGAGAGGGGCCATGCTTGACCTCATGCTCATCAACAGGGAAGGGCTAGTTGGAAATGTGACACATCAGGGCAGCCTTGGTTGTAGCAATCATGAGATGGTCGAGTTTGAGATCCTCAGGACAGTGAGAAGAGCGTGCAGCAAGCTCACTGCCCTGGACTTCAAGAGAGCAGGCTTTGGCCTCTTCAGGAACCTGCTCAGTAAGGTTCTATGGGATATAGCCCTAGAGGGCAGGGGACCCAAGACTGTTGGTTGATATTCAAGGATCACCTGCTACAAACTCAGGTTGCATTCCAACTACAAGGAAGTGCGGCATGAGGGCTGGGATACCTCCATGGATGGATAAGGAGGAAACTGAGGGAAAAAAGAGGCTTATAAAAGGTGGAAGCAAGGACAGGCAGCCTGGGAAGAATACAGGGATATTGTCTGGGAAGCTAGGGAAGCTGTGTGATTTGGTGGATACGCTGGAGGGAAGGAATGCCTTCCAGAGGGACCTTGACATGCTTGTGAAATGGGCTGATGCCAACCTGATGAAGTTTAACCATGACTAGTGCAAGGTCCTACACCTGGGTCGGAGCAATCCCAGGCACAGCTACAGGTTGGGCAGAGAAGAGATTCAGAGCAGCCCTGTGGAGAAGGACTTGGGGGTTTTGGTTGATGGGAAAATGAACATGAGCCGGAAGTGTGCACCTGCTGCCCAGAAAGCCAACCGTATCCTGGGCTGCAACAAAAGGAGCGTGACCAGCAGGTCGAGGGAGGTGATCCTACCCCTCTACTCTGCTCTCGTGAGACCTCACTTGGAGTATTGTGTACAGTTCTGGTGTCCCCAAAATGAGAAGGCCATGGAACTGTTGGAACAAGTCCAGAGGAGGGCCATGAGGATGATCAGGGAACTGAAGCACCTCCCGTATGAAGATAGGCTGAGAAAGTTGGGGCTGTTCAGCCTGGAGAAGAGAAGGCTGCGTGGAGACCTCATAGCAGCCTTCCAGTATCTGAAGGGGGCCTATAGGGATGCTGGGGAGGGACTTTTCATTAGGGACTGTAGCGATAGGACAAGGGATAACGGGTTCAAACTTAAACAGGGGAAGTTTAGATTGGCTATAAGGAGGAAGTTCTTTACTGTGAGGGTGGTGAGGCACTGGAATAGGTTGCCCAAAGAAGTGGTAAATGCTCCATCCCTGGCAGTGTTCAAGGCCAGGTTAGACAGAGCCTTGGGTGCCATGGTTTAGTGTGAGGTGTCCCTGCCCATGGCGGGGGGGTTGGAAGTAGATGATCTTAAGGTCCTTTCTAACCCTAACTATTCTATGATTCTATGATTCTATTGTTCGCAAACTTACTTGGTGTGCACTCAACTCCTATGTTGAGGTAATTGATAAAAACAAAGGAGAACTGGCCCTCAAATTGAACCCTGGGGAACTCCACTAGTGAAAGGCCACTGGGCAGTTGTTACCCCATTTACTACAATACTTTGTGCCTGACCCTTCAGCCATTCACCTGTTGTATTATGCACATGTCTAGCTGTATGCTGGACATTAGACATGAGACCTCATACAAGGGCAGACTCAAGTTATATATCCTTAAGGGATCAGGCTTTGTTGCTTCAGCTCCTTGCCAATTACATGGCATAACTTGCCGTTTAATTTCAGTTTACTATTACTATTGCTGCTCCAGATTATTTTTTGTTTTAAGCATTTCCAACTCTTGACAAGTCCAATGTATTTTTTTTCACATTTTCATTTTGCCCTTTTCTCCTACCTGGATTAAACAAAATTGCCTTAAATCAAGCTGTAATTACATATATACATAGTTATCTAAAGAGAATTGTGTTATTTATTGTGGTGTCTCAAACTTTCTCTTTAAATGTACAACACACACATGTGAGCTCTCTTTAAAAAAAGAATTAAACACATGGAAGCCACAAAAGCATCCACTGAAGTTTATAAAAAATCACCTATTGGATTCCTCAGGCCCAAAGCCAGTTGTGTTAGTTGTTTTGCATTTGAGCTAACGGACTTTGAGAACTTACAAAGGGGCTTTAAATTTTGTAATTTAATGCAGCCAGCAGCTTCATTCTTGCAAGCTTTAGCACTACCTAAGGAAAAAAAATGACCAAATTGCCCCAAGTTTACAAACAGCTTTCATTTTAGAATTCGACCTTGTGACTTGATAGGTGCATAGTTACTTTCCTCTGCATGTATGCCTCTTGTATCTTTTAAGGATGCAGCTAATTGTATGAGTTTTCTTGTGCAAAAGTACTGTTCATTTTTGGAGTATTCTCAGTCTTGTATTTTCAGGTCCTCATAATTGAGCCTTTCGAACTTATCAACTTGGTGTCAAATTTACTGTAGGTGCAAATCGATTTCATATCTCAAATCTGAACATCTCAGCTGTTGTTGGGCTAGTCCTACAGGGAGAGGTTGTTGAGGAATTTTTCTCTTTTTTTTTCTCATCAGAAATATGTTTATTTCACCCTTCAAAGTCTAGATCAGTTAAAAGGATTTCACTCAACTTTCTAAAATGTCTGTCTGCAAGCAAACAGCAAGCACAAATGTTGGCAATACTTTTGCCATCTTAACTATAGCAACATGACTATAGATCAATCACTGCAAAAGAATATCATATGCAGAATGCGTGTTCTATTACTTAGGGATATGAGCCTACAAATACCTATGCTCATATGATATCCATGTGAACAGTCCTGCTGAAATGCCATGTGGCTTTAGGAAGAGAAGGCTGAGTGATATCTGTACCATTTTATACGACACTTCTGTAACAGAGTTGTGACACTTCAGTGTTCCATGCACACCTCTTACAGATGCTTCCATGTCTCCCTTCCATTTCACAGATCTGCTTTTACTATGCATGTGGAAGATGGACATTCAGCAGTTCCTGAGGAAGGACCCAAAGATCTTCATTGTCCTCTTTGCCTACACCACACCAAATACAAATGTAACATGACTGATCATATAGCTCTGCACAGAGGTAAAGATGACCCTGTATATTTCCATATCTGACAAAGAGAATGCTGAACAGAACACCACTCTTTCAGATTGATCCATTATTTTTTTTCTCTTTATGTGAGCTCAGATATATTGAATATATCAGGCCTAAGTGCATCCTTTCTATGAAATATAAAGTTTGCCAATGTAGAAGAGGGACAGATTTAAAATTCTTTTTAAGTTTTTCCTCTAAAGAGGTTAATAGTTGTAAAGCACCTATTTAGCAAGAGTCAGACTAATTTACAACTTGGACCTAGGTCAAGGTTGTTTCCTATGTATGTGCTTCTGAAGTGCTTGATAACATAAACGTTGTGGCAGGATGTTAAAAATATCCTTAGACTGCTTGCTCGAAATTTCTCTCTTCGTAACATCTTCCTCACCTGTTCTTAGGAACAAGATAAATTGGTGTCGTCCCCCCCCTTTTTTTTTTCCCCAGATAAAAGTAGTATTGGGGAATTCTATTCTATTAACTAAAGGCAAGCTCAGAAGATGCATCTACGGAACTGATGGACAGGGGCAGAGCAGTTGATGTCATCTACCTGGACTTGTGTAAAGCCTTTGACACTGTCTCACATGACATCCTTCTCTCTAAGTTGGAGAGACATCAATTTGATAGGTGGACCACTCGGTGGATAAAGAACTGGCTGGATGGCCGCATGCAAAGAGTAGTGCTCAGTGGCTCAATGTCCAGCTGGAGACCAGTAACGAGTGGTGTCCCCCGGGGATCGGTGTTGGGACCAGTCTTGTTCAACATCTTTGTGGGTGACATGGACAGTGGGATTGAGTGCGCCCTCAGCAAGTTTGCCAACGACACCAAGCTGTGTGGTTTGGTTGATACATTGGAGGGAAGCAATGTCATCCAGAGGGACCTAGACACGCTTGTGAGGTGGGCTGATGCCAACCTGATGAAGTTTAACCATGCCAAGTGCAAAGTCCAACACCTGGGTCGGAGCAATGCCAGGCACAGCTACAGGTTGGGCAGGGAAGAGATTCAGAGCAGCCCTGCAAAGAAGGACATGGGACTGTTGGTCGATGAGAAAATGAACATGAGCCGGAAGTGTATGCTCGCTGCACAGAAAGCCAACCGTATCCTGGGCTGCATCAAAAGGAGCGTGACCAGCAGGTCGAGGGAGGTGATCCTGCCCCTCTACTCTGCTCTCGTGAGACCTCACTTGGAGTATTGTGTGCAGTTCTGGTGTCCTCAACATAAAAAGGACATGGAACTGTCAGAACAAGTCCAGAGGAGGGCCACGAGGATGATCAGGGGACTGGAGCACCTCTCGTATGAAGATAGGCTGAGAAAACTGGGGCTGTTCAGCCTGGAGAAGAGAAGGCTGCGTGGAGACCTCATAGCAGCCTTCCAATACCTGAAGGGGGCCTATAGGGATGCTGGGGAGGGACTCTTCATTAGGGACTGTGGTGAGAGGACAAGGGGCAATGGGTTTAAACTTAAACAGAGGAAGTTTAGATTGGATCTGAGGAAGAAATTCTTTACTGTGAGGGTGGTGGGGCCCTGGAATGGGTTGCCCAGGGAGGTTGTGAATGCTTCATCCCTGGCGGTGTTCAAGGTGGGGTTGGACATAGCCTTGGATGGCATGGTTTAGTGGGAGGTGTCCCTGGCCATGGCAGGGGGGTTGGAACTCGATGATCTTGAGGTCCTTTCCAACCCTTACTATTCTATGATTCCATGATTCTATGATCTTTTGTGGCACTTTGGGCTAAGATTCCTGCTGTTGTAGGTTAATGTTAGTGGGCAGATAAGTCCCACACAGTTTCTCACTAACTTCCCCTCCAGTGGGATGGGGGGGGGAATCAGAAGGGCAAAAGAGAAAACTTGTGGGTTGAGGTAGAGACAGTTTAATAAGGAAAACAAAAGATGCTTGCACAAGCAAAGCAAAATACGACATTCATTCACTACCTCCCTGTGGAGAGCTATTTGGCTGTGAACGGGCATGTGAGCAATCCAGACAACTGCTTGACAATTGTAAGGTAGTAACCCACAGACACTGAGGCTTCGCATGGGGGTTACTAAAGTTCATGTACGTGCAGAAGTCTTGAGGAAGTTGGCACGGAAAGCTGCTGAGTGAGATATGCAAAGGAGGAACTGATAACTGCAACCTTGAAACATATGCTGTAATAGTTAACCAATCATTAAGCTGTTACTAACACTTAGCTGAGAGACATTAACCAATTAGATATTAAGCAGGATACCAAGTAGAATGTAGGCGGAGAGCACTATGCGCGTGGACAGAGAGTCTGAACAAATCCTATTGTACATTGAGTTGCGTGAACAATGCATGTATCCAATTAGTGTTGTGTATGTTAATGATAGAGAAGTAGAATGTCTATATAAACTGAGCTATCTGTGCAATAAAATTGGCACTAGCTTGATCATATTGGTTGTTTATGCTGTGTCCAGGACTTCTGTGTCAACACCTCCCATGGGTAGGCAGGCATTTAATCATCTCCAGGAAAGCAGGGCTTCATCTTGCAGAATGGATACTTGGGAGGACAATCTTCCTAAAGCTTTTATTGTTGAGCACAACATCATATGGTATGGAATATCTCTTTGGTCAATTGGGGTCATCTGTCCTGGCTGTGATCCCTCCCAACTTCTTGTGCACCCCCAACCTACTCACTGGTGGGGTTGGGTGAGGAGCAGAAAAGGCCTTGACTCTGCTCAGCAATAAGAAAAACATTCTTGTGTTATCAACACAAATCCAAAACATAGCCCCATACAAGCTACTAAGAAGAAAATTAACTCCACCCCAGCCAGACCCAGTATAACTGCCCATAGCTATCATGTTAAGCTACCACTTAATGCTTGTAGGTCTATTGGCTGCCAAAATCCAAACCCGTGTGTTGGGATAGTACTCTGCCTGTTTGCAGGTTGGGCAGAGTTTTTGAGTATTATATTGTTTGTGGGCAAGCATGTTTCACATGCCATCTTTTTCTTGGAGGAGTTTCTGGTATTGCAACCACTCTCACAATCCCTTGTAACAAACCGTTTTTTTCAGTGCTGGTTATTTAGGGTCCTTCCTGTTCCAAAGCAGTGAAGTAGACATATATCATTCAAACTTCTTTCTGCTGTAAAGGCTATTTTGAAGGAGCATTTAAGAAAAAGGCTAAGGACTGTTTGAGGACACAAAAGGCATATAACAAAGCTGTCTTAGTCAGTGTAAGGGTTCAAGAGCTGCTTTTACTTAGGTGGTTTAAGCCTCTCACACAGTTCACTCACTCACTCCCCCCTCTTTCTTCCCCCCAGCTCCCAGGGGGATGGGGAGGAGAATCAAAAGAATGCAACTCCCACAGGTTGAGATAAAAACAGTTTAGTAACTAGGGTATAACACAAACCACTGCTGCTACCACCAATAATAATAATGACAAGGGAAATACAAGGGAAGAGAATGCAGACACTCACCACCCAATACCAAGCCCGACCCTGCAGTGCACCCCCCTCTTCCGGGTCCCTGCCCTTAATTTTTACATCCTGGGCATGACGTGCTGTGGCACGGAATACCTCTTTGGCTAGTTTGGGTCAGGTGTCCTGTCTCTGCTTCCTCCCGGCTTCCCCTCCTCCCTGGCAGAGCATGAGACTCAGAAAGTCATTGGTCAGACTAAACATTCTAAGCACTAACTGAAAACATCGGTGTTATCAGCTCTGTTCCCAGGCCAAAAGATAAAACCACAGCACTGCACCAGCTACTAAGAAGGAGAAAAAATGACTGTTACTGCTGAACCCAGGACATGGTGTTTTCATGGTGAAGAATTTTATAACTATGTCGTTTCGGTATTGTTTTGCCTTCATTGCTATCAGGGCACACTACTGTCTCATATTCAGCTTGCTGCCCACCAAGTTTCCCAAGTACTTTACAGCAGAGTTCCACCCCAGCTAGTTAGACCCCAGCCTGTACTGCTGCTTGGGATTATTCTGTTACAGGTGCAGGACTTGCCATTTATCTTTGTTAAACCTCGATCATTTCTTGTTGGCCCAGTTTTCCAGCCAGTCAAAGTCTCTGTGAGGTCACTCTTCTTTATGGTGTATCTACCTCTCCCCCCCCCCCCCCCCCAGTTTGGCATTATCTGCAAGCTTGGTGAAGGTGTATTCAGTACTGTCATACAGATCTTTTATAAAGATATTGAATAGTACTAGAACCAGAACCAGTCTCTGAGGACCTCCACTCGTGACTAGCTGCCAGTCTGACTATTCTTACTTCAAAAGTTAATGTCTCAGTTTATCCAGTTTTCTATCCATCTTGTGGTCCATCTTTCCAGTCCAGGTCTTGCCAACTTGTAAATAAGGGCGCTGGAGACCATGTCAAAGACTGTGCTAAAAATTAAGGTAGATGCAAGTTATTTAATCATAGAAGGCAGTCCAGTTGGACAAGCGCCATTCATCCTTTGTGGGCTGATGCAGATAGCAAGTACGGAAATTACAAAATCAGTAGTTACTTTACAGGCAAACAATGCGAATAGATTTGGGTCTTGAGCTCCTTTTGACTTTCACAAAAGGCAAATCTTGTGAGCTCTTGAAAGTTCCATAATGGAGACTGAACTGCTGCTCCATGCTCAGCAGAGCTGATGGCCTTTCATTTAGTCCAGGCAGTTTTAATTATCCTTTCCAGCAAATTTTCCCCATCATGAAATGCCTCAATATTTTCACTGAACACAACCCACCAAGATCAATAGTAGGGCTCCTTGTTTATAGTCCTCAAGGCATGTTTTTTACTTTTTTTTTAACTTGGTATAAATAATTGTTTTGTCCTTTCATTTCATAGAATTGTCATCTCTTTCTCTGGAATAGTAAACTTTTTCCATGTTGTGAGCAAAACACATGCCTGCTTTGATTTTACATACTATAAATATTTAGTGCATTATTTGCTTTTCTGTTTAATCTCAGATCTGTATTGCAAATAGCCCAAATGTTTCAGTCTAAAGCAGTGATTAAATTTATTCAGAGTTGATGTTCTGTTGCTGTTCCACAGCATGTCATCTTTTTACAGTGCGTACATGGTAGCATTTTTGGGTACTGCTGAACTTTAATGAAATTTGTGTACAGAAGCCAAAGCTAAGTTTCACAGTTTCTGGATAGAATTCACCATTTGTTGCAATTTTGCCAGTTGTTAAGATACAAACGTTGTCCCAAAAATGAGATTGCCACCCAGTGAGCAAAATGCCAATATACACACAGTGTCAAGGATTGTCAGCTACTTTGCAAAATAGGGTGCTAGGTGGAAGCTCCACAAAGCTAGCACACCTTAGTTTTGTGCGTATCAGATTATATTCATTTCAGATAATAAAGAAATTACTTTTCATTCATCAAATGTTATCGACTATATGATTAATTAGTACTCTATCTTCTGCTGGGTAAATTGTCCTCACTTGCCACGTAAATTAGCAAGCATGCTCTGTGATGGGGGGGGAAGCTTTTTTAGTCCTGAATGGAGTTGGTGGTCATGATTTTCCTCTGCCACCTTTATCTTTCACCCATTTACTGACGTTTCTTATTGACTACTTGTTCTTCTGGTATTTGTTTTGTGTTTGGAACCTACTGGTGCATATGTTCTCCCTTTATCAGTCCTTTAGCTCTTCTTCCAAGGTTAAGATAGTTAGTAAGGAATGCATTGCTTATATAAAGTCTTGTTTCTCTAAGTGATGTTGTTAATCAAGCCAGACACTGTTATCACCATGGCTGTACATAGAATCATAGAATAGTTAGGGTTGGAAAGGACCTTAAGATCATCGAGTTCCAACCTCTCTGCCATGGGCAGGAACACCTCACCTTAGACCATGTCACCCAAGGCTCTGTCCAACCTGGCCCTGAACACTGCCAGGGATGGAGCATTTACCACTTCTTTGGGCAACCTATTCCAGTGCTTCACCACCCTCACAGTAAAGAACTTCTTCCTTATATCTAACCTGAACTTCCCTTGTTTTAGTTTGAACCCATTACCTCTTGTCCTATCGCTACAGTCCCTGATGAAGAGTCCCTCTCCGGTATCCTTGTAGGCCCCCTTCAGATATTGGAAGGCTGCTATGAGGTCTCCATGCAGCCTTCTTTTCTCCAAGCTGAACAGCCCCAACTTTCTTGGTGCAAATATAGAGAACTGGGGTGGGGGTGGGTGATGAGAGAGAGCTATTAAAGTGATCAGAGATTATTAGAGCATCACCTTGCTAAATATGTTTTAAATTCAAATCATTTTGCAATTTTTAAGTTAATTGTTTGTATAAAGCTCACTGACGTGAATACATGCACATGGAAGTTTTAAGTCATTACTGTCATGGAGCAGCAAGAGACAGCTGCTTCCCAAGGTCCAGGGAGTAGATGAGGATAGATGATTAATAGTAGATGAGGACCCAGCCCCACAGTACCTGAGCAAGTGTTGAGGTTTAAGCCCAGCCGGCAATCCAGAACCACGCAGCCGTTAGCTCATTCCCCCCCTTTCTCCCCTGTCCTGGGTTCAGCAGTAGCAGTCATTTTTTCTTTTTTCCCTTCTTGGTAGCTGCTGCAGCACTGTGTTTTTGATTTTGAGCCTGGGAACAGTGCTGATAACACCAATGTTTTCAGTTACTGCTTGGTGATGTTTAGGCTGGCCAAGGACTTGCTGAGTCTCATGCTCTGCCAGGGAAGGGTGGAAGCCGGGGGGAAGCAGAAACAGGACACCTGATCCAAACTGACCAAAGAGGTTATTCCATACCACAGCACGTCATGTCCAGGAGGAAAAAGAACTGGGGGGGCCGGAACCCGGAAGGGGTGGGTTTAGTTCACAGCTCGGTCATCGAGTGGTGAGCAGTTCTGTCCTCTTCCCTTGTATTTCTCTCGTTATTATTATTATTGGTGGTGGTAGCAGTGGTTTGTGTTGTACCTTGATTGCTGGGCTGTTCTTATCCTGACCCGTGGGAGTTGCGTTCTTTCGATTCTTCTCCCCCCCGGAGTGGGGGGGAAGAAAAAACTCTTCCCTTGTATTTTTCTCTTGTCATTATTATTATTGGTGGTAGCAGTGGTGGTTTGTGTTACACCTTAGTTGCTGGACTGTTCTTATCTCAACCTGCGGGAGTTGCATTCTTTCGATTCTCCTTCCCATCCCTCCAGGAGCGGAGGGAAGAAAGAGGGGGAAGTGAGTGAGTGAGCAAAACTGTTTGTGGCTGAGAAGCTTAAACCACGACATCCCCCCGCTCCTGGAGGGATGGGGAGGAGAATCTACAGAATGCAACTCCCACGGGTTGAGATAAGAACAGTCCAGTAACTAAGGTATAACACAAACCCACTACTGCTACCACCAATAATAATAATGATAAGGGAAATAACAAGGGAAGAGAATACAAGTCCTTGGTCGGAGTAAGCATTACTTAGCAACAACTAAAAGCATCAGTGTTATCAGCGCTATTCCCAGGTTGAAAGTCAAAAACACAGCCCTGCACCAGGTACTAAGAAGGAGAAAATTGACTGCTACTGCTGAACCTAGGACAGCAAGGCAAGCAGGGCAGACATAGAGATGACGGCCAGGTTCCACCAAGAGTCCAGATCATCAGGCAAATTTGCAGCAATGATACAGATCCAAGATCAAGCCAGGAAGTTAAACCACAGGTCAGAACTATATGCGTCAATGCTTACAAGTCCCCTACCCTTTATGTTTGCCCTCTAAGAATCAGGCCTGGGATTATTTGTGCTTGTTTTAAGGTATCATTAATGATGATCTTCATGAGGAAGATCAAACTTTTCCTTTAATCTGCAGTCCATAAGGAATAATAGTACTACATTTCAGTGTTCTTCTTCAAAAGGACAGTTGTGTAACAAAAGCTGTAGTGAATATCTTCTGATGACCCTCTGCTGAAAGGTCAAATTTGGGATTTCCCCTGCATGCACAGCTCAGAGAAACACAGTGAAAGAATGTTGCACACAGGATTCTGGCTCTATAGAAAGGCTGAAATTAATTGTGCTGCCATATTAAAAGTGTGCGTTTTGCATGAAGGGAAGGAAGTAGAGAGTTTAATAACTCAGTGAGAGCATTTTCAATACATGGTTGTAGCATAATCGGAATTGTGGAAACCATTAAATTAAGTATGTGTGGATTTTTAATCTTAACTATTAAAAATCTGAGGGTGCATTGAAAGTTTCTGCCCCTGGCTGATCTCTGCACAACTGCCTTTGGGAGAAAATGCTGCTGCACACAAACTCTCACTCCCACAGTGAGTAGCATTAAATTTGATGGTGAGAATGCCAGCTCTGATCATAAGAAGCTGGAAGGGTGATGTATTTGGAATCATCTTAAATGCTCCCAATTTATTGCAGTTCTAGAACCCTTTACTGGCTTGTCATAAATATTGAACCAGAATGGAGCTTGGTCTGACTGATTTATGTCTGCTTTTATATTCCTAGGCTCTGCTACTCTGTCTCACAAATCTGCCCCAACACTCCTATCTGCCCCAAATTTCTTCTTCCCATCCTGTTTACCTAATGAGTGGTTACATTTGCAAGGACACCTGCATTTGTAGTCATGTAGGATTAATTCTGTACAGAAAGGGAATTTTCTTGTATATCTTTGCTGGTTCAGTTTTAGCTCAGTAGATGGATTGCATACACGAATAGCAGATCCTGTTTCTTCCATGGGTGGTATGTTACAAGCTGTTGACACATTGCCTGGTGGTTATGATTTCTCACAACTTAAACATTCCCATCTCCCCACAGAAGAGTGGGTTGTTCCCATTGAAGTTTGCCATTCCAAACTGTCAAAATACTTGCAGGGAGTTGTTTTCCATTGTGATAAGTGTACCTTTACCTGCTCCAGTGATGAGAGTTTGCAGCAACACATACAGAAGCACAATGAACTTAAACCTTACAAATGTCAACTCTGCTCCTATGAAACCAAACACACAGGGGAGCTGGACATACATCTTCGAGGTAAGCACAAAGTAACATCCAAAGGGATTTAATTTGTAACAATCTACTTCTTGCAAATGCTATATCTAGTTTATTTGCATGTCTGCCCTGACTAGCCAACCCTTTTTTTTTTTTTTCTTTCCAAAATTTGAAGAAGGCTCCTGTGCTGGACTTCAATTTCTCTCAAGTTCTGTATTTTTTCAGAAATTCGAGAGTTTGGGTTTCTAAAGCTATAGAGATTGACCAGAATTCACTGACTACTGAATGTAGAGCATGAATATCTGGAAAAAGCATTTGTATAAATTGTGAGATTTATTTTTTTAAGTTATGAAACAACATGAAGGCTGTGTGGTTCAGACACTCTTAAGACGCAAGAGCTTCCAAAGCATAAGAATACTCTTGCAACTTGGGCAAAGTGACATGCCATGCATATTTTAATAACAGAAGCCAGTAGATTCCAGTTTACATTTAACAAGGGAAAGGTAAAAGATTGTTATACTTATTGCTTAAGTTAAGAATTCTTTGGTGTTTGTATGGAGCCTTCTGAGTGCAGATCTTATCCATGCTTGGAGAATTCACCAGAAAGATTCCCAGAGATTTCTCTCTGCTTTGGATTTCAGTAGTTCTCAGGTGTGTTGCTGTGAGAGTAGCAAAATTCGAGAACTGAGGCCTGTTTACAGAGCTTTTTTCTTTTGCGAGATTGTAAGGAAAGAATTCATTGAATAAAACTATCAGAAGTTCAGCTGCCTGATTCTCACTAAAAACTTCTTCGCACTTTGTTGACTGAAAAACATTTCACCCCCTCCCCCAAAAAAGACAAAATGAGTATCAAAAGTACCAGCAAAACTGACGGCATTTCAAAAATGAACACTGTGAACTTATGTTGGCTTGCTATGCTTGTCTCCTTTTATTCCTCTTTATTGCTACATGAGGATCTTTCTACATTTAACTGGTATCTGAGATATTGCACATCTCCCAGTGACCACAGCAAGGTGTCGTGGTTTAAGCCCAGCTGGTAACTCAGAAACACACAGCCACTCGCTCACTCCCCTCCTTCCTCCCCCCCGCTCCCAGAGGGATGGGGAGGAGAATCGAAAGAATGTAACTCCCATGGGTTGAGATAAGAACAGTCCAGTAACTAAGGTATAACACAAACCACTACTGCTACCACCAATAATAATAATGATAAGGGAAATAACAAGGGAAGAGAATACAACCACTCACCACCCGCCGACTGATACCCAGCCTGACCCGAGCAGTGATCTAACCCTTCCGGGTAACTGCCCTCAGTTTATATACTGGGCATGACATGCTGCGGTATGAAGTACCTCTTTGGTTAGTTTGGGTCAGGTGCCCTGTCTCTGCTTCCTCCTGACTTCCCCTTCTCCCTGGCAGAGCATGAGACTCAGAAAGTCATTGGTCAGAGTAAACATTACTGAGCAGCAACTAAAAACATCAGTGTTATCAGCGCTGTTCCCAGGATGAAAGTCAAAAACACAGCCCTGCACCAGCTACTAAGAAGGAGAAAATTGACTGGTACTGCTGAACCCAGGACAGTATCCACCCCTTATTCCATACCATTGTTATAAATACCCAGAGCCAAATTAGCAGCAAGAATAATTTATTGCCAAAAATAATGAGAGGTAGTAAGCAAAGCAGCGCTGGGTGCGCGGGGAGTCTCCGCTCCACCAACACGCGCACCAGGGGGTTAAGCGAGCAAGTATTTATTACACACAAGCATGCATATTCAGTAGGTTTCCGAGACAGAAGCGGGGATATTACAATTAGTTCAGGTACTCATTATCATGAGCCCCCTCCTCTTTTGAGGCTTGCGCACTGTCTTCCGATAATTGTGGGCCGGGGTCTTCAAGATGAAGTAAGAAGTCTTCCTCCTGTGGGCAGGGGTCTTCAAGATGAAGTAAGTGGTCTTCCTCAGGCCGCACTTTTCACCTTTAGCAGGTTGAATGCTTCAGTCATCACAATTAATTAAATATCAGCCATGTCTGCAAGTTTCTGACAGTTGGCTAAAATTTAGAGCAGTATGGTTGTCAAACAAGCAATAAGCAAGCCAGATGCGCAGATGAGGAGTACCCAAAGCTGGCAGATTTATGGGAGACACTGTTTTTAGGGGAACTACTAAATCTCATTATCACATCACAGAATTACAGCACAAACATTGTAAAAGGGCTATTATCACTTCACAGACTTGTAACATTGTAAAAGGGCTATTTCCACTTCACAAGCCTACATTGTTCTCTAAGTTAAACTAGAAGTATTTTAATCCCATGTTTTTTTTAAATACTTGCTTATACTCAATGAAGTTACAGATGGTGACTTTCATTAACGTTGCCTTAGCAATGTAGATATAATAACTCAGTTTTTCATATAGTTAATTATTAACAGTTTCTCACTTCATAATTTTTCCTCACCATATTTTATAACAATCACTTTTTTAACACGAATCATAGTCTTGTTATATCACAATGCTAATCAAGCTTAACGTACACACCTTGCTTAACTGGCAAATTAATCATTACTATATTACAATTTATCAGCAAATTAACTGTTTACATTTATCACACCATTCATGTCATGCTCAGATCCCACATTTTTCAATATACCATCACTCATATATATACATACACACACACAGAGAGAGAGAGAGAGATCATTCCTTAGTGCATGGACCAATCCCTATAAAGCTGCTGAGTCCATCCGGTCCGTGATGTTGGGCTCCATCTTTTGTAACAGTCTTTCAGAGCAGGGGAGGCTGTGTGCAGTGTTCACACCCATGAATAACCTGGGCAATAGTGTCCATTGCTAAGTCCACCCCTCGATCATGAGTCCATCTGTATGCTGCATCTCTGCCCTGATGGCCTAAAGTGTCACAGGCCCACCAGGCTCAAAATAATTCACCCTCCCCTTCAGCAGTTTCTGCAACTTGTTGTTGGGGACTCCATACAGCTGCCTTCCATCTCCGACGCTTCCAAAGCACTGGAGAGACCCACTGGACTAAATACTTGCCCATACTGTCCCACACACCCTCCCACTCATGACTGTCCAGCCTTGGGGAAAGTCTTTTGGTCCTCCTATATCGTTGTCTAATCCTAGACAAGATCCAAACACGACTCCGCTTAACTTTCGAGATCAGACGAAATGGTCACTGGTAAAACACACTCTGTATGTGTGCCAACATGCTGATCCCCATCACAATCAGCAGGCAGGTCTCAAGGGTATTCAAAGGCCATTCAAAACCTTCAGAACTCTGAAATAATGCTGCTGTACTTGTCGCTGGGGTTGGTGTAGCTGCTGTGCTTGGAGTTGGAGTAGCTGCGTTATCTGTTGTAGTCAGAGTTTGAGTAGCTGCTGTACTTGTCACTAGGGTGTGTGGAAATATCTCCCTCATAGGCTGACCACCCGAGGAGGGGAAAGAAGATGTGTAATTGTTATAAACTTCCATTATATACCTCCCAAAGTATAGAGGTGGTGACCACATTGGGAACACAAGCCAGATCAATTTCATGATCAATTAGTCTATTGTATTACAAGTTATTACCATAAAGTACAATGAAACAAGAACCTTAGCCCAAGGCCCCCAGCTGATAAACACTAAGACAGCAAATACCAGCTGTAAGTAAGGTACGACATGCTGAAACTCTGAGATCAAGAGCAACAACTTTGAGAGCCAATAAATCAGCACTGTAACGAGTGACTATTAATCCAAAACAATAAATGCTTATCACAAATATGATCAGACACACTCAGGACACAAGGGTTCGAGGAGATCCAAGAAACACTGTTCCCCACCCCTCTGATTGAATGAATCAGGCTGGGAAGATTTTCCCTTTGGTTGGGTCTCCCTTCTCACCAATAAAACCTGAAGTGGTAGTAAATATCTCCTTTTCCAGCTGATGACCTATCACCAGCGGGGCCCCCAAGGGATCGATATTTATCACAGTTTAGACGGACAAATGACATGTGACATGCTTCTTTGGTGATTAAGTAGTTCCTCTTTACTATTACAAACCCTTACTTATATACAGTTTCTAGCATACATGTGTCTTTTAGACGTTGATTACATCAGTTAGCAACAGCACATTATTGGATGACCCTTTGCCGCATTACTAAAGTCTGTTATCTTGCCAAGCTCCTGTTCTGCAGTTAGTTACTCCCTTTGACTTGCTCGCTCCTCCAGATGCTTTCTGCTTTCTCATCCAGATGCCTTCTGCTTTCCCATCCGGATACCTTCGGTGCCTCATTCTTCATGGATAAGCTTTGATATCTTCAAGGCTAAGTTCTAGCTTCATGCCCTCAGTCACATAGTCTCCCACAGATATTGGTCCCAACACTGTTCAGTGTCTTCATAAATGATCTGAAAGATGGGATCAAATGTACCCTGACCAAGTTTGACAATGATACCAAACTGAATGGGGAAGTGGACACTTTGGAAGGGAGAGTCACCCTGCAGGATAACCTGGATAGGCTGGAAGAGTGGGCTAAAAGGGACCTTATGAAGTTCAAAAAGGACAAGTGTAAGGTCTTGCACCTGGGTAAACACAATCCAAGTGTGGCACGGGCTGGGATCTACTTGGCTGGGGAGCAACTCTGTGGAACAGCACCTGGGAGTCCTGGTGGATAGCAAGCTCAATATGAATGAACAATAGGCAGCTACAGCAAAGAAAGTGAAGAGGATGCTGGGTTACATCAACAAGGGCATCACCAGCAGAGATAAAGATCTCATCATCCCACTCAGTGCTTGTTAGGCCAGAATACTGTGTTCACTTTTGGTCCTTGATCTACAAAAAGATGTGGACAGGCTGGAGAGGGTCCAGAGAAGGGCCGCAAAGATGATCAAAGGACTGGGAAGCCTGCCATATGAGGAAAGGCTGAGATAACTGGGTTTGTTCAGCCTAGAGAAAAGAAGGCTCAGGAGATACCTTATCACCATGTCCCAGTATTTAAAGGGTGGCTCCAAAGAAGATGGAGACTCCCTTTTTACAAGGAGTCACATGGAAAAGACTAGGGGTAATGGGCACAAATTACTTACTCCTGGGGAGATTCTGACTGGACACAAGAGGAAACTTTTTCATGATGAGAATAACCAGCCACTGGAATCATCTCCCCAGGGAAGTGGTGGATTCCCCAACACTGGAAACTTTTTGGCTGGACAAGGTGCTGGGCCGTCTAGTCCGGGTCATGCTTTGACTAGAAAGGTTGGACCAGATGAACCCTGAGGTCCCTTCCAACCTGGTGTTCTATGATTCTATCCCATGTGTTTGATTACTCCCAGTAGTAAGGGTTATTTTCCCCCTATCTTTTTTTAATAATTTCTAA
Source organism: Amazona ochrocephala (assembly GCA_039720435.1). Classification (NCBI taxonomy): domain Eukaryota; kingdom Metazoa; phylum Chordata; class Aves; order Psittaciformes; family Psittacidae; genus Amazona; species Amazona ochrocephala. Next base: position 20,375,372 of record CM077908.1, read on the forward strand.
ATGTTATCTGGCTACTTTGTGCCCACTCTCTGGGCTCAGGTGCACAATTGGCTTACTGCACCTTAAAGATTTTCTCTGCTGATACATGAACATGATAATTAATGCAAATTATGCACCCATATGCAGACAGACACTGGGGAAAAAAGGTTATCATGCTGAACAGCTCTCTTGGCCAATTTCCTCCAAATGAAAAGGTACAATTCATGCTATTCTCCTCTACCTGCCACACAGGCTTACTCCAACCAAACGAGAAAGGGCAGTACTGAGAGGGGTTATGGAGAACTGGACACGCAAACTGCCCCCCTCCCCTTCAGTTCTTACTCCTGCCCTCTAATCCCTAACAGTGAAGGGATAGGGTGCTCACCGCCACCCTCCCCCTCCCTTTTCCAAGAAAGGAAGGTGCAGCACCTGCAGCAGGAGTGAACAGATGCAAGTTAAAAGAACAGCACAAGAGCTCCCCCACCCTGGGGCTCGCGCCATCTCTTCAGGATCTAAGTTCATCTTGAAAGTCTGTTGCTGCAGCATTTTTAGTGTGATCTGCATGGCTGTAGCGAAGTACCCTTTGTGCTCACTGCTCCCGCATGTCCCAGGAGAGAATGAAAAACAATAGAGAAGCGCCCTTCACCACCACCTCTGCCGCTGCTTGCTCCTGGGACCAGAGTTGTGTTCACCACCCTGGAAAGGAGGGAAGAGGGGAAGAGAAAGAAAGGACACACTCGCATGTTCTGCATGTGAAGACAAGGGGGAAGGAATAGCAGGCAATAGATGCTGCTCAAGCACTAGGAGGAAGGGGAAAGGGAATAAGAAGGAAGTATGTGTGTGCAAGCAGCAAAGGAAGAAGACTGATGACAACATGAAAAGAAGGGCATCAGGAACATGCACATAGAAACAAACATACACAAGCAAACACATACCTGTGGAGACACAGGGCACGGACCCCTTTCTGGTTACAAACGAAATCATTTATTTCACGTCTCGCATCCCTTTTATAGTCTACTAAGTGCTAAGCAATAACTTTCCACTCACTTCCTTATCATCCAGATTCAGCAAAACTACTAAGGGTTACAAATATTTACATCGTTTGGCCTGTCTTTGAGATGCACATCCTGCTTTACCTTGCAAACTGTCTGCTTTGTTTTGCTAACCGATCTTTACCCTTCATTGCTCTCTTTACAGTTCCCAATGCTATGACCAGACCAGGGCCATAGCACCTGGTGTTTTCTTCACTGTTCCCAGGGCTTAAGCCGGACAAGGGCGATAAGGCCTGAATCCATTTTGGTAACTATTTTTAACCCTTCACCCACATCTCCCCCTTTTTGTTTTACTAAAAGACAGCTTTTATAGATTTATGATCTACTTCTGCCAAAGTTTCTATATTCTCCATTAGCTATTGTAGCAAACAAGGCACACAGATTAGGATACCTAAAAAGACTGACAAAATGATTATATAAAGTAAAGCCATCCTGTAATGTTCAAGCCAGAAAACACTTTGCTCAACCACTTCAGTCCCTCATCTTCCTGAAGATGTGCTGTCCTTGTTATTAAGTCCAGAATGCTTTTATGGAGGATCTGATAAGTTCGTGCAGCACATGCCATCAAAGACTTCACACCCATGGCCTTGAGCTAACAATAAAAATCAACAGTTGTTCTGTTCTGTAGTGAGGTGTGCCTCACAGAATCAGCATCTAAAAGCAACCCTGTCGTTCAGTGGTACCCTTTCCAGGCTTAAATGTTCCCAGTCTATTACTAGTGGATGGAAAGTCCAGTTGTGATACGCTTCAACACAGATACGCTCTCTGTTGACTGGTTCTCCAAAAAGAGACGGGTTAACTTTGTACAGTTCACACAGGTTAAATTCAGCGATGAATCAGCATCAATCTTCATTGGCAGCCATAGCTTTTATAAACTGATGGGTACATTGCGTGGGGATCCATCGGGGTCCTTGCTCTATAGAGACACAAGCATAGCCTCTTCCCCAAGTTATTAACCTAAAAGGACCTTCCCAGTTATGGTTTTCCAAAGACTTTACCATTACCACAAAAGGTTCTTTCCCTGGCATCGGATCTGGGCCTACATGGGTTAGTGCAGAAAAATGCCTAATCATTGGCGGGACATTCATGCCCGTGTGTAAATCAGAACTGGATAATGTTAAAACATTTAAGACAAACAATGCTTTGTTGATTCGTGCATTTGGGGTCTCCCCTATCAGTCCCCCTTTTTGTTTCACTAGCATGTTTTTTACAATTTGGGGTGTCCGCTCTAACCCTGCTTGACCTGTGTAATTAACATAACCACCTACTACTCCAGGCAACATTATTTCAGTAAGATTAGACTGATTTGAAGTCACTTGAAGCTTTATAACATGTGGCATACCAGTGAATCCTACACACCATGTAACAGGTTGGAATAATGGGGGATTTAACAAATGTGCCCAGTATACTTGTCCATTACCCATGGTCACACATAATAGAACAGATATTACAAAGATTTCTGTCATTGTTGTTTCTTTATGTTGTTGAGTTCCGGGGCTTTATACATTTCGTTGGCAGCCAGTATGGTCCTGTCGCTAGCTGTACACAGCCGTATCCTCGACCCCATGTCAGCAATGGCTCTGGTCCTTCCCACTGGTTATCATGTAGGTCTTTATATAGAACCGGTGGTTTGGGCAAGGAATCGTCTGTCAGATGTCACAAGCGCTGTATTGCGAAAAGAGAATCAAAACTAGTTAAATTTAAAGAATTTAGTACAAATTCCACTTTTGCTACCTGTTCATGTGGAGAAAATGCTTGCATTCCCCTTTTTTTGTTTTATATATCTACTATCAGTCCTTGCTTAAGATGACCCTACTTGAGCAGGGGATTTGAACTAGATCATATCTCCAACATAGGCCAACCACAGGCTGCTTGGTCTGCCCTTCCCTCCTGGATGGCTCTCTGATAACAGGGGAGGCCATCCCTCACATCAAGGTCTGGCATGGCATGTGTCCCCACCACTCAACGCCTGCTCGGTTGCAGCCAACAGCGGAGCTAAAGATTCTTCTTGGTGGCAAACACAGAGGCCAACCCAGTCTTGCCCTTGTCTGTGGTAGGAGGCATTCAACCAACCTCAGCCCTGGCACCTTGTCAATGCAGAGTTTCACCTGCCTCATCCAGTAACAAGTCGCTACCATAGCAAAGCACACACAGATTTACATTAGCAGTATAACTACTACAGGGTGCAGCAGCATGTTGAAGATGCTAGTGGTAACAAGAGTCTAGTCAAAGAAATTTCCTACCACTGGAGGTCTCTCAAACTCTTAATTTCTGCCGTTGCCTGCTTTATAATGCTACCATTGTATTAGAATCTTTCTAGCTTTTGCCTTACCATTTTCTAGAAGCTGCTGCAAATTTGCATGCTCTAACATCTCTTTTACAAGTAACAAATCCATACAATACAAGGTGTAGTTTCTTATGAGCAACTGGCTGGTAAATACAGGTGGTTTTATACACAAAATCACTGCCTCTAATAATAGCTGCTTTACAAGCACATATATTCAAGCAGTTACTTTTCAGTTGCCCCCAAGTGATGGTTTGCAATCATTTGTTTTTCTCTTCCTCTATCTCATTCTGCTCAGGGTATTCACAGTCAGCTCCTGTAGCTGAGGCATTGGGTTCTTCCACTCGTCTTTCCAGCTCATGTCAAGGCTTGAGAAACTTTGCAGGCAGCCACCATGGACCTGTGGGTAGGAGGACACAAATATACCCCCTCCCCCAGGTTATCAGTTCTTGAGAAGAAGACAGGTTAAAGTGATTCCTTAAAGCAACAGCATTCTGATGAAAAAGGAATATGAATCAGCTGCAGAAGTAAACTGCACAGTGTTAATAGTCAAGGAGTTTGCTGTGTCAGTACCCATTTTTTTTTCTTCTTTCTTTGCCACCCTGATGCTGCTTTGGTGGTGGCTGGTAAAGCTGGTGGTTGCACTACCCCTCTCACTTTTTCAGTTAGCAGTTCTTTTTTCAACTGATCTATCTGTTCCTCCAAGTCTTGGATTCACCCCCAGGTTACTTTAAACACACTAAGCAGGACTCCTCCCCTGCACCCACTGTGCTGCAAGCCTCTTTAGGCTTTGTTTGTGGTACCTCTACGAATCACCCCAATACTTCACTAGATCGAGAGGTTTTTTGTTGGTTTGTTGTTTTTTTTTTTCACTACGTGGCTCTGGTCTCCATCCTGGCCATTCCACCAGTGGAGCACTGGGAGACGAGTCGGAGGGCAGCTTCTTTTGAACATGGTTACAAAACTCTATAAATAACTTTTTTTTTTTAAGTCGCTCACCCTGCTTTGCCGACTACAAACGCTGGCCTGCTCGGCAGCAGCTATAAATGCCTGCCTGCTCAACAGCAGCTACAGCTGCCTGAATGCCGAGCAGCAGCCATAAATACCTGCCAGCAACTGCACTTCTGTATTAAACCTTTCTTGCCTGAAATGTTAATCTGCTACCCATTAAAAACTTTTACATTAACCCAACAACAAAAAATGCACAGAACACCGTCTGCCCTCAATACACACACATGTATGGGATCCCACAAGCACACTCCACTCAACTACAGTATTTGAAACACAAAATCCAGACAATCATTACTCCCACTACACGGCCCCACGTACAGAACATGGTACAACGACCCCGTGAAGACAATCAGGAAACCAGCTCCAAGCAGCATCATCACAGTGCAAGGTGGCAGGCTCAATCTCAGCGGGTGTCCCCATGGAGGCTCTGCCTCCCCCACATCGCATGAGGCTTGGGCTTTCATACTGACCAAAATGCACACTCATTCCGACACAGGTGGCCAGCCTACATCGGAAGAAGTGTCCAGCAGTATCTATAAAGGTCTGCAAGGGTCGATAGAAACATGGACATACTTATATTTACCAACCTGTAGTACATGAGTACCACAGAGAGACCGTATCAAATGTGTTGTATATCACTATTCGCCTGATATCTTTGATAAGAGCATACAAGAGACCTTCCCACTGCAGGTCATACACCACCAGGAAAGCACACAATACATCTGCATCCCCCACCCGTCTCACTTCTCCCTTTACAGCTGACCAGTTATCATGAGGATTTGGGGGATATAAATCAGGCTCCTTTTCCTGATCAACAGGCCTCAGGTCAAAAGGACTATCCAGGTCAGCATCAGAATTATCAGGCGTCAGAATCTCAGGAGCAGCAGCAGCGTGATGAAAGTGCACAGGCTCCTCATAAATGTGTTCTGGAGTTTCAGTGTTATCAAGTGCAATTAAAATATTTCCTCCCACAGGTTTCAGGTGATCTGAGAGTAGGCTCTTTCTTGGGATTAACAGTGCCCGGGTCAAAAGGATCCCTAATTTTGGGTTTGGAAAAGGACAGAGAAAAACAGAAAGTTGAGCTGGAGAGATGTTGTTCAGCCTGTGATATTGGGGGAATGATGTTTAAAGCTAAAAAAAAAAAAAAAAAAAAAACAACAAAAACAAAACCCAAGCAAAAAACAGAGTAATCAGGAAGATAGGCTGGGGGATTATGTATCACAGATACCTCCAAGAGGAGCACTCTTGGCATCTTGTGGGTGTAAAGGACCATGGTGTGATGGATTTTTGAGCTAGACTAGTTGCTGGGAAAGCTTTGAGATAGCAGAGGAATGTTGCTGGGAAAGTTTTGGGAGTATTGCAGAGAAAGGTAGGCAAGATAAGGAAGAAGGAAGAAGGAAGAAGGAAGAAGGAAGAAGGAAGAAGGAAGAAGGAAGAAGGAAGAAGGAAGAAGGAAGAAGGAAGAAGGAAGAAGGAAGAAGGAAGAAGGAAGAAGGAAGAAGGAAGAAGGAAGAAGGAAGAAGGAAGAAGGAAGAAGGAAGAAGGAAGAAGGAAGAAGGAAGAAGGAAGAAGGAAGAAGGAAGAAAGCATCCAATCAAGGCAACCAGTGAGCAAGATATCAACCAATGAAGAAGCGAAGATACCCACGTGGGTGGTGTTAGCTAACCAATTGTATTAGCCGCTCATACACGCGGGTACCTTGTATAGCCTATATCAACCCTGGACCTTCAGGTAATAAACAATTTCGTTTCCTAACTAGAAACGAGGTCCGCGCCTTATTCTCCACGAATGGCGCCCGAACAGGGACTTTAAAGGCGGATGAAGAGCCCCGGTGGAGAAGCTAACCGAACAAGTTAAGACAGTGGACCAGAGAGCTGTACTCCTGGGAGAATACGTACCTTTGAAAAAGGTGAGCCGTCAGGAAGATGGGATCACAGATGTCTGCGGAAGAAAAGACTATTGTTTCTTTGCTAATGTACATTTTAAAGCAACAGGGCATTACATACGATGAAAGGGCTATTTGTGCCCTGCTTCCATGGCTTAAGGGGCGGGGATTTTCTCAGACGGCGCTTCAGCTGAAGCAGTGGGACTCGGCTAAAGAGACTCTTTAGGACACTGCGTGCAGGGGGGAGGAAATCTTTTTTACGCTGCTAACAGCATGGCGCTAACTCTATGCAGCTCTTAGCAAGCTGCAGAGCCCATCACGGGGCACAGTCGCTGACCATCGTAACAAACAAACTGCCGCTGCCCCTCCGGCGCCGGTGGTGCCCTCTGCGCCACCACTAGTAGACATGGCGCCGACCCCCGGCAGCGACCCCCCCCACTGCAACCCTCCCGACAAACCTCCCCACCGCAATCCTCCCCACCGCCCTCCCCCCATTCGGTACTCCCCGTAGCAGTTTGGGGTGGAGAAGATTACGACCCTCGTAAACGCTGGCAAAAATTGCAAAATGACACTGCAGCGGACGGGGAGCATTTTGATATAGCATTTCCTGTAATAATGCGAAATAATCAACCTCATGACTGGGAACCGATAAGATGGGAACTGATTAAAGAACTGAGAAAGACTTATGCACTACAGGCTAGCCTCGCCATATACTAGGAGCCTTTTATAAACTGCGTTACAGGGAGACCTTATGATTCCATTTGATATCAAAGCCATTGCCGAAATGCTGCTCACCCCCACCCAGAAAGCGATATTTTTGTCATATTGGCGGGAGTGATGCGATATAGCAGCAACTGATAATCTCGATTGGAATCCAGGCGACCCTCTCTTGGGGGCTGGAATTGCACAATTAATGGGGGATCCTCCTGTTAACATGCTGCAGATGCAGGCTCGGTTAGCCCCAGAGATTTTACGCCAGTGGGCAGAACTAGCGCAATGCTTGAAGTGCCAGATGTCGGGAAATCCGTAAAGGCATTCACGGGTATCAGACAGCCAAAAGACGAGCCGCATATGCAATTTATAGATCGTTTGGAGACGGCTGTCAATAAGCAAGTGGAGAATGATGCTGTCAAAGATGCCTTATTACTGAAACTAGCAATAGAGAATGCAAACTCGGACTGTCAGAAGGTGTTGCGTATGTTAAAAAATCCTACTTTGATCGATATGATTGAAGCATGTAACCGTATTGGCTCAATAGACCACGTTAACGAAAATCTAGTGGGGCATTTAGCCGCAGCTTTGCAAACTGCACAGCGGCTGTGTTTTAGGTGTGGCAAACCCAGCCACTTTAAGCGTTGCTGCCCCCAGGCGAGACAAGATGGCGACCCGAACCCTTGTCCACGTTGCAAAAAGTGGCGTCACTATGCTAGGTACTGCCGGTCAAAGTGCCATGTCAACGGGGAACTAGCTCCGGTCTCGGGAAACGGGAGGCAGAGCCGCACGCAGATACAAGAAGTCTCCGCCCCGCACAATCCCAATTTGCCAACGAAATGGGTTTGGCACGCCTCTGCTCCTCCACCCCCGGAAGTGCCGGAGTGGATGTCCCCACAGCAACAGAAGTAAACATAGCAGACACGAAAGTGCAAAAGGTGCTGCTTGCACTGAAAGGTCCGTTGGGTAATGGATTTAGTGCCTTATTATTGGGCCGCTCTAGTGTCACCTTACAGGGTCTTTTTGTTTTGCCTGGGGTAATTCATGCAGATTTTGAAGGACAATTGCAAGCAATGGTCTGGACTCCATCCCCACTGTTAATGACACCCTGAGCCAATTAAGGGTGATAATGTAAAGTTTTATTGTGAGCAAGCGGTCAGCAGACAAAACAGCGCTGGGTGCGTGGAGAGTCTCCGCTCTGCCAACACGCACACCAGGGGATTAAGCGAGCAGGTATTTATTACACAAGTGGGGATATTACAATTAGTTCAGGTACTCATTATCATAAGTTCCCTCCTCTTTTGGTGCTTGCACACTGCCTTCCGATAATTGTGGGCCGGGGTCTTTCCGATGAAGTCTGCAAGTTTCTGACAGTTGGCTAAAATTTAGAACAATGTGGTTGTCAATCAATTGATAAGCAAGCTAAAATTTAGAATAGTGTGGTTGTCAAACAATTGATAAGTAAGCTAAAATTTAGAATAGTGTGGTTGTCAAACAATTGATAAGCAAGCCAGATGTGCGGATGAGGAGTACACAAGGTTATCAGATTTCCAGGAAACACTGTTTTAGGGGAACTACTAAATCTCATTATCACAACACAGAATTACAATACAAGCATTGTAAAGAGGGCCATTATCACTTCACAGCCTTGTAACATTGTAAAAGAGCTATTTCTACTTCAAAGACTCACTTTGTTCTCCAAGTTAAACTAGAAGTATTTTAATCCCATGTTCTAAATACTTGCTTATATTTAATGGAGTTACAAATAGTGACTTTTATTAACATTGCCTTAGCAATGTGGATATAGTAACTAAGGGTTTCGTATAGTTAATTATTAATGGTTTCTTATTTCATAATTTTCCTCACCATGTTTTATAACAAACTATCACTTTTAACACAAATCACAGGCTTGTTATAGCACAATGCTAATCAAGCTTAATTTACATGCCTTGCTTAACTGGTAAATTAATCATTTGCAATTTATCAGCAAATTATCTGTTTATATTTATCACAAGCGGCACAATGCCTGTCACATTGTGCTTTGAGGAGCAAAGGTTTATCTATTACACCCACCGGTAACAGTCCCCGTGGGAGAACGTATATGCCAACTCGTCTTATTCCATGCACATAGAGTCAGTGCTCCCTCGGAGGAAAACTTGCTCAGAGGAATGGGTGGCTTTGGGTCTACTGGTAAGCCACACACTTTATGGACACAATCATTAACAAAACAGCAGCCAACCATCGAATGTGAAGTACGAAACCCCCAGCATAAACCCAGAACCATCAAACTTAAAGGCCTACTGGACACCAGAGCAGATGTTACAGTCATCGGCGCCTTCTTTTGGCCATCAAATTGGGAGACAGTTTCATCAGCAACGGATCTAACAGGAATAGGAGGAACATCAACACCACGTCAAAGTGCATCAGTTATCCAGATAATAGATCCTGAAGGGCGTACTGCGAACCTCTGCCCATATATAGTGAACTGTCCTTTTAACCTTTTGGGAAGGGATGTCTTAAGCATGTGGGGAGTCTTGATAGCAACACCGCCTTTTTAATGAGGGTCATTGATGAGAATGTTCCAATCAGACTAAAGTGCCTGACAGAAAAACCAGTGTGAGTTGATCAATGGCCCCTAAATTTGGAAAAAACCCACGCCTTAACAGAATTGGTAACAGAACAATTGAAGTTGGGACGCTTGGTTCCAACCACAAGTCCCTGGAACACACCAGTATTTGCAATTAAGAAAAAATCAGGGAAATGGCGTATTTTACATAACCTCCGTGCAATTAACAATGTCATGGAGGACATGGGAGCCACACAGCCAGGTTTGCCTTCCCCAACCATGATACCAAAGAATTGGAACATTGTCATTATGGACCTCAAAGATTGTTTTTTCACTATTCCCCTACACCCTGAAGATGCTCCAAGGTTTGCTTTTTCTATTCCCTCTGTTAACCATCAGGAACAGCAGAGCGTTATCATTGGACTGTATTACCACAGGGCATGAAAAACAGTCCAACAATATGTCAACTGTATGTGGCTAAGGCATTATCAGAGGTAAGAAAGACATATCCAACAGCTATTTGCTATCATTATATGGATGATATTTTGTTAGCCTGTCAGGAACCACAGAAACTTTTAGAAATTGCTTCCAGCACTAAATCTTGCCTTGAAAAGCACTGGTTAGTTGTTGCTCCTGAAAAGGTACAACAGCAACCCCCATGGAAATATTTGGGATGGAAAATCCTCCAGCAGACTGTAGTGCCTCAACTGCTAAAGATTGATGTCAAAGTTAACACCCTAAACGATGTACAGAAATTAACTGGCACTATAAATTGGGTACGAATCCTTTTAGGTATAGACAGTGATACCCTTCGACCTCTATTTGAATTCTTGAAGGGAGAACCTGCCCTCAACTCTCCTCGACATTTAACTCCGGAGGCTGAGTAGGCTATTGAACAAGTTAACAGAGCTTTAACCAATCGACAAGCTGCAAGGATAGATTACCAATTCCCTGTTACTCTGTATGTTATCCAAGGGCCTAGATCCCTCAAAGGATTAATAGGTCAATGGGATTCAAGGGAAAAGGATCCACTACGTGTCTTAGAATGGATCTTTTTACCATACCAATGCTCCAAAACCATAGTTACTATTTGTGAACAGTCCGAAAGTGGTCCCACTACCCCATTTTTGTGTGTATACAGGAGGCATTCTCTAAAAGTATGATGTAATGCATGTAATCTAATGAATATGTATGCTTAACAACAGCTTGGTTGATGCTTGGGAGGGACACCCTTGGAGGAGCTATCCCCTGTGTCTCCTGGCACGGCAATAAAGGATACCTACTTGTCAACTTAAAACTTTGTTGGTGAGTTCCTGGAGTTTTCTCTGAATCATTACCTAGTAACTACTGCTTTCTCTTCTTTTGGAAGTTGAGAACCCATTGTCCTGACCTATCACCTTTTTAAGAGGTGCGAATTTTCCCAGGAGAACAGCTCTCTGACCCGCTGCATGACTCTTTGGTCAGCTCTCCACCGGGGCTCTTCATCTGCCTTTAAATCCCTGTTCGGGCACCATTTGTAGAGACATAAGGCACTGACCCTGTTTCTGGTTGCAAACAAAATAAGTTCTTTTGTATCTCCCATCCCTTTTCTTGTCTACTAAGTGCTAAGCAGTATCTTTCCACTCTTACTTCCTTATCATCCAGATTCAGCAAAACTACTAAGGGTTACAAATATTCACATTGTTTGGTCTGTCTTTGAGATGCTCATCCTGCTTTACCTTGCAAACTGTCTGCTTTGTTTTGCTAACTGATCTTTACCCTTCATTGCTGTCTTTACAGTTCCCAAGGCTTAGGCCAGACCAGGGCAATAGCACCTGGTGTTTTCTTCACTGTTCCCAGGGCCTAAGCCAGACCAGGGTGATAACACCTGAATCCATTTTGTTAACTATTTCAATCCCTTCACCCACACATACCTTCTCTGAAGCTAAGGTTAGGAACCACTTCATGTCCATTTTTGTTCTTGTCACAGAATCATTTAGGTTGAAAAACTCTTCAGGAGTACTCTAGTCCAACCTCCTGCTCAAAGCAAGGGAAGCTGAGGACTGAACAGGCTATTCCAGTCTGGTCTTGAAAATATTTGTTCTGGTTTCTGATAGGATAGAGTTAATTTTCTTCCTAGTAGCTGGCATAGTGCTGCATTTTGGATTTAGGATGGGAATAATTTTGCTAACAAACTGTCCTGGGTTCAGCAGTAACAGTCATCTTTCTCCTTCTTGGTAGCTGGTACAGTGCTGTGTTTTTGCCTTTCGGCCTGGGAACAGCGCTGATAACACCAGTGTTTTCAGTTACTGCTTAGAACGTTTTGGTCTGGCCAAGGACTTTCTGAGTCTCATGCTCTGCCAGGGAGGAAGGGAAGCCAGGAGGAAGGAGAGACAGGACACCTGACCCAAACTGACCAAAGAGAGGTCATTCCATACCACAGCACGTCATGTCCAGGATGTAAAAACAGAGGGCAGAGACCCAGAAGGGTGGGGGGCTCTCGGCTGGATTGGGCTTGGTATCAGGTGGTGAGCAGTTATATTCTCCTACTTGTATTTCTCTTGTCATTATTAATACTGGTGGTAGCAGCAGTGGTTTGTGTTATACCTTAGTTACTGTCCTGGGTTCAGCAGTAGCAGTCATTTTTTTTTTTCTTTTTTCCCTTCTTGGTAGCTGCTGCAGCACTGTGTTTTTGATTTTGGGCCTGGGAACAGTGCTGATAACACCAGTGTTTTCAGTTACTGCTTGGTGATGTTTAGGCTGGCCAAGGACTTGCTGAGTCTCATGCTCTGCCAGGGAAGGGGGGAAGCCGGGGGGAAGCAGAAACAGGACACCTGACCCAGACTGACCAAAGAGATTATTCCATACCACAGCACGTCATGTGCAGGATGTAGAAACGGAGAGCAGAGACCCAGAAGGGTGGTGAGGGTGCACGGTGGGGGGCACTGGTGGGGGTGTACTGCATGGTCGGGCTTGATATTTGATGGTGAGCTATTGTATTCTCCTTTTCCTTGTATCTGCCTTGTCATTATTATTATTGGTGGTAGCAGTAGTGATTTGTGTTATACCTTAGTTACTAAACTGTTCTTATCTCAACCTGTGGGAGTTGTATTCTTTCGGTTCTCCTTCCCATCCCTCCGGGAGCGGAGGGAAGAAAGAGTGGGGAGTGAGTGAGAGAGCGACTGTATGGGTTTATAGACTTAAACCACAACAGTTACTAAACTGTTCTTATCTCAACCTGTGGGAGTTGCATTCTTTTGATTCTCCTCCCCATCCCCCCGGGACTGGGGGAAGAAAGAGGGGGGAGTGAGTAAGAGAGTGACTGCGTTAGTTATAGAGGCTCAAACCATGACAGTTCTTTTTGGCACCCAATGTGGGGCACAAAGGGTTGAGATAACGACAGGATTAATAGCCACTAGTCACAATGCTGATTTATTGGCTCTCAAAGTTGTTGCTCTTGATTCTCTTGAGTTCATGGTTTCAGCCTGTTGTACCTTACTTACAGCCGATATTTGTTATCTTAGCATTTTTTGGATATGGGTTTTGAGTTCAAGTTCTTGTTTCATTGTACTTTATTGGAATTGCTTGTTATATGGGTGAGCTCCGGCAGCAGGGGGAGGCGGACATGGCCGTGGACTTGTACCTGGCCGTCCGGCTGCTCTTTGCCGTCCTGACCCTCGGCCTCGCCTCAATCTTCGTGAAGCTGTGGGAAGCAGAGGGGGGGTGGCCCCGGGAGCCGCTGGCAGATGAAACGGCCAGGGAGCACGGCCCCGGGGTCAAGGAGCAGAGCCCCCCCACCGAGCCCAGCCCAGCGGCTGCCGAGCAGCAGGAGGAGGCGGCAGTGGTGGAGAAGCTGAGCCCCGCGGCCGAGCCCAGCCCAGCAGCAGCCGAGAGCATCCCCTGGCAGCTGCCCACCGAGCACCGCGAGCCCAAGCCCCAGGAGGAGGCCGGAGACCACGCAGCACTTCCCAGCAAGGCAGAGGAGGAAGATCTGGACTCAGACAAAGAGGACCTGGTGGTGAGAGAGCCGACAAGCACAGCAGCTACACCAGCTCCAGTGACAAGTACAGCAGCCTCATTTGAGTGTTCTGAAGGTTTTAAATGGCCTTTGGGTACCCTTGAGACCTGCCTGCTGATTCTGATGGGGATCAGCATGTTGGCATGCATGCAGAGTGTGTTTTACCCACAACCATTTCATCTGGTCCCGAGAGTTAAGCAGAGTGGGGTGTGGGCCTTGTCTGGGGTTAAACTACTATCTAGGATGACCAAGAGATTTCCCCCAAGGCTGGACAACCATGAGTGGCAGAGTGTGTGGGACAGTATGGGCGAGTACCTAGTCCACAGGGCCCCTCCAGTGCTTTGGAAGCATTGGAGATGGAAGGCAGCTGTATGGAGTCCCCAACGACAAGCTGCAGAAACTGCTAAAGAGGAAGGTGAATTATTTTGAGCCTGGTGAGCCCATGACACCTCAGGCCATCAGGGCAGAGGTGCAACATACAGATGGACTCATGATCGAGGGGTGGACTTAGCAATGGACATTATTGCCCAGGTTATTCACGAGTGTGAACAATGCACACAGCCCCCCCTTCTCTGAAGGACTATTACAGGAGATGGAGCTTGATGTCACGGACCGGATGGACTCAGCAGCTTTATAGGGACTGGTCCATGCACTGAGGGATGATCTCTCTCCCTCTGTGCATGTGTGTGGAAGTATATATATATATATATATATATACACACACGTGATGGTATATTGAAAATGTGGGATCTGAGCATGACGTGAATGGTATGGAATAAGGGGTGGAATGTCCTGCCTTCAGCAGTAGCAGTCATTTTTCTCCTTCTCGGTAGCTGGTGCAGGGCTGTGTTTTTGACTTTGGGCCTAGGAACAGCGCTGATAACACCAGTGTTTTCAGTTACTGCTTGGAAATGTTTTGGTCTGGCCAAGGACTTTCTGAGTCTCATGCTCTGCCAGGGAGGAGGGGAAGCCAGGAGGAAGGAGAGACAGGACACCTGACCCAAACTAACCAAAGAGAGATTATTCCATACCACAGCACGTCATGTCCAGGATGTAAAAACAGAGGGCAGAGACCCAGAAGGGTGGGGGGTTCTTGGCTGGGTCAGGCTTCGTATCAGGTGGTGAGCAGTTGTATTCTCTTTCCTTGTATTTCTCTTGTCTTTATTATTACTGGTGGTAGCAGCAGTGGTTTGTGTTATACCTTAGTTACTAAACTGTTCTTATCTCAACCTGTGGGAGCTGCATTCTTTTGATTCTCCTCCCCATCCCCCCGGGACTAGGGGAAGAAAGAGGGGGGAGTGAGTAAGAGAGTGACTGCGTGAGTTATAGAGGCTCAAACCACGACACAAACTGATGTTTTAGTTGGTGCTAAACAGTGTTTCCACTGAGTCAAGCACTTTTCAGTTTTTCATAATGCCCTGCCAGTGAGGATGCTGGGGGGGGGGTTAAAAAGAAGCTGGAGGGAGACACAGGATGCACAACTGACCCAAACTGGCCAAAGGGATATTCTATACCATGTGATGTCATTCCCAGCATATAAATGAGGGGAGGGGAATGAAACTGGCCAGGAGCTGCTGCCCAGGAACAGGCTGGGCATTGGTGTTTGGTGATGAGCATTTGGCATTGCACGTTACTTGTTTTGTATATTCTAACTCTTATCATTATTATTATTATTGTTTTCTTCCTTTTCTGTCTTATTAAACTGTCTTTATCACAGTAATTTTACTTTTTTTTTTTCCTCCAAATTCTCTCCCCCATTACACTGAGGTGGGGGGAGTGAGCAAATAGCTGCTTTGCCAGCTAGGATTAATGTAGGCAGCCAGGGCTTGGTGGTCGGAAGATGTCGCGCTGTAACGGAAAGACAGAGCCCCTCCCCAGGTCTTAGCTTTGTGATGTAAGCAGACGGAAGTGACGTTGTAAACCAAAGCTATATAATGCGGTGTCACTCTGCAATAAACGCCATTTGCCGTCCACCACATTGGTGTTTGCGTGCTAATGGACCCGCGATCGCGAGTAGGTGATTGCCTGAGCCGACCCTAAACCAGGCCACCGTGCCTCAGAGAGGCAGCAAGTGGTGCCGAAACCCGGGAATTTCGCCTGGAGTGGCGTGCGGCGGCCGGAGCGGCGGGTCCAGCCCGGCGGGGAGGACGCTCCCAGACCTTCAGGGACGATGGTGGCCCTAGTGAAGGTTGTATCAGAATGGGGTATTGATTGCAAAGATTCTATTCTCGCTGTTGCGAGACTTTTGCAGGTCAGGGTCATTGACCCGGCGGTGGATATTCTCCACCCAGAAGTGTGGGCTAAATGCACCACAGTATTAGCCGAGGAGACGATGTCCTCGGGTTGTGGGAAATATCTTAAGTTGTGGGGGAAAGTTAAACAAGCTCTGCAAAAGGCCATGCAGGAGCGGGATATCTGGAGGGTGGCGAGGGACTGTCTGTCGGTTACCCCCAAATTGGGAGTTGGGGCAGCCACGCAGACTCCGCGCCCACCAGATGATGGCACTTTTACCGAGTCTAAAGACTCGCGGGAGGGCGCTATACCTCCCGATTCCCAGAACCCCGACCCGCTTACGGAGGGACAAAACCGCGCAAAATCCTTCTGGGGCGGGCTTGTTGAAGAGGCCAGGAGTGCCGCGGAGAAATCAGAGCCCAAAGACGCCTGGGCTGGACCACCGCACTGTGCGCCCCAAGATGGCGCCGAGCGGCTGGGGGAAGGGCGGGGCAAACACGCCCCATGCGGGAACAAGGAGGAAGCGCTAGCACTAACAAGCACGGATAAACAGGAAGGGGAGGGAAGCGCGAGTACGGGGCGGACAGCCAATCAGAACGACCGTCCGGAAATATGCCCTTGTAAGGCACACGCCCCCCCACTGACAGGCGGGGCGAGTAGAGGGGGGGAACGGTCCGCCTGCAAGGGAAGTGGGCGGGGCCGGAGCCCGAGTAACAGGCGGGGCGAGCAGAGGGGGGGGGAACGGCCCGCCTGCAAGGGGGGTGGGCGGGGTCGGAGTGAAGAAAAAGCACGGCCCCCCCCCCCTTGCGGAGCCTGCAAGGGAAAAGGGCAGAGCCAGAGTCCGAGAAGTAGGTGGGGCCGGAGCCCAATCAAAAAGCAATTCATATAAGTCTATTAAACCAGATCTTCAGAATAAAACTAATGAAAATTGTGAGTTTTTGTCCATAGGACCACATCATCGGACACCCCCACAGCCTGTACACTCTGATACCAAGCGTCCCATCCACTCCAAAGCCGAGCATTTGGTCCAAGCCTGAGAATTCTACACCAGCAGAATTCAGACAGCGGCAAATTAGCATCCGTGGGAGGGGGTGGTAATGCCTTTGTGTGATTCTTATTCTGATATCTTGCACTATATTAATTTACTGTGTCTTAAACCAGCACTACAAAAAGACTGCTACAGGGCTATATTCTTTGTCAACTGAACACATACAAAAGATACAGCTCTCCTTAACCAAGTACTACAGCCTGCCCTCAGATACAGCTCCTTCAAGGGAATTTATGTGAGATTCAAGCATCTCATTGCTAGGATTTTTGCCTTGAGAACTCACCGCTTTAACAGGTGAAATACACAAACCAACCCTAGACACTAATGCAAGTGACGCGGTTGCCTTCCAGAGCACACACTTCTGGAAGTCCTTCAAGAAGCAGACCCATTCTCTTCTTTCAGAAAATCTTCATGCAAAGAATAGCTTCATCTGCGTGTCCTAATCATAAATAAAATAAAATAAGCCAGCCATAAAGGCTAGATTAATATTAGGTTTGGACATGTTGCTATTACTATTTGGAGAGCCACAGAGACCAACACACAGCACTCTCACATACACACACAAGCCTTTCCACTAGTTAGAACGGATTTTCTCCTGCAAAAGATTTGTAGAAAGAACAACGTTCAGACAAGAGGAAGGGGAGTTAAAACCCAGCCTCCTATATGCTAATAAATAAACTGCTCTATTGCAAGATTCAGATCAAAGGTTTAAAAAGGCAAAATTATGCTACTATTAGAGAATATCAAAATATTACTGTTATCATCACAAGTGGCATATATGCAAAATGCAGTCGCACAATAATGCCTAGGCAGATAGAGAGCAACACTAAGTCTGCCGACTAAAAGTGAACGATATACCTATTTTAGTTTTCTGTCTAGTCTTTTGGCATTTGTGTGATTCTTATTCTGGGGAGTAGGATGATTTGTACACAAAATTCATTGATTAAGTGTAAATATTTGTGAAAACACAGACTGTTAATCCTGTTTTGGAACATACCCACTTGGCGTTCTTTGCAGGAACTAGCCAACTACTTGTTTGTGGTATTGTTTTGTTTGCATAAAGATGTTTTTTCCCTTCTGGGATCTGTCCTATGCATCTCCCTTTCCCTGTCACTTGACCGAGGGAGATCCCTTGAATATTATTTTGCTAATTACAGTCCGTCGGATTGTTCCCTATAGTATGGTCAGGCAGACTATCAACCGCAATTGCTTCGCAATAGGGTGGCATAACACTATAACAAAGCCAATAGTGCTTAGTCAAATTTGGGTGAGCTTGTTTCAATCATTGAAAAGTGGCTTTGAGAATGTACCCATTTAGTGTCACCTTTTAGTATTTATTGTAAAGACAAAATAAGGCAAGTATATTGTGTTTTATAGTCTTGTTGTGATATTTATATACTAAAAGCTAAATACATGTAAGTATGTTTATGTTTTTGACTGGCCCTTGTAAACCTTTCATAGATGCAGGCCATTCCTTCCAATGCAGGCTGGCCACCTGCATTGGAACGAGCGTGCATTTCTGCCAGTTTAGAAGCCCAAGCCTCATGCAATGTGAGGGAGGCAAAGCCTCTGCGGGGACGCCCGCTGAGATTGAGCCTGCCACCCTGCACTGTGATGATGCTGCTCGGAGCTGGTTTCTTGATTGTCTTCACAGGGTCATTGCACTGCGTTTTGTATGTGTGACCATGTAATGGGCATAATGATTGTCTGCGTTTTGTGTTTCACATGTTGTAGTTGTGTGGAGTGTGTTTGTGGGATCCCATGAATGTGTGTGTATGTGTGTGTCTGTTGAGGGCAGACAGTGTTCTGTGTATTTTTTGTTATTGGGTTAATGTAAAAGTTTTTAATGGGTAGCAGATTAACATTTTGGGCAAGAAAGGGTTAATGCAGAGGTGCTGCTGCCAGCAGGAATTTATGGCTGCTGCTCAGCAGGCTGGCAGCTGTAGCTGCTGCTGGGCAGGCAGGCATTTGTAGCTCCTGCCGAGCAGTACTGCTTAGTGTGTTTAAGGTAACCTAGGGGAGAATCCAAGCTTTACCAACCTCCACCCAAACAGCACCAGGGTGGTAGAGATACGGTGCAGTTTGCTTCTGCACCTGCTTCACATTCCTGTTTCATCAGAATGCCTTTGCTTTAAGGAATCATTTTTTAGCTTGACTTACTTCTCGAGAACTGATGGCATGGGGGAAGGGATATATTTGTGTTCTACCTACAGGTCCATGGAGGCTGCCTGCAAAGTTTCTCAAGCCTTGCCATGAGCTGGACAGATGAGCAGAAAACCCAATGTCTTAGCTACAGGAGCTTGAATGTGTGTGCATGTAAAGTAGCTCTTATTTGAGGCTGTGATTTTGTGTATAACACCACCTGTGCTTACTAGCCAGTTGCTAATAAGAAACTACGCTGCTGCACCCTGTAGTGTATATACTGTTAATGTAAATCTGTATGTGCTTTGCCATAGTAGTGACTTGTTACTGAATGAAGCAGGTGAACCTCTGCACTGACAACAACGTGCCACGACTGAGGTTGGCCAAATACCTCCTACCACAGTCAAGGGCAAGACTGGGTTGGCCTCTGTGTTTGCCACCAAGAAGAACCTTTAGCTCCGCTGCTGGCTGCAACCCAGCAGGCGTTGAGTGGTGGGGACACATGCCATGCCAGACCTTGATGTGAGGGATGGCCTCTCCTGTTATCAAAGAACTATACAGGAGAGAAAGGCAGGCCAAGCAGCCTGTGGTTAGCATATATTGGAGATATGATCTAGTCCAAATCCTCTGCTCAAATAGGGTCGTCTAAAGCAGGTATTATATATAAAAACACCCAAGGGAAATGTAAGGATTTTCATCAAACAGTTTGCAAAGCGTAATTTCTACAAAAGCTTTTGAATTTGTCTAGTTTTGATTCTCTTTCTGCAATACAGCATGTGACATCTAACAGATGATCCCTTGCCCAAACCACCAGTTCTATATAAAGACCTACATGATAACGAGTGGAAAGGACCAGAACCAGATCCAGTGGAAGTTTGTTACGCTGTTTTCAATGGTAATACATATGTGACTAAGTTAACACAAGTAGAAGTAAATTCTTTAAAAAAGATAGTTTTGGAGAATTGTGAGGCTTTAGATATATTAACAGCTCAAGTAGACAGAGTATGTACTTTAATTAATGAATCTTCTTGTAGTTATCTTGATCAGTCTGGAAAGACCTTGAAAGATGTTAAAGAAATTTGGAAGCATGCGAAAGTACTTCATGATGTCTATCAGAACGATAAAATTCCTTGGTTAGATGCTCTTCTTACATTTTGGGACTTCAATGGTTGGCTCACATCTCTGATTAAAGGTATTGGAATGATTTTGGTAGTAATCTTGACCATAGTTATGATTGTACCTTGTATTTTGCAATGTATTCGTGGTATGATTGAAAACCTGGTAAAACAGCTTTGGCTTACTCAAGAAAAAAAAAAGGGGGGGAGATGTGGATGATTTCTTGTTAGAGAATGGACATATGCCTGCTCTGAATGAAAGCAAGTATGTGCAGTTGGCCATGTAGCAGGGGTAACTCCTGGTTACCTCTGTGCAGCCGACCGTGGAAAAGAAGCAACTTCCGGACAATCAATGAAACAAGAATGCAGGCCTGGAAGATAAGGAGCTAAGATAAGAAGGTTGCTGAATTGGACTGTAAATTTCGGTTGCTTACAAAAACCACACTTTAGGTTCTCACGAGTGCCTCCTTACATTGTGACGACGCTGTTTGGAGCAACCTTTTGATTTTACAGGGTCATCATACCTCATTTTTGTGCTTTATATTTTGTGGGGAACCTCTTTATAGCATCTCACTTATAGTGCCTTATGTTTTCTATTTAAGGTTTCTTACATAGGTTTTCTAAGACTGTTACAAAGTGTGTTCCAGTTTGTCATACCTATTTTTTTTTTTTTTTAGATTAGTATATCTTAGGTAATTCACTTAAGCATAGAGAGGGGGGAAATGTAGGCAGCCAGGGCTTGGTGGTCGGAAGATGTCGCGCTGTAATGGAAAGACAGAGCCCCTCCCCAGGTCTTAGCTTTGTGATGTAAGCAGACGGAAGTGACGTTGTAAACCAAAGCTATATAATGCGGTGTCACTCTGCAATAAACGCCATTTGCCGTCCACCACATTGGTGTTTGCGTGCTAATGGACCCGCGATCGCGAGTAGGTGATTGCCTGAGCCGACCCTAAACCAGGCCACCGTGCCTCAGAGAGGCAGCAGATTAAATCACAACATCCAAGGATAGAGACTGCACAACCTCTAGGGCCGTTGTTCCACTGCTTGAATACCCTCATGGTGAAAATGAGACAAAGGGGGTACAAAATTACAAAATGAAATATATAAACCTTTAGAATCAATTTTAAGTAATGTTAAGTTTGATGGCTTTGTAACAGTAGTAATGGAAAATTACTGAGATGCATGATATACAGAGAGTACAGCTACAGAACATACTGAGAATTCTTGTACAAGATAAACTGTTGTAGTTGACGTAGTTTAGGCCTTTATGACCTTAGTACAAAATGAGTGTAAGAAAAACAGGCTAGAAGAACAGGATGTAAAGATAAGGAGTATCTGGAATGGCAGGGGCCCAGGATGGGCTGCAGATAAACTAACTGATAAGCAGGAGGACAGGATGATTGTTATGTCTGTGGTGTTAAGGAACCCATTAAGCTGGTATAAGCATCTACTGGGTGTGCTTGGAAGGCTACCAGAAGTGATGAAGATTGATGGAAGAAGTAAACAACCCCAAAGACCCCCACCACATTTTTGTACACATGTGGGGAACTTTCTGGAAAATAATGTAATCCATACTTAGCCTCATGAATATGTATGTATGCTCCGTAGCTATATAAGGACTGCTTGTGTAGCAATACGGGGACACACGTTAGGAGGATCTATCTCCTGTGTCTCCGGGCGCCGCAATAAAGAATACCTGCTTGTCAACTTAAAACTTTGTTGGCAAGTTTGTCCCTGGAGTTTTCTCTAAATCAAAAAGCATGAGGAAGTGTTGTGGGTTGTTATAAATTGAGACCACAACAGACTAAAATCCAATTAGAATTTATTAATTATAGCAAGTAGAATATGAGCAAAAACAGCGCTGGCTGGACGGCAGGGGGGTCTATGCTCCGCCAACTGCCGCACTAAGCAGTTCAAACAGTCCCCTTTTATACATCTTTTCTTCCGTGTTCTTGAAGTAGTGAAGGTACTCTGCGCATGCTTCAGTTGTTGTTAGGGGGTCGTTTATCATGTTTCTGTCGGTTCCTGGAACATCTGGCGGTCATCTTATCTTGCACAAATGGTGTTTGATGGCTGTTTTTGTTTGCGTCTGACCTTTACATTGGGCTTAACATAAATATTAGCCATGTCTGCAGGCTTCTGACAATTAGCTAAAATTTAGAACAGTGTGGTTGTCAAACAATTGATAAGCAAACCAGATGTGCGGATGAGAAGTTCACAGAGTTATCAGATTTACAGGAGACGCTTTTTTTTTAGGGGAACTACTAAATCTCATTAGCAGGGGAGATACTGAATCTCATTAGCACATCAAGAAAGCGATTAACAAGCCAGACATGGGATGTGGAGTACACTAAGTTTGTAAAGAGGGCCATTATCACTTCACAGACTTGTAACATTGTAAAAGAGCTATTTCTATTTCAAAGACTTACTTTGTTCTCTAAGTTAAATACTTGCTTATACTCAAGGGAGTTACAAATAGCTACTTCCATCAACGTTGCCCTAACAATGTGAACACAGTAACTCAGAGTTTCGTATAGTTAATCAACAGTTTCTTACTTCATGATTTTCCTCACCATGTTTTATAACGAACTATTACTCTTAACACGAATCATAGTCTTGTTATAGCATAATGCTAATCAAGCTTAACTTACACGCCTTGCTTAACTGACAAATTAATAATTCAAGTTTATTACAATTTATCATTATTACAATTTATCAGCAAATTAACTGTTTACATTTATCACAGGGTTAACCCAGTGGGCAGATAAACCCCACACAGCTGCTCACTTGCTTCCCCTTCCCCTCCAGTAGGATGGGGGGTAGAATTGTAAGAGTAAAAGTGAGAAAATTTGTGGGTTGAGATAAATACAGTTTAACATGGAAAGCAAAAGGTATGGGCAAAAGCAAAAAATATTTCATTCATTCACTACTTCCCATCAGCAGGCAGGCAGATGTTCAGCCATATCCAGGAAAGCAAGGCTTCATCATGTGTAACAGTAACTTGGGAAGATAATTGCCATCACTCTGAATGTCCCTGCTTCCTTCTTCTTCCCAAATCTTTTATTGCTGAGCATGACATCATATGGTATGGAATATCCCTTTGGTCAGTTGGGGTCACTGTCCTGGCTGTGTCCCCTCCTAACTTCTTGTGCACCCCAGCTGGTAGGGCAACATGAGAAGCAGAAAAGGCCTTGACTCTGTGTAAGCATTGCTCAGCAATAACTAAAACATCCCTGTGTTATCAACACTGTTTTCAGCAGAAATCAAAAACATAGCGCCATGC
Source organism: Amazona ochrocephala (assembly GCA_039720435.1). Lineage (NCBI taxonomy): Eukaryota > Metazoa > Chordata > Aves > Psittaciformes > Psittacidae > Amazona > Amazona ochrocephala. The sequence goes on from CM077908.1 coordinate 20,398,677, forward strand.
AAGCTACTATGAAGAAAATTAATTCTCTCACTGCCAGAAACAGTACAGGGAGAAAATATAGAATAATTGAATCATAGAATATTTAGGGTTGGAAAGGACCTTAAGATCATAGTTCAAGATGAAGACAAAGAGATCACTTAGCAATTGCTGTCAGGGGCAAAACAGACTTGACTTGGGGAAAATTAAGTTAATTTATTGGCAATTAAAATAGAGTTGAATGGTGAGAAACAAAGACAAAAAAACCTTAAACACCTTCCCACCCCAGCCTATTTTTCCCAAGCTCAACTTCACTCCTTCCTTCCCAACTCCTTCACTTTCCTTCTCCACCACAAGTGGCACAGGGGATATTTCCCCATTCCCTGCCCCCTACCCCCAAATGTCCATAAAAACAGTCGATGACTTGGGCTCTGTCTGTCAAAGTGGTCACTCGGGCCCTATCTTTTTACACATGAAGCTGAATAAAGCATTCACAAAGGAGTTTTCTGCAGTGATGGTGTACAATAGTGATGCTTGAGCCTATCAATTTTACACTCCCATGAAAGGGTGATTACAGCAGAATGCTTAGCATTCCTTGGTGTTTTTACTTTCAATACCTCAAAATGAGGGCAGCTTCTCAAATAATAGGATCATTTTAAGAAGCAAAATGGAGAAAATTAGTATAAAAAAAGAAAAAAGAATCATTAACAGGGAATGTAATTGTATTTGAAGGGAAGCAAGTATTAATTTGACTAGGTACTTGATAAATTCCCTGTATCAGCCTACAGCTTTGTTGGTGGGTTGTTTTTTTCAACAGCTGATGATGGTGTTTATTGTTGACAAAACCATTTCATTTAAAGTGAGTTGGTTGGATGGGTTAACTTGGATCAGCTGGAACAAATGAAGGGAAAACCAGAAAGCTCCAGCAGTGATGAGGAAGAAAATTAGTTAAGCCACAAGACTGAAGAAAGAGGTCAGTATAGTTGCTTTTTCTTTTATGCTGGACACTGTAATGGACCCTGCTAGTTATTTTGTCCCAAATGCAGGCTCATTACCTGGTGTGCAGCACCAATTCACACATGAAGTCGAGGTATTTCTATTATTTTATTCTAGTTTGTGCAAAGTAGGGAGCTAGGTGCCAACCCACAAATGACTTTCAAAACTTTATTTATACATTTTATCAAGAAAAGACATCTGACTTCATTGTTTACAAGTTACATAACTCTTTCATTACTTAGTACTCAGTTTCATATTTGTTAAGCAGCTCTCTTGCTTCTTATGTTAAGTATTCCACATGCTCGATCTCTACTTCTCTTTCAGTTTGGGGGTTTCCTGAGTCAGAGATCAATGAGTTGGTGGTTCCAATCTCCCCCTGCCAGAACTACCTTTCCCCCAGCTATTGCTTGATTTGGTTGACCTCATTTCTTGTGGCATACATCCAGTCAGCTGATCTATCTTGCCGCAGTACCTCCTTTTTGGAGTTCCTCTTCTAAATAAAGGATTTGCGGGTGCCTAGCAGAGCCCTTAACAGAACATACAAAACCACTTGTTAACTGATTTAACTATTAACAAATCATTTGTTCTTAAAGATAAGCTACTAACAATGCATTTCATTTTATTAAGCATTTGACATCAATTTGTCCTGGTTTAAGACCAGCCTGTAACTCAGAACCACACAGCTGCTCGCTCACTCCCCCCACTTCCACCCTGTGAACCCCCCCCCCCCAAAAAAAAACTCCTGGAGGGAAGGGGAGGAGAATCGAAAGAATATAACTCCCACAGGTTGAGATAAGAACAGTCCAGTAACTAAACTATAACACAAAACCACTACTGCTACCACCAATAATAATAATGATAAAGGAAATAACAAGGGAAGAGAATGCAACCGTTCACCACCAGCCGACCGATACCCAGCCCGACCCGAGCAGAGATCTAGCCCTTCCGAGTAACTACCCCCAGTTTATATACTGGGCATGACGTGATGTAGTATGGAATACCTCTTCGGCTAGTTTGGGTCAGGTGTCCTCTCTCTGCTTCCTCCTGGCTTCCCCTCCTACCTGGCAGAGCATGAGACTCAGGAAGTCATTGGTCAGAGTAAACATTACTTAGCAACAACTAAAAACATTGGTGTTATCAGGGTTGTTCCCAGGCTGAAAGTGAAAACCACAGCACTGCACCAGCTACTAAGAAGGAGAAAAATGCCTGCTACTGCTGAACCCAGGACAGTATCTACCCCTTATTCCATACCATTCACATCATGCTCAGAACCCACATTTTTCAATATACCATCACACTTGTCTCATATGTATATATATTCAGAGAAAACTCCAGGAACAAACTTGCCAACAAAGTTTTAAGTTGACAAGCAGGTATTCCTTATTGCGGCGTCAGGAGACACAGGGGATAGCTCCTCCTAATGTGTGTCCCTGTACTGCTACACAAGCAGTCCTTATATAGCCGCTGAGCATACATACATATTCATGAGGCTACGTATGGATTACATAATTTTCCAGAAAGTTCCTCGCATGCATACAAAAACGGTTTATCTTATACCAGAATTCTCAGTATGTTCTCTAGCTGTACTCTATTTTTTTTTCTGTGAATCATGCACCTCAGTAATTTTCCATTGCTACTGCTACAAAGCCATCAAGCTTAACAATACTTAAAATTGATTCTAAAGGTTTAAGGACATGGAATTGTTGGAACAAGTCCAGAGAAGGGCCACAAGGACGATCAGGGGACTGGAGCACCTCCCGTATGAAGATAGGCTGAGAATGCTGGGGCTGTTCAGCCTGGAGAAGAGAAGGCTGCGTGGAGACCTCATAGCAGCCTTCCAATACCTGAAGGGGGCCTATAGGGATGCTGGGGAGGGACTCTTCATTAGGGACTGTGGTGAGAGGACAAGGGGTAATGGGTTTAAACTTAAACAGGGGAAGTTTAGATTGGATATGAGGAAAAAGTTCTTTACTGTGAGGGTGGTGAGGCACTGGAATGAGTTGCCCAGGGAAGCTGTGAATTCTCCATCCCTGGTGCTGTTCAAGGCCAGGTTGGACATAGCCTTGGATGGCATGGTTTAGTGGGAGGTGTCCCTGGCCATGGCAGGGGGGTTGGAACTCAATGATCTTAAGGTCCTTTCCGACTCTAACTATTCTATGATTCTATGATTCTATATATTTCATTTTGTGATTTTGTGCCCCCCTTGTCTCGAATCCCCCCTTTTTCTGTCCTTTTGCAAATTCTTTTGCAACATTTTATATACTACCATTACCGTCCAAAGTCTTTATGAAATAATTTCCCATTTCTACTTGATGCTTGATTTCATTTCTCTTCCAATTTTTATAATTTATCATAGATCACTTCCAATACCAGAAGGAACATTGTATCATACCACAAGTAATCAATATTAAAACAACATCAATATTCCTGCAGCCAGGTGCCTCAACCAGGAGAGATTAGGTAACCATGAAGCTAACTTTTCCATATTTCTTCAAAACCCCAGGAGGTATCATCCGTGGCCATTTCATGAAATACTTCAGTTTGTTTCCAAATTTCCTTCAGATCCGTTTTGATTTTGCCACTTTGATCTATATAGGAACAACAACTTTCATTTATTATGGAACAAACCCCTCCTTGTAATGCCAATAACATGTCTAGAGCCATTCGGTTTTGTAATACCACTTTAGATAGGCTAGTTATCTCTTTTGTTCCACTTGGATTATATCAGTGGTTTTAATTTCTATTTCCTCTATGGCTACTGAGATATTTATGATTGCCTTCTCTATTCACGTACTCCCAAAGATGGAATTAGCCCTCTTACAAAACTATGAAATGAGGTGTGTCTTTCAGCAATAGGGTTAAACCCTTGCTTAATCCGCTTAGCAAAACTTCTAATCCAGGTCCCAGACAGATACACATTAACAACAGTAAGATTGGGTATCACAGCACCTAAGGTACACGCCCCCTTCCAGCTGGGGGTAGAGTCTTATAAGCATTTTCTCCACATAACCATTCTTTTCCCTTTAGGAACGGGCCACCATTGAGCTACGATACCATCTATATTAATAGTGTGATTGCAAATTGAATGGTGACCTACATCTGTGGCATTTAAACAATCTCCTACCTGGTTCCTGGTGAAACACATATTCGTGCACAGGTATAATATTTATTATTTGGATTAGGATTAACTGTCCCAAATTTTAACCTTTCCCTTGGATGTAGATTGCTAGTGCTCACCCACAAATTTGTCCATGAGATAGTGTTAGGAACTGAAACTCCAATGAATGGAAGGTCCAGATTTTCTTCAGATTTAGGTAACTGTGCACACACCCAACAATCACTACGATTAAGACCTTAGTAACATTCTGCATTAATTCTAGGTATAAGTTTTGGTCCCAAGCTTGTATGCCAGTTATCATATAAATCCAAATTATGACCGATGCAATTTCATATGTAAGGGTCCTGAAGGTTCGATCCGCCATGTCTTCTCTGGCTCTGGTGCTTTCTTTATTCTTGAATAATGTACCCAAGCAGGTTGATCCTTTATCTTCACTGCTGTAAAGGTGGTCAATAACATCTGGTACGGTCCGCTCCACTTCTCCTGTAGAGGATCTCTTGAAAAATTCTTAACATAAACCCAGTCTCCAGATCTGAAAGGGTGAATCAGATAATCCAAACCTCTTGGTCTTGTCCCTACTATTCTCTTATTTATCTCCTGTAATTGTTTTCCCAGACTGATCGGAAAATGTCAGAGATAGCCTTCTCCCACTTCCTGAAGACTTTCTCCTTTAAACTGGGACAGATATGGTCTTCCATATAAAATTTCAAATGGGCTGATCTCTTCTTTCAACCAAGGTTTAGTTTGAATTCTTAATAGAGCCAGTGGTAAGGCTTGGTACCAATATAAACTCGTTTCCTGACATATTTTGCTAATCTGTTGTTTGATCAAATGGTTCATCTTTTCTATCTGCCCACTGGCCTGAGGCATACTGAACATGTAGTTGCCAATCAATTTCTAATTTTTTGCTATTTTCTTGTAACAATTTTGCACTAAAGTGTGAGACTCGGTCGGAAGAAATTGCCACTGGTACTCCAAAACAAGGTATTATATCATTTAACAATGTTTTAGCTACTTGTCTTGCATTATTTATTCTGCAGGGGAATGCTTCTGGCCAGCCTGAAAAAGTATCCATTAACACTAATAAATATCGATAACCTCCTTTTCTCGGTAATTCAGAAAAATCTATTTGCCCCTGCTGTCCCGGATAACTTCCCCCAATTGTCCCAATTTGATTTCTATTTTCAGTTTTAGGATTATTCTTAAGACATAGCTGACATTGTCTTGTCACTAATTGAACTATAGTGTATAGATTTCTTCCTACAATTTGTTTGTTTAAGTGTTTATACAAAGAGTTGCTACCCCAATGAGTTTTATTATGTTCCTCCTGAACTAACTTCCAGAGTTGGTTATAGGGGATTACAATTCGCCCATCAGGTATCTGAACCCAACTCTCTTTATTTTCATGTCCTTTTAGATCTTCAATCAATTTTCTATCCTCTTTTGAATACCTAGGTTTAGATTCCTCAATTGTTAGTTTGCCATCAGGGATTAAGGACATGATTTTAGATTGTTCAGCTGCTAGTTTGGCTTCAAAATCGGACAAATTATTTCCAATTTCCTGATCAGAGTCTCCTTGTTGATGCCCTCCACAATACATAGTAGCTACTTCTTCAGGTAGCTGAGCAGCTTCCAGTAGCCGTAGAATTTCTGTATCATGTTTAATCTGTTTCCCTTGTGTGTTCAAAAGTCCTCGTTCCTTCCAGATAGCACCATGTGCATGGACCACACCAAATGCATATTTAGAATCAGTCCAAATATTTATCCTTTTGTCTTTAGCCAATTCCAGGGCTTTCGTTAATGCTATTATTTCTGCCTTTTGGGAAGAGGTGTTTGCGGGTAAAGGTTTAGCTTCTACTACCTGTGAAGTGGTGGTAATGGCATATCCTGCCTTTCGTTCACCACTTTTCATGAGGCTACTACCATCAGTAAACCAAGAATCAGCGTCTGGTCGACTCAAATATACAATCTTTATAGAGGCCAAGCAGTCATGTGTTAGTGGTTCTGTCGATTGTTCCTGCAAAAAGGATGCTGGATTCACAACATTAGTGACCACAATTTCTATATCATCTTGTTCCACACGAGTGGCCTGGTCTTTTTAAAAAAAACATGAAGGAGATAACCAGTGGGCTTCTTTCTGTTCCAGGACTGGTGTACAACATGGGACAGTAGCACAGTAATTTCTGTCCCAAGGTGAATTTGCGAGCCTCTTCAATATTCATAATAACTGCTGCCACAGCCCTTAGGCATCCCGGCCATCCTTTGCTCGCTTCATCCAGTTGTTTTGAAAAATACGCCCCTGTTCTTCTGTAGGGTCCTAGTTTCTGAGCAAGGACCCCCAAAGCTATTCCCTGTTTTTCATAGGAATATAGCCAAAATGGTTTAGTCACATCTGGAAGTCACAGAGCTGCAGCTCTCATGAGCTGTGTTTTAAATTTCTAAAAGCCCCCCTTCTGCTGAATCAGTCCATTCCAAAGAGGGAGTTTTTCCTTTAAACAGTTCATATAGTGGTCTTACCAGAACACCATAATCATGCATCTAAAGTTTGCACCATCCAGTCATTCCCAGTGTGATAAATGTAAACAGTTAATTTGCTGATAAATTGCAATAATGGTAAATTGTAATAAACTTGAATTATTAATTTGGTAATTAAGCAAGGCGTGTGTAAGTTAAGTTTGATTAGCATTATGCTATAACAAGACTATGATTCGTGTTAAGAGTAATAGTTCGTTATAAAACATGGTGAGGAAAATCATGAAGTAAGAAACTGTTGATTAACTATACGAAACTCTGAGTTACTGTGTTCACATTGTTAGGGCAACGTTGATGGAAGTAGCTATTTGTAACTCCCTTGAGTATAAGCAAGTATTTAACTTAGAGAACAAAGTAAATCTTTGAAATAGAAATAGCTCTTTTACAATGTTGCAAGTCTGTGAAGTGATAATGGCCCTCTTTACAAACCTAGTGTACTCCACATCCCATGTCTGGCTTGTTAATTGCTTTCTTGATGTGCTAATGAGATTCAGTATCTCCCCTGCTAATGAGATTTAGTAGTTCCCCTGCTAATGAGATTTAGTAGTTCCCCTAAAGAAAAAGCGTCTCCTGTAAATCTGATAACTCTGTGAACTTCTCATCCGCACATCTGGTTTGTTTAGCAATTGTTTGACAACCACACTGTTCTAAATTTTAGCCAATTGTCAGAAGCTTGCAGGCATGGCTAATATTTATGTTAAGCCCAATGTAAAGGTCAGACGCAAACTAAAACAGCCATCAAACACCGTTTGTGCAAGATAAGATAACCGCCAGATGTTCCAGGAACCGACAGAAACATGACAAACGACCCCCTAGCAACAACTGAAGCACGCGCAGAGTACCTCCACTACTTCAAGAACACGGAAGAAAAGATGTATAAAAGGGGACTGTTTGAACTGCTTAGTACGGCAGTTGGCGGAGCGTAGACTCCCCTGCCGTCCAGCGCTGTTTTTGCTCATATTCTACTTGCTATAATTAATAAATTCTAATTGGATTTTAGTCTGTTGTGGTCTCAATTTATAACAATCTTGGTGCCGTGACTCGGATAAGGATCGGTGAGCTTTGGTCCTCCGGGGAGGCGCCCCGCGATAGTCCGCGGCCCCGCGACCGACAGCTCACTGCACCTTACCGACGAACCTAAATTCTAGAATAGTGAGCAAAAAAGGAACCGGTAAAATCCCATAAAGATTCTGTGCACGGGAGTCCGGACGAAGACGCAGGGACGCGTAAGTATATTGCGAATTTGGTCGCAGGTTATCCGTTCGGGCGGGATTGGGTTATCCTGGAATGGGACAAATGAGAGGTTCGACATACTGAACCAAGCGATTGTGGACCCTTAAGTACTGCGTTTCCCATATCCCGCGAGGGACTGGGTCAGGAACAAGGGGAGCGAGTGAGTGAGTGTGTGTGTGTGGACATTCCAGAAGATGGGGGCGAAGGGCAGCAAGCCTTCGACTCCCATGGGGAGGGTACCCACTGTACCTAGGGATACCCCTCTGGCATATATATTAGACAATTGGAAATATCTCCCTGGAACCTTAGGGAAAGATAAGCAGAAGATGATAGAATATTGTACTAAGATATGGGGAGGGAAGAAGATTTCTAAAAATGTCTTTTGGCCGGTCTACGGGTCAGAAGAAAATTGGGTAAAACAGCAATTAAACCTTTGGGTTAATAATAAAAAACCCACCCGGTGTGCGTGTTGGTGGAACGGAGACTCCCCGCGCACCCAGTGCTGCTTTGCACCCAGCACTGCTTTGCTTACTGCCTCTTTAACAAAGAGAGGCAATAAGCAAAGGAATTGGAGCTCCTAAATGGGGAAGGATAAATCACCCATAATTCTGGTACACGAAGACCCGAACGACGACCCGGAGAGAGGCGTGCGACCACGGAGCGTCGTGAGTATAGACCGGAGAGAGTCATACTCCGTTTGGTGGGGTGGGATTCGGTTGCCTGTGAATGTAAGAGTGTGAGTAAGATGGAGCAAAGTTCTGAAACTCGTCGGAACAAAAGGTCCGAGGCGAATCAGGACAAAGCCCCGAAGCGAGTGCGGAGGTCTTCTAACCGCGGTTCCAATCTCCCGCCAGGGACTTGGCCGGTGAAAGACCGAAGTGATTCTTAGAGGATTCGTGGGTGGGTGATAGGTCCTAAACCCCCTGCAAGGCACTCTTACTGGCAACCAAGGGCTAGGGGAATTGCCACAAATTCCCGGACCAAGGCTTCCCCGATTTTATTTTTTTATTTTATTTTAGCCGATTGGATATTTAAATGGGTAAAAATAAAAGTCGAGCTCGTAATCAAGGGAAAGACTCCCAGGGAGGTTGTAAAAGTTGTAAAAAATTATCAGACATACCACCTGATAGCCCTTTAGGGCTGATGATTGGATTCGGTTGCCTGTATGTGAGAGTGTGTGACTCTTACAGGATTCGTGGGTGGGATATAGATTCAGCTCCCCCCCACAAGACACTCTCATAGGTAGCCAAGGGCTATAGGTGTTGCCATAAAACTCCTAAGATTAAATTTAATTATTTAAAAAAAAAAAAATCAAAGAAAGACTGTAAAACCAGAAAAGAGTAAAAAAGAAAAGGTGAGAAAATAAGACGGGATGGGACTTTAACTCTGCTCGGCTGCAGGACCCGCTGAGGACAGGGCTCCCTAGGGCCCTTGGGAATTTTTCCCGGAGGGACCCCTCGACTCATTCGGTTCTCTGCAGGAGCAGACAAGGGCCATCTTCATAAAAGGTGCTCTTACAGCAATGATTTCGGTTTTGTGATTTTTAATACTGGTGACCGGATGCTATAATTGTGTTATTAGTTGTGAATTTTAGTCTCTGTCTCTGTCTCAAACGTTGTAACTGTGTGGGGTGTGTCTGCGGGATCCCGCGCGTGTGTGTGTGTGTGTGTGAATGTGAGATTGACAATGGGATATCAGCAGAGTGGAGAAATCTTGAAAAAGAGTCCTCTGGGGTACGTTTTAACATATTGGGAAGAACTGGGAGTGTCTCCTGGGGGCTCGGTGATTAGGAAAGCATTGGTGGAATATTGTGGCCAATGGTGGCCTTTATGTGCTTTGGAATGTTAGGACAGGTGGGCTAAAGATGGAACTTTGAACTGTGATGCCATGTTGCAATTACTGTTGGTTTTGGAGTGGCAAGGAAGATGGGATGAGGTAGTGTATGCAGATGTGTTTTTCACTTTGGGAAACCACCCGGAGTGAGAGAGTGCGAAATTGGTATAGCTCCATTAGATTCCTTGATTTTGGCTTTGGAAAAGACAAGGAAAAACTGAAGGTTAAGATGGAGAGTTGTTCAGCTTGTGATATCGGAGAAAGATATTTTTAAGTTAAAAACAGTAATCAGGAAGATAGGTTGGAAAAATTTGTATCACGAGTACCTCCGAGAGGAGCACCCTCTGCATCTGTCCTATCTGAGGTAGATAAGGAGGAAGAAATTGCTGTCGCTGGCAACAAGCAGCAGATTCACATTCAGAGCTAAGAAAGGGTTAAAACAGAAGCGCTGTAGCAGGGGCATCTGCAGCCGCTGCAGGGCAGGGTGAGCAACTGTGAGGAAAAAAAAAAAAAAAAAAAAAGGCAGCCCAAGGGGGGTGCTCGCCGGGGACTGCCGAGCGCTGAGCGTCCGCTCCTGCTTCCCGCTGCTCTTCCAGGCCGAGCGGCGCCGGCTCTCGGTGCTGCTGGGGCTGGCGCTGGGCTCTGGTGAGTGCCGCGGTGGTGGCGGGTGGGGGGAAACCCGCACACGCGCGGGCCGAGCGCTGGAGCCAATGGTCACTGCGGGGCGGGATGGAGACGCTGCCCGAGGCGCTGGCGGAGTCCTGGGCTCTTTTTCTGTGGAATAGGATTGGTGATGCGTTATGGGGAGTTTGGGCGCTGGAAGTGAGACTGCCCTGGGGGGACTGCCATGGGGTGGTTCCCGTGGCTGAATTGGAACTAGCAGACAAAAAGGGACCTGGGGAATCTCTTCTGGCAGATAAATTAAAGCTAGGGAATAGCGAAAATAAAGTGGAATTTTTAGTGGATACAGGAGCAACTTATTTGGTGTTAAATCAGAGGGAAAAGAATTTGTTACAGATGTGGGAGCTACTGGCTACCAAGAAAAAAAAAAAAAATATGAAAGACATAAAACCCTCTGGATTTATTGAAGTATTGGAGCAGTTTGTAGAGACGCCACAAACGGGGCCTGGGGAAGCCTGCAACACTGAGCACAGGGGAGTCCTACTTAGTGTGTTTAAGATAACCTGGGAATGAATGGAAGACTTGAAACACAAACTGCTAACTGATAAAGAGAGAGGGGTAGTGCAACCACAAGCTTTATCAGCCGCCACCCAAGCAGCATCAGGGTGGCAGAGAGAGAGAGAGAGAAAAGAAATGGGAAATGACCCGGCAGACTCCTTGACTGTTAACACCGTGCAGTTTGCTTCTGCAACTGCCTACTTAACATTTTTTTGCTTTAAGGAATCACTTTAACCTGTCTCACTTCTCAAGTACTGATAACCTGGGGGACGGGGTATATCTGTGTCCTCCTACCTACAGGTCCATGGCGGCTGCCTGCGAAGTTTGTCAAGCCTTGCCATGAACTGGACAGATGGGTAAAAGAACCTGATACCTCAGCTATAGGAGCTGACCATGAATACCCCAAGCAGAATGAGACAGAGGAAGAAAAAGAAGAATGATTGCAAAACCTTACTTGGAGCAACTGAAAAGTAACAGTTTGAATATGTGTGCTTGTGAAGTAATTATTATTAGGGGCTGTGATTTTGTGTATAAAACCACCTATAATTAATAGTCAGTTGCTAATAAGAAATTACACCTTGTATTGTATGGATTTATCACCTATAAAACAGATGTTAGAGCACACAAATGCGCAGCAGCTACTAGAAAATGCTAAAGCAAAAGCTACATGAACAGACCCACTGGGGAACTAAGGCACTATGTGACCAATTTTTGAAATCTTATGGATGTATTGGCATTGTTGAAGTAGCTAAAGAAGTTACCAAAGGATGTCTGATCTGTTAAAAAGTTAACAGGAAAGTCATGAGACAAGCACCTTGGAGTGAAGGAAGCATATTGATTGTATAAATTGGCAGGAACTCTTCAGGTTTTTCCCTTGTGTTGTGAAATACAGATAGAAATACCTGAATCACCTAGAATGGGAGGTATCCATGAAATACCCTGCTTAAAACACCCTATGTCTAGACATTTATGTTGAGTTGTTTGTCGATGTTTAAATTGTAATAGAAAATGGTCCTGTGTTTCATTTAAAAGACAGCCTTATTGTATACAATGTCAAAATAATCCAACACCTACTAGGGAACAACAAGCTAAGACAGAGATCTGTAAACTGTTTTGTGGATGGGAGTTGCTAGTACCTGAAACTTGGGAAATCTATGAAACAGATTGGTATAAGGTTTTAAGAAAGTGTTCTATAAAATTTGTCTGGAAGCAGGCCCAACAACGAAATAGGTGGAAATACCAGGGATTTTAAGGGTTAATTAGCACATTAGAATCTAGAATTTTATTTTGTAAGGCTCAGCTGTCTCTAGTAGGAACCTCCACTCTATAAAGACTTCCCATCTCTATAGAGTCCCTATACTCAAAATTGATAAGGGGATCAAGATTTGGCATAAAAAGCTCATGGTGGATGTTATGTCAGAAAGGAATTTAAACTCCAGAAGCTCCTGAAGAATACCACTGCTGTCAAGAAGAGACAATACCTTGTTGCTCCCTGCAAAGGAGTAGACAAAGGAAGACAGAGAGGTACTATTGTGGAGCTATAATTTCTGGTACCAAGTGATTAAACTAAATAAAAAAATCCACAACATCTGTAAAATGAGTAAAGTTCCAATTCTCTTGATCCTAATTTACTTTGAAGGAATATTCAGAAATCAGAATAATCAGCCTTTCAAATGGACCCTTATGAGATGGGAAGACCAAATTATGACTGGTCAAAATATTATGGCTGGATCACCCAGTTTTTCGGTTCCACTTTGCCAGTTAGCACCTATACAACCATGTGTAAATCAAAAACCTTATTACTTTTGTCCAGCCTCTAATCCAGGAAGAGGATATTGTAATTATCCTAACAAATATTATTGTGCATATTGGGACTGTGTTACAATTGCTTCTCATTGGACCCCTTCACATAGAGATAAGTTCCTGACAACAATGTGGGGACCCCCTGGATGTACACCTCCTCCAGGTAGCACAGTTCATGGCACGAGCTTATGGAGAACCCATATAGACCCACGTCAAATTAGTAATTGTAAATATTTAATTCTCCAAGTTCTACAACCCGAGAACTCAGGATGGATAATGGGCAGAACTTGGGGAGTCCGGTACTGGGAACCCGGTGAAGATAGAGGAGGTTTAATTCTTATTAAAAAGGGAAATCCTCAACAAAAACCCCAAGTGACAGGTCCAAATAAGATATTAAAAGACAAATTAGGCAAAAAGAGTTCAACTGAAGAATAATATCATAAGTGTACAACACAACCTTAGAACTGGTTGATATTCTTAATAATAAAAATCCAACATTTACAACAGCATGTCCAACTGCTTAAACAGGATGAAGGATTTTTTGGTCTAAATTTTAATACTTGGGGAATAACGGGATGGTTGAAAGGTCTTGTACAAATAGACTTAGTCATTCTTTTAATTGTCTGTCTTGTATTTTTATTATTACCATGTATTTTATCTTGTATGCAACAATTTATTAGAAAGCAATTTGATGTAACGAAGTTAATGATCTTAAATTCTGGAGTAGACTACGAGGAAGTTTGTTCGGAAGAAAATGAAGATCATTGTGAATGTGTTATGTCGCGCAGGAACTATGATTGTATTTGTGAAATATTACCTTGTGAGTGTTATGATAAATGTTGGAATTGTGGAGAAAGGATTGCTTGCAGTGCTGAGAACGAAAGTACTTTTACCATCGAATCAGCAAATTAGAGATACAAAAGAAAAAGGGGGGATTGTGATAAATGTAAACAGTTAATTTGCTGATAAATTGCAATAATGGTAAATTGTAATAAACTTGAATTATTAATTTGGTAATTAAGCAAGGCGTGTGTAAGTTAAGTTTGATTAGCATTATGCTATAACAAGACTATGATTCGTGTTAAGAGTAATAGTTCGTTATAAAACATGGTGAGGAAAATCATGAAGTAAGAAACTGTTGATTAACTATACGAAACTCTGAGTTACTGTGTTCACATTGTTAGGGCAACGTTGATGGAAGTAGCTATTTGTAACTCCCTTGAGTATAAGCAAGTATTTAACTTAGAGAACAAAGTAAATCTTTGAAATAGAAATAGCTCTTTTACAATGTTGCAAGTCTGTGAAGTGATAATGGCCCTCTTTACAAACCTAGTGTACTCCACATCCCATGTCTGGCTTGTTAATTGCTTTCTTGATGTGCTAATGAGATTCAGTATCTCCCCTGCTAATGAGATTTAGTAGTTCCCCTGCTAATGAGATTTAGTAGTTCCCCTAAAGAAAAAGCGTCTCCTGTAAATCTGATAACTCTGTGAACTTCTCATCCGCACATCTGGTTTGTTTAGCAATTGTTTGACAACCACACTGTTCTAAATTTTAGCCAATTGTCAGAAGCTTGCAGGCATGGCTAATATTTATGTTAAGCCCAATGTAAAGGTCAGACGCAAACTAAAACAGCCATCAAACACCGTTTGTGCAAGATAAGATAACCGCCAGATGTTCCAGGAACCGACAGAAACATGACAAACGACCCCCTAGCAACAACTGAAGCACGCGCAGAGTACCTCCACTACTTCAAGAACACGGAAGAAAAGATGTATAAAAGGGGACTGTTTGAACTGCTTAGTACGGCAGTTGGCGGAGCGTAGACTCCCCTGCCGTCCAGCGCTGTTTTTGCTCATATTCTACTTGCTATAATTAATAAATTCTAATTGGATTTTAGTCTGTTGTGGTCTCAATTTATAACACCAGGAACATCCGGAGCTCCTTGACGGTTGACAGTCGTGGAGACTGAGAGATGGCTTCTTTTCTAGTAGCTCCAAGTTCTCTCTGTCCTCCTGTTATTTCATATCCTAGGTAGGAAACTCAGGTTTGGATTAGTTGGGCCTTTTGTTTGGATACCCGATAACCATTCAGTCCCAGAAAATTTAATAATTCCACCGTCCACTGGATACATTCTTCCTTTGCTTCAGTAGCAATTAATAGGTCATTCACATATTGCAACAGAGTCCCCATCTGAGTAGGTGGCTTCCATGATTCTAGCTCCAGTGTTAACTGATTTCCAAAAATTGTTGGACTGTTTTTAAACTCTTGAGGTAATACCGCCCAAGTTAATTGGGTTTTCCTTCCTGTGTCAGGATTTTTCAATTCAAAAGCAAATAAATTTTGGCTGTCTTTGGCTAATGGCAAGCAAAAGAAAGCGTCCTTTAAATCCAGGATGGGAAACCATTTCTGATTATTATTCAATTTAGTCAATAAGGTATATGGATTAGATACTACTGGATGAATATCCTCTGCAATTTTGTTGATTACTCTGAGATCTTGAACCAATGTGCAACTTTTCCCATCATACTTCTTTACTGTCAAGATAGGAATATTATATTCCAATTCACATTCAATTAATAATCTATATTTTTTAATTTATCTTTTTTTAAATTTTTTATTCCCTTTGATCCTCCAATTTTAAGGGATATTGTTTTAGTCTAATTGGGCAGCCCCCCCCCCTTTTATTTCTACTTTAATAGGCAAAGCATTTTTTGCCTTACCTGGAACTTCAGATGCCCATATTCCCAGATATACCTGATTAAGGATTTCTTCTATTTCAGGGAGGTCCTCCTGTTTGCTTTTCTGTTGAATTAAAGATAAACTCAAAACTGCAATTAAGTGATCATTTTTGACTCTTAATTCCATTTTGCCTTCTTTAAATGCTGCTTCTCACCCTGAAAGGAGGAGGCACAAAAGCACAAAATGTAATCAGTTCTAAGTAAGGTTAAGTCTGATGGCTTTGTAATGGGGGTGCTTGAAGGTAGTTTTAGGTCCTTAGGACCTTAGTACAAAAAGTGTAAGAAAAATAAAATAGAAAAACAGGACCTGGGGATGGGCACAGTTAAACTGGCTGATGGGTGGAGGGACAGGATGACTGCTATGTTAATGAACCCATTAAGTTGGTGTAAACATCTACTGGGGAGTATCCCTGACTAGCAAATGTCCAGAATGGGAGCAGTTAAGCTACCTGCTAAGTAGAGGGACAGGATGATTGCTATGTTTGTTATGTTAATTAAGCTGGTGCTTCAAAGACTGCCAGGGGTGATGAAGATTGTTGGAAGAAGTAAACGACTGTCAAAGACCACCACCACATTTTTGTATGTATGTGGGAAACTTTCTGGAAAATGATGTAATACATGTGTAGCCTCATGAACATGTATGTATGCCCAAGTGACTATATAAGGATGGCCTGTGTGGCAATTCGGGGACGCATGTTAGGAGGAGCTATCCCCCGTGTCTCCTGGCACCGCAATAAAGAATACCTGCTTGTCAACTTAAAACTTTGTTGGCGAGTTTGTTCCTGGAGTTTTCTCCTAATCACCCTAATAAAGATTTGAATAATTTGGCATGCATGAAAATTTATGCATTCCTAGTTGTTTTCCCAATTTGTATTCTTTTTCTATTTTTTTTTCTTTTTTTCCCTTCTCAGCCAGTAGCTCCCACATCTGTAATAAATTCTTTTCCCTCTGATTTAACACCGAATAAGTTGTTCCTGTGTGGGTGTAGAAGACCTTGATGTGGAGGATTTTTGAGCTAAACTAGTTGCTGGGAGAGCTTTGAGGTAGCAGAGGAATGTTGCAGGGCAAGGTTGGAAAGATAAGAAGGAAGAAAGAAGCGAGGAACCAATATCCAATGAGGGGACGACAGCGAGGAGCAGGCATCCAATCAAGGCAACCAGTGAGCAAGATATCAACCAATGAAGAAGCGAAGATACCCAGGTGGACGGCGATAGCTAGCCAATTGTATTAGCCGCTTATACACGTGGGCATTTTGTATAACCTATTTTAACCCTGGATTTTCGAGAAATAAACGATTTCGTTTGTAACCAGAAATGGGGTCCATGCCGTACGTCTCCACAAATGGTGCCCTAACAGGGACTTTAAAGGCGGATGAAGAGCCCCGGTGGAGAGCTGACTGAAGAGTTAGGCAGCTGACCAGAGAGCTGTACTCCGGGGAAAATATGCACCTCTGAAAAAGGTGAGCAGTCAGGAAGATGGGATCGCAGATGTCTGTGGAGGAAAAGACTATTGTTTCTTTGCTAATGCGCATTCTAATGCAGCAGGGCATTAAATACGATGAAAAGGCTATTCGTACCCTACTTGCATGGCTTAAGGGGTTCGGATTCGCTGTCGATTCTCAGACGGCGCTTCAGCTGAAGCAGTGGGACTCGGCTAAAGAGACTCTTTGGGAGGCTGCGTCCATGGGGATAAGATCGTTTTTCCGCTGTTAACGACATGGCGCTTAGTCTATGAGGCTCTTAGCAAGCTGCAGACCCCATCGCGGGGCACAGTCGCTAATCATCCTAACCAGCCGACTGCCACTGCCCCTCCGGCACCGGTGGCTCCGTCTGCGCCACGGCCAATGGACAGGGCGCCGACCCCCCCCCCAGCAAACCCCCCCATTCAGTACTCCCTGTAGCCGTTGGTGACGGAGAGGGTGATTATAACCCTCATAAACGCTGGCAAAAATTGCAAAATCAAGCTGCAGCGGATCGGGAGCATATTGAGATGGCATTTCCTGTAATAATACGAGATAATCCCCCCAGTGATTGGGAACCATTGAGATGGGAACTGATTAAAGAACTAAGGAAGACTGTGATGCAGTACGGGCTAGCCTCGCCGTATACTAGGAGCCTTTTACAGACTGGGTTACAGGGCGAGCTTATGACTCCGTTTGACATCAAAGCCCTTGCCGAACTGCTGTTCACACACACACAGAAAGCGGTATGAAGATAGGGTGAGAAAATTGGGGCTGTTCAGCCTGGAGAAGAGAAGGCTGCATGGAGACCTCATAGCAGCCTTCCAATATCTGAAGGGGGCCTATAGGGGTGCTGGGGAGGGACTCTTCATTAGGGACTGTATTGAGAGGACAAGGGGTAACGGGTTCAAACTTAAACAGGGGAAGTTTAGATTGGATCTGAGGAAGAAATTCTTTACTGTAAGGGTGGTGAGTCCCTGGAATGGGTTGCCCAGTGTTATAAATTGAGACCACAACAGACTAAAATCCAATTAGAATTTATTAATTATAGCAAGTAGAATATGAGCAAAAACAGCGCTGGACGGCAGGGGGGTCTACGCTCCGCCAACTGCCGTACTAAGCAGTTCAAACAGTCCCCTTTTATACATCTTTTCTTCCGTGTTCTTGAAGTAGTGGAGGTACTCTGCGCGTGCTTCAGTTGTTGCTAGGGTGTCGTTTGTCCTGTTTCTGTCGGTTCCTGGAACATCTGGCGGTTATCTTATCTTGCACAAACGGTGTTTGATGGCTGTTTTAGTTTGCGTCTGACCTTTACATTGGGCTTAACATAAATATTAGCCATGCTTGCAAGCTTCTGACAATTAGCTAAAATTTAGAACAGTGTGGTTGTCAAACAATTGATAAGCAAACCAGATGTGCGGATGAGGAGTACACAGAGTTATCAGATTTACAGAAGACACTTTGTAGGGGAACTACTAAATCTCATTAGCACGTCAAGAAAGCGATTAACAAGCCAGACGCGGGATGAGGAGTACACAAAGTTTGTAAAGAGGGCCATTATCACTTCACAGACTTGTAACATTGTAAAAGAGCTATTTCTATTTCAAAGACTTATTTTGTTCTCTAAGTTAGACTAGAAATACTTTGATCTCATATTTTAAATACTTGCTTATACTCAAGGGAGTTACAAATAGTTATTTTTATTAACGTTGCCTTAACAATGTGAACATAGTAACTCAGAATTTCGTATAGTTAATTATTAATGGTTTCTCACTTCATAATTTTCCTCACCATGTTTTATAACGAACTATTACTCTTAACACGAATCATAGTCTTGTTATAGCATAATGCTAATCAAGCTTAACTTACACGCCTTGCTTAATTGGCAAATTAATAATTCAAGTTTATTACAATTTATCATTATTACAATTTATCAGCAAATTAACTGTTTACATTTATCACACCAGTGTTATAAATACCCAGAGCCAAATTAGCAGCAAGAGTAATTTATTTGCCACAAACAATGAGAGTTAATAAGCAAAGCAGCGCTGGGTGCGCGGGGAGTCTCTGCTCCGCCAGCACGCACACCGGGTGGGTTAAACGAGCAGGTATTTATTACACAAGTGGGGATATTACAATTAGTTCAGGTACTCATTATCATAAGTTTCCTCCTCTTTTGGCGCTTGCGCACTGCCTTCCGATAATTGTGGGCCGGGGTCTTCAAGTGGTCTTCCTCAGGCTGCACTTTTCACCTTTAGCAGGTTGAATGCCTCAGTTTTCACAATTAATTAAATATTAGCCATGTCTGCAAGCTTCTGACAATTGGCTAAAGTTTAGAACAGTGTGGTTGTCAAACAATTGATAAGCAAACCAGATGTGCGGATGAGGAGTACACAAAGTTAGATTTATGGGAGATGCTGTTTTAGGGGAACTACTAAAATCTCATTAGCACATCAAGCAAGCAATTAACAGGCCAAACGCGGGATGAGGAGTACACAAAGTTATCAGATTTACAGAAGACACTTTTTAGGGGAACTACTAAATCTCATTAGCACGTCAAGAAAGCGATTAACAAGCCAGACACAGGATGAGGAGTACACAAAGTTTGTAAAGAGGGCCATTATCACTTCACAGCCTTGTTACATTGTAAAAGAGCTATTTCTACTTCAAAGACTTACTTTGTTCTCTAAGTTAAACTAGAAATATTTTGATCTCATGTTTTAAATACTTGGTTATACTCAAGGGAGTTACAAATAGTGATTTTTATTAACGTTGCCTTAACAATGTGAACATAGTAACTCAGAGTTTCGTATAGTTAATGCTAATCAAGCTTAACTTACACGCCTTGCTTAACTGGCAAATTAATAATTTACAATTTATCAGCAAATTAACTGTTTACATTTATCACACCAGGGAAGTTGTGAATGCTTCATCCCTGGCAGCATTCAAGGCGGGGTTGGACATAGCCTTGGATGGCATGGTTTAGTGGGAGGTGTCCCTGCCCATGGCAGGGGTGTTGGAACTAGATGATCTTAAGATCCTTTCCAACCCTAACTATTCTATGATTCTATGACATTATTAATTGTGCAGAAGTCATGTAAAAGATGCCATTTCCCTGATTTTTTCTTAATTACAAATTCTGGCATGTTCCAGGGACTTGTGGTCGGAACCATGTGTCCACCTATCAAATTGATGTCTCTCCAACTTAGAGACAAGGATGACATGTGAGAGTGTCAAATGCTTTGCACAAGTCCAGGTAGATGACATCAACTGCTCTACCCCTGTCCATCAGTTCCATAGCCCCATCATAGAAGGCCACCAAATTGGTCAGGCAGGATTTCCCCTTAGCGAAGCCATGCTGGCTGTCACCAAGCACCTTGTTGGTTTTCATGTGCCTCAGCATGCCTTCCAGGAGAATCTGCTCCAAGATTTTGCCAGGCACAGAGGTGAGACTGACTGGTCTGTAATTCCCCGGGTCATCCATTTTCCCCTTCTTGAAAATGAGGGTTATATTACCCTTTTTCCAGTCATCGGGAACTTCACCTGCCTGCCATGATTTTTCAAATATGATGGACAGTGGCTTAGCAACTTTTGCCAGCTCCTTCAGGACCTGCAGATGGATTTCATCAGGTCCCATGGACTTGTGTACGTTCAGGTTCTTAAGATGGTCTCGAACCAGGTCCTCTCCTACAGTGGGCCTAGGGTCTTCATTCTCACAGTCCCCGCGTCTGCCTTCCAAGACTTGGGTGGTGTGGTCAGAGCATTTGCCAGTGAAGACTGAGGCAAAGAAGTCATTAAGAACCTCATCCTTCTCCAAATCCAGGGTAGCCAGTTCTCCTGATAGCTTCCAGAGGGGGTCTATATTTTCCCTAGGCTGTTTTTTATTTGCTAGATACCTATAGAAACCCTTCCTGTTATCTTTCATATCCCTTGCCAAGTTTAATTCTAAGTGGGCCTTAGCTTTCCTAACCTGGTCCCTAGCTTCCCGGACAACATCCCTGTATTCTTCCCAGGCCGCCTGACCTTGCTTCCACCTTTTATAAGCCTCTTTTTTTCCCTCTAAGTTTCCTCAGCAGCTCCTTATTCATCCAAGGAGGTCTCCTGGCCCTCCTGCATCACTTCCTTCTACTTGGGATGTATCACTCTTGAGCTTGGAGCAGGTGATCCTTGAATATCAACTAACAGTCTTGGGCCCCCCTGCCCTCTAGGGCTATATCCCATGGAACCTTACTGAGCAGGTTCCTGAAGAAGCCAAAGTCTGCTCTCTTGAAGTCCAGGGCAGTGAGCTTGCTGCACGCTCTTCTCACTGTCCTGAGGATCTCAAACTCGACCATCTCATGATTGCTACAACCAAGGCTGCCCTGATGTGTCACATTTCCAACCAGCCCTTCCCTTTTGATGAGCATGAGGTCAAGCATGGCCCCTCTCCTTGTTGGCTCCTCTATTACTTGCAGGAGGAAGCTGTCTTCCACACAATCGAGGAACCTTCTGGATTGCTTGTGCCGGGCCGTACCATCCCTCCAACAGATATCAGGGTGGTTGAAGTCCCCCATGAGAACAAGGGCCTGCAAGCGTGAGGCTGTTCTTATCTGTCTATAGAGCGCTTCATCCACAGAGTCCTCTTGATCAGGCGGTCTGTAACTGATCCCCACAATAATGTCTCCCATCGCTGTTCTCCCTTTAACCCTGACCCACAAACTCTCTGTCGACCGCTCACCTGTCCCCAGACAGAGTTCCATACTCTCCAGCCTATCCCTAACATAAATAGCAACTCCCCCTCCCCGCCTACCGGACCTGTCTTTTTCCTAAAGAGCCTGTAACCTTCCATTCTAACACACCAGCCATAGGAGCCATCCCATCATGTTTCTGTGATGCCTATTATATCATACTCCCATAGACGTGCACACATCTCTAATTCTTCTTGTTTGTTACCCATGCTACGGGCCTTTGTATAGAGGCATCTGAGCCAAGCTCCAAATGAAGCCAGCTTATTGGCTGGAGCAGCTGAAATCTCTACATTGCTCCAAGCATTCTTCATTGGTGCTGGGAAGTGACTGGGTGTGTCAGGATGGAATGATGCCCCCCTCCCCCAACACATCTAGTTTAAAGCATCCTTGACCAGTCTGGCAAGCCTCCTACCAAATCCACTCTTCCCTTTCTTTGTCAGACCAGCTCCACCAGTCATCAGTAGACCTGGCCTACTAAATTGAGTTCAAGGTACCCAAACCCCTGACTATAGGACCACCCTTCTAACCATTTATTAACCTGGCCAATCCTCCTAGCCTTTTTAAGGTCCTCCCCTGTATCCTGGAGAATTGACGAAAAGACAATCTGAGCTCCAGATCCCCTAAACACCTCTCCCAGAGCTCTGTAGTCCCGGGCTACTGCTATCTTTATCAGTATAATTACTAGAGGGTGTAGCAGCATGTCGAAGATGCTGATGGCAGTGAGGGACCAGCCAAAGAAATTTCTTATCAGTGGAGTTCTCTCACCCTCTTAATTTGTTCCATTACCTGTTTTATAACACTGCCATTGTATTAGAATCTTTCTAGATTCTGCCTTAGCATTTTCTAGAAGCTGCTGTAAATTTGCGTGCTCTAACAACTCTTTTACAAGTAACAAATCCATACAATACAAGGTGTAGTTTCTTATTAGCAACTGGATAGTGTGATAAATGTAAACAGTTAATTTGCTGATAAATTGCAATAATGGTAAATTGTAATAAACTTGAATTATTAATTTGGTAATTAAGCAAGGTATGTGTAAGTTAAGTTTAATTAGCATTATGCTATAACAAGACTATGATTCGTGTTAAGAGTAATAGTTCGTTATAAAACATGGTAAGGAAAATCATGAAGTAAGAAACTGTTGATTAACTATACGAAACTCTGAGTTACTGTGTTCACATTGTTAGGGCAACGTTGATGGAAGTAGCTATTTGTAACTCCCTTGAGTATAAGTAAGTATTTAACTTAGAGAACAAAGTAAATCTTTGAAATAGAAATAGCTCTTTTACAATGTTGCAAGTCTGTGAAGTGATAATGGCCCTCTTTACAAACCTAGTGTACTCCACATCCCATGTCTGGCTTGTTAATTGCTTTCTTGATGTGCTAATGAGATTCAGTATCTCCCCTGCTAATGAGATTTAGTAGTTCCCCTGCTAATGAGATTTAGTAGTTCCCCTAAAGATAAAGCGTCTCCTGTAAAACTGATAACTCTGTGAACTTCTCATCAGCACATCTGGTTTGTTTTGCAATTGTTTGACAACCACACTGTTCTAAATATTAGCCAATTGTCAGAAGCTTGCAGGCATGGCTAATGTTTATGTGAAGTCCAATGTAAAGGTCAGACGCAAACTAAAACAGCCATCAAACACCGTTTGTGCAAGATAAGATAACCGCCAGGAACCGACAGAAACATGACAAACGACCCCCTAACAACAACTGAAGCACGCGCAGAGTACCTCCACTACTTCAAGAACACGGAAGAAAAGATGTATAAAAGAGGACTGTTTGAATTGCTTAGTGCGGTAGTTGGCGGAGCGTAGACTCCCCTGCCGTCCAGCGCTGTTTTTGCTCATATTCTACTTGCTATAATTAATAAATTCTAATTGGATTCTAGTCCGTTGTGGTCCCAATTTATAACAATCTTGGTGCCGTGACTCGGATAAGGAACGGTAAGCTTTGGTCCTCCGGGGAGGCGCCCCGCGATAGTCCGCGGCCCCGCGACCGACAGCTCACTGCCCTTACCGACGAACCTAAATTCTAGAATAGTGAGCAAAAAAAGGAACCGGTAAAATCCCATAAAGATTCTGTGCACGGGAGTCCGGACGAAGACGCGGGACGCGTAAGTATATTGCGAATTTGTCGCAGGTTATCCGTTCGGGCGGGATTGGGTTATCCTGGAATATAGCGAATGAGAGGTTCGACATACTGAGCCAAGCGAGTGCGGACCCTTAAGTACTGCGTTTCCCATCTCCCGCGAGGGACTGGGCCAGGAACAAGGGGAGCGAGTGAGTGTGTGTGTGTGGATATTCCAGAAGATGGGGGCGAAGGGCAGCAAGCCTTCGACTCCCATGGGGAGGGTACCCACTGTACCTAGGGATACCCCTCTGGCATATATATTAGACAATTGGAAATATCTACCTGGAACCTTAGGGAAAGATAAGCAGAAGATGATAGAATATTGTACTAAGATATGGGGAGGGAAGAAGATTTCTGAAAATGTCTTTTGGCCAGTCTACGGGTCAGAAGAAGATTGGGTAAAGCAGCAGTTAAACCTTTGGGTTAATAATAAAAAACCCCTTAACCCGGAAGAAAGGCAATATGCGGAATTGTGGCTAGAAAAACCGGGAGCTAAACTTTACCCGTTGAATGAAATAAAAAATAAACAAAAGAAAAAGAAGGAAGAATTAGACAAAATCCTTCTAAATCCCCCCCCTTATGCTCCTCCTCCTGCTCCTGCAGCCTCTCCAGAGGTCCCCAGAGCGCCCTCTCATCCATCAGAGTCAGAACAAGAAATTTCCCCCCCTCCTACTCCTAGACGTGTGACTAGAAGTCAAAAAGGGGCAGCTCAAATGTACCCCTTAAGGGAAATGCCCATGGGGGGACCTCAACCTGTGATTGGATATATTTCTATACCCCTAAACTCAGCTGATGTACGAGACTTTAAAAGAACCGAAATGGGAAACTTAATTGAAGATCCACTTGGAGTAGCAGAGAGATTAGATCAATTTTTGGGACCAAATCTTTATACTTGGGATGAAATGCAATCTATCCTTAGTCAACTATTTACTACCGAGGAAAGAGAAATGATTAGGCGAGCAGGAATGAGACTGTGGGATGCTCAACATGTCCAGGGACCCCAAGCAGATATTAAATGGCCACTCCAAAGACCTAATTGGGATAATCAGGATTCGCTGCATAGGACCCATATGCAGGACCTAAGAACAATAGTAATTCAGGGAATTAGAGAAGCAGTACCCCGTGGCCAAAATATTAACAAGGCATTTAACGAAATGCAGAAAAAAGATGAGAGCCCTACTGAGTGGTTGGAACGGTTGAGGAAGGCTCTTCAACTGTATTCTGGAGTAAATCCTGACAACCCTTTAGGGCAGACACTCCTTAAAACTCAGTTTGTAGCAAAATCATGGGAAGACATCAGAAAGAAGATTGAAAAGTTAGAAGATTGGCAAGATAGAGGCTTGGATGAATTATTGAGGGAAGCTCAGAAAGTCTATGTGAGACGAGAGGAGGAAAGCAGTAAGCGGCAAGTAAAAATGATGGTAGCAGCAGTCAGGGAAGATCGTAAAGGGCGGATTGGTGAACGCAGATCTGTTAAAATGAAACAAGGGAATGTAGTAATAAAGAAAGAACAGGGATGTTGTTTTTACTGTGGAAGGAAGGGACATATAAAGAAGAATTGCAGAGAAAGGATCAGGGATGAAGAAATATTAAAAACGGAATAGGAGAGTCAGGGGCTCTATATCTTAGGGGACCGGAGTCATCATGAGCCCTTGATAAAATTAAAAATAGGTCCCCATAAACAAGAGTTCACCTTTTTAGTAGACACTGGGGCGGAGAAATCGACTATTAGACAAATACCTGAGGGATGTAAAGTTTCCTCTGAAAAAGTACAAGTAATTGGAGCAAAAGGAGAACCCTTTAAAGTCGGCAAAATCAAAAATGTAATATTTGAAACTGAAAATAAATATGGAATGGGTGAACTCTTGCTCGTCCCTGAAGCAGAATTTAATTTGCTAGGACGAGATTTAATTATTGAATTGCAATTAGAAATTAAAGTAAAAAATCAAGAGCTAACAGTGTCTGCTTATCCTTTGACCGTAGATGATCAAAAACAAATTAACCCCGATGTCTGGTACTCTCCGGATACAATTAGTAAATTAGAAATCCCACCGATTAAAGTCCAAATTTCCGAACCCCACATACCTGTAAGAATAAAACAATATCCAATATCCCTAGAGGGACGGAGAGGATTGAAACCAGAAATTGATAGATTATTAGCACAAGGAATATTAGAGCCTTGTATGTCACCCTTTAACACCCCTATTCTGCCCATAAAGAAACCAAATGGGAAATATCGGCTCGTGCATGATTTAAGGGAAATAAACAAAAAGACTGTCACTAGGTTCCCTGTAGTAGCAAATCCTTACACACTGTTAAGCAAGTTAGGACCCCATAACTCCTGGTACAGTGTGGTTGATTTAAAGGATGCCTTTTGGGCCTGTCCACTGGCAGAAGAATGCCGTGATTATTTCGCCTTTGAATGGGAAGACATAGAGACAGGCCGTAGACAACAATTGAGGTGGACCGTACTCCCCCAAGGGTTCACTGAGTCTCCTAATCTGTTTGGACAAGCCCTAGAAGAGCTCTTAAAAGAATACCAGGTACAAACGGGGAACGTACTGTTACAGTATGTAGATGATCTGCTCATAGCAGGGAACAATAAGGAAGATGTGAGGAAAGAGAGCATTCGACTCTTAAACTTTCTTGCACAAAAGGGACTACGGGTATCACAGGAAAAGTTACAATTTGTGGAAGAAAAAGTAAAATATTTGGGGCATTATTTGTTTAACGGTAAGAAAATATTAGATCCAGAACGCATTAAAGGAATTCTGGAATTACCTATGCCTGTCACTAAGAGGCAAATTCGGCAGGCATTAGGGCTATTTGGGTATTGTAGACAGTGGATAGAGAACTACAGCTTTAAAGTCAAATTCTTATATGAACAACTGTCTAAAGACAAAATACCCAAGTGGACTCAACAGGATCAAGAGCAGTTTACCAATCTTAAAAGAGAATTAAGTCAGGCACCGGTTTTAAGCCTACCAGATTTAAAGCGGCCATTCCATTTATTTGTTAACATACACGAAGGAACGGCATTCGGAGTATTAACACAAGAATGGGCCGGACAAAAGAAACCGGTGGCATACCTATCAAAGCTGTTAGACCCTGTGAGCAGGGGTTGGCCGAGTTGCTTACAAATCATTGTTGCTGCTGCCTTATTACTTGAGGAAACTAATCGCATTACCTTTAATGGGGAAGTTGTCTTATATGCGCCTCATAACATCAGGGGAGTGTTACAACAAAAAGCAGAAAAATGGCTAACAGATAGCCGATTATTAAAGTATGAGGGAATACTTATAGAATCCCCTAAACTATCCTTGAAAACTATTGGAGCAGTTAACCCTGCTGAATTTTTGTACCCTGGAGAAAGTGATGAACTATTGCACAATTGTTTTCAAACAATTGAACAGCAGACACGCATTAGGCCAGACTTAGAAGAAGAAGAGTTACAATGTGGGGAAGTATTATTTACAGATGGGTCATCCCGAATAGTGGAAGGGAAACGATTGTCTGGATATGCCATCGTTAAAATGGAAAAAGGAGAATTTAAAACAATAGAAGCAGGTCCCCTGAATGCCAGCTGGTCAGCTCAAGCCTGTGAGCTGTATGCATTGTGGAAAGCATTAGTGTCACTGAAGGGAAAGGATGGAACTATATATACAGACTCACGCTATGCATTCGGAGTAGTACATACTTTTGGAAAAATATGGGAAGAAAGAGGATTTGTTAACTCACAGGGAAAAGAACTGATACACCAGGAATTAATACGGCGAGTTCTGGAGGCATTGAAAATGCCGAATAAAATAGCTGTTGTACATATAAAGGGACACCAGCGAGGTACAAGTTATCAAATTAGGGGAAATAATGCAGCTGATACAGAAGCAAAACGAGTGGCAGGCAATCATAGTACAATACTGACTCTGCAACAAATACCTGTTAGTGAAAATCTGAGTTTTGAGTCTGCAGAAAAGGAAAAACTAGAACAAATGGGAGCTAAAGAACAGGATGGTAAATACATATTGCCAGATGAGAGAGAAGTCTTGCCTAAAGGCATAGCACTCGAAATATTTTCAAAAATACACAGTAAAACACATTGGGGAACCCAGGCGTTAGTTGATCATTTCAATCAACAGTTTGCCTGTATAGGCGTATATAACATAGCAAAAGCAGTCACGGCGGCTTGCGAAATCTGTCAAAAAGTTAATCGAAACAACATGAGACGAAAACCTCTTGGAGGACGGTCACCAGCATACAGACCTTTTTCACACATACAAGTGGATTTTACTGAACTACCTAGGGTAGGGCGTTACAAATATTTATTGGTAATGGTAGATCACTTAACACATTATGTTGAGGCTTTTTCTACCTCCAGGGCAACTGCTAACCAGGTTACTAAAGCTTTACTAGAACACATTATACCTCGATATGGAATACCTGAAGTAATTGACTCAGACAGAGGAACACACTTTGTGTCAAAAATTGTTAAAGATTTAACAGAAAGTTTGGGTATTAAGTGGGAATACCATACGCCATGGCATCCACAAAGTTCGGGAAAAGTTGAAAGGATGAATAAAGAAATCAAAACTATTTTGACTAAATTAATGATAGAAACCAAATTATCATGGATTAAGTGCCTACCCATGGCCCTATTAATTCTCAGGACTAGACCCAGGGCAGACGTGGGAATATCAGCATTTGAAATGGTGTATGGAATGTCCTATAGAATTGAAAGCCCACAAACAAATGTTTTAATTCGAGACCGTGTGATTAATGAATATGTTTCACAATTAGCAGAACATCGTAACAAGCTTTGGGAACGTGGACTGATTGTGCAACGACCCCCGTTGGACTTAAAGATTCATAATCTTAAACCGGGGGACTGGATATGGGTTAAAACGTGGAAAGAAGAAACCCTAAAACCCAATTGGGAGGGACCTTATCTTGTTTTACTTACAACAGAAACAGCTGTCCGGACTGCTGAGCGTGGATGGACTCATGCTAGTCGCATTAAAGGTCCAGTGACAAGACCCCACTGGAAAGTAATTAGTGCTCCAGGTGATACTAAAGTAGTTTTGAGGAGATAAGTGATGATAGAGACATTGTTGAATCACATCTCTACATTACCTGTTAGCATCAAGTATATAATACTTTTTATATTTGCAGCAATTGTATCATTAATTGTATATTATTTTTGGAAATGTACTAAGTGTGCTCGAGGAAATTGCTAAACCTATGCAGCTTAATATTGAATATAGAGAAGATGTGGAATTAGATAGAATAAGGTGTAACGATATAGACTGTAGTTGTTATCCATTTGTTTGCTTTAAATGTAAAATATGTCAGGATAAATGATAGACACATTGTGAATACAGATATCCTCCTACCGGAATTTGCATACAGTGTTGGAATTAAAACAAGAAATAATTCGGGAATCTAAAGAGTGATGGGAAATTTTCACTAAAGGAATAAATCCTCAATATTACTGTTACCACTCCAATGAACCAGTTCCCTTTATAGATGACATTGTAGTTGTAAAGTGTAGAAGGAAAATACAAGCTGTGTCTTGCTTTGCCCCACTAGCCAAAACTGCGAAATGGGAAGCCTATATAAATAGGCAGAAAACCCAAAGCAGCCGTTCTCCTGAAGAATTCTCTTGCTGCCGAGAAGATGATACACCTCGTGGCTCGAAGCAACCGAGTCGACGGGCGAGGCAGAGGAGAAACAAACTGTGGAGAAAAGAACCAGGACTGTGGGACACAAAAGCAATCATGGCCAAACTTCCCCAGGACTGGTAAAGAAATTGACCGTTATCTTGTCAAATCTAGTTTGTTAATGTTGTTGATTATTCCTTTAGTGAGTGCTAATTGGGAGATAATGCCTGATCATTTTTCTCCCAGGCAAAATGTATGGGTTTCTCTAGCAAACAAACTAAACCGAACTAACTTTTGTGTTTCTTTGGCACAACCCGAGTCCCCTTTCCATACATGTTTAATTGGTGTCCCCCTAAATCACTCGGAAGCCCTACTTATCGTTCAGGGCATAAAAGGAAAATTAAAAAGGAACAAATGTAACAACTCTATGATCAAATGTACAGAGTGGTATGATGTATGGGATGATAGTCTGCCATATGGTCCAATACCTCAAGAGCTGGAAATTTTGGGATCACTCCACGCCGAATCATGTTTATATATTAATTCTAGTGGCTGTAATGAAGGCAATCACACTTGGGGTGACCCTAAAGCAACAACCATTGTGTCACCACAAAATAATTATTGGCGAAATAGCAGTAACTGGTGCCATCATTTAGGTAGAAATAGCAGTAATCCAGCACCAGGTACTACCATCCCTCGTAAAATGCCCCCTGGAATATTTTTATTATGTGGAGATCGAGCATTCACTGGACTCCCTCAAAGGCCTATAGGGGGGCCTTGTACTTTTGGACGCCTTACTATAGCTTTACCAACTCAATCCGGGCTACGAATGTATAAAACAAACAGTACTCAGTCCGCCCGTGAAAAACGAAGCACAGTGTCAGAAGACTGTAATGATGAGGTAAAATTGTTTAACAAAGCAGAACAAATTGTATCATCTCTTTTTCTTCCTCAATTAGCTGCGGGACATGCACTATTTCAATTTGAAAAGCTTCAATGTTGGATTGCAAAACAAGCAAACGCAACCTCTGATATTTTATCTCTATTAGCGGCAGATGTAGATACAATAAGACATGCTACACTGCAAAATCGAGCAGCTATTGATTTTTTACTTTTGGCTCATGGTCATGGATGCGAAGATTTTGAAGGAATGTGTTGTATGAATTTACAAGACAAGTCAGAATCAATTCAAAAAAAAAATCCAACATTTACAACAGCATGTCCAACTGCTTAAACAGGATGAAGGATTTTTTGGTCTAAATTTTAATACTTGGGGAATAACGGGATGGTTGAAAGGTCTTGTACAAATAGGCTTAGTCATTCTTTTAATTGTCTGTCTTGTATTTTTATTATTACCATGTATTTTATCTTGTATGCAACAATTTATTAGAAAGCAATTTGATGTAACTAAGTTAATGATCTTAAATTCTGGAGTAGACTACGAGGAAGTTCGTTCGGAAGAAAATGAAGACCATTGTGAATGTGTTATGTCGCGCAGGAACTATGATTGTATTTGTGAAATATTACCTTGTGAGTGTTATGATAAATGTTGGAATTGTGGAGAAAGGATTGCTTGCAGTGCTGAGAATGAAAGTACTTTTACCATCGAATCAGCAAATTAGAGATACAAAAGAAAAAGGGGGGATTGTGATAAATGTAAACAGTTAATTTGCTGATAAATTGCAATAATGGTAAATTGTAATAAACTTGAATTATTAATTTGGTAATTAAGCAAGGTATGTGTAAGTTAAGTTTAATTAGCATTATGCTATAACAAGACTATGATTCGTGTTAAGAGTAATAGTTCGTTATAAAACATGGTAAGGAAAATCATGAAGTAAGAAACTGTTGATTAACTATACGAAACTCTGAGTTACTGTGTTCACATTGTTAGGGCAACGTTGATGGAAGTAGCTATTTGTAACTCCCTTGAGTATAAGTAAGTATTTAACTTAGAGAACAAAGTAAATCTTTGAAATAGAAATAGCTCTTTTACAATGTTGCAAGTCTGTGAAGTGATAATGGCCCTCTTTACAAACCTAGTGTACTCCACATCCCATGTCTGGCTTGTTAATTGCTTTCTTGATGTGCTAATGAGATTCAGTATCTCCCCTGCTAATGAGATTTAGTAGTTCCCCTGCTAATGAGATTTAGTAGTTCCCCTAAAGATAAAGCGTCTCCTGTAAAACTGATAACTCTGTGAACTTCTCATCAGCACATCTGGTTTGTTTTGCAATTGTTTGACAACCACACTGTTCTAAATATTAGCCAATTGTCAGAAGCTTGCAGGCATGGCTAATGTTTATGTGAAGTCCAATGTAAAGGTCAGACGCAAACTAAAACAGCCATCAAACACCGTTTGTGCAAGATAAGATAACCGCCAGGAACCGACAGAAACATGACAAACGACCCCCTAACAACAACTGAAGCACGCGCAGAGTACCTCCACTACTTCAAGAACACGGAAGAAAAGATGTATAAAAGAGGACTGTTTGAATTGCTTAGTGCGGTAGTTGGCGGAGCGTAGACTCCCCTGCCGTCCAGCGCTGTTTTTGCTCATATTCTACTTGCTATAATTAATAAATTCTAATTGGATTCTAGTCCGTTGTGGTCCCAATTTATAACAATAGTAAATACAGGTGGTTTATACACAAAATCACAGCCTCTAATAATAGCTACTTTATAAGAACACATATTCAAGTTGTTACTTTTCAGTTGCCCCCAAGTGATGTTTTGCAATCATTCCTTTTTCTCTTCCTCTAACTCATTCCGCTCAGGGTATTCACGGTCAGCTCTTATAGCTGAGGCATCGGGTTCTTACACTCATCTGTCCAGTCTGTCCAGCTCATGGTATGGCTTGACAAACTTTGCAGGCAGCCACCACGGACCTGTAGGTAGGAGGACGCAAATGTTACCCCCTCCCCCAGGTTATCAGTTCTTGAGAAGAAGACAGGTTAAAGTGTTTCTTTAAAGCAGAGGCATTCTGATGAAAAAGGAATGTGAAGCAGCTGCAGAAGTAAACTGCAGAGTGTTAACAGTCAAGGAGTTTGCTGTGTCATTACCCGCAGTTAAAGGGCCAGGCAGGTTGGAATGCGACCTAGTATAACCAATAAAAACCTTCTTCTTTAATTATCTACATAGTGGAAACAGGATGGCTTGCAGTTCCCACATCTCCCCCTTTCCTTCTCTCCCTTGGTCCTGAGCTGTTTTGTTCAAGCCCAGTCCTGTTAAATCCCTTAACTGGATTAGCTTTTCAATCACTTGTTCAATGGGGTTTTCTTGTTCTTGTGATAAATAATCCGAGACCAAGCTCTCTATGTTTGAGCAGCTTGAATTTATTGAGCGAATAAAGGTAAGCAAACAGCGCTGGGTGCGCGGGGAGTCTGCGCTCCGCCAACATGCACACCTACAAACAGCAGCATATAGCATTTATAGTCTATACTCTTACATATTCAACAAGGGTGATGCAATATGCAAATTGTCCTCCACTTCATATTAAAATGAGTTTCGCAAGTCCCTTCCGCATGCGCACTGCCTCCTGGTGGTCTCTGGCGAGGGTCTCGGGATGAAGTAAGAGTCTTCCTCAGTGACCTTTATACAGACTTTTAAGGTTGAACTCTTCACCTTCTTATCTCACACATGTCTTCTTGTTGTTCCTTCCCGTAATCAACCGTCCCCAACCGGTTTACACCCATAAGGCTTGCATTCGGGAAGCTTGTGACTGCATTAGTTCCCTTGTCTAAGTCTATATCTACAGCTAACACAACAATTCTCTATTTAACTAAGTCTATATTGACACGGATCAGTTTTTGCTTCTTACAATATTTCATCCTCTTCAAATATCGTCTTTACTTACACGAATCACATTTACATTTCTCACATGCATCTTCAACCATTTTGACATTAACTTTGAGTCTGTCTCTTTAAAGGTTGCTCCCTTCTTCTTAAGGACCGAAAACATCCGTAAAACGGAGGCTTCTTCCTTAGCAATATTTCCCCCCATAGTCCCTTTCCCAGCTGCTCAACTTTTCCAGATGATCATTATGTCTGGACCTCTTTGGTGCTCCCCTACATGCCTCCTTACCTCTCCCAGGTGATAGGCTTGTGTATCCAAAAGATCCTTTAATGCTGGTTGCATAGTAACTACTGTTTTCTCTTCTTTTGGAAGTTGAGAACACATCGTCCTGACCGCTCACCTTTTAAGAGGTGCGAATTTTCCTGGGAAGGCAGCTCTGGTCCACTGCATGACTTGTTTGGTCAGCTTCTCCACTGGAGCTCGTCATCCGCCTTTAAGGCCCCACATTGGGGCGCCATTTGTGGAGATGTAAGGCACGGACCCTGTTTCTGGTTACAAATTAAATCATTTATTTCACATCGTGCATCCCTTTTATAGTCTACTAAGTGCTAAGCAATAACTTTACACTCTTACTCCCTTATAATCCCGATTTAGTAAAACTACTAAGGGTTACAAATATTCACATTGTTTGATCTGTCTTTGAGGTGCACATACTGCTTTATCTTGCAAACTGTCTGCTTTGTTTTGCTAACTGATCTTTACCCTTCATTGTTGTCTTTACAGTTCCCAAGGCTTAGGCCAGACCAGGGCAATAGCACCTGGTGTTTTCTTCACTGTTCCCAGGGCTTAAGCCGGACCAGGGCGATAAGGCCTGAATCCATTTCATTAACTATTTCTACCCCTTCACCCACAAATATTAATTCTAGACTGACATTCCACAAGTAATTTATATTTAATACATTTTTTCTATTAGAGGCTCTAGTCCTTTTCTTCCTTTACAATCTCACCTTTTCTACCTTGGGCAATCTCACGTTCTACATTTCCAAACAGGAAAAATACATCACTGAAACAAGTATCTTAGCCAAAATTTCAGAGCGCTCATAGGAACAAAATCCAACTTTCCAATCCTGACAACACTGCCACCGATTATATTCCTATCTTCAAGGATTAGGTGTCAGTTGAAACAAAGAAATACAAAATGGAGTAAAATCTTTTGTAAATAAGTAAAATCAGTTCTTTTTTGTGGTTAAGTAATGTTGAGCTTGGTAGCTTTGCAACAATAGAAATGGGTAAGAGCTTTGTAGTAAATGACAGTGAAGAAGTATCTTAGGTAAATGTTTTACAATAACCAGCTAGAACCGAAGTAGTGGTTGCTGCCATGACAACGGGACTTTCCAAACCGAAAGTTCAGCCAAAGGATGAAGTGATGAAGAGGAAGATGATGAAGAAACGACCACCAGAAGTCCCAAAGACCAATACCACATTATTATGCGCATGCAGGAATTACATAGAAGTACTTTCTAGAAATATGGTGTCATTAATTAGAGACCTAATGGATATGCATAGGATGTAATGAATATGTATGTTAATAAACAATATATACACGGTTTGTTTGATGCTCGGACGAGAAACACTAGGAGGACCTATCCCCTGTGTCTCCTAGTGCCACAATAAAGAATACCTGCTTGACGATTTAAACTTTGTTGGCAAGTTCTTGGAGTTCTTTCTACAAATCACAGTACACTAAACTAGATAAGATAAAGTACTGAAAATCCTCAACTTTTCCCTCTGCTACATCTAGGTGTGTAGGGGTCACATGAAAAAAACAAAAATAGCAGCTTGTGGGTGTAAATGTGAAAGATTTCTGAGTTGGACTAGCTCCTGGGAAAGCTTTGAGACAGCGGAGGAATGTTGATGAGAAAGTTTTGGGAGTATTGTGGGCAAGATAAGAAGGAAGAGAGAAGGGAGAAGCAAGCAGCCAATCAAGGCAACCAGTGAGCAAGATATCCACCAATGAAGAAGTGAAGAGACCCACGTGGGTGGTGCTAGTGAACCAATTGTATTAGCCGCTTGTACACGTGGGTACTTCGGAAAGCCTATATCAACCCTGGACCATCAGATAATAAACGATTTCGTTTCACCACCAGAAATGGGGTTCGTGCCTTAGTCTCCACAGCAGCTGACAATGTGGAGAAGCCCATGAGATTTGAGTACAATTTTTATCTGAGCTCCTTTGGAATTTAACTCCCTTTAGTAAGAACTTTTATCTCAAAAGAAGCCTTACCAAAGCCTTAGTGCAGCATGTTGAACACAGAAGACCCAACAATTCAGAAAAAGTAACTCGGGAGATCCTGATTTGCCAACACACTCAGAAGGTCTCCAAATTTTATCAATCTTTGCCTGATTCTGGAACTTCCATTGGCAAATTTTAACTGAAGATGTGTTGTGGTTTAAGCTTCTCAGCCACACACAGTTTTGCTCACTCACTCACTTCCCCCTCTTTCTTCCCTCCGCTCCTGGAGGGATGAGAAGGGGAATCGAAAGAATGCAACTCCCACAGGTTGAGATAAGAGCAGTCCAGCAACTAAGGTGTAACACAAACCACCACTGCTACCACCAGTAATAATAAAGACAAGAGAAAAATACAAGGGAAGAGTTTTTCTTCCCCCCCACTCCAAGGGGGGGGGGGGAGAGGAATGGGAAGAAGAATCGAAAGAACGCAACTCCCATGGGTCAAGACAAGAATAGCCCAGCAACCAAGGTACAACACAAACCACTGCCGCCACCACCAATAATAATAATAACAACAAGAGAAATACAAGGGAAGAGGATAGAACTGCTCACCACCCGATGACTGAGCTGTGAAATAAAACAAAAAACTCTTCTGGGTTCCGGCCCCCGGTTTTTTTTTACATCCTGGGCATGACGTGCTGTGGCATAGAATAACCTCTTTGGTCAGTTTGGGTCAGGTGTCCTGTCTCTGCTTCCCCCCGGCTTCCCCCCCTCCCTGGCAGAGCATGAGTCTCAGAAGGTCCTTGGTCAGACCAAAACATTCTAAGCCGTAACTATAAACATTGGTGTTATCAGTGCTGTTCCCAGACCAAAAGTCAAAAACACAGCACTGCACCAGCTACTATGAAGGAGAAAAAATTGACTGCTGCTGCTGAACCCATGACAAGATGCCTTCTGCAGTTATATATTTCTAAACACTGTTGCCAATGCAATTTTGGTTTCCATTTGAGCAGAATGCAAACTTTCAGCTTAAAATGCCCAAATTAATTTGATATTTTCCCAGTATTTAGCCCAGATTCCAGAATGCAAAGAGAGTTAACAAGTCTCTCCCCCAGCACTGATGCCAATAATGCTGCTTGAGAGGCCTTTAGCATTAGAGATAGTCTTCAGTATTAGAGGTTGTCCTCACCAGCTTCGGGAGAGCCTTGGTAATGCAATGCTGCCTTCTGCTATTCCCTCTTCTTCCGAAGGGGCTGCTTCTGACAAAAGAACAATGTAAAATACTTAAAAAGTATCCTAAACTGTATCTTTATTACTTAATAGAGGGCAACCTTTAAGCCCTTGCCTTAAGAGGGAAAGATGCTGGTTAGTACTGAAGATAACAGCTAACATGGCTTAAATAATTACAGTAAAGCATTAGAATGTATACAAACAAAAAGAGTGATTAGCCAGATGTATTCCTTGCCAGGAGGGAGCTATTCATCTTTCCTGTGGGAAGATGAGCGGTACTATGGATCTACCAAAACACATGAACCTTTATTCCATTTGCAGTCACTGTGAACAGAGCAAATACTGACAAGAAAATACATGAGCAAGCCACAGCCTCCTTTGAGAAAGCCTGGCTGGAAATGCTCACAGCATCAGTCTCTCTCTGATGAGACTTCAATTACACTATCTCCAGCATATAATGGACAATTAAGTCTGATTTCACTCTGCAAATCACCTTAAAAACTCTTAATCATATAAAAGCACTACATTTCAGCCTGCAGAAGGGAAGGCTGCGTGGAGACCTCAT
Source organism: Amazona ochrocephala (assembly GCA_039720435.1). Classification (NCBI taxonomy): domain Eukaryota; kingdom Metazoa; phylum Chordata; class Aves; order Psittaciformes; family Psittacidae; genus Amazona; species Amazona ochrocephala. Next base: position 20,435,884 of record CM077908.1, read on the forward strand.
AGCAGCCTTCCAATACCTGAAGGGGGCCTATAGGGATGCTGGGGAGAGACTCTTCATTAGGGACTGTAGTGAGAGGACAAGGGGTAATGGGTTCAAACTTAAACAGGGGAAGTTCAGATTGGATATGAGGAAGAAATTCTTTACTGTGAGGGTGGTGAGTCCCTGGAATGGGTTGCACAGGGAAGTTGTGAATGCTTCATCCCTGGCGGCGTTCAAGGTGGGGTTGGACATAGCCTTGGATGGCATGGTTTAGTGGGAGGTGTCCCTGCCCATGGCAGGGGGGTTGGAACTCGATGATCTTATGGTCCTTTCCAACCCTAACTACTCTATGATTCCCTTCCAACACTTAAAGAACTTTGTACCCTTTCAGAAATTCTCTTCCTATTCCACCCCGTTCACGGTTTTAGCCATCTCTTTTTCTGTATCACTTACATATAGGACTTCAATTATATGGGGGACAACTTCTCTCAAAGACTTGCTGAAAGACCTCTTAGTCTTTTGAGTGACTGGGGATCCCAAACATTTACTTGAACTTCTGGATGGCAAAGAGGAGCTCCGTCTATTAACAGCTAGAAACTGAGAGCATTAATGTGCCCCGGTGTGGATGATTTCTTGTTAGCGAATGGACATATGCCTGCTCTGAATGAAAGCATCTATGTGCAAATATCCAAATAATCCTTTTGTTAATGCCACAGCTCCAGAGGCAGCTCCAGAGACAGAGACTAAAGAACTTTTTCCACCCCCACGGAACAACAAATGGGAAAAACCAGAACCGATGATGGATGGGCCAGGGGATATGAATTTGTATCTGCCTTTACCACCTTCACTGCCCCTGGCCTCCCTCCCTCCAGAGCCCAAACCTCAATATCATCAAGTGTGGGACAAATGGACAGGATTGTTAGATGAGAAATTACAGACACTTCATGACGGACTTAGAAATTTACAGCTCTCCAACACAGCTAAGTCAAAGAATGAGATAGTGGAGCCCAGCCCCCACCCCCCCCCCCCACCGCAAACCTCTGCCAGTCGCTGCTGTGGCTGCGAAGCCTGAGGATGGGGATGAAGGCGATCCTTTTGCCCTGGACCCTGTTAATCCCAAGAAGGAGCCTACTCTCAGATCACCTGAAACCTGCAGAGGAAATGTTTTAATTGCACTTGATAACACTGAAACTCCGGAACACAGACTGCTGTTGCTGCTCCTGAAGTTCTGACGCCTGATAATTTTGATGCTGACCTGGATAGTCCTTTTGACCCGGTGCCTGTTGATCCAGAAAAGAAGCCTGATTTAGATCCCCCAGATCCTCATGATAAATGGGCAGCTATAAAGGGAAAAGTAAGATGGGTGGGGGATGCAGATGTATTGTGTGCTTATAGTCTCTCTGTGATATTCATGTACTAAAAGTTGGCAAATGTAAGTATGTCCGTGTTTCTATCGACCCTTGCAGACCTGTATAGATACTGTTGGCCACTTCTCCCGATGTAGGCTGGCCACCTGCATTGGAATGAGTGTGCATTTTGGTCAGTATAAAAGCCCAAGCCTCATGCAATGTGAGGGAGGCAGAGCCTCTGTGGGGACGCCCGCTGAGATTGAGCCTGCCACCTTGCACTGCCATGATGCTGCTCGGAGCTGGTTTCCTGATTGTCTTCACAGGGTCATTGCACTAGGTTTTGTACGTGTGACCATGTAGTGGGAGTAATGATTGTCTGCATTTTGTGTTTCACATATTGTAGTTGTGTGGAGTGTGTTTGTGGGATCCCATGAATGTGTGTGTATGTGTGTGTCTGTTGAGGGCAGACAGTGTTCTGTGTATTTTTTGTTATTGGGTTAATGTAAAAGTTTTTAATGGGTAGCAGATTAACATTTTGGGCAAGAAAGGGTTAATGCAGTAGTGCTGCTGCTGGCAGGAATTTATGGCTGCTGCTCAGCAGGCTGGCAGCTGTAGCTGCTGCTGGGCAGGCAGGCGTTTGTAGCTGCTGCCAAGCAGTCCTGCTTAGTGTGTTTAAGGTAACCTAGGGGTGAATCCAAGATTTGAAACACGAGCTGCTAACAGAAAAAGAAAGAGGGGTAGCGCACCCCCAAGCTTTGCCAACTTCCACCTGTGGAATAATTAGGAAATATGGGATAATTAGGAATTACACTTATATTTGAAATGTAGCATTGTCCACACATAAGGAAAAACGGACTTTCAAGGCCTCTCAGGGCAGGATGCAGCTGCACCTGGTATCCCAGGAATGTGCGCTCCACAGCGGTTCCCGTGGCAACACAGACGAAGGGTAGAGCGAGGTGGCGATCTCGCGGTTACGCTTTGTCCTAACTTCAGCAAAAGATGGGAACGAGATGGTGCAAGAATCTGATAAGCTGCGTGGTAGAGTGAGGTGGAGATCTTGCAAAAGCTGATAAGCTGCACACTTCTTACCCTGGGCCAGCAGCCTGTCATCTTTTGACAGATATGCCGTCCTCAGTGTGAACTTTGCTTCATTATAATGTCATTATAATGCATTTACATGCTAAAATACACACCCATCTCCAATGCGACCCCCCTCCAAAATGGGACCACCCCTCTCTGAGCATGCGCTCTGAATTTTCGGTGTCATATACCTTTAAATGCAAAGCAAGAGAGTTTTGCACCAATAATAATAAAGGTATGTATGACTAGAGTCACTCAAGCTCCACCTTGAAGGTGAAAATAATATAAAATGACCCAAGAGAGAGGGATATTGGGGAAGATACCATCGTGGACGAGTCAAGGAAGATAACATCAACACACTCCTGGGACCGGTCGATGGGCTGGACCTCTCTTCCCCCCCCATAGGGACGCCTGTGGGTAAGACTTGCACTGTACCCAGTGCTTCCCCGGGAAAACCTAGAATCTCTATAGAGTTACTTTTACTGTCATCTGTATATTTTATAGCTATGCTGTGTTAACTTTATTGAGCGCTTGTATTCATATAATCATTATTCGCACGTGCTTTTGCAGACAGTATCTATCACCGGCAATCCATAAGAACCTGTATCTGTTGCATCAATAAATCAATAAACTATACTATAATACAATTGAACTGGCAGTGTGGGGCATTATCAGTGAATCCGGATCAATATACGCCCGGACTGATAGTTGCATCTGATTGTACACCATCAGTGAATCCGGATCGGTACGCACCCGGACTGATAATTGTATATTGGAGCCCTTCCTGTGGTGCATTATCAGTGAATCCGGAATTAATACGTGCCCGGACTGATAGTTATAGCTGATTGCGTACTATCAGTGAATCCAGAATCAGACGCGCCCGGACTGATAGCTGCATAGTGAAGCCGCTCCTGGCCCCTCTAATAAAGCAAGGGGTTCATCCCCCCCCTTTTAACGTAACACCACCCAAACAGCATCAGGGTGGCAGAGAAAACTTCTTGACTGTTAACACTGTGCAGTTTGCTTCTGCAGCTGCTTCACATTCCTGTTTCATCAGAATGCCTTTGCTTTAAGGAAACACTTTAACCTGACTTCTCAAGAACTGATAACCTGGGGGAAGGGGTATATTTGTGTCCTTCTACCTATGGGTCCATGGCGGCTGCCTGCAAAGTTTGTCAAGCCGTGCCATGAGCTAGACAGACGAGTGGAAAAACCCAATGCGTCAGCTACAGGAGCTGACCGTGAATATCCTGAGCAGAATGAGATAGAGGAAGAAAGAAACGAATGACTGCAAAACATCACCTGGGAGCAACTGAAAACGTTTGTGACATCTGACAGACGATTCCTTGTGCAAACCACCAGTTCTATATAAAGACCTACATGATACCAAGTGGAAAAGACCAGAGCCATTGCTGACATGGGGTAGAGGATATGGCTGTGTACAGCTAGCGACCGGACTTCAACAACATAAAGAAATGACAATGACAGAAATCTTTGTAATATCTGTTCTATTATGTGTGATGTGACTTCAAATCAGACTAATCTTACTGAAATAATGCTGCCTGGAGTAGTGGGTTGTTACGTTAATTACACAGGTCAAGCGGTGATGGAGTGGACACAGCAAATCGTGGGAATAAATGCTGGTGGAACGGTGGGGGGGGAATGGTGGGGGAGGCCCTGGATGCATGAATCAACAAAGTATTGTTTATCTTAAATGTTTTAACATTATCCAGTTCTGATTTGCACACGGGCATGAATGTCCCCTCAATAATTAGGCATTTTTCTGCACTAACGCATGTAGGCCCAGATAAGATACCAGGGAAAGAACCTGTTATGGTAATGGTAAAGTCTTTGGAAAATCATAACTGGGAAGGTCCTTTTAGGTTAATACCTTGGGGAAGAGGCTATGCTTGTGTCTCTATAGAACAAGGACCTCGACGGATCCCTGTGCGATGGGTGAGAATGTGGAAGAATTTATCTACGCCACTGGATCATCGACCAACTTCAGAATCTCTTCAACGTGAACAGTCTTGCTACATGAATTAACTGGACAGATTGTGTTTGCTACGTCCTAGTTGTGGGACTTGTGAACCGTGGGTTTTAACTGAATGCGAAGATTGCGGAAAACGAGTTTGGAAACGTTCAGTGTTTTGTCAATTATATTGTGAGTTATGTTATAGAAAGGTGTTTTGGAACGTTGGTGCACTTGCTCGTATTTTGGTAATTACAGATCACGAATATTTGGGAATGCAAAGATATTATGCAGCTGAGGAAGATTTGTATAATCAAGTTGTAGAACATAACAAAGGATGTAATGTGATTGCATATGAATGCTCCTGACCGTTATTAGTGCCATATATATGGGAAGTTCTCCCTGAACAGTGGGAAAAGACTAAAGCAAAGTGTGCAAAACGATTCCAGTGGAAGTTTGTTATGCTGTTTTTAATGGTAATACGTATGTGACTATGTTAACTCAAGTAGAAGTAGATTCTTTAAAAAGGATAGTTTTGCAGAATTGTAAGGCTTTAGATATATTAACAGCTCAAGTAGACGGAGTATGTACTTTAATTAATGAATCTTGTAGTTATGTTGGTCAATCTAGGAAGACCTTGAAAGATGTTAAAGAATTTTGGAAGCATGCGAAAGTACTCCACGATGTCTATCAAAATGATAAAATTTCTTGGTTAGATGCCCTTCTTACATCTTGGGGTTTTAACGGTTGCCTTGCATCTCTGATTAAAGGTATGGGAATGATTTTAGTAGTAATCTTGACCATAGTTATGATTGTACCTTGTATTTTGGTACATATTCGTGGTATGACTGAAAAAACAGTAAAACAGCTTTGGCTTATTCAAGAAAAGAAAAGGGGGAGATGTGGATGATTTCTTGTTAGAGAAGGGACATATGCCTGCTCTGAATGAAAACATCTATGTGCAGCTGGCCATGTAGCAGGGGTAACTCCTGGTTACCTCTGCGCAGCCGACCGTGGAAAAGAAGTAACTCCCAGATAGCTAATGAAACAAGAATGCAGGCCTGGATGATAAGAAGGAGCTAAGATAAGGAGGTTGCTAAATTGGACTGTAAGTCTTGCTTGCTTACAAAAACCACACTTCAGGTTCTCACGAAACATATTAACCAATAGTATGCCTGTTGCTAAGTATATGTAACCAATCATAAATAGACATGTAATGTTAGAGCTGTAAGCCTGAAGTATATAAACTGTAACTGTGCCAACAATAAACAGCTTTTGTCTAATCATATTGATTTCTGCTGAGTCCATCGCGGCACCCCGGTAACTGTTTAAACTTTCTTTTAGCTTTCCTGGAGAGTAAAAAACCAACCAAGCAGAGAGAGAAATACACACAAGAAAATGCTCCTCTCTTACATGAAACAGCTCAGGGAGTTCACACTGAATCTTAGGAAACAGGTGGAAAAGTCCTTGCAACTATTTTTCCAGTTCACGCTGTGGAACAACACTGGCATCAGCCACCTTTGGTAAAACAGCAGAACTAGGTAACCATTCGCTTTTGACCTTAATGCCTTACAACCTCCAGCATCTTTCAGATATACTCTCACTCCCTCCTCTTCCTCTCATTTGATCCAGTCCCCTATTCCACATTCTCCACTTACCTCCATGTTATCTATCCATTTGCCTGCTACTGGACTCTTCAAAGCAACCAACTTTCTGCTGATATCTTCTCTTGTCCTTTCAAAACAACTTTTCCCTCCAAGCATACCACAGACAACCCTAATAAGTGGAGTATGGTGCAACAGTCCACCAGGAATTAATTAATTTCCAAGCTTTCCATGGCAAGAACTCTTCTCTTGGATTGAGCAGTACTGAATTCACCAACCATTCTTTAAATACCACAGCCCTTTTGACAAAGAATAGTAAAAAACTCTAACTGAAACATCAGCTGTCCATACTTCATAGGGAGCTTTGACTAAGGATGTAAAGCAGATGGAACCAGGATCTTTTTAGTGGGCTGAAGTTCTGGAATCTGATAGCTGTGGTTCAAGAGTAGGAAGCTTATCCTGGTTCTGGTCATCAAACTGTGGCTGAACAAAGAGCTCTGTGTTGCTCCGCATGATCTCCACATTGTTTGGCAGCATGGCTGTTTGAACCCCAGATGCCGTTTCTGAGTCCACAAGATAGCTCTGTGCTGTTTAGAAAGTTTTAAAACAAGTTTTCTGTGAAAAACTGTTCAAGGTCACAGGGAGACACATTACCAGGACTTGCATAAAACAAAATTGAAGTAATTCAACCAAATATTATTCATCCTCCACAGATCAAAAACTGAAATGGTATCACCACATGTCAGTGTTCCAAACTTTCTTCACCAAATCATCTCCCCAGTACCCACAGTTACAAACACGATCACAAATGATTCCTGGTATAAATCAACAAACTGGGTAGAGCACATATTTAAGCGCACAGAATCAAAGCAATTACAGATGCAGAGCCTCATTCTAACCTTGCTTCCAAAATTACACTGAACTTCCCTGACTTCTACTCCAGTTTCCACTGCCAATACGATATTGTCCTGGGTTCAGCTGTAGCAGTCATTTTTTTTCCTTCTTAGTAACTGGTGCAGTGCTGTGTTTTCAATTTTAGTCTGAGAACAGTGCTGACAACACACCAATGTTTTTAGTTGTTGCTAAATAATGTTTACTTCGATCAAGGATTTTTTAGTCTCATGCTCTGTCAGTGAGGCACAAGAAGCCAGGAGGAAGCAGACAGGACACCTGACCCAAAGTAGCCAAAGGCATATGCCATACCACAGCACATCATGCCCAGTATAGAAACTGGGGGCAGAATACCCGGAAGGGATAGATCACTGATCAGGTCGGACTGGGTATCAGTCGGCGGGTGGTGAGTGGTTGTATTCTCTTCCCTTGTTATTTCTCTTATCGTTATTATTATTGGTGGTAGCAGTAGTGGTTTTGTGTTATACCTTAGTTGCTGGACTGTTCTTATCTCAACCTGTGGGATTTACATTCTTTCCATTCTCCTCTCCATACCTGCAGGAGCAGGGGGTGAAAAAGGGAGATGGGAGGCAAGCGAGTGGCTGCATGGTTCTGAGTTACTGGCTGGGCTTAAACCACACACGTGGTGACGCAGGCCTGTAGTCCCAACTACTCAGGAGGCTGAGCCTGCTGGATCGCTTGAGCCCAGGAGTTCTGGGCAGCAGTGTGCTATGCTGAGCAGGCATCTGCACTAAGGAAGGCATATATATGGTGAGCCCCAGGGAGCTGGGATACACCAAGTTGACTAAGGAGGGGAGAAACGGCCCAGGTCGGAGATGGAGCAGGACAGAGCTCCCGGGCTGGTCAGTAAGGGGATCGCACCTGTGAATAGCCACTGCAGCACAGCCTGGACAACACTGAGAGACACAAGTTCCATATATCAACACACACACAAAAAGAGAGATATCAGTCCTTAGTCCATGGACCAATCCCTATAAAGCTGCTGAATTCATCCAGTCCATGATGTCAGGCTCCATCTCTTTTAACAGTCTTTCAGGGCAGGAGAGATGGTGTGTAGTGATGGACTGTTGCCTGCTGACAACACTGCTGAACTCACCTGGTTTCATCAAAGTTCATTCTTTGATGGGTTGAAGATCGGAGGAAAGCCAGGGTCAGTCACTGGTGACCAGAGGGTGGTTCTGCTGCTGCTGGCTTTTCCCATGACTTTATTCTCCAGTGATGATCATGACAGCACATATCTTTTCAAAGCCCAGAGGAATACAGATGGGCATCTAGATGATGGGCTATAAAAGTGTTATATAGCAGGAAACAGCATATAAATTAGACCATTGGCTGTTTTCACCCCAAATTAAATCCCCTTAAGGTACACACCAGACTTCCCCATCTTCCTTCATTACCCACCAAGAATATCCAGGTCCCAGAGCAAAAGCAAGCCCATGAGTGGGTTTGCCTTTACCTGAAGCAGGAATAACCCAGACTGTCTTCCCCAGCAAACTCTTTATGTGCACCAAAAAAACCTTATCCCCCTGCCTCAACAGTACGTAAAAGTTTTGACTGGGCTGGGCCAGCCCTCCTGGCAGATCCCCTCATGTTAACCAACCAGGTGGCTTTTGGTAAATGTGTATCCCAGTGTTTGAAAGTCCCACCACCCATTACTCTCAGTGTAGTTTTTAACAGCCCACTGTACTGTTTCATTTTCCCAGAGGCTGGTGCATGATAGGGGATGTGATATACCTACTCAATGCCATGTTCTTTGGCCCAAGTGTCTGTAAGGTTGTTCCAGAAATGAGTCCCAATGTCTGACTCAGATCTCTCTGGGGTGCTGTGTCATCACAAAATCTGTTTCTCAAGGCCCAGGATAGTGTTCTGGGCAGGGGCGTGAGGCACAGTGTATGTTTCCAGCCATCTGGTGGTTGCTTCCACCATGGTAAGCACATGGTACTTGCCTTGGCAGGTTGGTGGGAGTGTGATATAGTCAATGTGCCAGGCCTCTCCATATTTGTGATTCAGCCATCATCCTCCATACCAGAGGGGCTTTAAAAGCTTGGCTTCCTTAATTGCAGTACATTCCACAATCACGAATAACCTGGGCAACAGCAGCCATTGTTAAGTTCACCCCTCGATCATGAGCCCATCTGTATGTTGCATCTCTGCTCTGATGGCCTGGAGTGTCATGGGCCCACCAGGCCAAAAATAGTTCACACTTATGTTGCCAATCTAAGTCCATCTGAGCCACTTCAATCTTAGCAGCTTGATCCACCTGCTGGTTGTTCTGGTCTTCCTCAGTGGCCCGACTCTTGGGTACATGAGCATCTACGTACTATCACCACCAGGTTCTACACCCAGGCGGTGATATCTTGCGACAGTGCAGCAGCCCAGATGGGTTTACCTCTGTGTTGCCAGTTGCTCTGGGTCTGTTGCTGCAACCACCCCCACAGGGCATTTGCCACCATCCATTAGTCAGCAGGGAGATAAAGTACTGGCCATTTTTCTCGTTCAGCAATGTCCAAGGCCAGCTGGATGGCTTTCACCTCGGCAAACTGACTCGATTCACCCTCTCCTTCAGCAGTTTCTGTAACTCCTCATGAGGGACTCCATACAGCTACCTTCCATCTCCAGTGCTTTCCCACAGTATGGCAGGACCCATCAGCAAACAAGGCATATTGCTTTTCACTTTCTGTCAGTGTGTTATATGGTGGGGCCACTTTAGCATGCATCAACTCCTACTCTGGTGACACCTCAAAATTGTGCCCACTTGCCAGTCCATGATGACTTCCAGAATTCATGGATGTCCCGGGTTCAGCAGTAGCAGTCATTTTTCTCCTTCTTAGTAGCTGGTGCAGCATTGTGTTTTTGACTTTCGGCCTGGGAACAGCGCTGATAACACCGATGTTTATAGTTACTGCTTGGCAATGTTTTGGTTTGACCAAGGACTTTCTGAGCCTCATGCTCTGCCAGGGAGGAGGGGAAGCTGGGAGGAAGCAGAGACAGGACACCTGACCCAAACTGACCATAAGAGGTATTCCATGCCACATCACGTCATGTCCAGGATGTAGAAACGGAGGGCAGAGACCTGGAAGTGTTGGGGGGGTTGCTGCTGGGGGTTCGCTGCTTGGTCGGGCTTGGTATCGGGTGGTGAGCAGTTGTACTCTCTTTCCTTGTATTTCCCTTGTCATTACTATTATTGGTGGCAGCAGTAGTGGTTTGTGTTATACCTTAGTTACTAAACTGTTCTTATCTCAACCTGTGGGAGTTGCATTCTTTCGATTCTCCTCCCCGGGAGCTGTGGGGAAAAAAGAGGGGGGAGTGAGTGAACGAAGGGGGTGAGTTATAGTGGCTTAAACCACGACACTGGACAACTGGGATTTCCTATTTGTGCTCGTTGTATAATAAGTGCAACCCACTTACTCTATGTAGCATTGGTTGCAAGACATGTAGATGTCGTGGTTTAAGCCCAGCCGGAAACCCAGAACCATGCAGCCGCTCACTCAATCCCCCCTCCCCTTTCTTCCCCCTCACTCCCGGATGGATGGGGAGGAGAATCTAAAGAATGTGACTCCCACGGGTTGAGATAAGTACAGTCCAGTAACTAAGGTATAACACAAAAACACTACTGCTGCCAACAATAATAATAATGGTAAGGGAAATAACAAGGGAAGAGAATACAACCGCTCACCACCCACCGACCAATACCAAACTGACCCAAGCAGCAATCTAGCCCTTACGGGTAACCGCCCTCAGTTTATATACTGGGCATGACGTGCTGTGGTATGGAATACCTCGTTGGCTACTTTGGGTCAGGCATCCTGTCTCTGCTTCCTATCGATTTCCCCTCCTCCTTGGCAGTGCATGAGACTCAGAAAGTCCTTGGTCAGAGTAAACAGTACTTAGCAACAACTAAAAACACCAGAGTTATCAGCACTGTTCCCAGGCTGAAAGTCAAAACCACAGCACTGCACCAGCTACTAAGAAGGAGAAAAATTATTGCTACTGTTGAACCCAGGATAGTATCCACCCCTTATTCCATACCATTCACGTCATGCTCAGATCCCACATTTTTCAATATACCATCACCTTTGCCTTATATATATATATATATAAACATCCACACACACAAAGAAAGTGTTATCATTCCTTAGTGCATGGACCAATCCCTATAAAGCTGCTGACTTCATCCGGTCCATGATGTAGGGCTCCATCTCTTGTATCAGTCTTTCACTGCTTTCTTTGCTCATTCTTTGTTGGGAGGATGGTCGGAGGGAAGTCAGGGCCAGTTGCTGGTGACCTGAACACATTTAGTTGGTGGGCTATAAAAGTGCTACATAGCAGGCAACAGCATCATTTGAGAGTTCTGAAGGTTTTGTATGGCCTTTGGGTACCCTGGATACCTGCCTGCTGATTGTGATGGGAAACACCATGTTGGCACACATAGAGAGTGTGTTTTATCCACGACCATTTTGTCCGATCTCGAAAGTTAAGTAAAGTCGAGTTCGGGTCTGGTCTAGGGTTAGATGACGATACAGGAGGACCAAGAGATTTTCCCCGAGGCTGAATAGTCATGAGTGGCAGGGTGTGTGGGATAGTATGGGCAAGTATCTAGGCCAGTGGGCCCCTCCAGTGCTTTGGAACTTCACCACTGAACAAGTGCAAAATCCAGAAAAATTAGTAAACCACTGAAATGAGGTGTGTTGTCATCCTGATCATACCAGAGAGGGACAAATCATGGCAACGTGCTGGGGCTTGGCCTATGCTTCCAGAGCCCTGTTCAACACTATCCAGCACCTTCAAAAGGAAAAAAATGCCTCTGGATCTGACGGCAAAGCGACAGACAATGCAGGTACTCCAACTCCAAATACAGCAGCTACTCCACCCCCAGCGATAAGTACAGCAGCTACACAAACTCCGACCACCATAGACAGTGCAGCTACTGCACCTCTGAGCACAGGAAGCTACACCAACCCTAGTGACAAGTACAGCAGCTACCCAAACCCCAACAACAGATACTACAGACACTCAAACCACAGTGATAATCACTGCAGATAAAAGAGAGGACCAATTCGTGCCAGTATCGGTTGCCCCTGTATGCAAGGGGAAAAGCAAACAAGAGGCAAGAATGATGAAGAAAGATGAAGAACCAATGCACTTACTACACGGGACAGCATCTGATCAGGAGTTATTATTAAATGAATCAGAGGAAGAAGGAGAAGAGGCAACTTCTTGACCCCGGACTTCAATCGACCAACGGAATATGCGAAAAGATTTTACCCGTCAACCAGGGGAGCACATCATCACCTGGTTGCTCCGATGCTGGGACAATGGGGCTGACGGTCACGAACTAGAAGGTAGAGAAGCTAAGCAGATGGGATCATTTGCTAGGGAAGGGGGAATTGACAAAGCAATTGCAAAGGAGAAACAGTTCCTCAGCCTTTGGAGGTGGCTCTTGGCAGCTGTGAAAGAAAGGCTTCCATATAAGGACGATGTAATGAGTCGTTTGGCCAAGTGGACTATGCTAGAGAAGGCATCCAGTCTCTGAGGGAATTAGCCATTGTAGAGATGATCTATTGCAGGCTGAATGCTGGGAATGCACCCATAGATCCAGATGAAGTCGAATGTACACGACCCATGTGGTGGAAATTTACACGGAGTGCACCATCATCATAAGTCCGCTCATTGGCAGCAATAACCTGGCATGCCATAGCACCACCAACAGTGGATGAAATGATTTGTCAACTCCAAGAGTTCGAAGACAATCTCACCCCTTCCATCATTTCAGCTGTGGAAAAACTGTCTCAGGAGTTCAAACAATTGAGAGAAGATCTATCTGATCTATCCAGCTCCCCACGTGTACCAACCCATGTCTCAGCTATTAACAAAAGGCATCCCACTGCTTGAGAGAGAAGATATAGGAGGTACACACCACAGGCCACCCTATGGTTTTACCTGTGGGATCATAGAGAAGACATAAAAAAGAGGGATGGAAAACCCATGGCAGGGGAGTTGGAACTAGATTATCTTAAGGACTTTTCCATCCCTAACTATTCTATGATTCTATCTCTGGAGGAATAGGTACGTGAATTGAAGAAGAGAACAAAGGTCAAGGGTGATCAACCTATAAAAGCGGCGGCTGCAGTCTCTGGTGAGCAGGTTCCCAGATGGAGTGGAAGAGCTGATTTTACACCGGCTCCTGTGATAAAGAAGACTAATCCCGGCCTACAAGACTTAAGTGAACAATGTTGTGATCACTATTAGAGGGGCCCTTCCTCCAGCCAGGTGGAGGTAGGGGACAATCGGGTTTACTGGACTGTGTAAATCAGCTGGCCTGGCACATCAGTCCCACAGAAGTATAAGGCTCTAGTAGATACCGGTGCACAGTGTACCCTGACACCAACAAGCTGTCAAGGGGTGGAACCCATCTCTATCTTTGGAGTGACAGGAGGATCCCAAGAGTTGACTGTACTGGAGGCTGAAATCAGCCTGACTGGGAGGAAGTGGCAAAAGCACCCCATTGTGACTGGTCCAGAGGCTCCATGCATCCTTGGCATAGATTACCTCAGGAGAGGGTACTTCAAAGACCCAAAAGGGAACCAATGGGCTTTTCACATTGCTGCTTTGGAGACAGAGGAAACTGAGAAGCTGTCCACCTTGCCTGGTCTCTCAGAGGATCCTTCTGTTGTGGGGTTGCTGAAGGTCGAAGAACAACAAGTGCCAATCACGACCACACCAGTGCACCAGCAGCAATATCGCACCAACCGAGACTCCCTGATTCCCATTCATAAACTGATCCGTAGACAGGAGAGCCAAGGAGTGATCAGCAGGACCCACTCACCCTTTAATAGCCCCATATGGCCAGTGTGAAAGTCTAATGGAGAGTGGAGACTAACAGTAGACTATCATGGCCTGAATGAAGTCAAACCACCCTTGAGTGCTGCCATAACAGACATGCTATAACTTCATTATGAACTGGAGTCAAAGGCAGCCAAATGGGATGCAACAATTGATACTGCCAATGAATTTTTCCCAATTCCTTTGGCAGCAGAGTGCAGGACACATAGAATCATAAAATCATAGAATAGTTAGGGTTGGAAAGGACCTCAAGATCATCGAGTTCCAACAGTTTGCTTTTACTTGGAGGGGTGTCCAGGACACCTGGAACTGACTGCCCCAGGGGTGGAAACACAGCCCTACCATCTGCATGGACTAATCCAGACTGCACTGGAACAGGGGCAACCTCCAAAACACCTGCAATACATTGATGACATTATCATGTGGGGCGATGCAGCTGAAGAAGTCTTTGAGAAGGGGAGGGAAACCATCCAAATCCTGCTGAAAGCCGGTTTTGCCATAAAACAGAGTAAGGTCAAGGGACCTGCACAGGAGATTCAATTTTTGGGAATAAAATGGCAAGATGGACGTCACCAGATCCCCACAGATGTGATCAACAAGATAACAGCAATGTCTCCACCAACTAATAAGAAAGAAACGCAAGCTTCCTTGGGTGTGGTGCGGTTCTGGAGAATGCACATCCCGAATTACAGTTAGATTGGAAGCCTTCTCTATCATGTGACCTGGAAGAAGAAAGATATTAAATGGGGACCTGAGCAACAACAAGACATTGAGCAAATTAAATGAGAGATAGTTCATGCAGTAACACTTGGACCAGTCCGGACCAGGCCAGATGTAAAAGATGCACTCTACAGCGCAGCCAGGGAGAATGGTCCGACCTGGAGCCTCTGGCAGAAAGCTCCAGGGGAGACTTAAGGTCAACCCCTTGTACATTGGAGTCAGGGATACAGAGGATCTGAGGCCAGCTATACCCCAACTGAAAAAGAGACACTGACAGCCTACGAAGGGGTTCAAGCTCCTTCAGAAGTGACTGGCACTGAAGCACAGCATCTCCAAGCACCCCGGTTGCCCCTGATGGGCTGGATGTTCAAAGGCAAGGTCTCCTCTACACATCATGGAACCGATGATACATGGACTAAGTGGGCTGCACTAACTACACATCAAGCTTGAATAGGAAATCCCAGTCGTCCAGGAATTCTAGAAGTCATCATGGACTGATCAGAGGGCAATTATATTGGAATGTCACCAGAGGAGGAGGTGATGCATGCTGAAGAGGCCCCACCATATAACACACTGACAGAAAGTGAAAAGCAATATGCCTTGTTTGCTGATGGGTCCTGCCATACTGTGGGAAAGCACTGGAGATGGAAGGTAGCTGTATGGAGTCCCTCATGAGGAGTTACAGAAACTGCTGAAGGAGAGGGTGAATCGAGTCAGTTTGCCGAGGTGAAAGCCATCCAGCTGGCCTTGGACATTGCTGAACGAGAAAAATGGCCAGTACTTTATCTCCCTGCTGACTAATGGATGGTGGCAAATGCCCTGTGGGGGTGGTTGCAGCAACAGACCCAGAGCAACTGGCAACACAGAGGTAAACCCATCTGGGCTGCTGCACTGTCGCAAGATATCACCGCCTGGGTGTAGAACCTGGTGGTGATAGTACGTAGATGCTCATGTACCCAAGAGTCGGGCCACTGAGGAAGACCAGAACAACCAGCAGGTGGATCAAGCTGCTAAGATTGAAGTGGCTCAGATGGACTTAGATTGGCAACATAAGTGTGAACTATTTTTGGCCTGGTGGGCCCATGACACTCCAGGCCATCAGGGCAGAGATGCAACATACAGATGGGCTCATGATCGAGGGGTGAATTTAAAAATGGCTGCTGTTGCCCAGGTTATTCATGATTGTGGAATGTACTGCAATTAAGGAAGCCAAGCTTTTAAAGCCCCTCTGGTATGGAGGATGATGGCTGAATCACAAATATGGAGAGGCCTGGCACATTGACTATATCACACTCCCACCAACCTGCCAAGGCAAGTACCATGTGCTTACCATGGTGGAAGCAACCACCAGATGGCTGGAAACATACACTGTGCCCCACACCACTGCCCGCAACACTATCCTGGGCCTTGAGAAACAGATTTTTTGAGGATACGGCACCCCAGAGAGAACTGAGTCAGACAGTGGGACTCATTTCTGGAACAACCTTACAGACACTTGGGCCAAAGAACATGGCATTGAGTAGGTATATCACATCCCCTATCATGCACCAGCCTCTGGGAAAATGAAACAGTACAGTGGGCTGTTAAAAACTACACTGAGAGTAATGGGTGGTGGGACTTTCAAACATTGGGATACACATTTACCAAAAGCCACCTGGTTGGTCAACACCAGAGGATCTGCCAGGAGGGCTGGCCCAGCCCAGTCAGAACTTTTACATACTGTAGAGGGGGATAAAGTTCCTGTGGTGCACATAAAGAATTTGCTGGGGAAGACAGTCTGGGTTATTCCTTCTCCAGGTAAAGGCAAACCCACTCGTGGGATTGTTTTTGCTCAGGGACCCAGATATACTTGGTGAGTAATGCAGGAAGATGGGGAAGTCCAATATATACCTGAAGGGGATTTGATTTTAGGGGAAAACAGCCAATGAACTCAACTGTATGCTGTTGCCTGCTATGTAGCACTTTTATAGCCCACCAGCTAGATGTCTTCAGGTCACCAGCAACTGGCCCTGACTTCCCTCTGACCATCATCCCAACAAAGAATGAACTTTGACAAAACCAGACTGGCTCAGCAGTGACCAGATGAGTTCTGCGGTGTCATCAGTAGGCAACAGTCCAACACTGCACAGTTTCTCCTGCTCTGAAAGACTGTTACAAGAGATGGACTCCGACATCATGGACTGGATGAACTCAGCAGCTTTATAGGGACTTGTCCATGCACTAAGGAATGATAACACTTTCTTTGTGTGTGTGCGGGTGTGTGTATATATATATAAGGCAAAAGTGATGGTATATTGAAAAATGTGGGATCTGAGCATGACGTGAATGGTATGGAATAAGGGGTGGATACTATCCTGGGTTCAGCAGTAGCAATAATTTTTCTCCTTCTTAGTAGCTGGTGCAGTGTTGTGTTTTTGACTTTCAGCCTGGGAACAGTGCTGGTAACTCTGGTGTTTTTAGTTGTTGCTAAGTACTGTTTACTCTGACCAAGGACTTTCTGAGTCTCATGCACTGCCAGGGAAGAGGGGAAGTCAATAGGAAGCAGAGACAGGATGCCTGACCCAAAGTAGCCAACGAGGTATTCCATACCACAGCACATCATGCCCAGTATATAAACTGAGGGCGGTTACCCGTAAGGGCTAGATTGCTGCTTGGGTCAGTTTGGTATTGGTCGGTGGGTGGTGAGCGGTTGTATTCTCTTCCCTTGTTATTTCCCTTACCATTATTATTATTGTTGGCAGCAGTAGTGTTTTTGTGTTATACCTTAGTTACTGGACTGTACTTATCTCAACCCGTGGGAGTCACATTCTTTAGATTCTCCTCCCCATCCATCCGGGAGTGAGGGGGAAGAAAGGGGAGGGGGGATTGAGTGAGCGGCTGCATGGTTCTGGGTTTCCGGCTGGGCTTAAAGCATGACAGATACTTACAGGTGTGGATGATTTTCTTGATTGAAGTCTGTGGTGTGTCATCGTTAAATCAGGGAACATCAGCAACCTCTTCCTCACTCTAGTGGTTTTGCCAGCATTCTTCTTTCTTCAGTCAGATGTGGTCTTAAGAGAGATATCAGACAGATAATTAAAAGATCGTATTTTCATCACTAAAGATGACCCTTAGCATCAGGAGCATTCATCATCCATCCTCAAATAAAAATCTAAGTTAGCTAACATGAGACATCTTCCAAATTCCCAATGAGAAGTTGGGACAACAAAACACATTTGATTTTTTAACACTTTTGGACTGGAGACAATTCATAGTGATGCACCACCCTCATGGTGGACCAAAGCCTGGGGGTCTTGAGGGCACGGCCCATGGCCTCTCACTAGAACAACCCAAAAAGGAGGAACAGAACACAACCATAATGAGGTGCGAGGTTCTCAGGTCCCTGGCTATTTGGTGAGCGCGGAATTCAGAGGGTTCGAACCATTTTCTGCGTTTAAACGGACAAGGAGTGCCCTGTGCCCCCCGCCCCGCTGACCTCACTTCTCCCTCGCACCGACGGTAAGGGGCAGGCAGCGAGGCACAGCCAGACACACAGCAAATCTCCCTTCCCTCCCCTTCCCTTCATACCCTCTCCCCGGCCCCATCCACCACTTTAGCAGCCGCTCCAGCGAACGGACAAGGTGCCTCACGGAAGCAGGCGGAGCCTGGCGAAGGCGTAGAGTGGGACGGGTAATTCCGGCTCGGCGGCGTCGCTGCGTTTTGGTTCGCGTAGTTCCGGTGAGGCTGCGGTTGGCGATGTCGGCCGGAGGTGAGAGTTCGCGGTTGGCCTTGTGGGAGCTGTAGTTTGGCGGGTGTTTCCCCGCGTCCGTTCCACCCCACCCCGCCCCGCCATGCCGGGCTTCACCTGCTGCGTGCCGGGCTGCTACAACAACTCGCACCGCGACAAATCGCTGCACTTCTACACCTTCCCCAAGGACAAGGAGCTGCGGCGCCTCTGGCTGAAGAACGTCTCCCGGGCGGGCGTCAGCGGCTGTTTCAGCACCTTCCAGCCCACCACGGGCCACCGCGTCTGCAGCGAGCACTTCCAGGGCGGCCGCAAGTCCTACCTGATGCGGGTCCCCACCATCTTCCCGCTGCGCGGCGTCAACGAGCGCAAGGCGCAGCGGGGTGCCCGCCGCCCTCGCCCTGCCACCACCGCGCAGGGTCCCGCTGCTGCCGCGGTCCAGGTAGGGGGCGCGGCCGAGGACGCGAAGCCTATCGACCTGACGGTGCAGGTGGAGCTCGGGCCCGGGGCCACCACGGGGCCCAGCCACGGGAGGTTGCTCCCGCTGGCGGCGGTGGCGGGGGAGGAAGACACATTGGAGGGCGGCCCCCCGGACCACTCGTATTCGCTGTCGTCGGGCACCACGTCGGAGGAGCTGCTGAGGAAGCTGAACGAGCAGCGCGACATCATCGCGCTGCTGGAGGTGAAGATGAAGGAGATGAAGGGCAGCATCCGCCGCCTGCGCCTGGCCGAGGCCCAGCTCCGCGAGGAGATCCGCGAAAAGGACCGGCTGCTCCATGCCGCCAGCGCCGGGACCCGCAAGCACCACGGCCTCTGAGGCTGCCGGCGCCCGGCGCGGGGCTCTGCACCCCGGAGCCTCCGCCACCCTAGGGGAGGTGCCTGGGCAGAGCGGAGATGGGGCTGGCTGCGGCCCCCCCCCCCCCCGGCCCTCTCTGCCCGATACCTCCTGTTCCCCACCGAAGCAAACCCGCGCCATCGGATCCCCCTTCCTAGACGTGGCGGCCGCTGTCAGCTCAGTGCTGAGCCGCGTTACCGTTCCCTCCGCGTTACCGTTCCCCCACTGCGGGCGCCTGCCGGCCTCCCGTCAACACCGGGCCCATCCCTCCGTGCCGACAGCGGCAGAAAGCGCTTCCCCTTACGCGAATGGGACCCGTGTCACCACCAAGTGGAAGTAGGGTGTCAGTTTTCAGCAAATAACTCGCCCGTGTTAAGTGAGGAAGCAGCAACACTACCCTGGAGAAGGCGCGGCTGGTAGCGTGTTTGGCACCAAGCCCTTCACGGGAATGAACAAGGATGTCGTGTTTGGCCTCGCATAGCAGAGGCACAAAGAAAGCTTTAGAAACCCTCTCAGGGTCATGTATTTCTTCAGTAAATTACTGTTGCCATAAAAGACTGCTGTTTCTAGCGTGAAAGAATCCCGTAGGACTGCTCTTGTCCTACGTAGTTTCTGCTTTCTCTGCAGTGCACATGTATTTGTTACAGATGTCTCAATGCTCTCAACACTAGTAAGGATTATCTGGTACAAAGAGCCCAGTGGCATTTGACAGCTGTAGTTTTATCTCATCAGCTTAAAGACTTCTCATGTAATGGAGGCTTTGTAACACACTGGGGATTGAAATCCTTGGCTTTTGTTCAGGATGGAACAGAAGTGAAGCAAGTTTATCTGCTGTGGTTGCAAACCCTTGCTGTCTAATCCTAAACTAGTTGGCATGACTCATAATCTGTACATTAGGCAAGACCTTACTGAAACGAGCTTATGTGCTCTAAACTGAGATCTAAGAGTATTGTAACAAACCATGTGGAATGATTGTGTAGTTTCTGGTTCTAGCCAGCATTAGTCCCCTCGCTTTCAGCAACAGGAAACCAAATCAACATTGACTAGAAAGAGGGTGGCATGAGGGCAGCAAGGCCACTTGTTGGGCTTGAATACACACTGCTGGGTTAGCCAGTGGAACAGGTACCTCAGCACTTTGGAGGAGGGGGAGGAGGAGGGGGTATCCAGTGCACCTCTGTAGCTTGGTGACAGTGTGTACTTAGGGGGTATGGCTTTGGTCGCAGTGGGTGTTGGGAGCAAGTGCAGTTCACCACAGTGTGCCCATAATTGCACTGGAGGGAGGAATGCCCAGAAGGTCCCCTGGCTCTATGAGATCTTTCTCTTATGATCAGAGCATGTTACACTCACAAGGTCGGGACGCCAGTTTTGCTAAATTTTCTAGAGGTATTTTCTAAATATAAGAAGGTCTCTTTAGTTTGAAAATATTGTAAGCTTTGCAACTGTGGGTTTTTATCTGGCCAAACAAAAGGGCACAGTGAAATTTGGTCTAGTGATGGTGCAGCCCAGTCAGCTACAGTCATTGGTTGTCACAGCCTGCTATGTGATGCATGGCTAGTTTTTGTACCAAGTTGGATGGTCAACTGTAAGGATACTACACGTCTCTTTATGTACTAAGTATTTGCCATTATTTCATTTAAATTTATTTTCTCTGATCAGATATGTAGCTCTTCAGCTCCCTGATATCCTGATTTTCCCGTGAGTCAAGTAAAACAGCGCTGTTTTGGGTTAGTTGGTTGGTTTGGGTTGTTTTGGTTGGTTTGTAGGGAAAGCAGGTACCTGCTACACCATCTGATTTCACATATGTAATTAGTCCAGCAGATCTATATGCCTCCATCAGGACAACAGGCAGCACAACCTCTCTCCTCACAAGTGAGACTGGTTGCGTGTCCTAGCTTCTTGAGAACGTGTGTGGCGTAACACTCATGGTACTTTTTCTACCATTGGAATGCACTTCGGGATGTTCAGCCCTTTGGCCCTGCTGGACTGGTTAACTGCTGGACTCTTCAGCTTTTCCAGGTTACACTGAGGTGCTAACATGCTTAATTTTAATAAAGTATATTTTTTTTTGATAAGTTTCCTGTTTCCATGTTGCATGTGTGTGTGTATATATATATATATACACATATTTCTCAAAGGTTGGTGGCTGTGGCTTGTCTTTTGCAGTGTTTTTGTATTCCTCATGAACTCCACAGATGCAACACCATAAACAGCTTCACCTTCATGTAGGGTGAGGAAGAGGAGTTTGAAGTCTGTCAGTGCATTACTGCCTGCCTACACAGGGGTTGGAGATGGTTTGATGAGCAAATGGCTGTTGGGGCAGGGGAGCTCTAAACAGCCAGGAGGGATTTGAACTTCCCTGCAGTGCTTAGGTTGGAGGGACAGTGCCACTCACATCCTGTGAGGCAGCCTAGTGCAGGGAACAACTTTGACTTTCTAATTCTACTTCCCAAAGTTCCTAATGTCTGATTATTTTAGAGCTATGAGTCTCAAATAATTGTAATCTTAAAAAAAAAAAAAATCAGCTGTGCCTCAAACATCACATTTTTGGGTTGAACTGGGAATGCTGAATGAAGTTGCCTGACCAAACTGAACACTTTCCCCCATTTGCTGCTAAACCAAGGTAAGGAGCAGTCCTGGCAGTAAATTTAGAGGCTAATTCTGCAGGAAGGCACCTTACTGTGCTAACAAACTGTGTTATTGCTCAGTGCAAATGCTTTTTCTTCCTTTTCAACTCCTCACCATTCTGCATCCTGTATCTAACTGAGCCTGTTCCCTCATGGTATGTTTCCTCTACCAGCCTTTAATGTGGGTTGCCACATTCCTCTGTGTGTCTATTATCAAATGTTAGCCCTAAAAGGGGACTTGAATAATGTTTATTTGAAATGGCTTTTATGGTTCTAAGGGAAAACCTTAATTTCATGTTTATAACAGTCACTCCTGGAGATCAGTATAGCTCCCTTTCTGGGTCGTGTACCTATTTTTAAGGTTTTTTGTAGCCTTTAACCCAGAGAGTTAATAATTTTATTTTTACTTAAGATAATGCATTCTCACTCAGCATCAGGCTGTGGAGCTCAAGCACCAGCAACTGGTGTATTCTTTAAGTGTTGTGGTGCAAGTTCACCAGCTCAGCTTTCCAGTTACTGCAGAAATCTAGAAACAAAACTCCATCCACAGCACATCTGGCCATGCAGTCCTAAAATCCTGACAACATGGATGAGGATAATGCAGCCTGCCTGGAATAGGGAGAGCTATTAGCTAGGCTACCAGCTGGCCAGTGGGGTTTTCACCATCTGTAGAGGTTTTCTGGTTGTTCCTTCTGTAGTTTCCCAAGCTAGCTGACAAAATCACACCAGAACATCTAAAGGAGGGACAAAGTTGTTAAGTAATTCACAAGTCTTTTGCACATGCCCAAGCACAGAGCTCAATCAGCAGACACAGTGAGGAAGACTACTGAGAACCACCAGAGACCCCTTGACCACAACCAGCAAGGAAGCACATGGGTAATTAAAAGGCAAATATTATAATTCCAGGAAATCTAGTGAATATTTGTAAACAAATTGGTGGGCCCCTGGGTGACTCAGTCACTTGGGAGGATTTGATAAAGCGTTGTAACAAATTATACAGTATTACAGACTGGCTGCTGTCGTGGTTTAAGCCCAATCAGCCACGTAGTTCGCTCTCTCCTGGAACCCTAATGAATTGGTCAGGGGTACTCAAGAACCTATTTATAACTTCAATTGCATTATTCAGTTACAAGCGATCCTAGAAATCATTACCAATGAAACAGCCCATGCCCTTGATCTGTTGACAGATCAGGCCATGCAAATGCGGACGGCAATATTTCAACATTGCACGGTTTTCGACTACCTGCTAGCCATGGAAGGGTGAGTTTGTGACAAATCAAATTATTCTAATTGCTGCTTGAAAATTGATGAGAAAGGTAAAATAGTAAAATGAATCACATCCAGAATTCAAAAATTGGCTCATGTTCCTGTCCAAACCTGGAAAGGATGGAGTTTGACCCTTTTTCCTGGCTACCTGGAGGCCCGTGGGTTAAACAAATTTTATTGCTACGTGGCTTTGCTATGTTTTTATTTTTACCTTGTATTATTCCTTGTCTCGTTCAATTAATTCAGAGTGTTGTAACAAACATGCAATTTGTAACTATTGCCTCTCCTGATGGAACTAAGCAAATCAGATTAATATGTCCACAGAAACCATCAGCTGTAAAGATAGTTTAATCCATTGCTCTTTTAATTTCTTGGCCTCTTTTATACTATCTCTTTTCTGAAACCCCCTGGATCCAGAAAAATCTTTGAGACCCGGGGTGGTGTGAGAGACTGAACTGAAATCAGACTCCACCATCCATTGTCTCAAAGATTGGTGTGAGAAGCTGAGGTCCACTATTGTGGAGATGTAACGCACGGACTCCGTATGCAGTTGCAAGCAAAGACCTTTATTCACGTATCTCATGTTCTTTTATAACAAGCATTCTGTGCACGTGCTTTGTAACAATATATATGATTGGTTAATGTCTGCTGTCCACACGCCTCGAACTGGTTTTTGATTGGTTATTTTGTTCCCCTTCAGTTTGCTTTCCACTCCCCTTTTTCTCAAGGTCAGCCAACAGTACATTCAGGTCATCTAAGGCTGCCTGCTCATTCTCTACCTCCACACACTATCTCGAAGATGAATGTGAGGAGCTAAGACTCCACTATCCATTGTCTCAAGGATTTGTGTGAGGAACTGAGATCCATTATCTCAAGGATTGCTGACAGATGTGCAGTTGAAGAGCTGGCTGCAAGTGATCAACCATGAATGTGCAGTAGGTGACATTAAGAACAGGGGTACATCCCTGTCATGGGTTCAGCAGTAGCAGTCATTTTTCTCCTTCGTAGTAGCTGGTGCAGTGCTGTGTTTTCGACTTTTGGCCTGGGAACAGCGCTGATAACACCGATGTTTATAGTTACGGCTTAGAATGTTTTGGTCTGACCGAGGACTTTCTGAGTTTCATGCTCTGCCAGGGAGGAGGGGAAGCTGGGAGGAAGCAGAGACAGGACACCTGACCCAAACTGACCAAAGAGGTTATTCCATACCACAGCACGTCATGCCCAGGATGTAAAAACAGAGAGCAGAGACCCGGAAGGGGGTAGTGGGGTGCACTGCGGGGGTTCGCTGCTGGGTCAGGCTTGGTATCGGGTGGTGAGCAGTTGTATTCTCTTTCCTTGTATTTCCCTTGTCATTATTATTATTATTGGTAGCAGCAGTGGTTTGTGTTATACCTTAGTTACTAAACTGTTTTTATCTCAACCTGTGGGAGTTGCATTCTTTTGATTCTCCTCCCCATCCCCCCGGGACTGGGGGAAGAAAGAGTGGGGAGTGAGTGAACCAACTGCGTGAGGGGCTTAAACCACGACAATCCCCCTGACACATAATAAAAGGGGACAAAGGTAATTGCCGTGTGGCTGCTCGCAACCAAAGACAATGACTATGAACCCTCGGGATGCCGCTGGATCCATGGTAGTGACTATCTCTCTTCACTCTGAATTCCTGCTTAATTCCTATCCTTTTTTTCTGATCTGTCCTATTGCTATCTTTTTTATAATTGTCTTTTTATAATAAACAAACTGACCGATAGCAGTACTTGACCTTGCTTGTGTCTGAATTTCACTCTGGGGATCATGAACAAAATATTTCCAACACTGGGTTTTATCTAGTCGGACCTTGACACTGTTCCCAGCAGAAATGGTACAGTTCAAATGGGTGTGCTGGGCTGGCCCTGAGACTAGATGGGCAACTGCAAGTGCTGGTCCCACAACTCATCTGGGAGTCACTAGGCAGGAAAAGAGCAAAAATTATGTGCTGTTGTGTGTGTGGAGGTTGCCATCTCCTGACAGACTTTCACTGCTTATATCATCTCTGGTTATGTACTGATTTTCTGGTGGAATATGATTTAGGAATGTCTCTCACACAAGTAAAACATCCACAAACCCAGTTCTCTCCTTCTCAGGAACACCAATTTATCCTAAAGCCTAAAATTTCCAGGCTTGGGTTCTATGTTTGGAACTGACTCCACATCACGTTAGGTAGTATGAGGGACCCCAGGGGGTCCACACAAATCCTTCTCCTTTGTCTTTCCATATGAAAAATAAATGAGAAGTAGCTTTTTCTGTATATTCATAGCTTTGCATTGGTGTGTAATCAATCCAGTTCCTACACCTTCCTAGAGAAATCTGATGGGTCAGGCTCGCCATGCACAAACTGTTCACTCATGTAAGAGTGTCACAGATTCCACTATTTAAAAAATAGGCTTTGTTCATGACACAAATTCTTAAGCAGAGACCACAAAGAAATGCGATCAGGATGGTGCCAGTCATTCCACTGACATCTTTCCCCTGCCAGGGTGAAAAGACATCAGTAGCAGACACAACGTGCAGAGCACATGAATGCATCTAAGGACAGCAGTTGGAGATCTGAGAACATCATGATAAAGGCAATGGAAAAGCTCATCATTTCTTCCCAGGAATGAACCAGCACCTCAGTCAGAAAACAAGGGTGAAAGGGGAAGAAAATCACCACTATTGTTCAGCTACTCTTCACCTGGACTCAGCGGAGTAACAGCTACCTGTAGTCTCCATTTCCAGGCTACATAGGGCAAGAAACCATAAGATAGTGACCAACAGAGCATTGGCACACAGGTTTGCCTTTTTTTAATGGGAGAAACCTGTTGGAAGACATTATCTACCGGGCTTGCGCAAAGCATTTGACACTGTCCCACACGACATTCTTGTCTCTAAACTGGAGAGACATCAATTTAATGGATGGACCACTTGGTGGATAAAGAATTGGCTGGATGGCAGCCTACAAAGAGTTGTGGTCAACAGCTCAATGTCCAGCTGGAGAACAGTAACAAGTGGTGTCCCTCAGGGGTCAGTGTTGGGACCGGTCTTGTTCAACATCTTTGTTGATGACATGGACAGTGGGATTGATGCGCCCTCAGCAAGTTTGCCGATGACACCAAACTGTGTGGTTTGGCTGATACACATGAGGGAAGGGATGCCATACAGAGGGACCTTGACACGCTTGTGAGGTGGGCTGATGCCAACCTCTTGAAGTTCAACCAAGCCAAGTGCAAGGTCCTGCACCTGGGTCGGAGCAATCCCAGGCACAGCTACAGGTTGGACAGAGAAGAGATTCAGAGCAGCCCTGCAGAGAAGGACATGGGGGTGTTGGCTGATGAGAAAATGAACATGAGCCAGCTTCAATGTGCACTCACAGACCAGAAATCCAACCATATCCTGGGCTGCATCAAAAGAAGTGTGACCAGCAGGTCGAAGGAGGTGATCCTGCCCCTCTGCTCTCATGAGACACCACTTGGAGTATTGTGTGCAGTTCTGGTGTCCTCAACATAAAAAGGACATGGAACTGTTGGAACAAGTCCAGAGGAGGGCCACAAGGATGATCAGGGGGCTGGAGCACCTCTTGTATGAAGATAGGATGAGAAAGTTGGGGCTGTTCAGCCTGGAGAAGTGAAGGCTGCTATGAGATCTCCACGCATTCACAACTTCCTTGGGCAACCCATTCCAGTGCCTCACCACCCTCATAGTAAAGGACTACTTCCTTATATCTAACCCAAATCTCCCCTAAGTTTGAACCCATCACCCCTTGTCCTACCACTACAGTCCCCAATGAAGACTCCCTCCCCAGCATCCTTGTAGCCCCCTTCAGATACTGGAAGCTGCTATGAGGTCTCCATGCAGCCTTCTCTTCTCCAGGCTGGAGTCTCACAGAGGTGAAACGGACTGGTCTGTAGTTCCCTAGGTCTTCCGTTTTCCCCTTCTTGAAAATGGGGGTTATATTTCCCTTTTTCCAGTCATCAGGAACTTCACCTGCCTGCCATGATTTTTCAAATATGATGGACAGTGGCTTAGCAACTTCATTCACCAGCTCTTCCAGGACCCTCAGATGGATTTCATCAGGTCCCATGGACTTGTGCACATTCAGGTTCTTAAAATGATCTCAAACCTGATCCTCTCCTACAGTGGGCCTAGGGTCTTCATTCTCACAGTCCCTGCGTCTGCCTTCCAAGACTTGGGTGGTGTGGTCAGAGCATTTGCCAGTGAAGACTGAGGCAAAGAAGTCATTAAGAACCTCAGCCTTCTCCAAATCCAGGGTAGCCAGTTCTGATAGCTTCCAGAGAGGGCCCACATTGTCCCTAATCTGTCTTTTATTTGCTAAATACCTATAGAATCCCTTCCTGTTATCTTTCACATCCCTTGCCAGATTTAATTCTAAGTGGGCCTTAGCTTTCCTAACCTGGTCCCTAGCTTCCCAGACAACATCCCTGTATTCTTCCCAGGCCGCCTGACCTTGCTTCCACCTTTTATAAGCCTCTTTTTTCCTTCGAATTTTGCTCAGCAGCTCCTTATCCATCCAAGGAGGTCTCCTGGCCCTCCTGCTGCATTTCCTTCTAGTCGGGATGCAACACTCCTGAGCTTGTAGCAGGTGATCCTTGAATATCAACCAACACTCTTGGTCCTCCGTGCCCTCTAGGGCTTTATCCCATGGAACCTTACTAAGCAGGTTCCTGAGGAGGCCCAAGTCTGCTTTCTTGAAGTCCAGAGCAGGGACTGTACTGATAGGACAAGGGGTAATGGGTTAAAACTTAAACAGGGGAAGTTTAGATTGGATATAAGGAGGAAGTTCTTTACTGTAAGGGTGGTGAGGCACTGGAATGGGTTGTCCAGGGAAGTTGTGAATGCTCCATCCCTGGCAGTGTTCAAGGCCAGGTTGGACAGAGCCTTGGGTGACATGGTTTAGTGGGAGGTGTCTCTGCCCATGGCAGGGGGGTTGGAACTAGATGATATTAAGGTACTTTTCAACCCTAACTATCGTATGATTCTATGCCTTTCTCACTGCCCTAAGGATCTTGTACTCTACCATCTCATGATCGCTGCAGCCAAGGCTGCCCTGGAGCATCACATTTCCAACCAGCCCTTCCCTTTTGATGAGCACAAGGTCAAGCATGGCACCTCTCCTTGTCAGCTCCTCTATTACTTGCAGAAGGAAGTTATCTTCCACACAATTGAGGAACCTCCTAGATTGCTTGTGCCAGGCCATATTGTCCCTCCAACAGATATCAGGATGGTTGAATTCCCCCATGAGAACAAGGGCCTGCAAGCGTGAGGCTGTTCCTATCTGTCGCTTCATCCACAGAGTCCTCTTGATCAGGCTGTCTGTAAAAGATCCCCACAATAATGTCTCCCATCGCTGTTCTCCCTTTGTCCCTGACCCACAAACTCTGTTGACTGATCACCTGTCCCCAGACAGAGTTCCATACTCTCCAGCCTATCGCTGACACAAATAGCAACTCCCCCTCCCATCTGCCTGGCCTGTCTTTCCTAAAGAGCCTGTAACCTTCCATTCCAACACTCCAATTATAGGAGCCATCCCACCATGTGTCCTGGGTTCAGCAGTAGCAGTCATTTTTCTCCTTCTCGGTAGCTGGTGAGGCACTGTGTTTTTGATTTTGGGCCTGGGAACAGTGCTGATAACACCAGTGTTTTCAGTTACTGCTTGGTGATGTTTAGGCTGGCCAAGGACTTTGTGAGTCTCATGCTCTGCCAGGAAGGAAGGGAAGCCGGGAGGAAGGAGAGACAGGGCACCTGACCCAGACTAACCAAAGAGGTTATCCCATACCACAGCACGTCACGTCCAGGATGTAGAAACAGAGAGCAGAGACCCAGAAGGGTGGTGAGGGTTCACTGCTTGGTCGGGCTTGATATTGGGTGGTGAGCTATTGTATTCTTTTCCCTTGTATTTTCTCTTGTCATTATTATTATTGGTGGCAGCAGCAGTGGTTTGTGTTATACCTTAGTTACTAAACTGTTCTTATCTCAACCTGTGGGAGTTGCATTCTTTCGATTCTCCTTCCCATCCCTCCAGGAGCAGAAGGAAGAAAGAGTGGGGAGTGAGAGAGCGACTGTGCGAGTTTATAGAGACTTAAACCACGACACCATGTTTCTGTGATGCCAATGACATCATATCCCTGTAGCCGTGCACACATCCCTAATTCCTCTTGCTTATTCCCCATAGTACAGGTGTTTGTATAGAGGCATCTGAGCCGAGCTCCAAATAAAGCCAACTCATTGGCTTGAGCAGCTGAAATATCTCTTCGTCACTCCAAGCATTTATTACAGGTGTTGGCAAGTGACTGGAAGTGTTGAGATGGGTCCAAGCCCCCCCTCCCCCAACACATCTAGTTTAAAGCTGCCTTTAGGCACTGGAGCTGGACTAAACTCTCCTGTTATAGGAGCCTTCGCCAGGCTGAACCAACCCAGCTCTCTCAGCCTGGCTCCAGAGCAGAGCTGCTCCAGCCGTTGCAGCAGCTCCGTGGCTTCCTCTGGTCTCGCTCCAACAGCTCCACGTCCTTCTTGTGCTGTTACCCCAGAGCTGGACGCAGGACTGCAGGTGGGGGGCTCCTCAGAGGGCAGTAGAAGGGGAGAATCGCACAGATCTGTAGCTCTGGCTGCGTCTCATTTTCTCCTTCCTCGCTCGGGGCACACTGCCCTCAGAGCTTCGCTGTCCGGGGTGACATCCCGTCCCGGTTACAGGTCCGGTACAGCTGTAGCGAGAACCCAGGCCTAGGGCGGACTGAGGGTCCCATCAACTCCTCAGGGCCGCGACCCTTCTGCCGCCGGCTCGCGAGAAAACTGGACACGGCTTAGCCGCCCAGGGAAAGCTGAGTAGTAACAGGATAGGCGGGATCGCTGGGTTTGCCCAGCAGTGGCCCCAGACAATGACGGAGAGCTCAAAATGGACCCTACTGAGGCGAGAGAAACCGCCCTCCTTTACCTTCACCTCCCCCTCCGTGTTCTGCCACTATCACACAGTGCTTCTCAATACCATCTTGCGAGCCCAGCACCACGAAACCCCCATTCCTTCATTCAAATGAGCCACCGCGGGCGGCGGCGCAGAGCACACCGGAAGTTGTAGTCCTTTACGTTCCCCTTATAGCGCTCTCCGGCGGTCGGCGGGACTTGTCCCGGTGTGCCTTGGGGCGAGGAATAGAACGTGGTTGAGAGAGGCTGAAGGTGTTTGCGTCACACAGTGTTACTGCCGCCATAGTGGGATCTGCAGGGTGAGTGCGGGATGGTGGGATCGTGGACCGGCTTTCTCTCAGGTCTGCCGCCGACCGTTGCATGGCGCTGCCCCACCCCGCGCTCGTTGTCTGCGGCTCCTCCGCGGACTAGGCTGCATCCGGTGGCTGTATCCGCCCTGACCTTCTCCGTCTTTGAGACGCCGGCAGCGCAGTCCCGGAGGAGCAGCGGCCAGCGCCCGCGCTTAACGGCTGAGAGAGCGGCTCTGCCTGAGGCTGAGGGGTCCGGGCGCGGTCCCACGGGCGGTGGTGGTAGGCCTCTGTCTCGGCTCCTCCGGTAAGAGCGAGGGGTCTCGGTTCTGAGGGCGTAGCTCTGGGTGGCTGGGAGGTGACGGCTGTTCCTCTGTCCCGCCAAAGTATCAGCACTGCCTGGGAGAGTGGCGGTCTGAGGTACCGGGAGATTTCCTCGGTGCTCGCCGGTGCTTCCACCTCGTTTTGCGAAAGCCAAAACTATGTCTGTGAGTTGTTGTGTGGGGGGCTCTCAGAGCTGATTTGTGTAGCCGAAATCTGCACTGGAGTGTGCTTCGAGTGTTCTTGATGCTCTTGCTGTATTATTACTTGCCAGGAGCTTGTGCCAGAATTGAAGTCGTAGAATCGCTTTGTCACATCGGAAATGTGGTGTTCATGCTTCCTTGGAGGAAAGCTACCAAAAGTACATGTGTTCAGAGACTTGCTGCAGCTGGGTGGGTTTTTTGAGTTGCCAGTTTTCAGTGTGATTCTACAAGAAGTTTGGGGTTATTTTTTCTTCCATCTCTTTAGATGTTGTCACCCTTTTAGCTTTAAAAACAATCAAAACCTACAGTAATTTATAGTAGCAAGGAGCATATGTTATGTTTTGTTAACATGGGACATCTTTCTGGAGGCATTAAGTCCCCAAGATGCTGTTCTTGCAATTCCTATTTAACTTCCTGTCAAAGGCAGGCTGCGATAATTTGTCAGTTGGTTCTCATTTGAAGTCCAACGCTTCCAGTGTTAATGTGTCTTTTAGAGCTGTATTTATGGCATACGCAGTGTTGCAGTAAATTGGAACAAAGTCCAGGTAAACGCTTGAATAGGAATGGGGTGCAGGACTGTTACTTGAAAGTTAATCTGATTCCTTAATTAGCTGCTTTCTCAAGTTGATACTCTTTTTAATTTTTATTGGTGTTCAGGCAATGCTTTCTGTCTGGTGACTTTAAGTTTTCTTTTAGTAGAGGCAAAAACAGGAATTTCACAGATCTCCACATAGAAGTACATACCATAGATAATATCATTGCCAGTGAAACACTTCATCTAATTTAAAGTACAGTGATATTTTAGCTTGCTTTTGGACTATTCAGCTGTTTTCCCACTGGGGTCCTAATTATTATCTCAAGTGCTTATCAAAGATTGTAAGCTATTTGGTAGATGAAATAGATTTGCTTTAACAACCATGTTCAGTTCTTTAGAACAGTGTGAATGGGAACAACTTTCTGTAGTTCTCTGCTGGGATTTATTTTTGTCTCTCTCCTTAGTGGAGTTATCTAGTTAGTGATGGTGTAGAGTATGTTTTGTGTAAGGATTATGATATATACTAATAGCTGGTAACATTCTAAGTATGATTACTTTCAGTTGTTCTAAACCTCCTGGGTATTGTGGCTTCACAGACAGTTTAGATATTCATATTTGTGTGCATATGTACCATGTTTCTGGAATCAGGATTGTTGTATGTTGCAAGGAGAGGAAAGGAAGCAAAGGAGGAGAGAAAATGTGTGGGCTTGGAAGTGTAAGACAGGTAGATATGTTCAGAAAAGTTCTGGTGACTTTCCCAGGTGTTTCTTGGAAATTTGGAGCTCAACCAAAGACCTGATACCAGTTGTATGGAGGTGAGGTACAAATAGCCTTGCTTACACACATGAAAAGCTTACGGATCATAAAGGATATTGGAGAAAGCTTTCTATGTTTGGAATGATGCCAATCAGTAATAGAGGAATGCTGGGGCTAAACCTAGAATTATGGGGCAATATAATGTGAAATAGCAATGTTATTTTGGTCCTCTTGTATTTAGCACTGCATGAGGGTACCCAGAGTTATGTTTTTAGGGATGATTACCTTTGTGCTATCTTCATAGAATCATAGAATGATTAGGATTGGGAGGGACCTTAAAGATCATCTAGTTCATCTAATTCAGGGCTGTTATTTACACAACTGGCTGCC
Source organism: Amazona ochrocephala (assembly GCA_039720435.1). Lineage (NCBI taxonomy): Eukaryota > Metazoa > Chordata > Aves > Psittaciformes > Psittacidae > Amazona > Amazona ochrocephala. The sequence goes on from CM077908.1 coordinate 20,468,235, forward strand.
TCCATGAACATACAACACTGTTTGTTTTCAAATGTTCTGAACTTCAATTGTGAACCACAAGAAAAATTTCAAGGGTCAGATTGCAGTTGTTGGTAGAAGTTCTAGTTAGAATGAAAATTAACACAGTGTTATTTTCCTACTGAGTTCATGAACAAACCTGGTTAAGTTTGATTTGATAGAGAAGAACATATAACTGAAATTTGGTGCCTTTGCTTCTATAACAAGAAAAAATAAGGAGCTGATTTTTTGTTAACTGGAAACGGTTGTCATGATACAGATAGGTAGAACTGTCTTCTGCTGTTTCTTGGAGATTTAATGTTATGTTACAGTGCCTATAAGGTGAAGAAAAATGCAGTGCAGCAGTTCTCTCCAATTCCCCCATGTCTCCTCTGTTACTTTTAAACTGAGCTGTCTTGGGTTCATCCTGGGGAAAAGAAATTGAAACTTGAATTCAGTTTTTGGCTTGCATAAAGAATACTGGGGGGGGGAGGGGGGAATGGCAGATGTGTCGCATCGTTAACATTATGTTTTCCTTTCCAATTATGTGTAATAGATATCTCTATATTTGAAAATCACTTTGATGCTTTGTGACTCTACTGGGCTGTCAGGTTGCAGACAGGACAAGCATCAAGCTGTAGTCACAGCAAAAGCTTTTCCAGAGTCCTCTCCATGTGTTTTGTTTACTAGTGGCCTTGTACCTGTTGACATCTATAACAAAAAAAAAATACCTCAGGTTGGCATAATTCCTGCATTAATTTCTTTTAATGAAGTTGAAGTAGAGGAATAAAAAGAAAAGGGGAAGTCAATTTATTTTCTGTATTTTTTCAATGAAACAGATTGTACCTTGTCAATCTTCCTTTCTTTCCCTTTCCATCCTTCTACTGTTCACGTATATAGACATAAGTATTTTTAGATCTGAAAGCATATTTAGAATAATATAATTTCTTGTACAATGCAACCCATAGCAATTATTTGGTGAAGGTCTCTGTTGGAATCAGTAATTTCTGATGGTCCTGGAGCAGTAATTTTCAGATTAACCTCCATAGATTGGTCAGCTGCTGTGGAGATGATAGCGAAGGTACCTAGGAGAAGCACTTCTTTCTTTCAGCCTCTGAATGCCTGAATTTGCTTCTCAATGGGAAATTTCAGAGGTTTTTAAATGGAAAAAGGTCGACCACTGAATTAGCATTTGTCAGAAAAGTGCAGTGTATTTAAGGTAAATAACTGATGGTTCGTGATGTCCCTGAGTAAGTTGCAGTATTCCATCATCCCTATGTTAATGTACCTGATGCCTGGTCTTGGGCTTGCTTAGCCTGTGGTAGAGAAGGCTTGAGTGGTGCTTAGGTGTAGCCTCTGATACCTGTCAGCCATTATCAGGAGAATGGAGCCAGGCTTTTCGGAGGGATGCTGGGTGGAGGGATAGGAGACAAGGGGCATGACTTGGAACAGGAGGGATGTGGGAGAGCTGCCCTCTGCATGAGGACAGTCAAGCATTGGAAAAGATTGCCCACAGAGGTTATGTAGTCTCCATCATCAAGAGGTTTTTGGGATCAAGGTGTGGATAAAGGCATGGTCAATCTCGTCTGATCTCTTAGCTGACCCTGCTTTGAGCTGGAGGAGGTACCTTACAACCTGAATTATTCTGTGATAATTTGCATGTTTTCTTCTGTTGAGAGTGTGTGCCTTTGCTAAAGGAAGGTGACCTGTTATCAGGTGATTCTGGGTGTAGTTGAATAGACTGTTTGAATCATAGAATCAACTAGGTTGGAAAAGACCTTTAAGATCAAGTCCAACCGTTCCCCAGCACTGCTAAGGCCACCACTAAACCACATCACTGAGGGTCTCGTCTACATGGTTTGTGAACACTTCCAGGGATGGTGACACCACCACTACCCTGGGCAGCCTGTTCCAATGCCTGAGCACCCTTTTGGGAAGGAATTGTTCCTAATCTCCATCTAAACCTCCCCTAGTGCAGTTTGAGGCTGTTTCCTCTTGTCCTGTCACTTCTTGCTTGGGAGAAGAGACTGACCCCACCTCACTCCATCTTCCTTTCAGATAATTGTAGAGAGCAATAAGGTCCTCCCTGAGCCTTCTCTTCTCCAGACTAAGCAATCCCAGGTGCCTCAGCCGTTCCTCATCACACTTGTGTTCCAGGCCCTTCACCAGCTCTGTTGCCCTTCTCTGGCCCCACTCCAGCACCTCAATGTCTCTTGTGAGGGGCCCAGAACTGTACACAGGATTCGATGTGTGGCCTCACCAGTGCCCAGTACAGGGGGATGATCCTGCCCTTTTTGTAGAGAGTTGTCATATTGGCCAACCTCCGATCCTCTGGGACTTGCCCGCTATACCAGGACTGCTGATAGATGATGGAGGGTGGTTTGGCAAGATCCTCTGCCAGCTCCTTCACTCCTGGGTGGAACCCATCTGGCCCCATAGACTTGTGTACATCTAAGTGGAGCAGGAGGTCACTCACCATTTCTTCTTGGATTACGGGGACTTCAGTCAGTTCTGTCATCCAGCTCAGGGAACTGAGTGCCCTGAGGATGCTGGTGTGACTATTAAAGGCTGGATTAAGTGGTCCTGTGATGCTTGTCCCATTGTGTTTCTAGAAGTGTGTGCAGGAGATGCTCCTATTCAGTTTTAGTGGCAATAGAAATGAGTGAAGTAAAAATAGTCTAAAACATGTTTGCCGTTTTGCTTTTTCATTTTTTTTATTGCAGTCTGAAGTCTGCTTGTTCTTTTTAACCTAAGTGATCAAAAATACCTGGTAGAAATTGGATGAATAATAGGAACTGAAGCAACTTGAGAGCTCTTTCGTTGTCCCTATTTACTCTTGTTAATCAGTAGTGAAGGTTGCAGCAACTGATGGTCTAAATTGTGTTTGCTATGGATTCACATGTACCCCTGGACCAACAACACCAATTTAAGGAGGGTATTGGTCCTGATTTTCAAACTTTCCAGAAAATAGCTTAAATTCAATCTTAAGAGTTTAACTTCGGTGCAGTGGTGTATAGGGCCAGCTTGAATATCCAGGGAGTGTGGTTTATTAATGTTCTGATTACTTATGGAATAAGTGTAGTCATAACTGGATAGTAAATACTTTAGTTTTTTTTATTTCCTCTACTAGCATGTTAGAATGTATTGGTTTGAGGCTTTTTCCTCTTTAAATTCAGTTGTTTGTTTCTTGGTGTTCTGCAGATCAGCAAGTCTTTACTGATCTTATTTGCCCATGATGGTTGTTCATGGATTCTTTGAATCCAGCTTGCTTTTTAAATGTGGCCATCTCTGGGAGACCACCTTTGTTTTCTCTACCACTTTACATTATACTTTACTACTGCTCGTATTAGTTTTTGTTGACTTCTTTAAGGACTCTTTAGAAGTGCAGGTCTGCCATGGTTGTATTCAAAAATACTTAATTTTTTATGACTTAATTTTAAAGCTTGATTGCGTCCAGGTCTGATAATGCAGCAAACATAACTGCTGGTTGAAACAATTATTGGGTCTTTCTCCATATTGCAGAGATGTGCTGATATCTCACATGCTCCAGATGTCACTGGTGCTTACATGTTCCAGGGAAAGCCATCTGTCTATTGGCAGCCAACTCTTTCTACTTGGCCAGGTGAAAAAGTGGCTTTTCCTTAGGTTACACCTCTGTGTAGCTCTGATGTAACTTTAACAGAAGGATGGACTTTGTGCTGCAGTGTGCTGATAGAGAATTTCTCCAGGTTGTTCTGTGGTCCCTTGTTTGTGAAGGAGGCAGTGGGAAGAGGTTTCATCCAGGCCTTTTGCAGAAATGGGTCTTAGAAGGACTGTGTTCCCCTTTAGGAGTTACAGGCAGTCTTGGTGTGTTTGTGCTGATCTCTCATGACCAGAGTTATAGCAGAGAAGGGAGAGGGATGAGTGTAGATAAGAACTCCTAAACTGGGTCAAGCCATGGTAAAGATTCTGTGGACAGAATACCTGCTGTCTGAGGCCCTGGTCTAATTCAAGGTCACTCATGGCCCATGTGAAGGCTTCATTCTCTTCTAGTCTTCTGCTGTTTCATACCTTGATGCATCTTCCTCCTTGGTGCTACTGCTCTCTGAGTCATGCCGCTTCCCATGGTATTGATGCCATCTGCCATGTGTCGAAGCAGATGAGGGGGAGCTTAATTCAGGCAGTTGTCTCCCTCCTGGACCAGTATGGCTGGTGGCACAGGACAAGCTGGAGGAACTTATGAGGGAGTGGGGAGAGAGGCTTTGGGGCGTAGTGTCACCTTGGATGATTTGGCAAGGTTGAATAGCAGCAGAAGCACTGGGCAATATGGACTCTGTGGGCAGGGCTGCTGGGATTGTGGGGCTGTGGAAACCAGTTGATGTTGAGAATCTGTAACTGTGCATAGGAAAGCATGGTGTGCTAGGAAACTGGGAAGTTCTGTGTGGTGTAGGGCATGAATTTCCTCTCCTGTGCTGCAGGATGCTGGCCATGAGAGCTTTGCTGTGCATGCAGGGATGCTGTGTACCCCAAGGCATTGTGCAGCAGTGGCAGTGCCAGACCAAGGGATGGGCATGGGATGAAGATATTTGGGATACCATGGTACCTTGTAGGGTGAGGTTTGTAGGAAGGTGTGGTCAGAGATATGTGGAGGGCTTTACCCTTGAGGATATCAGTGTGTGGCCTGGCAAAGGTATTGGAAAATATGATTTAGATGCCACTGTGGAACAGTCCCCTGAGGAACAGTGATCCCAGTTCTGCAGTATCAGTGTGTACCTGTTGAAGAGATGGTTGCTGGAAGCTGCAGTTTTTGTGCACTGGACTGTGTTTCAGCTCGAACACTGACTGCTGGGTGGTATTTGAGGCGGGGATAAATGCATTAATATGAACAGATTCTGGGAAATCGAGTAATGTTAATTGAAGTGTTACACTCTGATGTTAGCTCAGCTTTGCTACTGTGCTTATGCATAAAAGCTGTTAATCAAATGGACTGTGATGTTCTGAAGCGGATTTGATGAAGTAGCTTAGAAGTGTGTTGTGGTTTAAGCCCAGAACTATGCAGCTGCTCTCTCACTCCCACACTTCTTCCTCCCTGCTCCAGGAGGGATGGGGAGGAGAATTGAAAGAATATAAGTACCATGGGATGAGACAAGAACAGTCCAGTAACTAAAGTATAATACAAAACTACAACTGCTACCACCAATAATAATAATAAGGGAAGAGAATACAACCCCTCACCACCTGCTGACTAATACCCAGCCTGACCTGAGCAGTGATCTAGCCCTTCCGGGTAACTTCCCCCAGTTTCTATACTGGGCATGACGTACTGTGGTATGGAATACCCCTTCAGCTACTTTGGGTCAGGTGTCCTGTCTCTGCTCCATGTTGACTTCCCCTCCTCCCTGGCAGAGCATGAGACTCAGAAAGTCCTTGGTCAGAGTAAATATTACTTAGCAACAACTAAAAACATCTGTGTTACCAGCACTGTTCCCAGGCTGAAAGTCAAAACCATAGCACTTGCACCAGCTACTAAGATGGAGAAAAATGACTGCTACTGCTGAACCCAGGACAGTATCCACCCCTTATTCCATACCATTCACATCATGCTCAGATCCCACATTTTTTAATATACCATCACTCTTGTATCATATATACACACACACACAGAGACCATTCCTTAGTGCATGGACCAATCCCTATAATTCTGCTGACCTTATCTGGTCCATGATGTGGGGCTCCATCTCTTGTAACAGTCTTTCAGAGCAGGGGAGGCTGTGTGCAGTGTTGGATTGTTGCCTGCTGATCATACCGTGGAACTTGTCAGGTCACTGCTGAGCCAGTCTGGTTTTGTCAAAGTTCATTCTTTGTTGGGATGATGGTCAGAGGGAAGTCAGGGCCAGTTGCTGGTGACCTGAAGACATCTAGTTGGTGGGCTATAGAAGTGCTACATAGCAGGCAACAGCATACAATTGAGTTCATTGGCTGTTTTCCCCTAAAATCAAATCCCCTTCAGGTATATATTGGACTTCCCCATCTTCCTGCATTACTCACCAAGTATATCTGGGTCCCTGAGCAAAAACAATCCCACGAGTGGGTTTGCCTTTACCTGGAGAAGGAATAACCCAGACTGTCTTCCCAAGCAAATTCTTTATGTGCACCACAGGAACTTTATCCCCCTCTACAGTATGTAAAAGTTCTGACTGGGCTGGGCCAGCCCTCCTGGCAGATCCTCTGGTGTTGACCAACCAGGTGGCTTTTGGTAAATGTGTATCCCAATGTTTGAAAGTCCCACCACCCATTACTCTCAGTGTAGTTTTTAACAGCCCATTGTACTGTTTCATTTTCCCAGAGGCTGGTGCATGAAAAGGGGCTGTGATATACCCACTCAATGCCATGCTCTTTGGATCAAGTGTCTATAAGGTTGTTCCAGAAATGAGTCCCATTGTCTGACACAGTTCTTTCTGGGGTGCCATGTCACCACAAGATTTGTTTCTCAAGGCCCAGGATAGTGTTGCGGGCAGTGGTGTGGGGCACAGTGTATGTTTCCAGCCATCTGGTGGTTGCTTCCACCATGGTAAGCACATGGTACTTGCCTTGGCAGGTTGGTGGGAGTGTGATATAGTCAATGTGTCAGGCCTCTCCATATTTGTGATTCAGCCATTGTCCTCCATACCAAAGAGGCTTAACTTCTTGGCTTGCTTAATTGCAGCACTTTTCCCAATTGTGAATGACCTGGGCAATAGTGTCCTTTAAGTCCCCCCGTCGATCATGGGCCCGTCTGTGTTTCATCTCTGCCCTGATGACCTGAAGTGTCATGGGCCCACCGGGCCAAAAATAATTCACCCTTATGTTGCCAATCTAAGTCCATCTGAGCCACTTCATTCTTAGCAGCTTGATCCACTTGTTGGTTGTTCTGGTGTTCCTCAGTGGCCCGACTCTTGGGTACATGAGCATCTGTCTATGTGGCATACCTTCATCACTAGGTTCTGCACCCGGGCAGCAATATCTTGCGACAGTGCAGCAGCCCAGGTGGATTTACTTCTGCATTGGCAGTTGCTCTGCTTCCATTGCTGCAACCATCCCCACAGGGCATTTGCCACCATCCATTAGTCAGCAGGGAGATAAAGTACTGGCAATTTTTCTTGTTCAGCAATGTCCAAGACAGCTGCCTTCCCTCTGCAACGCTTTCCCACAATATGGCAGGACCCATCAGTAAACAAGGCATATTGCTTCTCGCTTCCTGACAGTTTATTATATGATGGGGCCTCTTCAACACACATCACCTCCTCCTCTGGTGACATTCCAAATCTTTGCCCTCTGGCTGGTCCATGATGACTTCTAGAATTCCTGGATGACTGGGATTTCCTATTCCAGGTTGTGTAATTATTGCTGCCTATTTACTCCATGTAGCATCTGTTGTATGATGTGCAGAGGAGACCCTGCCTTTGAACATCCAGCCCAGCACGGGCAACAGGGGTGCCAGTAGGAGCTGTGCTTCAGTGCCAGTCACTTCTGAAGCAGCTCAAACCCCTTTGTAGGCTGCCAGTATCTCTTTTTCAGTTGGAGTATAGCCTGCCTTATATCCTCTGTATCCCCGACTCCAAAAGCCAAGGGGTTGACCTTGAGTCTCCCCTGGAGCTTTCTGCCAATCTCCAGGTAGGGCCATTCTCCCTGGCTGCAGTGTAGATTACACTTTTCAGGTCTGGCCTGGTCTGGACTGGTCCAAGGGCTACTGCATGAACTCTCATGTAATTTGTTCAAAGGCTTTGTTGTTTCTCAGGGCCCCATTTGAAAACTGACTGCTATTGCTGAAGCTATGACAAAGTGACAAAGAAAGTTAATTAGCTTAAGGAAGCTTTTTTCTTTTCCATGAGGAATTAAGGTGGAATATTCTATAAAACTATAGTTTTGGTTTTTTGCTCATCCAGTTGCAACCCCCTGCCATGGGCAGGGACACCTTCCACTAGACCAGGTTGCCCTGTCCATCCCATTTAAAAATGGAATAGGTATGTTTAGCGTATCTTTGACCTCATCCTTAAATAAAATTAAGTTTCTAAGGTGTACTTGAGAGCTAGCATTCAGACAGCATTAGTTAAAGGTCAAAACTCACAGCATGCTTTTGGGGTGCACTGTCCCATCAAAGCTCCTCCTGCTGAGCCTCTTTCACAGGCTGCAGAGCATCCCTTTCTCAACATGAACAACCACTTTGTCTGGTCTCTATGCTGTCATGGACTCTGTTCCATAGATTCCAGCCTTTTTCTTTCACAAGTAATTCTGGGAATCTAAGCTCTAGCATTTCTTGGTTTGTATTTTACTTTGGTAGTTGAAATTACCACTCTGAAAACTTTTATGCTACTTGCTGTTACACCATTGATCTAATAAGATATTTGCTCTTCTGCAAGTCTGGCCAAATTTGTGTAACCTTAAAACTTCTGGCCTAGGGTTTGAACCGTTTCAGTTCCCGTTTGTGTGAATAATGCTCAAACAGCCAAAGGCCTAAAACATGAAAAGAGTTTTTTGTTCTGCACAGAAAGCTAGGCCTGGTCATACTTGATGTGGAGAACTTGGTAATATGGTGGTTTGCTTCTTTTAATAATTTGACATTTCCAGAACCACTTACAGGTGTGTAAGTAATTGACATCTAAAGGAAGCCAAAATAGCTGTTATGTCTTGCATCTTAAACCAGAATTTCACCCTTTTTCACACTTGCAGTACAACACAGACCTGTAGCTCAAGGATTCCTGGTCAGGGATTGCAAAGAGGGTCTAGTGGCTGTCAGATATTGATGTTTAGCAACTATAATAGAGTTTGAAGTAAGCTTGGATTTTAAAATATGTCATGGGTTTTGAGTGCAGTGCTGTTGTGTTTTGAATTTTAGCCCATTTCTTCAGTCTTTTAGTGAGAACAGGATAAAGAAAATTAATTTGCTGTCTTGAAAAGCTCATTGGCATGGTAAAGCAATCATTTGTACTGATCCTGCATGATCATTTCTAGACTGGGTCTGCCTGGACTATTGCACATGCTGTATGTTTAACCCCTCTTATATGTTAATATAAGGTGGTAACAATTGATCAGTTTCGTTTTCATTCTCCACTTCCGTATGTGAGTTGTGACTTTGTTACTGTAAAGGTCGGTTGAAGAAACTCTCCAAGACTCAATGTGGAGTTCTAAAAAGCAACGTTCTTCATTGCAGCACTGCATATTTTGCAAAGATGAGCGCACCTGATACTTTCCAGCAGTGGCTATATATTTAGCATAATTATGCTGGTTTCTGTCGTGGTTTAAGCTTCTCAGCCACGCACAGTTTTGCTCACTCACTCACTTCCCCCTCTTTCTTCCCTCTGCTCCTGGAGGGATGGGAAGGAGAATCGAAAGAATGCAACTCCCACAGGTTGAGATAAGAGCAGTCCAGCAACTAAGGTGTAACACAAACCACCACTGCTACCACCAATAATAATAATAATGACAAGAGAAAAATACAAGGGAAGAGTTTTTTCTCCCCCCCCACTCCAAAGGGGGGGGGGGGAGGAGGAATGGGAGGAGGAATGGGAAGAAGAATCGAAAGAACGCAACTCCCATGGGTCAAGACAAGAATAGCCCAGCAACCAAAGTACAACACAAACCACTGCCGCCACCACCAATAATAATAATAACAAGAGAAATACAAGGGAAGGGGATAGAACTGCTCACCACCCGATGACTGAGCTGTGAACTAAAACAAACACTCTTCTGGGTTCTGGCCCCCAGTTTTTGTTTTGTGTTTTTTGTTTACATCCTGGGCATGACGTGCTGTGGCATGGAATAACCTCTTTGGTCAGTTTGGATCAGGTGTCCTGTCTCTGCTTCCCCTCGGCTTCCCCCCCTCCCTGGCAGAGCATGAGTCTCAGAAGGTCCTTGGTCAGACCAAAACATTCTAAGCCGTAACTATAAACATTGGTGTTATCAGTGCTGTTCCCAGACCAAAAGTCAAAAACACAGCACTGCACCAGCTACTATGAAGGAGAAAAAATTGACTGCTGCTGCTGAACCCATAACAGTTTCTGTAACATAAAAACTTGGGCCTCCACAGCCTTTTCATCAGGAACATGTATCTTAATTTTTTTGATTGTGTGGGTTTTTTTTTTTTTTTTTTTTTTTTGAAATGTAACTTACCCAGTATATCTCTATCCAATAGCAGCATGGGGCACACAGGCATGTAATGAAATCTGAACGTCTGTCAACATCTGTTTGCCAATTTTAAAGGTTGTAAGAAAGGCTGTGTTCCTATCCAACCTGTGGCACCAATGCCTGAAGCTGTTTGCTTGCTTGCTTACTTGCCTTTGTACAAGTATTTATAAAAGAATAAGTAGCTTTTGTTTCTACAAGAAATTTTTATCTTATCATAGAATAGTTAGGGTTGGAGAGGACCTTAAGATCATCTAGTTCCAACCCCCCCTGACATGGGCAGGGACACCTCACACTAAACCATGCCACCTAAGGCTCTGTCCAACTTGGCCTTGAACACCGCCAGGGATGGAGCATTCACAGCTTCCCTGGGCAACCCATTCCAGTGCCTCACCAACCTCACAGTAAAAAACTTCTTCTTTGTACCTGATCTAAACTTCACCTGTTTCAGTTTGAACCCATTACCTCTTGTCCTCTCACTACAGTCCCTAATGAAGAGTCCTTCCCCAGCCCCCTTCAGATACTGGAAGGCTGCTATGAGGTCTCCATGCAGCCTTCTGTTCTCCAGGCTGAACAGCCCCAACTTTCTCAGCCTCTCTTCATACAGGAGGTGTTCCAGCCCCCTGATCATCTTGCGGCCCTCCTCTGGACTTGCTCTGACAATTCCATGTCTTTTTATGTTGAGGACACCAGAACTGTACACACTATTCCAAGTGAGGTCTCACGAGAGCAGAGTAGAAGGGCAGGATCACCTCCTTTGATCTGCTGGTCACGCTCCTTTTGAGGCAGCTCAGGATATGGTTTAATTTCTGGTCTGTGAGTGCACATTGAAGCTGGCTCATGTTCATTTTCTCATCAGCCAACACCCCCAAGTCCTTCTCTGCAGTGCTGCTCTGAATCTCTTCTCCACCCAACCTGTAGCTGTGCGTGGGATTGCCCTGACCCAGGTGTAGGACCTTGCACTTGACTTGGTTGAACTTCAAGAGGTTTGCATTGGCCTACCTCACAAGCATGTCTAGGTTCCTCTGGCTGGCATCCCTTCCCTCCAGCGTATTAATTGAACCACACAGCTTGGTCTCATCAGCAAACTTGCTGAGGGTGCACTCAGTCCCACTGTCCCAATCATTCCTCAACCTTCATTATTATTCCCCACATTCATTATTTTTCCCAAATCGTATTGGTCCTCCCCCTTAAGCTTTTGTACTTTCCATGGATTGACCATTTTATTAAATGGCCTAATTCTCTTCTTCCTTCCTCCAATTCAGGATCAATAGTAGTGCATTTATGAAACGTCTCTTTTAATCTCTCTATGAATCCAGAGGGTGTTTCATATCTTGCATTATTTCATGTAGCTTAGACCAGTTCACTGCCTTGGGGACTGCATTCCTAATACAGAATAAAATCCACCTCTGATATTGTTTCAAAGCCTGCCTGTCCTGGTGCCGATTAGGGTCCCAGTTAGGATCGGTGGTAGATACGTGAAGATTCACTGTACCTGCCAATGTGCCTGCCGTTATCTGTTGCTCTACTGTGGTCCGAGCCATATGAATAATGATATCCCTGTCAACACTCTCACAAACATGATGCATAATTGCCAGTCACTTGTTTTCAAATATTCAGATCTATAATGGTAAAGGGCAGCGGCTGACTCAGAGGGGGCGGTGTCAGGAGGACGGGCGGCAGACCTGACTGGCTAAAATCCTGCCCCAGGGAGCGCGAGTGACCCGGAGCGCGGCGAACAGGGCGGGCAAACAGGGCGGGCTCGAAGCAGTTTGCGCAGGCGAGCGGGGTGGTGAGCGGGATGGTGAACACTCGCCGTAGGAGCAAGGCTCGGTCTGGGAGCTCCGCTCTGGCTGCGCCGGTGGTGGCTAGTGTAGGCACCCAGACGGAGCCGACGGGAAGGGAGGCTGCAGTGCAGAGCTCGGGGTATCCTAAGGGAAGGGTGAGCAATGGGTAGGGCTACACTCTGCGCTCCCTGGTGGAGGTCCTCCTGCAGCAGGTGGCTGAACTGCAGGAAGCTGTTACCAGGCTGAAAGGTGTCAGGGAAGCTGAGGGGGAGCAGCACTGCTTGCTCTGGGACCAAACTGTTCTGGGGCCTCGAGTGTCTACTGTTGCCCATGCAGGAAAGGAGGCTGCTAACCCAGGAAGCTGGGAAAAGTTAACAGAAAAAAAACAACAAAAAAAGGAGGAAGAGGGTAATTAAAAGCAAGGGGCTTCCTCCTACATCTGTTGTCCCCACCCAGAACCTCTTTGCTATCCTGCAGGGGGCTGATGAGCAACAGCGCTCCCACCAGGCGCAACCAGCTGGTGCACTGGTAAAGAAGGTCACTACTGGTGCTGCCAGGAAAAAGCGGCGGACCATAGTAGTCGGGGACTCTAATCTGAAAGGCACAGAGGCACCCATCTGCCGGCCTGACCCAGCCTCAAGGGAGGTGTGTTGCCTACCAGGGGCTCGGATCAGGGATGTGGCCGAGAAGCTGCCTGCTCTAGTCGGTCCCACTGACTATTACCCACTCCTGGTAATACATGTGGGTGCTACTGATATAGATAGCAGTAGCCCGGAGACTATAAAGAAGGACTACAGGGCTCTGGGAGAGGTGGTTAGGGGCTCTGGAGCTCAGATTGTCTTTTCGTCAATTCTCCAGGATACAGGGCAGGACCTTGAAAAGGCTAGGAGGATTGGGCAGGTTAATAAATGGTTAGAAGGGTGGTGCTATAGTCAGGGGTTTGGGTACCTTGACCATGGGACTCAATATAGTAGGCCAGGTCTACTGGGGGCTGGTGGAGCTGGTCTGACAAAGAAGGGGAAGAGTGGATTTGGTAGGAGGCTTGCCAGGCTGGTCAAGGATGCTTTAAACTAGATGTGTTGGGGGAGGGGGCAGCATTCCATCCCAACACACCCAGTCGGTTGGTAGCACCTATAGTAAACATTCGGAGCAATGTAGAGATATTCCAGCTGCTCCAGCCAATGACCCGACTTCAATTGGATCTCGGCTCAAATGCCTCTACACAAATGCCCGTAGTATGGGGAACAAACAAGAGGAATTAGAGATGTGTGCACATCTACGGGGGTATGATATCATAGGCATCACAGAAACATGGTGGGATGGCTCCTATGACTGGTGTGTTGGAATGGAAGGTTACCGGCTCTTTAGGAAAGACAGGCCCGGCAGACGGGGAGGGGGAGTTGCTATTTATGTTAGGGATAGGCTAGAGAGTATGGAACTCTGCCTGGGGACAGGTGAGCGGTCGACAGAGAGTTTATGGGTCAGGGTTAAAGGGAGAACAGCGATGGGTGACATTATTGTGGGGATCTGTTACAGACCGCCTGACCAAGGGGACTTGCTGGACAAAGCGCTCCATAGGCAGATAGGAGCAGCCTCACGCTTGCAGGCCCTTGTTCTCATGGGAGACTTCAACCACCCTGATATCTGTTGGAGGGATGGTACGGCCCGGCACAAGCAATCCAGGAGGTTCCTCGATTGTGTGGAAGACAACTTCCTTCTGCAAGTAATAGAGGAGCCGACAAGGAGAGGTGCCATGCTTGACCTCGTCCTCACCAACAGGGAAGGGCTGGTTGGGAATGTGACGCTCCAGGGCAGCCTTGATTGCAGCGATCATGAGATGGTTGAATTTGAGATCCTCAGGACAGTGAGAAGAGCGTGCAGCAAGCTCACTGCCCTGGACTTCAAGAGAGCAGACTTTGGCCTCTTCAGGAACCTGCTCAGTAAGGTTCCATGGGATACAGCCCTAGAGGGCAGGGGGGCCCAAGACTGTTGGTTGATATTCAAGGCTCAACTGCTGCAAGCTCAGGAGCGATGCATCCCAACTAGAAGGAAGTTCAGCAGGAGGGCCAGGAGACCTCCTTGGATGGATAAGGAGCTGCTGAGCAAAATTCGAAGGAAAAAAGAGGCTTATAAAAGGTGGAAGCAAGGTCAGGCGGCCTGGGAAGAATACAGGGATGTTGTCCGGGAAGCTAGGGACCAGGATAGGAAAGCTAAGGCCCACTTAGAATTAAATCTGGCAAGGGATGTGAAAGATAACAGGAAGGGATTCTATAGGTATTTAGCAAATAAAAGACAGGTTAGGGACACCGTGGGCCCTCTCCAGAAGCTATTGGGAGAACTGGCTACCCTGGATTTGGAGAAGGCTGAGGTTCTTAATGACTTCTTTGCCTCAGTCTTCACTGGCAAATGCTCTGACCACACCACCCAAGTCTTGGAAGGCAGACGCAGGGACTGTGAGAATGAAGACCCTGGGCCCACTGTGGGGGAGGATCTTGTTCGGGATCACCTTAGGAACCTGAATGTATACAAGTCCATGGGACCGGATGAAATCCATCCGCGGGTCCTGAAGGAGCTGGCAAATGAAGTTGCTAAGCCACTGTCCATCACATTTGAAAAATCATGGCAGTCAGGTGAAGTTCCCGATGACTGGAAAAAGGGAAATATAACCCCCATTTTTAAGAAGGGAAAAATGGATGACCCAGGGAATTACAGACCAGTCAGTCTCACCTCTGTGCCTGTCAAAATATTGGAGCAGATTATCCTGGAAGGCATGCTAAGGCACATGAAAACCAACAAGGTGCTTGGTGACACCCAGCATGGCTTCACTAAGGGGAAATCCTGCCTGTCCAATCTGGTGACCTTCTATGAAGGGGCTACGGAACTGATGGACAGGGGCAGAGCAGTTGATGTCATCTACCTGGACTTATGTAAAGCCTTTGACACTGTCTCCTATGACATCCTTCTCTCTAAGTTGGAGAGACATCAATTTGATAGGTGGACCACTCGGTGGATAAAGAACTGGCTGGATGGCTGCACGCAAAGAGTAGTGTAGTGCTCAGTGTCCAGCTGGAGACCAGTAACGAGTGGTGTCCCCCAGGGATCGGTGTTGGGACTGGTCTTGTTCAACATCTTTGTGGGTGACATGGGCAGTGGGATTGAGTGTGCCCTCAGCAAGTTTGCCGAGTACACCAAGCTGTGTGGTTCGGTTGATAAGTTGGAGGGAAGGAATGCCATCCAGAGGGACCTTGACACGCTTGTGAGGTGGGCTGATGCCAACCTGATGAAGTTTAACCAAGCTAAATGCAAAGTCCTCCACCTGGGTCGGAGCAATGCCAGGCACAGCTACAGGTTGGGCGGGGAGGAGATTCAGAGCAGCCCTGCAGAGAAGGACTTGGGGGTGTGGGTTGATGAAAAAATGAACATGAGCCGGCAGTGTGCGCTTGCAGCCCAGAAGGCCAACCGTATCCTGGGCTGCATCAAAAGGAGTGTGACCAGCAGGTCGAGGGAGGTGCTCCTGCCCCTTTACTCTGCTCTCGTGAGACCTCATTTGGAGTATTGTGTGCAGTTCTGGTGTCCTCAACATAAAAAGGACATGGAATTGTTAGAACAAGTGCAGAGGAGGGCCACGAGGATGATCAGGGGACTGGAGCACCTCTCGTATGAATATAGGCTGAGAAAATTGGGGCTGTTCAGCCTGGAGAAGAGAAGGCTGCGTGGAGACCTCATAGCAGCCTTCCAATACCTGAAGGGGGCCTATAGGGATGCTGGGGAGGGACTCTTCATGAGGGACTGTGGTGAGAGGACAAGGGGTAATGGGTTTAAACTTAAACAGGGGAGGTTTAGATTGGATCTGAGGAAGAAATTCTTTACTGTGAGGGTGGTGGGGCCCTGGAATGGGTTGCCCAGGGAAGTTGTGAATGCTTCATCCCTGGCGGCGTTCAAGGTGGGGTTGGACATAGCCTTGGATGGCATGGTTTAGTGGGAGGTGTCCCTGGCCATGGCAGGGGGGTTGGAACTGGATGATCTTGAGGTCCTTTCCAACCCTTACTATTCTATGATTCTATGATCTTTATTGTGATTGGACCATCGCTGCCCACAGCTTGTCTTAAAGTCACAATTACAGTTTCCCTTTGTTTTCCCCTAGTTTGCCCTGCCATAGGGCAAAATCCTTCAGTCCTCTCTAACATCTCCACTTTCCTGTGCTTGTGCTTGATTCTCATTGTCTGCACCTTTGGCCCCATTATTCACAATACCCCTTTTCCTGGGGCTAGCATCAAATCCTAATCCTCCTCTCCATTCTTCAAATGTTTAGTGCATAACTGTCCTATGCTGCACAAAGAGAACAGTGTTTAAGCAAATTTTACTGTCTTGCTCCAAGGACAATACTAATGGGTCATGGGGTGAAAGATTAAAACCGCAATCCTTTTGCCATTCCAGGTGATTTCTCAAAATGAAAAGCATTTCTACATAGGCTACTTCACCCCAGTTTCTTTCTTGTCTCAAGAGTAACATCAATTGTATCAAAGTATTATAATTAGTTGTGCCATTCATAGGCCACTTTTCCCCAAAATCCAGTCTGTATAACGGCCACCACTGGTTACAGTATTTTACCAAAGTCTCCCAAGTGACCATGCCACCCGGGGGTCCACCACTTTGTTTCCAGTGTTGAAAAATGCAACCCAATGGCAATTTCTTCAAACCCTCCCCATGGAGGTAGTGATTTGGACTTCCACCCAGATTGCAGAGTGTTGCAAAATGCAACCCAGCTGGGCCCTTTTCAGGACTCCCCCTTTAGAGGCAGCGGTACCCATGATCCTGACCTTCACCCAGATACCAGAGTCTGGACAACCAGAACCAGACTACCTACTGTGCAGGGTGTCCCCTGTGACTGCCATGGAAAGGGACCAGAAAGAATTCCTGTTTAAAGAAATAAGTTCAGGGTCTTACCGAGGTCCTGAGTCGGTCAGGGGGGCTATGGTTCCTTTCAGGGAAACTCCCCCGAAGCCAGCATGAAGGTCCCAGAGACTCCCCAGATCTGTGGGGAACATGGCAGAGGGTCCCTGTTTGGGTGCCGAATTGTTACTGTAAAAGTCCGTTGGAGTGTCACTGTTTAAGCCCAGGCGATAACTCTGAACCAAGCAGCTGCTTACTCACTCTCCACCTTCCCTGCTGGCTCCTGGAGGGATGGGGAGGAGAATTGAAAGAATGTAACTCCCATGGGTTGAGATAAGACCAGTCCAGTAACTAAGGTATAATACAGAACTACTACTGCTACCACCAATAATAATAATGATAAGGGAAATAACAAGGGGAGAGAATATAAAACTAAAAGGGGAAAAGGAGAAGAAAAGGATAACCTGAAGTGCTGGACAATACAATTGCTCAGCGCCTGCTGACTGATACCCAGCCTGACCCAAGCAGCAATCTCTGCCTTTTGGGTAACTCCCCCTAGTTTCTACACTGGACATGATGTGCTGTGGTATGGAACACCCCTTTGGCTACTTTGGGTCATGTGTCTCATCTCTGCTTCCTCCCTGCTTCTGGTGCACCTCCTCACTGGCAGAGCATGAGACTGAAAAGTCCTTGATTGGAGTAAGCATTACTTAGCAGTAACTGAAAACAGTGGGTGTTCTCATCTTTGCAAAATGATTCGTGTGTGCCCAGTGCTGCAATAAAGACTGCTGCTTTCTAGAACTCCACATTGAGTCTTAGAGAGTTTCTTTATATTCTGGGTTCAGCTGTAGCAGGTATATTTCTCCTTCTTAGTAGCTGGTGCAGTGCTATCTTTTCAACTTTAGTCTGAGAACAATGCTGATAACACACTGATGTTTTAGTTGTTGCTAAGTAATGTTATACCTGGAAGGCCCAGATGGCTGCTTGGGGTGGGCTGGGTATGGATTGGCAGGTGGTGAGCAATTGTATTCTCTCCCCTTATCATTATTATTGGTGGTAGCAGTAGTAGTATTGTGTTGCACTTTAGTTACTGGACTGTTCTTATCTCAACCTCTGGGAGTTACATGCTTTTAATTCTCCTCCCCATCCCTCTGGGAGTTGAGGGGGGAAGAAGAGCAGGGGAGTGAGCGAGCGGCTGTGTGGTTCTGAGTTACCAGCTGGGCTTAAACCACAGCAGCAGGTTAGAACAATTTACTATATTTCACTATGTTCGTTTAAAGATACACACTATTGTTAGTTTAAACCTATGATTTATGCCTACGACTTCATACTGAAGTATCTCTAGAAATATCCAAATAATAAGGAATTTAACCAATTGGTATCCTAGGTTTTTATTTACTGAAGTCTGGAGTACAGAGGTGAGTTTTGTCCCAGTTTTTCCAAAGAAAACTTCTGGCTGTCTGAGGGGACCTGTCTTTATTGGTGCCAAACAGTCAAGCCAAGTGTTATGATTATTTCTGACAATGGTTTGTTTGTGTTTTTGTTTGTGTGTGGTTTGTGGCTTTGTTTTGGTTTTTGTTCCCCCCCCCCCCCTTTTTTTTTTTTTTTTTTTTTTTTTTTTTTTCCCCCAGCCACAGGCTTTAGGTGAGGATTCAGAATGGGAGACAAGCCTATCTGGGAGCAGATTGGGTCCAGCTTCGTGCAACATTATTACCAGCTTTTTGATGCAGACAGGACTCAGTTAGGAGCAATATATGTAAGTATCTACACAAAGGGGGCTGGGGCTCTGTCCCATTACCTGTCTAGGTTTCCCTGTTTTTGATGGGTGGGAATACAGAGAGTAGGATAGTGGGTTTTATCCTGACTCCAGGGTATTAGTCAGTGCAGTCACACTTACTCAACTTTCATTTATTGCGTTTCTTTTACATTTCGTTTCTGTTTTGAGCTTTGTCTGCCTTATAGACAGTCAGACTCATAAAAGCCTTGGTTGGCTGTGGACAGTGGCTTATAGTGGAGGGGGCTGATGATGATCCTGTGAAATTCCCTGTAAAAACAAATATTCTACCCTTAGTTTGCCATTAATACACAGGTGTAGATATGCTTGAATCCCTTCTGATGTGATTTAAGTCCTAATCTGTTTAGTAGTTCTTGCTGGTGTTTCTGAGCTCTTATGCTGTGTTAATTCTCTGAACATTAAAATATATTAAAAAATTTGGATCCAGTTTAAATATTTAGAATTTGTTAAATAAATCTGAATTCAGTTTGAGTTTCTTAAAAAAAAAAAAAAAGGGGGGGGGGAGGGGGGTGGTTATTTTTGCTCCTTTTTTGGGGCAAAGTAGATTTGGCTTCCAAAATGAAAGATTGTAACAAGCCCAAGGAGCATCAGCTGAGTTTAGGGTGAAGATTCCTTCAGAGCATGCGAAGTGCTCTGCCTATGGACTTAATTACTGGTGGTGAGGAATACTGCTGGGTGGCTGAGGTGTTTCAGCAAGGCACTCAAGTCTTACAAGTCTCTTAGCAGCATATCCTGTTTTTCTGACCTGTTTTTTTATCTGCTGGGTTGAGTTGGTCTGAAGCTTCACCAAGCTCTTGAGGATTGAAACTGTTGCACAAACAGTTCTGCATCTAATCCCCCTCCTTATACCCTAGCAGTATCCACCAGCACTGACAGCGTTTGCCTTTTGGATTGTTGTGTTTGCTCTCTCTTTGATTGTTGCCTTATTTTGGATAAGAAGCTGTGTACAGAGAGCCTATAAAGCAAGAAAAACCAGTAGCCTGTGTTCAGTCCACAGCTGTAAACAGGAAGGCACTTATTTAATTCTGTCATGTTATTACCAAAACACATTCAGTCCTCAGAAGATGGGTGATAACTAGAGGCTAATTTAATTTCCTGGAAGTTTGGCCTGGCCTTCCACACAGTTAACTCCTGGCTTTTTAATACCCTTAGGATCTTTCTGCCTTTCATCATTCATTGGAGAGACCTAGGCAAATGTAGACAGAACTGCTATAGGTCACCAATATGTATTGTTTTGTGGAGTTCTTGAACTACAGAGGATGTGAGCCTGTTTTGTGTGGCTAAAATGCACCAGGGTCATAATTTGTCTAAATTAGAGGAGGTTCTGCAGAAATGTGCTCTTACAGGTGAGCTTTTTGCCTTCATAGACCCTGTGGGAGCAAACAAATTTTATAGCATATGGGAATTCAGCAGAGAGCTCTTGGATTTATTTTGCATTCCTTTATCTACTTCACCTGAAGGTTAAGTTTTCTGCTTTAGTGGTGTAATCCAAGTCAGTTGGGCTTTTGTCACCTATTCCAGGTAGGGATGTGGGCCAGTCGCTTTTGCTGTGAATTACTTGAGTTACGAGTACCAAGTCAAAGACTTGTTTTATAGTTACCCACCTGCAGTTGTTTGGCAGGAAAATGCTGCAGCTACTTCTTTCTTCTGTTTTGGGTGTGTGGCTACCTATAATATTTTGTTATTTTTATGCCATTTTTTCATCTGTAGGGCTTTGGGATAGAGGAGGAGTTGCTTTTTATTTTTGAAGCAGTTGCTCCCAGATTCTCAATACAGTAAGTGGCTGTGAAGGTAACCTGTAGCGGAGAGTCAGGTGGACACTAATTAGGTACAGTGTGAAGCTGAGTGTTTCAGGAAGAACAGATTTCCTCACCAACTTAATCTTTGTTCTCTGCTGCTCTTTGAAACATCAGGAGGGTCCTGCACCACTTCGTGCTCACCAACTGATTGCTAAAGTCGATTCAGTAAGGCAGGTTCTGGGTTCCCTCTGCTTTTGTGGCTTTTCATACTTGAAGGCAGTAATTTGAATGCTTGAGAGGATGGCCTCATTACCTTGCCTGGCTTCTCAAGTTATCAGTGTCAGGGGTTGATGTCATGTAAGATGCAAGTGGTGTCAGCTAGGTGATTTGCTATGTGACCTCAGGTTACACAATCCAAGTCTATCTTCTCCTAAAAGGAGCATGTCCAAACTCAAGAGTTTGAGGCTGTATTCAGGGGCTCTTCATACTGCTTTTGGTTGCATCTGTGACCCTGAAATGGTTCGTGCTGTTGCCTTTGGTCCCATTCCTTGTTCTTTTGGCTCTTGCTGCACTGTATAGTTCCTCCTGATGATATGTGGAGGACCAGAAGCTTTTTCAGAGTGGTTGTGATGTTGTGCAGGTGCAGCACAGTGTGGCTGAAAGAAGTGGCTTTTTTATGTGGTGTGGATCAAAAACAGGCCCTGGAAAGTCTACCAGAGAGCATACAAGTGGAGTTCTTAGGAATCTGCCATTTTCTGCAGAGACATTCAGAGCTTCAGTGAGAAATGAAGACTGGATGGGAAAGAGTTGAGAATTGTGTTCCTGGAGGTATTTAAACTCAAAAAGGTAGAAGGAACTCCCATCTGTGGTAGGGTGCCCAAGAACTTGGGCTGTCGGGTTTAGGGTGAGGGTGCTGTTTGGAGATGGCAGCAGGTGAACTTTGAGCTCAGTGGAAACTAATTTAAATGTCTGCTGAGGTTTAAGACTGGGTTTGAGAAGGCAGAGCTATGTCAGCAATTGGATATTGTGACTCCGGTTTAAACAGGATCCTAAGCTGAGCAGAAAGCTTGTTGTCAGGTGCAACAGCAACAGACAAGAGCATGCTCAGAACACCCTTCCTCATACCCTGGAAGTGCCTGTAGGCTGAACCACCTCAGTCACTTCATGCCACACAAGGCAATTTGTTAGAAAACCTTTAGAGGCACATTCTGTGTTTCTGGGTGTGAGTAGGATATGCAAATCAGCACCTGAGAGGAAAAAAAAAATTGGTAGTGTAACTCATTTTGTCAGATTTCTTAATGTATTTTTGTCTTTCTACATACTTGACTTTGTGTCCATAGTTTGTTTGTGTTTTTTTGTTTGTGTTTTTTTGTCTGTTTTGTTTTTTGTTTTGGGGGGGTGGGTGGTGGTGTTTGTTTTTTGTTTTGTTCCTTTTTTTTTTTTTTTGTGTGAGGGGGAGTGGTTAACCTTTAAATTTGTTTCTGAGAGCAAGCTTTGATCCAAAGGCAGGAACTTTCTTTGCTGGTACAATCATGATAATGAAATTTAGTCTACTTAATTCCTAGTTGATACTTCCTAACTTTTTCAGTTGTTCTTTGTGGCTTCTTTCCATCTCTCTTGGAGGTAGTTTTCAAATAGCTGGATTCTAAGGATATATGCCAAGTAAACAAAGTCTCTTACCAGGGTTGTTTGGGGTTGTTTAAGGGTTACCTAAGCAGGCTAATGACTTTTGTCTTCCTCCCCCAGATTGATGCATCATGCCTTACGTGGGAAGGACAGCAATTCCAGGGCAAAGCAGCTATTGTTGAAAAACTCTCTGTAAGTCTGTAATCCTTCCTGAATGCTTTGTGAAACAGTTCTGAAGACTCTAAGTGAATGGATTCTGAAAATTTAAGTTAGGCTTCAGCAGTTTAAAAATCTCAAATATGGGACTTGTGCTTCCAACTTCGGGTCTTCAAAAAAAGGTTACTTGTGATTAATTCTTTGTAGTGGGGTGTTCCATTCAAGGTTCTGCTGGAAGAATGTTAACTGACTCCCTTAGTTTGCAAGATTATTTTGTGACTGTAATTGCATTTGACTTTATTTAAAAAAAAAAAGACAAAACAACATAGTTCAGAAGCTGACGCTGAGGAATGAAAGGTGTTTTTTTTTTGTTTTTTTTTTTTTTTTTTCTCTTTTAAAGCATGCCAAGGAAGTAGCAATAGCAAACCTGTTCTTTGAATCTGCCTGTGACAGGCTAAACATGTTATTTCAAGGAACCATTTGCTTTCTGATACATAAACTGCAAATAAGTACTACAGTGGAGAACCTAGCTTCTCAATGCAGCATTTCTCAGCTGTTCAGATATGAGCAGTTATGGTTCAGGGCTTTGAAACCAGTATTTCCTCTTCAGCAAGTGGCAGGAGACCATTTCTTACTTCATAGAGACTGAAACTCTGTGTCCATTTATTTAAACTTGCAGAAGTTTTATCTTTTTGAGTAAATCCATGCTTCTGTTATAAAACTGGATGTACTTACAAGTTGTCATGAGACTAGAAAGTTTTTCTCTTGCAAGATGTGGAGGGCATGCTTTAGGTCCTCAGACATTCTGCTCAGAGCATGGTGTATCAGGCTGATACACCATTTTTATTGTATTTTTTTATTGAGAAGAAAAATCTTTAACTCAGATGTTTGTCTTGTTGCACAGCTACTGCTCCTTTGTTTTGGAATCACTGCTTTCATCCAGGGCATCTTGAACTGTGAAGGCTGAGGTTTGCCCTTGGGTCTGCATCTTAGGTGCCTGCATTGCCTTTGAAAAGGCCATAGCTAGTCCACCTGTACCTTGCTACAGTGTGGGAATTAACACTTGTTCCTTCTGTCTTAATTGGTGCTGGACTTCAGAGTTGTTTCAAATAGAGTACCTGTCCTAGTCAGGAGCAGCCTGATTTCCATTGAGCATTTGAGATAATTATCCTGTAGTTCTATAAACCTTCTGGACTGAGGAGGAGGCTGGAACAGGTAGTTTTATTGCCAGGAGTGAGTTTCAGTTACTCAACTTTATTCTTGCAAAATTTCTCTTACCTGACTTCAAGGAAGATTCAATGGCTTTGGTGGTGAAAGCCCAGACAGCTTTTAGTGTCAGAGGGCACTTTATCCTGCTCTTGTGAGACCCCACTTGCAGCACAGTATGCAGTTCTGGTGTCCTCAACATAAGAAGGACATGGAACTGTTGGAGCAAGTCCAGAGGAGGCCATGAGGATGATCAGGGGCTGAAGCACCTCCCATATGAAGACAGGCTCAGAAAGTTGAGGCTGTTCAGCTTGGAGAAAAGAAGGCTGCATGGAGACCTCAGAGCAGCCTTCCATTACCTGAAGGGGCCTACAAGGATGCTGGGGAGGGACTCTTCATTAGGGACTGTAATGATAGGATGAGGGGTGATGGGTTCAAACTAAAACAGGGGAAGCTTAGGTTCGATATAAGGAAGAAGTTCTTCCCTGTGAGGGTGGTGAGGCACTGGAATGGGTTGCCCAAGGAAGTTGTGAATGCTCCATCCCTGGCGGTGTTCAAGGACAGGTTGGATGGAGTCTTGGGTGACATGGTCTAGGGGAAAGGTGTCCCTGCCCATGGCAGGGGGTTGGAACTAGATGATCTTAAGATCCTTTCCAACCCTAACTATTCTATGATTCTATGACACAAAGCCCTTGGTTGCAGTTTGGCTTCTTACTTGTTAGTTGCTTTTTTGTACTCTTCATACGTAGAAAAGCTTCTCTCCAGTACAGATGGATGTCCATAAGCAACTGTCCTTTTGAGGTAGCCTCTCTATTGTGAAAAATCAGTGATCTCTCCTATCAGCTGACCCTACTCTTTCCAGTGGGATTTTTCCCACTGCATCACCTGAGTAGCTCATTTGGCCAGCCACCCATTGGGGCACTTTTCTCTGAATGGGACAGTCAGGTACTTGAAACAGGCACTGTATTACCCAGCCTTGTCTTTGGCTCCTTGTCACTGTTTTGTAGCACTCTTGACTCCAAAGCTGGAAAGTCTTCTCTCCCCAGTCTCATCTCTCATTGGCATTTTGTTACACTGAAAGCTGGGTTCTGAGTACAACCGCATTCATTTCTTTTCATCCCTCTGCCTTTTCAAGGGACTCTTCCTGCAGGACTTGATCAACAAGAAGCTGTTGTGCTAAGGTGAGAGCAGGCTTCATAGTACTCTTTTCTCAAAGGAAGGGTGTGCAATGCCTTAGCCTATGTGGGCACATTGATTGTTCAAGTTTGGGATGGTAACCCTGGAAAATATTCTGCTGGTGGTTCAGAAAAGACTGCTCTGGATTTTATTTTTTGTTCCTAAATGTCTATTCCATTTTACAAACCAGTTGGCTCACTTTGCAATTCATAGTAGGTTGTGATTGTTCTCCCAGTCAAGAGGAAACACCGCAGACTTTATTAGAGTGTTCTTGAATAGTGTCCCTCTGATTAGAGGGCTGCTCCCTACACTTCTTTTGCTTCCCCAGGTCCTGATCCTTCCACAGTTTGTGTTCTCTGTTATCTAAGGATTTAGCTTCAGGTATTCTTCCTAGTGCCTTATGCTTGTAGAACCAAAGCTGTACTTCACATCCTTGACACTGGGACTCTGGTCTCCCATTCTTGTACTCTAGGCCTTCTAGGAAGTCTTTCAGGCTCTTTCCACTAGAGTGGAATGTGGAACTTGTCAAAGAATGTGTTTGGGTCTGCTTCAGCCTGTTAACAAACCAGGAAAATGAAGCAAGGGCATTAAAGTACACCCTGAGGTCTAAAAGACCACATGCTGCTGTCCTCTGCAGTGCATGGATTCTGGGTTTGGTGGTCTCAGAGCTCCATTGTGCTGAACTGCCACTTCTAAAGCATCTAGCATTAATGCAGCTTTTGACAGAACAGTGCCAAAACATAATTTTATGACAGGACCAAGATCCCCTAGATATTTGATACTCACTGCTTGGAATCATCCATGGTTGGAATATGAATGTGGTCTTGGTTGAAAGAGAGGAGTTGTGACCCAGTGTCTGGTGTTTCTCAGCGTGTGTTCCTTGTACACTTGACTCCAGGCACACTTGCACTGGCTATATGAGCATCAAGGGAAGACAGAAGGGGAGAGGTGGATTTCCAGTCTTGAAAACTGGTTCTGGATCAACCACGTTTCCTTTCTATTCATAGCCACTTGAACAAAGAAGCAAACTGGGACTTGTCTGGTAAACCTCAGTACTGGTTCATACAGTCTTTGAACACCGTTAAGAGTAGAAGCAGCTTTGTACCTTCATGTGAACTTTCAGCTTAGAGTTTTGAAGCTTGTCAGGCGGTGTAATTAGACCAGGAAAAGGTGCTCTTTACTGTATAGGGTGATGTTATTTCATGTCTCAGTGCTTGAAAAGCACAACTGTTGATCAACCCAGCCTGAATAGTGTTGAGTTTCAACAACTCTCCACACACTACTACCAAAGTAGTCTAATATTTCATAACGTTGGATTTGCTTGATCTTTGTTTTCCCATCATGCAATGACTGTACGCTTCCTTATTTTGCTTTCTTTTCATTGCAGAGCCTCCCTTTCCAAAAAATACAGCACAGCATCACAGCACAAGACCACCAACCTACACCTGACAGCTGTATACTCAGTATGGTAGTGGGACAGCTTAAGGTAAACTCCTTCCATGACAGGTTAACAAATGCTTATGTCAGAGGTTTTATTTTTAGGATTCTAAGTCATCTGATCTCTGAAAACATTAAAATACTTTCTCGGGTGGGGAAGGAACACCAGTAAGCTTGTATTGGGGCATCATTCTCCTGCTCTTCCAGACTGTCAAGAAACTGCTTATCCCTTCAGATAAATAGCACTAGGTAAGCCACCTGTAATTTGGCAGCCTTATGTTCCTGCCAAGCAAATTGCCATGGCTTTTACTGTGCATACAAATACTGGGAGCTCTAGAAGCATCAGTATTTCCCTTACCCTGATTCAGTAAGGTTTCAGTGTCTTCTGTTGCATTTAAAAGCATCATTACAGTGTTCTTGGGCAATATAAGCACATCTATTTTAATGTGCTCTTTGATGTAACATATGCATCAAGCTGCAGCTTAGCAGACACTTTGTTAGCTGTCAACCCTTCGGTAAGACCATGCTTTTTTGTTTTCTATCACAGTACACAAGAACGCAGTCCTGGTGTTAATACAGTTCAGTACTTCTGTGGTCAAAACTGGTTCAGCAGTGGGAGAGTGGCCTCTGAGATTAAGTGCTTATTGTTTAAACAGCTGCTGCTTGTGATGAAATCAGATTATTTTTCAGGCTGTAGTATGATTACATTGCTGTTTAAGTTGTTGTTGTTTAGTTACATGGCTGAGCTGTGTAAACTGACCAGGTCCTGTTGTTTTGTGGACATATTGTATCTTATATCAGGGTCACAGAGTTGTAAATTGATAGGACTACTTATGAAATAAATTGTCCTGGAATCTGCAAAAAATATCCTGTATGTAAAGTCAGCTAAAGGTAGAACTTGCTCACAGTAGGCAGTGTTTATTTATAAAGTGTGAAATTATGTAGCAATAGTTAAAATTACCAGTTAGTTTTGTCAGGGTTTGGTCCAGCCATGCAGTCAAGTCAGGACTCTAAAGCCATCTAGTCTTTAGAGTTACTTGAACTCACTTTCTTTTAAAGTAGGTGTTCAGGCTTCCCTTTCCTGTTAAATCTGAATGGCACCTCTGGTATCAAAACATTCAAACTTGCACTGACTGAACTGTTAACTAAGTAAACATAGGACTGAAAGTCTGAATCTGCTATTCTTCTTGTTTTGGGCTGGGCAGTTGAGAAGAGCGGTTCACAGTGTGTTGCATCAACTTCTAAGGCTAACATAAATAGCTTTGACTCTCACAACAGTTGCTCCTGCTTCCTAGCTGCAATTTGGTTTCCAGCTTCCTTGTTGCTCAATCCTACCTGCACACAGTGTTGAGGAAAGACAGCCATACATGACTATGGAAAGCACTGAATTGCAGACAGGCATGAAATGAGACATGCTGAGCTCATCCGTCATAGTCTTGGGCATGCACAAAACTCACTGATGAGCCCAAGACTTCTTGACTCAATGTCTTGGGCCATTCACATCTGCACCTGGTTTTGCACAGTCATGTTTTTAAGGTTATTGTGAAATCATCAGGGAGATCACTGCTTGCAGCAATGATTGTGTTGAATCCTGTGGCAAGATAGTAAGTTCTGAAAGATTCCGTAGAGCTTCGGGGTTTTCTCATCCATTAGTATTGTCATTAGGGTTCTGGATGCAATCTGGGAGCTTTCCATAAATACCATGGCTTGGAGTAGTATTTCTTCCTGTGCTGTTTTTATTCTCTGAATAACTTCAGGTTCTTAAAATTATCCAGAGTAAATCAGGGATAGCATGTTAGTGCATCTGTGTATTTGGAAAAAACATAGTGTATTATTATTATTATTGTCTGTCGTGGTTTAAGCCCAGCCAGTAACTCAGAACCACATAGCCGCTCGCTCGCTTCCCCCTGTATCCCGGAGGTATGGGGAGGAGAATCAAAAGAATATAACTCCTACGGGTTGAGATAAGAACAGTCCAGTAACTAAGGTATAACACAAAACCACTACTGCTACCACCAATAATAATAATGATCAGGGAAATAACAAGAGAAGAGAATACAACCACTTACCACCTGCCAAGCAATACCCAGCATGACCCGATCAGCGATCTAGTCCTTCTGGGTAAGTTTGGTGAAGTTCCAAAGCACTGGAGGAGCCCACTGCCCTAGATACTTGCCCATACTATCCCACACACCCTGCCACTCATGACTGTCCAGCCTCGGGGAAAGTCTCTTGCTCCTCCTATATTGTCATCTAACCCTAGAAAAGACCCAAACCCAACTCTGCTTAACTTTTGACATCAGACGAAATGGTTGGGGGTAACAGACACTCTGTATGCGTGCCAACGTGGTGATCCCCATCACAATCAGCAGGCAGGTCTCCAGGGTACCCAAAGGCCATTCGAAACCTTCAGAACTCTCAAATGATGCTGTAAATAGTCTGGTTGGGGGGGCTGGGAATGTAAGGGAATGTCTGCTTCATAGGTTGACCCCTGCCCCCCAAAGCGGGGGGGGGGGGGGATGTTATTGCTAAACACTTTGATTATATACCTTGCAAAGTACAGAGGTGGTGACCACACTGGGAACGCAAGCCAGATCAGTTTTATGATCAGCAATTCTATTGTATTACAAGTAATTACCATAAAGTACAGTGAAACAAGAACCTTAGCCCAGTGTTTGAAAGTTCCATCACACATTGCTCTCAGTGTAGATTTTAACCGCCCTTTATACCGTTTGATTTTCCCGGAGGCTGGTGCATGGTAGGGGATGTGATATACCCACTCAATGCCATGCTCTTTGGATCAAGTGTCTATAAGGTTGTTCTGGAAATGAGTCCCATTGTCTGACTCAGTTCTCTCTGGGTGCTATGTCGCCACAAGATTTGTTTCTCAAGGCCCAGGATAGTGTTTCGGGCAGTGGTGTGGAGCACAGTGTATGTTTCCAGCCATCTGGTGGTTGCTTCCACCATGGTAAGCACATGGTACTTGCCTTGGCAGGTTGGTGGGAGTGTGATGTAATCATTCTGCCAGGCCTCCCCATATTTGTACTTCAGCTATCGTCCTCCATACCAAAGAGGCTTTAACCGCTTTGCTGTCCTTAATGGCTTGGGGAGTCTCGGTTGGTGCAATATTGCCGCTGGTGCACTGTTGTGGTCACGATTGGCACTTGTTCTTCAACCTTCAGCAACCCCACAACAGAAGGATCCTCTGAGAGACCAGGCAAGGTGGACAGCTTCTCAGTTTCCTCTGTCTCCAAAGCAGCAATGCGAAAAGCCCATTGGTACCCTTTTGGGTCTTTGAAGTACCCTCTCCTGAGGTAGTCTCTGCCAAGGATGCATGGAGCCTCTGGACCAGTCACAATGGGGTGCTTTTGCCAGTTCTTCCCAGTCAGGCTGATTTCAGCCTCCAGTACAGTCAACTCTTGGGATCCTCCTGTCACTCCAGAAATAGAAATGGGTTCTACCCCTTGACAGCTTGTTGGTGTCAGGGTACACTGTGCACCGGTATCTACTAGAGCCTTATACTTCTGTGGGACTGATGGGCCGGGCCATCTGATTTATGTAGTGCAGTAAACCTGATTGTCACCTACCTCCACCTGGCTGGAGGTGGGGCCCATCTAATAGTGATCACAACGTTGGTCACTTATGTCTTGTGGGCAGGGATTAGTCTTCTTTATCACAGGAGCCGGTGTAAAATCAGCTCTTCCACTCCATCTGGGAACCTGCTCACCAGAGACTGAAGCCTCAGCTTTCATGAGATGATGATCCTATGGCTTGAGATAAGAACTGTACAGTAACAAAGGTATGGCAGAAAACCACTATTGCTACCACCAAAAATAATAATGATAAGGGAAATAACAAAGGAAGAGAATACAACCACTCACCACCTGCTGACCGATACCCAGCCCGACCAAAGCAGGGATCTAGTCCTTCTGGGTAATTGCCCCCTGTTTATATGCTGGGCCTGACATGCTGTTGTATGGAATACCCTTTTGGCTAGTTCTGGTCAGGTGTCCTGTGTCTGCTTCTTCCCAGCTTCCCCTCCTCCCTGGCAGAGCATGAGACTCAGAAACTTTTTGGTCAGAGTGAACATTACTTAGCAACAACTAAAAATATTGGTGTTATCAGCATTGTTCCCAGGCTGAAAATCAAAAGCACAGCATTGCACCAGCTACAAAGAAGGAGAAAAATGCCTGCTACTGCCAAGCCCAGGTCATTGTCATGATCAAATCCAAGTTGTTTGTAAATTTTTAGTAGGAGAGGCAACATTTTTCTGCTCTTCCTGTCTCCAGTTTTCAGTTTTAAAAAGGACTTTTTGATGCCTGGGAATGCTGCTCCTTGTTGAGGAAGCGTTGTGGTTTAAGTCTTTATAAACTCCCACAGTCGCTCTCTCACTCACTCCCCCCTCTTTCTTCCCTCCACTCCTGGAGGGATGGGAAGGAGAATCGAAAGAATGCAACTCCCACAGGTTGAGATAAGAACAGTTTAGTAACTAAGGTATAACACAAACCACTACTGCTGCCACCAATAATAATAATGACAGGAGAAAATACAAGGGAAGAGTCTTTCTTCCCCCCCACTCCAAGGGGGAGGAAGGGGAGAAGAATCAAAAGAATGTAACTCCCATGGGTTGAGATAAGAACAGTCCAGTAACTAAGGTATAACACAAACCACTGCTGCTACCACCAATTATAATAATAACAAGAGAAATACAAGGGAAGAGGATACAACTGCTTACCACCCGATGACTGAGCTGTGAACTCCAACTCTTCCGGGTTCTGGCCCCAGGTGTTTTTTTGTTTTGTGTGGTGTGTGTTTGTGTTTTTTTTTTTTTTTTTTGGTTTTTTTTTTTTTTTTTTTTTTTTTACATCCTGGACATGATGTGTTGTGGCATGGAATAACCTCTTTAGTTAGTCTGGGTCAAGTATCCTGTTTCTGCTTCCTCTCGGCTTCCCCTCCTCCCTGGCAGAGCATGAGGCTCAGAAAGTCCTTGGTCAGACCAAAACATTCTAAGCCGTAACTATAAACATCGGTGTTATCAGTGCTGTTCCCAGACCGAAAGTTGAAAACACAGCACTGCACCAGTTACTATGAAGGAGAAAAAAATGACTGCTGCTGCTGAACCCATGATAAAGTGTCCCAAAAAAATCAAAGTTGACTTAGATGTTTGACTTCTTGCTTGTACCCTGTGTGATAGTTACACAGGTAGACAAATGATAAGATCAGTGACAGTCAGTAGCATGAATAATAGAATTATAGGATCAGCAGATTGATCCTTCTTTAAGATCATCAAGTCCAACCTCTATCCCAGCACTGCCAATGCTACCACTAAACCATGTCACTGAGGGCTTCATCTACATGGTTTGTGAACATTTCCAGAGACGGTAACTCCACCGCTACCCTGAGCAGCCTGTTCCAATGCCTGAACACCCTCTCTGTGAAGAAATTGTACCTAATTTCCAGTCTAAACCTCCCCTGGTGTAGCTTGAGGCTCTTTCCTCTTGTCCTGTCACTTGTTCCTTGGGAGCAGAGACCCCCCTCCTGCTTCCATCCTCCTGTCAAGCAGTTGTAGAGAGTGATAAGGTCCTCCCCCGAGCCTTCTTCAGACTAAACCCCCCCAGGTCCTTCAGCCGTTCCTCATCACACTTGTGCTCCAGGCCCTTCACCAGCTCTGTTGCCCTTCTCTGGCCCTGCTCGAACGGTCTCTCTTGTAGTGAGGGGACCAGAACTGGACACAGGATTTGAGGTACAGCCTCACCAGTGCCCAGTACAGGGGTCAATCACTGCCCTGGCCCTGTTGCCATACTGGTGCTGATACAGGCCAGGATGCTAGCGGCCTTCTTGGCTGCCGGGGCACAAGCTCACGTTCAGCAACATCAGTCAGTACCCCCGTGTCCTTTTCCATGAGCAGATTTCCAGCCATTCTTCCCCAGGCCTGTAGCATTGCATGGGGTTGTTGTGGCCCAAATGCAGGACCTGGCACTTTGCCTTGTCGAACCTCATACCATTGGCCACAGCCCATTGATCCAGCCTCTCCAGATACCTCTGAAGAGCCTTCCTACCCTCCAGCAGGTCGACGCTCCCTGACAAGTTGGTGTCATCTGCAAATTTACTGAGGGTACACTTGATCCCCTCATCCGCATCATCAATGAAGATATTAAACACCAAGCCCTGAGGGATGTGCTTAGTTACTGGTCGCCAACTAGATGTGACACTGTTTACCACAACTCTTTGGGCTCTGCCACCCAGCCATTTTCCAACCCAGCTAAGAATACACCTATCCAGGCCATGAGTAACCACTTTCTCCAGGAGAATGCTGTGGGAGACAGTGTCAAATGCTTTACTTAAATCCAAATACACAATGTCTGCAGCATTTCCTTCCTTAACCAGGCGGGTCACCTTATTGTAGGAGATCAGGTTGGTCAAGCAGGACCTGGCTGTCATGAACCCATGTTCACTGGGCCAGATCCTTCTATTTTCCTGCAGTTGCCTTTGATCTCACTTAGGATGATCTCTATGACCTTCCCTGGTACTGAGCTCAGGCTGACAGGCCTGTAGTTTCTGGGGTCCTCCTTCCTGCCCTTTTTGTAGAGAGGTGTCGTATTGGCCAACCTCCAATCCCCTGGGACCTGCCCACTAGACCAGGACTGCTGATAGATGATGGAGGGTGGCTTGACAAGATCCTGTACCAGCTCCTTCACTCTTGGGTGGAGCCCATCTGGCCCTGTAGACTTGTGTACGTCTAAGTGGAGCAGGAGGTCTCTAACCATTTCTCCTTGGATTATGGGGACTTCAGTCAGCTCCTCATCTCTGCATCCAACTCAGGACCAAGTACCCTGAGGATGGTTGATGTGGCTATTAAAGACTGAGGCAAAAGCCTGAGTACCTCAGCCTTTTCCTCATCCTCAGTCACTAGGTTTCCCCTGGCATCCAGCAGAGGATGGAGGTTCTCCTGGGCCCTCCTTTTATTGTTAATGTATTTGAAAAAGTATTTTTTATTATCTTTGATGGTAGTGGCCAGATTTAGTTCCAGCTGTGCCTTTGCCTTTCTAACTTTCTCTTTACAGAACCTAACAACATCCTTGTGCTCCTCATGGGGTGACAGTCCCTTCTTCCACAGGTGATAGATTCTCTTTATTCCTAAGTTCCAGCAACATCTCCCTGTTGAGCCAGACTTGTCTCTTTCCTGCCGGGTTGATTTTTGGCACATAGGGACTGCCTGCTCCTGTGCCTTAAGGATTTAATTCTTGAAGAGCATCCAGGCTTTTTGGACCCCTTTGTCCTTCAGTAATGTTTCCCAAGGAATTCCACCAGCCAGCATCTTAAACAGGCCAAAGACAGCCCTCCAGAAGTGAAAGTTTTGCTGACCTTCTTTCTGACTTCTCCAAGGATTGAAAATTCAGTCATTTTGTGATCACTTTGCCCAAAACATGTTCATGACATGTTCATGTCATATATAGAGAATACTTGTGTGACCACATATGTGTTGACAGCCGTTTTAATGCATCTCAGTGCTGTTCTAGATACAATACTGTAACTGGGAACAACTGGGTTCAGTTAGTGCATTGTAACAAGTGGTTCTTTACCTTCAGTTGAACAGGATGCACTTCAACACAAACATGGAGCTGCATACTTTTGTTTAAAAGTTGTCTTCTTAATGGTATGGTAGTTCAGCTCACATCCATTGTTCTCAAGGAAAACTGAAGAGAAATTTGCACAAGGGGAGAGCACTTCCAAGACCACCAGTAGCAGAAGGGAAAAGCCATGCTTCCTGCTTACTGTTCAGTTATCCTTTCCATGGCCCTGTGAGCCAGATTCTTCAAAGCCCAGTACAATCAATGCATATGCTTTTGAATCCTCTGCAGTTTTCCAAAACATGCATCATTTCATGTAATGAAGGAGCATGAATAATGCTTTTAATAGAGTAATCAAGGAAAATAATAATGCTAAAATACCTATTACACGTCCTTTCTAAGAAGTCATTCTTGGCATGATATTTAAATTGATTTTCTGAGGCCTTAGTTGCTTGAGTTGCTAGTCTCAAAAATTCAGTAGAAACTCATTCTTAAGTCAGCTGGGCACATCTTGTATTTCTTCCTTAAACCATTATATTTTGATCATGTTTGATTTTAGTGAGGGGGGAAAAAAAACAAACCAAAGTAGAAAAACCTTCTACTCTCCCTGCATATATTGTGAACTGCTACCAAATTGTCACAAAGCCTCAGCTTTCTTTTTAACTGCGCTAGAAGAGTTCTGAAGAAATCACAGAGCCAAGGACTATTACTGTCAGACCCTATTTCTTTTGCCAGAATAGTATGCCTTAAGTAAGCCTGCAGGTTTGGGTTGTTTTAAGCCTTTGGCCTCCCTTGCTAGAGGGGGATTTAACTGAGGTCAATTGAAATCATTACTGCCCTGTGACATGGTCAGGATGTTTATCTGCTCCAGCCCATCATGCTAATACCAGTATGAACTGTAAATTAAAACAAAGCAACATTTTTTGCAGCAGAATAATCAGCTGCACTGAGGGGACTGGGCATAGCAGTTTCTTAGAGATGATGTTGGAGAATAATAGACCATCTTAGTGGGGTGCATGTTACTAGCAAGTATCTTAACTCTAAGTCTTTTATCATGTTTTGTTGCTGTTCTTCATCTGGGTGCATGTTTATTTGCTTCAAGTAGGAAGGATAAGCATCAGTTTAAGCCTGTAGGAGAGATTTTTATTTGGTGTGGCCCTACTTTGCTAGTGTTCATCCAGAATGTCACCCAGTGTGCTTCACCTTGTAGCATATTTCTCCTGTTATGCTCAGGCAGATGATCACCAGGTTCTAGGCTTCCACCAGTCCTTTTTGTTGAAAAGTTCTCAAGGTGCCTGGGTGTGCACCAATGAAGTCTTCAGGCTAGCCCTCCACAATGTCTTACCCTCTGCCTTACCACTCTTCCGTGCTGTTCTGGTTGAGTAAGGAGTGCTCTCTTTTCACTCTTCTGTCCCTTGAGCTTGGCTGAGAAGCATGGCTGTGGCTTGTGCCTTCTCAGAGCAACCTGGCAGACCTGTGGCTATCCCACAGAATGTGAATTTTGAAGTGATTGTTGCAGAATTAATTGTGAATAACTAATTGTTATGTGGTGTTTCCTAGCCTTAAAAGGGAAAGGCAGTTAGCAGTTAAAATCACTGGATAATTTTATAATGCATGCTGAACACTTAAAACACTGCTTAAAGCCTCTTAAATGAGGTTTAACATCTGAAAGAACCTGCTATCTTAAGTAATTAGCCTTTCCTTTGAGGTAAGGATAGTTGCAGTCCTGCAGTTTAATCAGCAGATGCTGTGGGGTGCTAATGGAAAGGTAAAACTCTCTGACCAGAAAAGAGGAGCTGTGCAGCTAAACTTTGATTGTAAAGTAGTGTTGCATCTAATACTCTGACATGACCCACAGCTCTCTGAGCTGTGGACTTTCTATAGTTTGAGTCTCCAGGTCAGAAGGGATGTAGAAAAACTGGAAGAAGTCAAAAAGCTGCCAAGATTGTCAGTGTTCTATATGCAGCTTGTAGAGCTGGGAGAGGAGGGGCTAAGGGCAATCTGCCCTGTAGGTGGAAAGTAATTGAGCACTTAACCTGAAAGCAAACTGTTCTCAGTGGTGGCAGACAGTGTAGCAAAGGACAGTGGTTGCAAACCAGAACTTGGGAAGTTCAGATTGGGTACCAGGGAAGATTCTCACTAGAAGGCTAAAACCCTGGTGCCTGGACACCTTGTGAAGTGTCTGTGCTTGGAGGCTTGGAAGACTCTGCTAGACAAAGCTGTGCCTGATCTAGTGGAAGGTGTCCCTACCTGTGTGGGGATTGCCACGATGGACTTAGTTAGAAATCAGTATGATTAGACAAAAGCCATTTATTACTTGTGAAGCTACTGCTTATATACTTTAGGCTTACAGCTCTAACATTACATGTCTTTCTATGATTGGTTACATATACTTAGCAACAGGCCTACTATTGGTTAACATGCTTCATGAGAACCTAGAGTGTGGTTTTTGTAAGCAAGCAAGATTTACAGTCCAGGTTAGCAACCTCCTTACCTTAGTTCCTTCTTATCATCCAGGCCTGCATTCTTGTTTCATTAGCTATCTGGGAGTTACTTCTTTTCCACGGTCGGCTGCACAGAGGTAACCAGGAGTTACCCCTGCTACACAGCCAGCTGCACATAGTTGCTTTCATTCAGAGCAGGCATATGTCTATTCTCTAACAAGAAATCATCCACAGGGGATGCTGGAATAGATGATTTTTAAAGGTCCCTTCCAACCCAAACCATGATGTGGTTCTGAATGCACTGCTGCTGGTAGTCCATGCTCATGACAAGCATGAGGCTGGCCTGAAAACCAGAAGGTCTTTCCAATCTGCTTCTGCTTTTGTTTTAACTGAAGGATGTAATGAAAGAATTTGAACTGCATAAAGGAAAGCTTTGTGGGAAAAATAAAGCCCCTGTGTTTCAAGCCTCACGTCTGGAATGCAAATTTTAAGTTGGACATAGCTGATTTTGGAGGGGGAAACTAAGGGTAAAGAATTTCAGTGGTGTTATCTGAGCTGTGGTAAAGATCCAAAATAAAATGGGATAGGAATAGTTTATGCCTTCTAGAGCATCTCAAGTCACTCAGCTGTGGGTCTTTGCTATGTCTTAATAGGGCATACTCAGAATTTTGGGAACAAACTATAAATTATTTACTTTGCCTTAAATATAGTCCAGGATTTTCCTTGTTTTTAAAGTATACTGCTTCTCTATGCTGTGAAAACATAACATGAAAGAAATAAAGGAAGCAATGTGTTGTCTTTGTGGGAATTTGCCATCTGTACAACAGCAAGTATTTGAGGAAGAATTCCCTTTTCTTTTAATCTTTTTTTTTTTTCCCATATGTCCAGTCCTGAGTTGTGTGAGAGAGGAGGAAATTCTCCTCGAGCTAAAGCATTTGAGAGCTGCAGTGCAGCTGGGCTTAGCAGAAATGGAGGAAACCTACACTAAAGCTACTAAAGGTGGTAATATCTTTTTTCCAGAGGTATAGTTTTAAATTGTACTCATGTCAGTAATGACATACTCAAATTTGGTGTGAAAACTACTTACACAACTTGTAATAGATGCCTCAGTGACCTAAGAAGACCATAGGGCAAATGAGAGTATAATAAATGCTTATTAATACTTGTTGATTAGAAGTGATTCAAGCTGAAATGATTCTGCCTGGCTGGTTTAAACTGAACCATTAGAAAGGAGCTGACATGAATGTGAATTCATTCCAACTTAAGCATGACTACAAAGAAGACAGAGACTCTCTTTTTATGAGGAGTCTCAGAAAAGTAGGACCTTGTTCTTTCTTTAGCTTGAGAGCTAAAACTGTGGAAACTGCCCAGTGATGCTGTGGCTGCCCCATCCCTGGCAGTGTTCAAGGCCAGGTTGGACAAGGCTTGGAGCAACCTGGTCTAGTGGAAGGTGTCCCTGCCCATGGCAGGGGGTTGAAACTGGATGAGCTTTAACATCCCTTCCAACCCAAACCAGTCTGGGATTCTAAAAGATTAAGGATAATGGGTACAAGTTGCTCCTGGGGAGATTTCAACTGGACACAAGAGGAAATTTTTTCACACTGAGAACAACCAGCTATTGGAATTATCTCCCCAGGGAAGTGGTGGACTCCCCAGTGCTGGACACTTAATTTGGCTGGACAAGGGTGCTGGGCCATCTAGTCAGGTTGTGCTTTGCATAGATAGGTTGAACCAGGTGGTCCTTGAGGTCCCTTCCAAACTGGTACTCTGTGATTCTGTGATTAGTCAAAAGAGAGAACATTAGTAAGATACTTTACAAAGTCATATCATAGAATGGTTTGGGGTTGGAAAGGACCTTAAGATCATCCAGTTCTAACCCCCTGCCATGGGCAGGGACACCTCACCCTAGACCATATTGCCCAAGGCTCTGTCCAACCTGTCCTGATGCTACTCAGTTTTCTTAAAGATTCCTTCATGGCCAGGAACCTATCAAGCAGCAGTGAGACCATACCGGAAAGCTAGAAGAGGCATAAATGCACAGGTTTTGGTGCACAGGCCACCTCTTCAGTGTGGGTATGCAAGCATCTGTTCTGGGCTGCTTTAACGGTGATAGTAACTTCCCCTGAAATAATTGGCACGACTGCTGCCATGTGCAAATGAACAAGATGGATGGTGGGTTTAATTGCTTGTTGTTCACACTGTGCTGATTGTTAGGAAGCCTCTGCCTAATGCAAAAGGAGGTGTATATCAACATGACAAAAAGCTGCCCAGTTCATCAGCCTGTCGAAGAGTGACTTTATTGATGCTTGTCTTGCTTGAGGAGTTTTCTTTCATTCATTTGTCTACTGCACACTTGACCTGCTCATACTTCTGGCTTTGTCACCGCCTTAAATTCTGGCTGTAGTTTCCTCATTCACTTTTTCCTTTATGGTTTTATAGTAATTTATCTTGCCTATTCCCCTCACCCTGATCACAGTTTTGCAAGCCAGAGAGTCAGACTCAGTTGACTTTCCTTGGTAGAAAGCTGTCCTGTAGTTGGATCATCTTTCTTGTCCTTCTCTGGCCTTTCCTTATTGTATAATTTTTTATTTATTTATTTATTTTTTAGTGATAAGAAATGCATGCAGGATTTGGTATGTGGATGCTCTCTATGCAGTTGTGCAGTTGTTTACCTACGTGTTTTGGTTCTCTGTTCCGTTCTAATAATTGCTAACCCTGTGCTTGCCCTGATAGCTTTTGAGCTCCCAGCTGGTTAAAAAAAAATAAATAAAACCTGTCCATTCTGATTTCAGAAGCATTTTCCTGAGAGACCATAGCTAATATGTTTTTCCTCTGAGGATTAGCATACACTTACTGAAACCACGCTTCATCTACACCACCTTACTTCGTAGGCAGTTATCACTGTGAAATCCTGGCAGTGGTTTTAGAGCTGAATGCTGATTTTACATGCACTTGATCCTTCTAGTGCTCTGGCAGACCTGCTGGTTTGTGGTGTAACTGATGGCCTTAACAAGTTGCTCCTCAAAGCTGACTTGTTTCACAGTCAATTTATCACTTATATATTACTTTTTAAAGTAAAGATATTTCTTTTCATGTGCTGTTCTTGGTGGAGAGCAGCAGAGCACTGTGAATAACTATTCAGCTCTCTGACAGGCTGTTTCATGTGCTGCTCTAGCTGCTGCTTTTCAATGCCTTGTTTTTTAATGCATTTCCCCCTTTTTCTGAAGCTGAATGGATGTGTGCTGAAAGAATAGAGCTTAAAATCCTCCCCAAATCCTGAATCGAATTGTGAATGTGAATGACCACACTGTGGTCACTAGCAGAAGATTGTTTTGTAGCTTGGTCCCATGCACTGTTCAGATCAAATCCTGTTGTGTGACTTCTAACTCATTTGGGAATCATTTCTGTTGTTTTGAGGCTCTAGTTCCTGCATGGTGTCTCTGACAAGACTGGTGAACATTAGGTGGAAGAACTAGTCTCCCTCTAATACTACATTAATAGAATCATAGAATAGTTAGGGTTGGAAAGGACCTTAAGAACATCTAGTTCCAACCCCCTGCCATGGGCAGGGACACCTTCCACTAGACCATGTCACTCAAGACTCTGTCCAGCCTGGTCTCGAACACTGCCAGGGATGGAGCATTCACAACTTCCTTGGGCAACCCATTCCAGTGCCTCACCACCCTCACAATAAAGAACTTCTTCCTTATATCCAACCTGAACTTCCCCTGTTTTAAGTTTGAACCCATTACGTTCTACCTTTGTAGTAAATAACAAATATAGCACAGGTCCTATGCTAGTGCATGCAGGTGGATTGTCAAAGGCAGGAATTTTGAGGCTCTGCTGCAAAGATTCCCTGGGTTTGGAACACCTCATTGCAGCTATAGCAGATACTTTGCTCCCTTTGAGCTGTTCTTGACAGCAGAGGGGGGAAGTACAGTGTTGCTGGCCAGCTGAACCTGCTCTGGGAATGCTTTCAAAGGCCTCAATTAGTGCCTAGGTCATTGAGGCAATATTGATACTGACTTCCACAGAAACTCCCTTCTGTCACCAAAGCACGGTAGCTAAAATCTGATTTTGAAGCACCCTGGTTTATTCCTGGTTCCCAGGCAAGGCCCAAAGCAGATGTGTGATTCAGCACCGAGGCAGGCATGCTCTTATCAGTGTGGTGAAACTGATGGAATGACATGGCCCCGAGTCTTCCAGAAAACTTCAGGTCATTGCACTATTTCTGTGTCCTTAGGCCCTCTGTGTTTGTCTGCAAAGTGCTCTGGAGCATAACCTCTGGTTGTATTATTTTCTCTCTCAGTACTCTGCATCTTACAGCATGTGACATCACTCAATGTTAGCTTTTCAGTTGTCTTTATGAGTTTTGGAATACATTTGTCAATAAAAGAGCTTTTTGAACTTTTTTTCCCTCTCTCTCTCTGCAGGCTGATGAAGATCCTATCATGGGATTCCACCAGATATTTCTATTAAAGAACATCAACGACGCCTGGGTTTGCACCAATGACATGTTCAGGCTAGCACTGCACAACTTTGGCTGAGCTGGCAACCCTGAGGCACCCCAGCTTCCCCCCCCCCCCCCTTCTCTTACTGGTATTATTCACACTCACGGAACATTCCAAATATCATACACAAACCTGCAGTGCTGCAGAGTATGAGCAAAGCAAGAGCTGTGACCTGCCCTTCTGCTAACATTGTCATAGATGACTTTCTTGTGCATGATGTTTGGAAGTTAGACTTAGCTGCATTTGACAAGAGAAATTTGTGTTGTACCAGCATGCCTTGGAAAGAAGTAATAATGCAAAAGGTGGTTGTTTATGTACTGACACAGTGCTCTGTAACCCAAAGAAATGAAAGAACGGCAGCCTGTACGGCCCAGATATTGATTTGTTCATATGTTTCACTGCTACATTACACAATAAAACATTGAGATTTTCTTAACAGTTTAAATTGTTTTAATGAGTTGGATATGGAGTAGGTGATAGCACTTACTGTGGATGTCCTGTGTCTGCCTGGTATAGAAACGTTTACAAATTTACAATGCAGACTGAAGAGCGCTTGACAGTTGTACCGGGGAGGCAGTTCTGATATGCCCTTGGCCATACAACTTCTTTCTCCCTCCTTCCCAGCAGCTTTTATAGCAAGACTTCTAGCTTGGTTTTTAACACTAAGTTAGTTCTCAGCTGCTAGATTTTACCAGGACAAATGCCTCAACACCCAAGGATGACAGTAGTCACAGCAGCCTGTAGTTAATCTTCATGATGGTCATTACATTCACCCTCGAAGTAGAACAGGCCAGCTGTATTTGCTTCACAGGCAGGACATCACCGCTGCCCTCCTGCTGTTTGTATCCAGCTCTGAAGCTCTGACCAGATCCATGCTCTGTGGGGATTTTCTAAGCATCCCTGTGCTGTCAATGGAACTGGTTGGTAGTACAGCCTTTGCTGTGCAGGTTTCCAGGACCTGGTTGGCTGTCATGAGTCCTCCACCCTGGAGGTGGTGGTGTTCCACCACTGAAGGGATTTACTAATCCCAGAGTGGTTTGGGTTGAAGGGACCTTAAAGCTCATCCAGTTCCAACCCCCTGCCACAGGCAGGGACACCTTCCACTAGAGCAAGTTGCTCCAAGGTCCCTGGCCTTGAACACTGCCAGGGGTGGGGCAGCCACAGCTTCTCTGGACCCCCTGTGCCAGTGCCTCACTGCCCTCACAGAGAAGAGCTTCTGCCTAAGATCTCATCTCAGTCTCCCCTCTGGCAGGTTAAAGCCATTCCCCTTGTCCTGTCCCTACAGGTCCTTGTCCAAAGCCCCTCTCCAGGTTTCTTGTAGCCCCTTTAGGCACTGCGAGCTGCTCTAAGGTCTCCCTGGAGCCTTCTTCAGGTTCTGTCCAGCAGATGAGGTGGCACAGGAGCAGAATTGCCTTCACTTTGCCTTCAGACCTCACTGGGCTGTTAGGACCCAGTTTAAAAGGGGTTAGCATGCTTTGGTGGGCTTGCTTTTGACATTTATGACCATGGCATTGCCCTTTTTTTGAGGAAAGCCTGGAATGGGGCATGCTCAAGCCAGTCATGACTCAAATCTGCCTGCTTTGGCCTTTGAATTGGAATAGAGCTTTCTTGGAAGCTGATGTTAGGTCCCTCCTGCTCACTATTGCAACATTCTAATGTTCCCCATTTCAAATTCAGAACTGTTCTGTCGCTGCTTCTATGCTATGAAAGTTGTGCTCAAAATTCTTCACCCAAAGAGATTAGCTCTTTCAGTAGAAAGAGGTGTTTTGTGTGGTTGCTGCTAAGCAAGGATCCTTGTGCTGGAGCTCCAGATCCAAATGAAGCCTGGCAGAGGAGTGAGGATCTAAGAACCTTGCTCTGCAGAAGGATCTTCCCTGCAAGGTCAGGTTATTCCTCCACGTAATGAGCTCAGGAAGCCAGGAGAGAGCTTGCTTAAAAGTCAGTTTCTAAGGGGGAAATATGGGGCAGGTGTTAGTTTTAGAACTATCTAAAATGAGATTCTTTGAGGCCATTAAAAGCTCAAAGCAGTTATCCCCTGGAACTGGCCATGTAGATTGTTCAGGGGTTCTTTCTCCTGCCTTTCTCCACACAGTCACTCCTGGCTTCTTACTGAGACGAGACAAATACTGCTGTTTCTAAATCAGTATTGCTTAATATTCTTGACTCCTACAGGAGCTGGTTGGCCTGTGAGGGGACACAGCTGAAGCAGAGGAGGCCTGGGAGGCCTCAGGAGATCACTAACCCCATAACCAGCCCATCTGAGCCTTCACAGGTGAGGCTTTACATGTACCCTATGGTACTGGGCCTAGCAGGAGTTCATATTGGCGGTACCGCCAGGGCCATGGATGAGACTGCCTGACAAAGGAAGGGTTACAGATGTTGTCTATCTGGACTTCTGTAAAGCCTTTGACACAGTCCCCCACAACATTCTTCTCTCTAAACTGGAGAAATATGGATTTGATAGGTGGACTGGTAGATTAGGAACTGGCTGGATAGTCACATCCAGAGGGTCATGGTCAATGTCTGGATTGACACCAGTGACAAGTGGCATCTCTCAGGGGTCCATATTGGGACCAGTACTGTTTAATATCTTCATCAGTGACATAGTGGGATTGAGTGCATCGTCAGCAAGTTTGCAAATCATAGAATCAAACAGATTGGAAAAGACCTTTAAGATCAAGTCTAATCGTTCCCCAGCACTGCCAAGGCCACCACTAGCCCATGTTGCTGAGGGCCTCACCTACACGGTGTGTGAAAACCTCCAGGGACGGTGACTCCACCACTGCCCTGGGCAGCCTGTTCCAATGCCTGAACACACCCTCTCTGTGAAAAAGTTTTTCCTAATATCCAATCTAAATGAAAATCTGATACCTAGATGACATGAAGCTGAGTTGTGCAGTTGACATGCCTAAGGGACAGGATGCCATCCAGAGAGACTTGGACAGGCTCGAAAGGTGGGCCCATGCAAACCTCATGAGGTTCAATGGCACCAAGTGCAGGGTCCAGCACCTGGGTCGGGGCAACCCCTAGTATTATTACAGGCTGGGGGATGGAGGGATTTAGAATAGCCCTGCGGAGAAGGACTTGGGGGTACTGGTAGATGAAAGATTGGACATGAGCCGGCAATGTGCGCTTGCAGCCCAGAAACCAACTGTATCCTGGGCTGCAGCCAGAGGAGCATGTCCAGCAGGTCAAGGGAGGTGATTCCGACCCTCTACTCTGCTCTGGTGAGACCCCACCTGGAGTCTGCACCCAGCTCTGGAGTCCTCAGTACAGGAAAGACATGGACCTGTTGAAGAGGGTCCAGAGGAGGGACACAGAAACGATCAGATGGATGGAGTACCTCTCCTGTGAGGAAAGGCTGAGAGCTGGGCTTGTAAAGCCTGGAGAAGATAAGACTCCAGGGAAACTTTATTGCGGCCTTTCAGTTC
Organism: Amazona ochrocephala; assembly: GCA_039720435.1. Classification (NCBI taxonomy): domain Eukaryota; kingdom Metazoa; phylum Chordata; class Aves; order Psittaciformes; family Psittacidae; genus Amazona; species Amazona ochrocephala. The sequence goes on from CM077908.1 coordinate 20,512,144, forward strand.
TTAAAAGGTCTATAAGAAAGATGGGGAGAGACTTTTGAGCAGGGCCTGTTGCAACAGGACAAGGGGTGATGGCTTTAAACTAAAAGAGGGGGGATTTAGGCTGGATGCGAGGAAAAAAATTTGTATAGCGAGGGTTGTAAAATCCTGGCACAGGGTGCCCAAAGAAGCTGTGGCTGCCCCATCCCTGGCAGTGTTCAAGGCCAGGTTGTGAAGCACGGAATCAGACTCTACAACTCAAGGAGAGTTATAAAGCAGGTATGTTTATTACGGCGCCGGGTGCAAGGGGGATCATTCCTCCTAACTTGCACACCGAGGGGTTAAGCAAGCAGATATTTATTACACACAAACATGCATATTCATTAGGTTCCCGAGAAAGTGTCAGGGATATTACAATTAGTTTAGGTACTCACTATCATAAGTCTCCTCCCTTTTGGCACTTGTGCACTGCCCTCCAATGGTTGTGGGCAGGGGTCTTCAAGATGAAGTAAGCAGCCTTCCTCAGGGTGCACTTTTCACCTTTGGCAAAACTGGATGCCCCAGTAATCACAATTAGCTGAAACCAGCCATATCTGCAAGTTTCTGAGAGCTGGCAAAGATTTAGAGCAGTGTCACCTTGGTCAAGACAGGGTGGGGAGACAAGGAGTATCCCAAGCTAGCAGATGTTTGGGAGTCACTGTCTCCAAACTAACTGATAAATTAGAAGGATGGTAAGAAAGAAGTCACTCATTAGAAGGATGAAAAGAAATAATTCACTCTTGTTAGACTACTAAATTCTGTTATCACACCACAGACTTACAACACAAACCTTATTCTCTTAGACCTAAGTTAAATTAAGAGTGTTTTAACCCTATGTTTTCCTAGCACTTGTTTTCCTTATATCAGTTGGACAAGGCTTGGAGCAACCTGCTCTAGTGGAAAGTGTCCCTGCCCGTGGCAAGGGGTTGGAACTGTATGAGCTTTAAAGTCCATTCCAACACAAATCCGTCTGATTTGACATGCCTCGAAAAGAGAGCCGGTGTAGACTCTTGAGCCCTGCAGCAACCAACTCCTCCACCACACCCAATTCCAATCCCGGCACCGCTCTCGCTGAGAGGAGGGACCAGGTTCAGGATAGCTCCTCCCGCGCCCCGCCCGGAACCCTTTATCCCGGCGGCGTTTTCCGCCTAATTAACCAGGGCTTGGGCCGGAGGCGGAAATACAGATGGTGGCAGGGGTAGTGGCAGCTCAGCGGTTGTGGCGTGGGAGGTGGCTGGGCAGGGTTGAGTTGAGTCGAGTCAGGTCCCGTCCCGTCCCCCCACCCCGCGGTCGCCCCTACTGTTTCTTCGTCCTCCGGCATCGGTGTAGAGGACCCGATCAAGCACCTGCGGGACATCCTCAAGCTAGAGCACCCGGGAGGTGAGGGGCCGGCACCAGGGTGCGCGGGAGGCCGCCAGCGACGGGCCTGGCCTGGCCGGAGCCGCTGCGCTGCCTCGTCCTGTGGCTGCGGGACTCTCCCAAGCAGGGTCTCCGGGGCTGGGCGGGGCTCGTCTCCCCTTAGGGCGCCGGCTGCATCGCCCTCCGCCGGAACCGTCCCGCCTAGGGTGAGGGGCCCTGCTGCTGCCCCCGAGGTATGCTCAGGGAGTGTAGCCAGGCGAGAAGAGCTGTAACCCGGCGTGAGGGGCCTCCTTGGTGGGGGAGGATTCTTGTGGCTGAGCAGAGTGGGAGCAGTGGGGAGACAAACCTCACTGCTGCGGCTCTCTGGGCTCTTGTTATCTGAGAGGTATTGCTCTGGGACCTGTTAATGCTGATCTCCTCCACCCAAGCCTCCCTCTTTTATTCAGAACACTTGGCGTTTTCCCCAGGTGTCTTATTGGGCTCAGGGGAAGGGCCTGCTAGGCATCTTGGAGATCAATACCATCTTAATTTTAGAATCCCAGACTGGTTTGTGTTGGAAGGGACCTTAATGCTTATCTAGTTCCACCCTCTTGATATGGGCAGGGATTCTTTCCACTAGAGCAGGTTGCTCCAAGCTTGTCTAACTTGGCCTTGAACACTGCCAGGGATGGGGCAGCTGCAGCTTCTCTGGGCACCCTATGCCAGCGACTCACCACCCTCACAGGGAAGAACTTCTTCCTTTCCACAGGCTTCTTGTTCTCCTTTTTATTTGATTGTGAACTGGGATCATAAATACCTCTTTTAAAGTGGTTGTGAGTGTTCTCCCTTTGCTTTGAGCTATTCTACTTCTCTGCTCAGAGTTCAGTAGACTCCCTTCTGCCTGTAAAAACACTTCTAGTGAACAGCAGCAGGCTTGGGAATCAGCTATATGATGCTCTGTACTTCAAAGACTGAAAAGTCAGAGCAGAGATGGGGAGCACCTGTTTCACAAGCAGTTTCTGAGCTGAAGGGATGTGTCATGTTTGGGGAATGGCTGGAATTATTTCTGTTTTCTGAAGGTGATTGTGTGCAGTTCTGGTGTCCTCAACATAAAAAGGACATGGAACTGTTAGAACAAGTGCAGAGGAGGGCCATGAGGATGATCAGGGGACTGGAGCACCTCCCATATGAAGATAGGCTGAGAAAATTGGGGCTGTTCAACCTGGAGAAGAGAAGGCTGCGTGGAGACCTCATAGCAGCCTTCCAATACCTGAAGGGGGCCTATAGGGATGCTGGGGAGGGACTCTTCATTAGGGACTGTGGTGAGAGAACAAGGGGTAATGGGTTTAAACTTAAACAGGGGAAGTTTAGATTGGATATGAGGAAGAAATTCTTTACTGTGAGGGTGGTGAGGCCCTGGAATGGGTTGCCCAGGGAGGTTGTGGATGCTTCATCCCTGGCGGTGTTCAAGGTGGGGTTGGACATAGCCTTGGATGGCATGGTTTAGTGGGAGGTGTCCCTGGCCATGGCAGGGGGGTTGGAACTCGATGATCTTGAGGTCCTTTCCAACCCTAACCATTCTATGATTCTATGAAGGTGATTTGACTTTTCTGTGAAGCAGCTTTATTGCTGGTTGAAGCAAAGGTGGTATTTATTGAGTGTGGCTCCTTTCTTTTAATTTCTCTTCATTCCTATTCATTCCTATGTCAACTCTAGCACCCAAGAAGACAGTTGAGAGGAAAAGGAGCAATTGGACAGTAAGTCAAGCAGTAAGGAACCTGTGCTTGTTCTCAGCAGAAATCACTGCCTGGGTAATAGCAGATAGATTTGAAAGAACTGGACATAATAAGGTGAAGAGCAAGAGTTTGTTAACTGAAAGCCTCTGAAAATCTTGTTAGGATGTCAGGAAAGGGAAGCTGGGGTTCCTTCAAGACTTGTGAAAGAGAATATAAGCAGCCTCATGAATTGAATGTGTAGGGCTGGTCTTGTCTGGCATCAAGTTGCTGTGGTCAAAGTCCTCTCTAGTTGTGGTTTCTGTAATACCCTGGATTTCTGTCATGTTTTAAGCCCAGCCAGTAACTCGGAACCATGCAGCCACTCTCTCATTCCCCCCTTTCTTCCTGCTCCTGGAGAGACTGGGAGGAAAATGGAAAGAATGTAAACCCCACGGGTTGAGATAAGAGCAGTCCAGTAACTAAGGTATAATACAAAACCACTACTGCTACCACCAGTAATAATAATAAGGGAAATAACAAGGGGAGAATACAATTGCTCACCACCTGCTAATCTATACCCAGCCCAACCTGAGCAATGATCTGAGCCTTCCGGGTAACTCCCCCCAGTTTCTATCCTAGACATGATGTGCTGTGGTATGGAATACCCCTTTGGCTAGTTTGGGTCAGTGTGGATGTAAAGGACCTTGATGTGATGGATTTCTGAGCTAGACTAGCTGCTGGGAAAGCTTTGAGATAGCAGAGGAATGTTGCTGGGAGAGTTTTGGGAGTATGGCAGGGAAAGGTAGGCAAGATAAGAAGGAAGAAAGAAGTGAGAAGCAGGCATCCAATCAAGGCAACCAGTGAGCAAGATATCAACCAATGAAGAAGCAAAAATACCCACGTGGGTGGTGATAGCTAACCAGTTGTATTAGCCACTCATACACGCGAGTACTTCGTATAGCCTATATCAAGCCTGGACCTTTGGGTAATAAACGATTTCGTTTCCTAACTAGAAACGGGGTCCGTGCCTTACTGTCCACAAATGGCACCCGAACAGGGACTTTAAAGGGGGATGAAAAGCCCTGGTGGAAAAGCTGACCGAACAAGTTAAGACAGTGGACCAGAGAGCTGTACTCCTGGGAGAATACGCACCTTTGAAAAAGGTGAGCAGTCAGAAAGATGGGATCGCAGATGTCTGCAGAAGAGAAGACTGTTGTTTCTTTGCTAATGTACGTTTTAAAGCAGCAGGGCAGTACATATGATGAAAAGGCTATTCGTGCCCTGCTTGCATGGCTTAAGGGGCAGGGATTTGTTCTCAGTTCTCAGACGGCGCTTCAGCTGAAGCAGTGGGACTCAACTAAAGAGACTGTTTGGGAGGCTGCGTCCAAGGGGGATGAGATTGTTTTTCTGCTGTTAACAACATGGCACTTACTCTATGAGGCTCTTAAGCTACAGACCCCATCGTGGGGCGCAGTCGCTAACCATCATAACAAGCCAACTGCTGCTGCCCTTCCGGCACCGGTGGTGCCATCTGTGCCACCACTAGCAAACATGGCGCCGACAACCCCCAACAGTGAACCCCCCCACCGCAACCCCCCCAACAGTGCCCCCCCCCCCGCAACCCTCTTGACAACCCCCCCTCCCCCAATTCGGTACTCCCCGTAGCCGTTTGGGGTGGAGAAGATTACGACCCTCATAAACGCTGGCAAAAATTGCAAAATCAAGCTGCAGCGGATGGGGAACATTTTGATACGGCATTTCCGGTAATAATACGAAATAATGGACCAAATGAGTGGGAACCGATGAGATGGGAACTGATTAAAGAACTGAGAAAGACTGTTATGCACTACGGGCTAGCCTCGCCATATGCTAGGAGCCTTTTACAAACTGCGTTACAGGGAGACCTTATGACTTCGTTTGATATCAAAGCCCTTGCCGAATTGCTGCTCACCCCCACCCAGAAAGTGGTATTTTTGTAATATTGACGGGAGCAATGCGATCTAGAATCATAGAATCATAGAGTAGTTAGGGTTGGAAAGGACCTCAAGATCATCGAGTTCCAACCCCCCTGCCATGGGCAGGGACACCTCCCACTAAACCATGCCATCCAAGGCTATGTCCAACCCCACCTTGAATGCCGCCAGGGATGAAGCATTCACAACTTCCTTGGGCAACCCATTCCAGGGCCTCACCACCCTCACAGTAAAGAATTTCTTCCTCATATCCAATCTAAACTTCCCCTGTTTAAGTTTAAACCCATTACCCCTTGTTCTCTCACCACAGTCCCAAATGAAGAGTCCCTCCCCAGCATCCCTATAGGCCCCCTTCAGATACTGGAAGGCTGCTATGAGGTCTCCACGCAGCCTTCTCTTCTCCAGGCTGAACAGCCCCAATTTTCTCAGCCTATCTTCATTCGGGAGGTGCTCCAGTCCCCTGATCGTCCTCGTGGCCCTCCTCTGCACTTGTTCTAACAGTTCCATGTCCTTTTTATGTTGAGGACACCAGAACTGCACACAATACTCCAAGTGAGGTCTCACGAGAGCAGAGTAAAGGGGCAGGATCACCTCCCTCGACCTGCTGGTCACACTCCTTTTGATGCAGCCCAGGATACGGTTGGCTTTCTGGGCTGCAAGCGCACACTGCTGGCTCATGTTCATTTTTTCATCAACCCACACCCCCAAGTCCTTCTCCGCAGGGCTGCTCTGAATCTCCTCCCCGCCCAACCTGTAGCTGTGCCTGGCATTGCTCCGACCCAGGTGTAGGACCTTGCACTTGGCATGGCGATTGATAATCTCGGCTGCAATCCGCGGGACCCTCTCTTGGGGGCTGGAATCCCACAATTAATGGGGGATCCTCCTGTTAACACGCTGCAGATGCAGGCTCGGCTGGCCCCAGAGATTTTACGCCAGTTGGCAGAACTAGCGCTTAAAGCAATGCTTAAAGTGCCGGATGTCAGGAAATCCGTAAAAGCATTCACGGGTATCAGACAGGCAAAAGACGAGCCGTATATGCAATTTATAGATCGTTTGGAGACGGCTGTCAATAAGCAAGTGGAGAACGATGCTGCCAAAGATGCCTTATTACTGAAACTAGCAATAGAGAATGCAAACTCGGACTGTCAGAAGGTGTTGCGTATGTTAAAAAATCCTACTTTGATCGATATGATTGAAGCATGTAACCGTATTGGCTCAATAGACCACATTAACGAAAATCTAGCGGGGCATTTAGCCGCAGCTCTGCAAACCACACAGCGGCTGTGTTTTAAGTGTGGCAAACCCGGCCACTTTAAGCGTTGCTGCCCCCAGGTGAGCCAAGATGGCGACCCGAATCCTTGTCCACGTTGCAAAAAGGGGCGTCACTCTTTTAAGCACTGCCGGTCAAAGTGCAGCATCAAAGGGGAACTAATTCCAGGTTTGGGAAACGGGAGGCGGAGTGCATTGCGGAGCCATGCAGATACAAGAAGTCTCCACCCCACACAATCCCAATTTGCCAATGTGATGGGTCTGGCACACCTCCATTCCTCCACCCCCAGAAGTGCTGGAGTGGATGTCCCTACAACAACAGAGTTAACGATAGCAGACACCAAAGTGCAAAAGGTGCCGCTTGCACTGAAAGGTCCATTGTGTAATGGATTTAGTGCTTTATTACTGGGCCGCTCTAGTGTCACCTTACAGGGTCTTTTTATTTTGCCTGCGGTAATTGATGCTGATTTTGAAGGACAATTGCAAGCAATGGTCTGGACCCCATCCCCACCCATAACAGTCCCCGCGGGAGAACATATATGCCAACTTGTCTTATTCCATGCACATAGAGTAAATGCTCCCTCGGAGGAAAACTTGCTCAGAGGAATGGGTGGCTTTGGGTCTACTGGTAAGCAGCATGTTTTTTGGACACAATCATTAACAAAACATCGTCCAACCATCGAATGTGAAGTACGAAACCCCCAGCATAAACCCAGCACTATCAAACTTAAAGGCCTACTGGACACCAGAGCAGATGTTACAGTCATCGGCGCCTCCTTTTGGCCATCAAATTGGGAGACAGTTTCATCAGCAACGGATCTAACAGGAATAGGAGGAACATCAACACCACGTCAAAGTGCATCAGTTATCCAGATAATAGATCCTGAAGGGCGTACTGCGAACCTCTGCCCATATATAGTGAACTGTCCTTTAACCTTTTGGGAAGGGATGTCTTAAGCATGTGGGGAGTCTTGATAGCAACACCGCCTTTTTAATGAGGGTCATTGATGAGAATGTTCCAATCAGACTAAAGTGCCTGACAGAAAAACCAGTGTGGGTTGATCAATGGCCCCTAAATTTGGAAAAAACCAACGCCTTAACAGAATTGGTAACAGAACAATTGAAGTTGGGACACTTGGTTCCGACCACAAGTCCCTGGAACACACCAGTATTTGCAATTAAGAAAAAATCAGGGAAATGGCATCTTTTACATGACCTTCGTGCAATTAACAATGTCATGGAGGACATGGGAGCCACACAGCCAGGTTTGCCTTCCCCAACCATGATACCAAAGAATTGGAACATTATCATTATGGACCTCAAAGATTGTTTTTTCACTGTTCCCCTGCATCCCGAAGATGCTCCAAGGTTTGCTTTTTCTATTCCCTCTGTTAACCATCAGGAACAGCAGAGCGTTATCATTGGACTGTATTACCACAGGGTGTGAAAAACAGCCCAACAATATGTCAGTTATATGTGGCTAAGGCATTATCAGAGGTAAGAAAGACATATCCAACAGCTATTTGCTATCATTATATGGATGATATTTTGTTAGCCTGTCAGGAACCACAGAAACTTTTAGAAATTGCTTCCAGCACTAAATCTTGCCTTGAAAAGCATGGGTTAGTTATTGCTCCTGAAAAGGTACAACAGCAACCCCCATGGAAATATTTGGGATGGAAAATCCTCCAGCAGACTGTAGTGCCTCAACTGCTAAAGATTGATGTCAAAGTTAACACCCTAAATGATGTACAGAAATTAACTGGCACTGTAAATTGTGTACGAATCCTTTTAGGTATAGACAATGATACCCTTCGACCTCTATTTGAACTACTGAAGGGAGAACCTGCCCTCAACTCACCCCGACAGTTAACTCCGGAGGCTGAGTGCGCTATTGAACGAGTTAACAGAGCTTTAACCAATCGACAAGCTGCAAAGATAGATTACCAACTCCCAGTCACTCTGTATGTTATCCAAGGGCCTAGGTCCCTCAAAGGATTAATAGGTCAATGGGATGCAAGGGAAAAGGATCCACTACGTGTCCTAGAATGGATCTTTTTACCATACCAATTCTCCAAAACCATAGTTACTATTTGTGAACAGATAGCACACATAGTGTGTCGTGGCAGACAGAGAACAACAGAATTAACAGGACAGGAGCCAGATACTATCTCTCTCCCCTTAACCAAGATGTATTTTCAATGGGCTTTTCAGAATAACACAGAACTACAAATAGCAATGACAAATTTTGGTGGAAAGGTTACTCCACACCACCCACCCCATAAGCTATTCCCCCTGACAACAGAAATAGAAAATTAGTTTCAAAATGTCAATGTAACCCTGTAGATGGTCCAACTTATTTTACAGATGGTTCAGGTAAAACAGGCAGAGCAATCACAGTTTGGTTTGAGAATAACGAATGGCATCATGAAGAACAAAAAGTTCAGGGCTCAGCACAAATTGTAGAATTAGCTGCAGTAGTGTTTGCATTTCAGCATTGTCACCGAGCATTGAACCTTGTCACTGATTCAAATTATGTTGCTGGAGTTGTTACTAGAATCGAAAATTCATGGCTGAAGGAAGTTGCCAATCCTATTTTATTCTATTATTTAGAAATATTAAAAATGCTGTTGGATGAATGCATGACACCTTATTATGTTCTGCATATTTGTAGCCATACAGACTTGCCTGGATTTATCATAGAGGGAAATCGAAGAGCTGATAGGTTAACGGCTCCTGTAGTAGCAGCTCCTCTACCAAATCAGTTAGAACAGGCTAGATTATCGCATGCTTTTTATCACCAATCAGCGAGATCACTCAGGAAACAGTTTTCTCTCTCTTGGTCAGAAGCATGTACAATAGCACAAACATGCCCTGACTGTCAACCGTTTGCAACACACCCACGTACTGGAGTAAACCTTTATGGCACCAGTGCCTTACAGCTATGGCAAAGTGATGTCACTCACATCCCTGAGTTTGGGAGACAAAAGTATGCCCATGTTTCCATCGATACATTTTCACACATGGTCTGGGCCACAGCAGAAACAGGTGAAAAGGCCCGTGATGTTATTTGTCATTGTCGTGGTGCCTTTGCAGCTCTAGGTGTTCCAAAACAAATAAAAACGGATAATGGCCCTGCCTATAATAGTAAGATAATTGAAACATTTCTAAACACTTGGGGGATAAAACACAAGACAGGGATCCCACACTCACCAGAAGGACAGAACAATGTCACCAAACACTAAAAATGTTATTAGAATAACAAAAAGGGGGAATGAAGAGAGAATCGTCACAGGCACAACTATATAAAGCAATTTATGTATTAAATTTCTTGATGATTGGAGAGGGAAATGAGACCGTAGCAGTTACTAGACATATCCTGTCGCACAGCAAAATTTTGCCTAATCCCATAGGGGTTCATCAACCGAAGGTTTGGGTAAAATCACCACAAACGCTTCTCTGGGAAGGACCGCATCCACTAATAACTTGGGGGCGAGGGCGTGCTTGCGTCTGCACAGATCATGGTCCTTGGTGGATACCCGCACGGCTGGTGCAGCCTGTTTTGAACCATCCTGCGGTTGCGGATGCAGAATCCAGGGGTAATCAGCAACACATCGATGTCGACAATGCGACTGATGCCCTGGAATAGCTCCAACATATGGGTGAACTTAGCTAGAACACTGAGTCAAACAACTCTGTAATTTAGCATAGTTAGCAGCACAGCCATTTCATAAATGTTTAGCAGAGATACCTTGGTCTAATAGTAGCATCATTACTGTATCACTTACAAGAGGGATAAAACAGTAGAAATGTAAAACTTTACTTCTTGTACTGATATTTTCCTTTGTATTAGGTTTCTTGTTCCCTATCTGCTAAATTGTGTGCAAGATATACTGGATAATATGTTAAAGAAGGTTATGTCTTTAGAAAAACAAAAAGGGGGAGACGTGGATGTAAAGGACCATGATGTGATGGATTTCTGAGCTAGACTAGCTCCTGGGAAAGCTTTGAGATAGCAGAGGAATGTTGCTGGGAAAGTTTTGGGAGTATTGCAGAGAAAGGTAGGCAAGATAAGAAGGAAGAAAGAAGAGAGAAGCAGGCATCCAATCAAGGCAACCAGTGAGCAAGATATCAACCAATGAAGAAGCAAAAATACCCACGTGGGTGGTGATAGCTAACCAGTTGTATTAGCTGCTCATACACGCGAGTACTTCGTATAGCCTATATCAAGCCTGGACCTTTGGGTAATAAACGATTTCGTTTCCTAACCAGAAATGGAGTCCGTGCCTTACTCTCCACAGGTCAGGTGTCCTTTCTCTGCTTCTTCCGGCTTCTTGTGCCCCTCCTCACTGGCAGAGCATGAGACTGAAAAGTCCTTGATTGGAGTAAGCAAGCATTACTTAATGACAACTGAAAACATGGGTGTGTTATCAGCACTGTTCTCAGACTAAAGCCAAAACACAGCACTGCACCAGCTACTAAGAAGGAGAAAAATAACTGTTGCAGCTGAACCCAGGACAGTATCCACTCCTTGTCCTTTTGCTACAATCCCTGATGAAGAGTTCCTCTCCAGCATTCTTATAGGCCCCCTTCAGCTATTGGAAGGCTGCTGTGTTAACCACTATACCACCAGCGCTCACCTGGAAGATACCTGAAAACTTTTCACATATTCTACAGCTCAGTCAAGGTCTGGGACTGAGAAGTAACCTCTTCTTCCTCTTCCTCTGATTCCTGTAGTAATAACTCCTGTTCAGATGATGTCCCCTGTAGTAAGTGCACTGGGTCTTCATCTTTCTTCACTGCACAAGTTGCTCTTTGTAGCTCTCATTTGCTTTTCCCCGTGCTTATAGAGGCAACAAATATTGGCATGGGTTGGTCCTTTGGTTTAGCTGCAGTGTCTGTTGTTGGGGTTGGGACGCCTTTTGTTAATAGCCAAGATGTGGGTTGGTACACGTGGAGAGCTGGATAGATCAGATAGATCGTCTCTCAATTGTTTGAACTCCCGGGACACTTTTTCCACAGCTGAAATGATGGAAGGGGTGAGATTGTCTTCAAACTCTTAGAGTTGACAAATCATTTCATCCACTGTTGGTGGTGCTATGGCATGCCAGGTTATTGCTGCCAATGCCAGTGGGCATTTGGTGCACTCCTTGTAAATTTCTGCCCCATGGGTCATGTGCATTCGACTTCATCTGGATCTACAGATGCATTCCCAGCATCCAGCCTGCAATAGATCATTTCTACAATGGCTGATTCCCTGAGAGACTGGATGCCTTTCTCTAGCGTAGTCCACTTGGCCGAACGACTCATAACATCGTCCTTGTACTGAAACCTTTCTTTCACAGCTGCCAAGAGCCGCCTCCCAAGGCTGAGGGCCTGTTTGTCTTTTGCAGTTGCTTTGTCAATTCCCCCTTCCCTAGCAAGTGATCCCATCTGCTTAGCTTCCCTACCTTCTAGTTTGTGACGGTCGGCCCCATTGTCCCAGCATCGGAGCAACCAGGTGATGATGTGCTCCCCTGGTTGATGGGTAAAATCTTTTTGTGTATTCCGTAGGTCGGTTGAGGTCTGGGGTTGAGAAGTCACCTCTTCTTCCTCTTCTTCCTCTGATTCATCTTGTATTACTCTGATTCAAGAGTAATAACTCTTGTTCAGATGCTGTCCTGTGTAGTAAGTGCATTGTTTCTTCATCTTCACTTTACGAGTTGCTTTTTGTGCCTCTTGTTTGCTTTTCCCCTTGCGTACAGGGGCAACTGATATTGGCACAAATTGGTCCTCTGGTTTCGCTGCAGTGATTATCACTGTGGTTGGAGTGGCTGCAGTATCTGTTGCCGGGGTTGGTGTAGCTGCTGTGCTTGGGGTTTGAGTAGCCCCAGCAGCTGTGTTGTCTGTTGCTGTTGGGGTTTGGGTAGCTGCTGTACTTGTTGCTGGGATTGATGTAGTTGCTGTACTTGGAGTTGGAGTAGCTGTGTTATCTCTTGTAGTCAGAGCTTGGGTAGCTGCTGTACTTGTCGCTGGGATTGATGTAGTTGCTGTACTTGGAGTTGGAGTAGCTGTGTTATCTCTTGTAGTCAGAGCTTGAGTAGCTGCTGTACTTGTCACTAGGGTTGCTATAGCTGCTGTGTTTGGGGGTTGAGTAGCTGTGTTGGCTGTTGCTTTGCCATCAGATCCAGAGGTATCTTTTTCCTCTTTAAAGTGATGGATAGTGTCGACCAGGGATCTAGGTGTAGGCCAACCCCAGCATGTTGCACTTGGTCTTGGAGTTTCAGCATGTTGCACCTTGCAGCCAGTATTTGCTATTTTAGTGTTTATCAGCTGGTGGGCCTGGGCTAAGGTAGCACCTGCTGACTGGTACCCAGCCTGACCCAAGCAGTGATCTGGGCCTGCCGGGTAACTCCCCCCAGTTTCTATCCTGGGCATGATATGCTGTGGTATGGAATACCCCTTTGGCCAGTTAAGATCAGGTGTCCTGTGTCTGCATCCTCCCAGCTTCCTCTGCCCCTCCTCCCTGGTAGAGCATGAGGATGAGAAAGTTCATGATCAGGGTAAGCATTACTTAGCAACAACTAAAAACATTGGTGTTATCAGCACTGTTCCCAGACTAAAGCCAAAACAGCACTGCACCAGCTACTAAGAAAGAGAAAAATAACTGTTACAGCTGAACCCAGGACAGCTTTTCAAGAATGCTTTGATCTGGCACTTGTTTCAGTTAATCTGAATTGCCAGCTTAATCTTTCTGATCCAAGACTATTTGTTCCTTGAACCTGGGAAGTTCCTCATACCTGTTCTTTGGTGTGTTTTTTTTTTGGGGGGGGGGTGGGGGGGTGTTTTTTTTTTTTTTTTTTTTTTTTTTTTTTTGTGGGGTTGTTTTTTTTTTTTGGTCTGCTGGGATTGCTTATGTAAGAAAAGAGCCACGACTTACCTTGTTTCTGTAGAGATAAGTTTCCTACATGGGTCTCTTAACACATCCTTTTTGGAGAATAATACTTTTCCCAATTATTTAAGCATATTCTACCTGATAGTTTTTGTCAGGTTCTTCTGGTCTATCTGGAGGTAGTCTATTTCACACAATTTCTTTTGAATGGATAGGGTGCTCAGTTGGTTGTGCTTTTCCCTAGGCTCAGTGAATGAGAACCAGAGACCATCAATTTCATGTAACAGAGACCTGAATGGACTGCTGGTGCCTGCCCCCATCATGGCTGGAGATGTACCATCTGTGGCTAAGCCAGTGCATCAGAGCATTTCTCTGGGAGCCCTACAGGAGAAACAAGTCATGGAAGTTTTCATGGAATCCCATACTGGTTTGTGTTGGAAGGGACCTTAATGCTCACCCAGTTTCAACCCCCTGCCATAGGCAGGGACACCTTCCACTAGATCAGGTTGCTCCAAGCCCCATCCAACCTGACTTTGAGCATTGCCAGGGATGGAGTGTTTACCAGTTCTTTGGGCAACCTGTGCTAGTGTCTCACAACCCTCACAGGGAAGAACTTCTTCCTACTGTCCAACCTGAACTTCCCCCGTTTCAGTTTAAACCCATTACCCCTTGTCCTGTTGCTATGTTAAAGAAAGGCTGATAGTGACTAGAAAATAATTAAAATTTAGTTCTGCTGTGTCTGGACAAGCATGTTGGGAAGCTGATGAGTTTCACATTGAGTTCAGGTGGTAGTTGTGAGTCAGTGCTGGTGTTCCGAGCTTTCGTAGCTTTTGTGATGCTGATGTGTGCAGCCTACCATCTTTGCTGCTCAGGAACTGAGGAGTATTGGCAGAGCTGTTTAGAGATAAGGGGAACAGGACTGGTTTTATGGTGTGCATTAAGAGTCAGGATGGAGGTTAATTAGCAGGGCACTGGGTGAGACTTATCATTTAGAATTCTTATGTAGGCTTCCAGCTGGACTTCTTCTGGGCCCCAAGTTACCTGAGGGGTGACTTACCAGTCCACAGTATGGTAGACCTCACACTTGTCCAGATATTTCTCTCCATATAACTTAAAACAGGACAAGTGATCCTGAGGTAGGGTTCTACATGACTGTCTGCTGACTTGTGGATATACACTGATGTGTTTTGGACAGTACCTGTGCTTTTCCTGCTTATGTGTTAGAGAACATATGCATATAGAATACTCTGGATTTGTCATGGGAATAATACAAATCCACATCAGACTAATTGGTGTAATGCTTGGCTTCATGTGCTGATTTTTAACATTAGAGCTCATGTGAATAGCTTTTTCTTGGGTTCTCTGCTTAGAGTTTTGAGAGAGGATGCTGTGAGAACCATGAGCAACATGCAGTGTTGATGAGGTTCAACTGTTTGGTTTCTTTGTACATTCTAATGTGGGGTAGTAGTCAAGGCTACTTCAATCAAATGTAGAGTTCTGCTCAAGTCCAATAAACTGGAGGTTTTTAAGCTGAACAAACCAGGTGTTTGGTGCTCTCAAACCTATGGCACGTGGGGAAGGGATACTCCTAACTGAAAGTAGTTTCTTTTTATTTTCAGTTGTTCAGCGCAAGCTTCCTAGTTGCACAGATACTCCTGCATTGCTGTTAAAATTATGAGTAGCCAATCTCTGACCTCTGTTCTCTTCCTTTAAGTCCTGTCTGATATTTTTTTTTTTTTCGTTAAAAGCTGCCTTTCTGGTGATGCCAGTTCCGCTTGCATAGTGATAACAGCAAAAGATGTGGAGATAGTGGCCAGCAGTGATTCCAGCATCACCAGTAAGGCCAGAGGGAGCAACAAGGTAAGGAGGAAGAGAAAGCATGGTTCTATCTCTTTTTGTTAGTCACATCAGCTAATGCTTGGGGAAAAAAAAAATTAAAAGGAAGTAATAATCTTTCCTGTGTTATAGGAATCTGTAATTAGATAGAAGTTTGTCAATGAGCTTGACAAGGGGGAAAAATTGGAGGGGTATCTTGTATCTGATCGTTACTGTTATTCCAGAGTCTGGCCAAGTTATCCTCTAGTCTTTTAAGTCCCATGATCTATGCTGCGGGTTCCTGGGAAAGTGCCCTTCCTTCACAAATAAGCTCTTCCTGCTGATTGTTTCTTCCCTGGCAGGTCTTCACTATGGAGAGAGCACTGTTTTTGATGGTTTGCTAGCCTCAGTCCTGCTGAGGTCTCTACCCAGCAGAATCAGGGCTGCAGAAGAACCAGCATGCTGAGATCAAAACTGGTGCTGTAGCGGAGTACGAAGATGTCATGGGTTCAGCAGCAGCAGTCATTTTTTTTTCCCCTACTTGGTAGCTGGTGCAGCTCTGTGTTTTTGATTTTGGGCCTGAGAACAGTGCTGATAACACCAGTGTTTTCAGTTAGTGCTTGGCGATGTTTAGGCTGGCCAAGGACTTTCTGAGCCTCATGCTCTGCTAGGGAGGAGGGGAAGCCAGGAGGAAGGAGAGACAGGGCACCTGACCCAGACTAACCAAAGAGATTATTCCATACCACAGCACGTCATGTCCAGGAGGTAGAAACGGAGAGCAGAGACCCGGAAGGGTGGTGAGGGTGCACGGTGGAGGATGCACTGTGGGGGTGCACTGTGGGGGGGTGCACTGCTTGATACTGGGTGGTGAGCAATTGTATCCTTCCCTTGTATTTGCCTTGTCATTATTGTTACTGGTGGGGGTGCACTGGGTGGTCGGGCTTGATATTTGATGGTGAGCTATTGTATTCTCCTTTTCCTTGTATCTGCCTTGTCATTATTATTATTGGTGGTAGCAGTAGTGGTTTGTGTTATACCTTAGTTACTAAACTGTTCTTATCTCAACCTGTGGGAGTTGTATTCTTTCAATTCTCCTTCCCATCCCTCCAGGAGCGGAGGGAAGAAAGAGTGGGGAGTGAGTGAGAGAGCGACTGTATGGGTTTATAGACTTAAACCACGACAGAAGACAGATTTGCTTGCATAAATTTAGAGTTGAGTTTAAGGCTAAGTCTAGAGGAGCCAAAGAGCAATGGAATATATTTTGCAGTAGAAAGGGAGAGAAAAGCAGAACCATGCAGGGGAAGATTGTTTTGTAACCTACATGAAGCAAATGACCACTTGGTCATCTGCAATGTCTCTTTCTGCTCTCATGTACATACACAGTGTTTGGGGCTCCATCAGCTCTTCCCTTCCTTCTTAGTGCTAGCACCCGTCAGTTTGGCCTTTTATGAAATCTAGTACTCTGCTGCTGTGGTTTTTCCTAGCTGGGGTTATTTTAGAGCAGTTTTAGGGTGTCTCACCCTTTTTTAAAGTATTAAAGCTTGGGTGCAGTAACACTATGGAAAGCTCAGTGGACTGCTTGCATTATAGTGATGTTTGTCTGAAACAGGGAAGCTGGAAACTTTGCTTGCTATGTGCATGTTCTTCTCAGTCATGCAAGCCAAAGAGCAGTGCTTTTTGCTGGGTGTCGTGGTTTAAGCTTCTCAGCCACACACAGTTTTGCTCACTCACTCCCCACTCTTTCTTCCCTCAGCTCCTGGAGGGATGGGAAGGAGAATTGAAAGAATGCAACTCCCACAGGTTGAGATAAGTACAGTTTAGTAACTAAGGTATAACACAAATCACTACTACTACCACCACTACTAATAATAATAATGACAAGGCAAATACAAGGAAAGAATACAATAGCTCACCACCCAGCTCAACCAAGCAGTGCCCCCCCACCGTGCACACCCCACCACCCTTCTGGGTCTCTGCTCTCCATTTCTACCTCCTGGACATGACGTGCTGTGGTATGGAATAATCTCTTTGGTAAGTCTGGGTCAGGTGTCCTGTCTCTCCTTCCTCCTGGCTTCCCCTCCTCCCTGGCAGAGCATGAGACTCACAAAGTCCTTGGCCAGCCTAAACATCACCAAGCAGTAACTGAAAACACTGGTGTTATCAGTGCTGTTCCCAGGCCCAAAATGAAAAACACAGCGCTGCACCAGCTACCAAGTAGGAGAAAAAATGACTGCTGCTGCTGAACCCATGACACTGGGTCAATGTCTGTGCTTTTTACATTCCTCTTGCAGAACATGTATTTGAGCTACCTGCCTCTCAGTGACTCCTTTTCTCCAGTTACTGAAAATGAAATTGCAGTTAAACTTAATTCACTGTCACTGGAGGTCAGCCTTGGAGGTTTGGTAGCTCTATCATGAGATATCATTTTAAGATTTAGGCCTTGCACTTAATGAAGGCATCTTTATGAGAATAATCCTGGGAAACATAAGAAATCAATTTCTGTTGCCTTTTTAAGGACACCTTAGAATTTGCAGTGCTCTAGAAACAGGTGATGTGGGGAATTGATTGACTAAGGTATAATACAAAACTACTACTGCTACTACCAATAATAATAATGATAAGGGAAATGACAAGGGGAAAGAACACAATTGCTCACCACCCACCAGTCGATACACAGCCTGACTTGAGCAGCAATCTGGGCCTTTCAGGTAATTCCCCCCAGTTTCTGTACTGTGCATGATGTGCTGTGGTATGGAATACACTTTTGGCTACTTGGGGTCAGGTGTCCCATCTCTGCTTCCTCCCAGCTTCCCATGCCCCTCCTCCCTGTCAGAGCATGAGACTGAAAAGTAAACATTACTTAGCAACAACCGAAAACGCCAGTATTTAATCAGCACTGTTCTCGGGCTAAAGTCGAAAACACAGCACTGCACCAGCTACTAAGAAGGTGAAAAATAACTGTTACAGCTCAACCCAGGACAGCAGTTGATTAAGAAATAGGTTCGGAATTTTGATTCTTTGGGGCTTTTTTGTGTTTGGGGTGTTGCTTTGTTGTGTTGTTTTTTTTGGGTTTTTTTGGTGTTTTTCCTTCCCATTTTGTTTAATTCTTATTCTTCAGGCAGTTGTGTGTGGAGGTAGAGAATGAGCAGGCAGCCTTAGACGACCTTGTTGGCTGACCTTGAGAAAAAGGGGACTAGAAAGTGAACTGGAGGGGAACAAAATAACCAATCAGAAACCAGTTTGAGGCGTGTGGACAGCAGACATTAACCAATCGTATATTGTTATGAAGCGCGCACACAGAATGCTTGTTATAAAAGAACGTGAGACACGTGAATAAAGGTCTTCGCTTGCAACTGCATACAGAGTCCACGCATTACGTTTCCACAAATGGTGCCTAAACAGGGACATTAAAGGTGGAAGAAGAGCCCCAGTGGAGAGCTGACCGAACAAGTTAGGCAGCGGACCAGAGAGCTGTCCTCCCGGGAAAATTAGCACCTCTTAAACAGGTGAGCAGTCAGAATGATGGGATTGCAGATGTCTGTGGAAGAAGAGACTATTGTCTCTCAGTTAACACGCATTTTAATGCGACAGGGCATCAGGTATGATGAGAAGGCTATCCGTGCTTTACTTGAATGGCTTAAAGGGTGCGTATTTGCTGTCGATTCCCAGACCGTGTTTCAGCTGAAGCAGTGGGATTTGGCTAAAGAGACTCTTTGGGAGGCTGTGTCTAAGGGGGATAAAATCGTTTTTCTGCTGTTAACAACATGGCGCTTAGTCTATGAGGCTCTTAGCAAGTTGCAGACCCCATATATAACTCATTTCATAAAGTCTCTCTGTGATACTCATGTACTAGAGGTTGGCAAATATAAGTATGTCCATGTTTCTACCAACCCTTGCAGACCTTTACAGATGTTGCTGGCCACTTCTTCCGATGTAGGCTGGCCACCTGCGTCGGAATGAGTGTGCATTTTGGTCAGTATAAAAGCCCAAGCCTCATGCGATATGGGGGAAGCAGAGCCTCCACGGGGATGCATGCTGAGGTTGAGCCTGCCACCTTGCACTGCCATGATGCTGCTCGGAGCTGATTTCCTGGTTGTCTTCACGGGGTCATTGCACCATGTTCTGTATGTGGGGCCGTGTAGTGGGAGTAATGATTGTCTGGATTTTGTGTTTCAAATATTGTAGTTGTGTGGAGTGTGCTTGTGGGATCCCATGCGTGTGTGTGCGTGTGTGTGTGTTGAGGACACATGGTGTTATCTGTATTTTTTGTTGTCGGGTTTGCGTAAAAGTTTTTAACAGGTAGCAGATTAACATTTTGGTCAAGAAAGGGTTAATGCAAAAGTGTGGTTGCCAGCAGGTGCTGCCTCACTGGCCTGGCCCAGCGTTTGTAGCAGCACAGCCTCCTTTGTAACAGCACAGCGCAAAGCAGGGTGAGCGACTTGGGGAAAAAAAAAAAACAACAAACAAATGTTATTTGATAGAGTTCGGTAACCATGTTCAAAAGAATCTGCCCTCTGACTCGACTCCCAGTGCTCCACTGGTGGAACAGCCAGGATGGACACAAGAGCTGTGGAGTGAAAAAAAAAACAACCAAACAAAAAAAAACCCACCAAAAAACCTCTTGATCTATTGAAGTATTGGGGCGGTTCATAGAGATACCTCAAACAAAGCCTAAAGAGCACCTGCAACACACTGGGCGCAGGGGAGGAGTCCTGCTTAGTGTGTTTAAGGTAACCTGGGGTTGAATCCAAGACTTGGAGGAGCATATAGATCGGTTGAAACAAGAACTGCTAACTGAAAAAGAGAGAGAGGTAGTGCAACCACCAGCTTTACCAGCCGCCACCCAAGCAGCATCAGGGTGGCAGAGAAAAAAAAAAAATACGGGTACTGACACAGCAAACTCTTTGACTGTTAACACTGTGCAGTTTACTTCTGCAGCTGCTTCACATTCCTTTTTCATCAGAATGCCTTTGCTTTAAGGAATCACTTTAACCTGTCTTCTTCTCAAGAACTGATAACCTGGGGGAGGGGGGTATATTTGTGTCCTCCTACCTACAGGTCCATGGTGGCTGCCTGCAAAGTTTGTCAAACCTTGCCATGAGCTGGACAGATGAGTGGAAAATCCGATGCCTCAGCGACAGGAGCTGACTGTGAATACCCTGAGCAGAATGAGATAGAGGAAGACAAAAAGGAATGATTGCAAAACATCACTTGGGGGCAACTGAAAAGTAACAACTTGAATATGTGTTCTTATAAAGTAGCTATTATTAGAGGCTGTGATTTTGTGTATAAAACCACCTGTACTTACTAGCCAGTTGCTCATAAGAAACTACACCTTGTATTGTAAAAGAGATGTTAGAGCATGCAAATTTGCAGCAGCTTCTAGAAAATGGTAAGGCAAAAGCTAGAAAGATTCTAATACAATGGTAGTGTTATAAAGCAGGCAATGGAATAAATTAAGAGGGTGGGAGACCTCCACTGGTAGGAAATTTCTTTGACTAGTCCCTCATTGCCACTATCATCTTCAACATGCTGCTGCACCCTGTAATATACATACTGTTAATGTAAATCTGTATGTGCTTTGCCATAGTAGCAATTTGTTACTGGATGAAGCAGGTGAAACTGCATTGACAACGAGGTGCAAGGACTGAGGTTGGCCAAATGCCTCCTACCACAGTCAAGGGCAAGACTGGGTTGGCCTCTGTGTTTGCCACCAAGAAGCTCTGCTGTTGGCTGAAACCCAGTAGGTGTTGAGTGGTGGGGACACATGCCATGCCAGACCTTGATGTGAGGGATGGCCTCCCCTATTATCAGAGAACCATCCAGGAGGGAAGGGCAGACCAAGCAGCCTGTGGTTGGCATATGTTGGAGATATGATCTAGTCCAAATCCCCTGCGCAAGTAGGGTCATCTAAAGCAGGTATTGATAGTAGATATATAAAACAAAAAAAGGGGAATGTAGGGGGAGTCACCACAGGCACGATCATTTAAAGCAATATATATGCTAAATCACTTAACGATCAATGGGGGACAGCACAACCCTTTGAACATTCGTCATTTTATGTCCATAAGGGGTGATACAGGAGCTATAGCAAGTGAATCCCAGCCAAAAGTGTGGGTCAAGTCTCCAACCACTCTTAAGTGGGAAGGACCATATCCTTTGATAACTTGGGGCCGAGGATATGCTCCACAGATAATGGCCCTTGGTGGATACCTGCACGGCTGGTGCGGCCTGTTTTGGACCATCCTGCTGTTACTGACACAGAATCTGAGCAGTGAAGTTTAACTCGTCTTTCTCGGTGCAGGTGCAGACCCACAGCACCGGAACAATAGGATGGGACTCCAAGATGTGACCCCGACAAGCCCGTTGTTCCAAAATGCTAGTTCTTGGTGTGACCAGGTACACCGTAACATTAAATTCTAAGTGCCTTAAATTAATAGACCAAACTCAAAAATTGCAACAAGATGATGGGTTTTTTGGCCTCATATCTTGGTTTCAATCTTTATTTTTTCAACATGGTTAACGTTCATAATAAAAGGGGGTTCAGTATTGTTGTTTGTTATAGTTTGCATATTGTTAATAATTCCATGTCTGCTGTCTTGCCTACAACGTATGATAAATAAAATGATCAAGCAAGTGTTAGTTATAGAAAAACAAAAAGAGGGAGATGTGGAGGTAGAGGATGAGCAGGCAGCCTTAGACGACCTGAATGTACTGTTGGCTGGCCTTGAGACAAAGGGGAGTGGTAAGTGAACTGGCAGGGAACAAAATAACCAATCAGAAACCAGTTTGCAAAGCATGGACAGCTGACATTAACCAATCATATATTGTTATGAAGCATGCGCACAGAATGCTTGTTATAAAAGAACGTGAGATATGTGAATAAAGGTCTTCACTTGCAACTGCATACGGAGTCTGTGCACTACATCTCCACAGTGATATCAAGGACAGGCATGCCAACCACCAGGAAAGTTTTATGGGTGCTCCAAAATTGGGACAAGCAGCTGTTGTCTGTCCTCCCATTGGTTTCAGGGTTTGTGGCAAGGGTTTGGGCCAGTCTTGCAGCTGGTTTCTGCCATGAGAAGGGTTGATGTCCTCATTCTTGGCTCTCCACATGCTGGTCAGCGTCTTAAATCAGTTGCCTAGGTTGAAACCCATAGTCGCTGGATGGGGGGGACAGGGACCGGTGGCCTCCAGCACCAGGAGCCTCTTGAGCACCTGGAGTGCTGGGAAAACTCATCGCTCCAGTTATGAAACTCTGGTGACCTACTTTATACTCCCTGCTTTTGTTCTTAATTCCCTGACATGGCTGCTCTCCAGATTTTGCCCATCAAGGCAAATTAATTGGAGTAGATCCTAATTTGCTCTCTGCTATTCTTTGGGCAGAAGATTAAATGCTCTGCAGACATTATCTCCCTCTCTCTTTTCTAAGAGACAAACCTGAATTCTTGAAAAGGGAAGGGGATAAAGGAAGGATGAGTTAGGTAGGGCTGATGTTTGAATTTACTCTTTGTAATCACAAAAGGGGCTGGGCAGATGGAACCAGCTGGTGACACTATTCTGGGCAGCTCTGTGAGTGAGATGGCACATGTGGCACAGAGGCACAAGGGCCAACCTCCTGCCCAACACCTTCACCACACAATGGTTGAATCCTCTGTCCCTTTGACTAGGGAAATTCCTCCTGGCAAAGCTGCTGGCTGGGGAACAGCTCCTTGCCTGTGGGGATGCACTTGGGTATCTCCAACAGGATGGGCTGAAGCTGTGCCAGGGCCACCAGTCGAGGTGGGATGGCTCCTTGCCCTCCCATTGTCCCCAGTGCTACTGTCCCAGTCTGGTGTCCCCATGGATATGCACACCCAAGGCATCACAGAGCTGCCTCCAGCATCACTGGCTCCTCAGTGTGCCAGGGGGAGAGGGAGCACTGGGGGCCATACATAGCCTGAAGGACACTATGTCGCAAGGCTGGCTGCTGTCCAAGCTTGTGTGGGGATTTCTGCCAAGCCAAATGTCCAACTTACCATAAGGAAATGCCAAAAGCCAACCTCAGTCCCCGTGGATCAGACACAGTGGGAACGGCTGAGTCACCTTTGTCTGTGGTGCTGTGCTTGATGCACGGAATCAGACTCTACAACTCAAGGAGAGTTATAAAGCAGGTATGTTTATTACGGCACCAGGTGTTGATGCAGAAGTCCCGGACACAGCACACAGACCAATATGATCAGACTGTGACAAAGTTTATTGCGCAGATAGCTCAGTATATATAGGCACTCTACTTGTCTATCATTAACACACACAAGTCTAATTGGATACATGTATTGTTCACACGGCTAAATACCAAATAGGATTCACTCAGTAACAGCTTAATGATTGGTTAACTATGACAGCATATGCTTCAAGGTTACAGTTAACATTCCTTCTCTGCGTATCTCTCTCAGTAGTTTTCCGTGCTAATTTTTCCCAAGGCTTCTGCACGTACACGAACTTTAGTAACCCCCAGGCAAGGCCTCAATGCCTGCGGGTCACTACCTTACAATTGTCAAGCAATTGTCTGGATTGCTCACATGCCCGTTCACAGTCAAATAGCTCTCCACAACCAGGTGCAAGGGGGATCACTCCTCCTAACTTGCACACCGAGGGGTTAAGCAAGCAGGTATTTATTACACATAAACATGCATATTCATTAGATTCCTGTCATGGGTTCAGCAGCAGCAGTCATTTTTTCTCCTTCTTGGTAGCTGGTGCAGCGCTGTGTTTTTGATTTTGGGCCTGGGAACAGCGCTGATAACACCAGTGTTTTCAGTTACTGCTTGGTGATGTTTAGGCTGGCCAAGGACTTTGTGAGTCTCATGCTCTGCCAGGGAGGAGGGGAAGCCAGGAGGAAGGAGCGACAGCACACCTGACCCAAACTGACCAAAGAGATTTTTCCATACCACAGCACGTCATGTCCTGGATGCAAAAACGGAGAGCAGAGACCCGGAAGGGTGGTGAGGGTGCACGGTGGGGGGTGCTCTGGTGGGGGTGCACGGCTTGATACTGGGTGGTGAGCTATTGTATTCTCCTTTTCCTTGTATCTGCCTTGTCATTATTATTATTGGTGGTAGCAGTAGTGATTTGTGTTATACCTTAGTTACTAAACTGTTCTTATCTCAACCTGTGGGAGTTGCATTCTTTCGATTCTCCTTCCCATCCCTCCAGAAGTGGAGGGAAGAGACAGTGGGGAGTGAGTGAGAGAGCGACTATATGGGTTTATGAAACTTAAACCATGACAATTCCCGAGAGAGTGGTGGGGATACTACAATTAGTTTAGGTACTCATTATCATAAGCCTCCTCCCTTTTGGCGCTTGCGCACTGCCCTCCGATGGTCATGGGCAGGGGTCTTCAAGATGAAGTAAGCAGTCTTCCTCAGGGTGCACTTTTCACCTTTGGCACAGTTGGATGCCCCAGTAATCACAATTAGCTGAAACCAGCCGTATCTGCAAGTTTCTGAGAGCTGGCAAAGATTAAGAACAGTGTGACCTTGGTACAAAATTTGTTGCAAGCAGAACAGGATGGGCAGACAAGGAGTATCTTAAGCTAGCAGATGTTCGGGAGTCACTGTCTCCAAACTAACTGATAATTAGAAGGATGGTAAGAAAGAATTCACTCATTAGAAGGATGGTAAGAAAGAATTCACTCATTAGAAGGATGGAAAGAAATAATTCACTCTTGTTAGTAAGACTACTAAATTCTGTTATCACACCACAGACTTACAACACAAACATTGTTCTCTATCTTGGACCTAAGTTAAGTTAAAAGTATTTTAACCCAATGTTTTCCAGGCACTTGCTTTCCTTATATCAAGTCCCCTCTTTTCTTTTACCTTTGCAAATTCTTCTGCTATATAACTCCATTTTACTCAGGAGTTCTGGCAAAGTATTTACCACTTTCAACTTGTTGTCTGACCTTATGTCTTTTCCAATCCTCATAATCAATTACGGACCTTTTACAACACCAAAAAGAACACTGTATCATGCCATAAGTAATCTGTGTTAAAACAATTAGGAGTAAGATTCCTGCGACCAATTGCCTCAACTAGGAGAGATTAGGTAACCATGAAGTTAACTTTTTCCATATTTCTTCAAAACCCCAAGAGGTATCATCATTTGTCATTTAATATATTTCAGGTTGTTTCCAAATTTCCTCCTGATCTGTTTCAATTCTGCCACTTTGATCTATATAGGAACCATTGATTATGGAACAAGCCCCTCCTTGTGAAGCCAATAATAGTAAGATTGGGTACCACAGCACCTAAAGGTGCATGCCCCCTTCCAGTTGGGGTAGAGTCTTATGAGCATTTTCTCCCATTAACCAATACCATCCTTTCCCTTCAGGAACGGGCCACCACTGAACTACGATACCACCTATATTAATAGTGTGATTGCAATTTGAATAGTGATCTACACCTGTGGCATTTCTTTGTACACAGGTATAATATTCTTCTCCAGATCTGAAAGGGTGAATCGGATAATCCAAACCTGTCACTCTTGTCCCTAATATTCTTTTTAACACCAACAAATATCAGTAACCTCCATTTCTCAGTAATTCAGAAAAATCTATTAGCCACTGCTGTCACAGACAACTTCCTCTCCCAATTGTCCCAGTTTGATTTCTATTTTCAGTTTTAGGATTATTCTTAAGACAGAGCTGACCCTCTGTTTAACCTCATTAACCCTTGAGGTAATACTGTCCAAGTTAATTGAGTTTTCCTTCCCATGTCAGGATTTTCCATTCAAAAGCAAATAAATTTTGTCTTTCTTTGGCCAATGGTAAGCAAAAGAAAGCGTCCTTTAAATCCAAGATGGCAAACCATTTCTGATTATTATTCGATTTAGTCAGTAAGGTATACAGATTAGTTACTACTGGATGAATATCCTCTACAATTTTGTTGATTGCTCTGAGATCTTGAACCAATCTGCAACTTTTCCCATCATATTTCTTTACTGTCAAGATAGGAGTATTATATTCCAATTCACATTCAATTAATAATCTATTTTTTAAAATTTAACAATGATTTGATTCCTTTTGATCTTCTAATTTTAAGGGATATTGTTTTATTCTAATTGGGCAGGCCCCCCCTCTTTTTATTTCCACTTGAACAGGCAAAGCATTTTTCACCTTACCTGGAACTTCAGATGCCCGTACTCCCAGATATACCTGATTAAGGATTTTTTCTATTTCAGGGAGGTCCTCCTGTTCACTTTTCTGTTGAATTAAAGATAAACTCAAAATTGCAGTAATTAATTGATTGTTTTTAACTCTTAATTCCATTTTGCCTTCTTTAAATGTTGCTTCTCGCCCTGATAAAGATTTTGGAGAATTTGGCATGCCTAAAAATTTATGCATTCCTATTTGTTTTCCCAATTTGTACTCTAAGGGTTACAGAAAGAATGCCTTTTTGTTTTCTTTTTTTTTCTTTTCCTTTTCCTTGGCAGCCAGTAGCTCCTACAACTGTAACAAATTCTTTTCCCTCTGATTTAATGCCAAATAAGTTGCTCCTGTATCCACAAAAAATTCCATTTTATTTCCTCTAGTCCCTAGCTTTAATTTAACCAGTGGATCTGCTAGGGTAGATTCCCCAGGTCCCCATCAGTCTAGTTCCAATTCAGTCACCGGAGCCACCCCATGGCACTCCCCCCAGGGCAGCCTCACTTCCAATGTCCAAACTCCTCACAGCACCACCGATCCAGTCCCACAGGAAAAGAACCCACTCCCCCACCTCTGCCTGACATCCCTCCTCCACCTCCAGAGGAAATTACAGTTTGTTGCACCTCAGTGAGACTCTGGATTCAAATGGCAGTGCTGCAGGCAGGTGGTGGATGCAAAGGGAGTTCCAGAGGTTTATCATCAGAGCTCCTGATCCATGCAGTATTTACCCTGGCACTGGAGCAGGCTGCTCAAGGCTGTCTCCAGGGAGCTGTGCTTCTCCAAGGAGGGAATATTCTCCACCTCTCTGGATACTTGGCATTGCCCTGGTGGTCCCAGCCTGCTTTTAGCAGCTTCCACAGGAGAAGCCATGAGGAAGCTGCTGACAGGAGATGTAAAACCCTAAGAGGAATCTGTCCTTGCAGTGGGATGGTGGTTCCCAGGAGGGAGCAGCCAGGTTATGGGGCCACTTCTGCTGCTTCTTCAGATCCCTGGCTCAATGGGCTGGATCCTTCTCATGGCTCCAGAGGCAGGCTGCAGGTCCTGGGGTCTAAGAGTTGGCATAGGATTTCTGAAGGGGCAAGCAAGGAGGAGCAGGGTGAGGCTCCTCTCTTGGGAGAGAAACATCTTGGAAAGCAGGAGATGGAACCAGGTGAAAGTCAATCAAGAAACAACAAGAAGACGACATTCCCTCTGGCAGCAAAATAAGCTGTTAGACCATGCACAAATGCAGCACCACTGTATGAGCACGCCAAAAATTATCAGTCCCATCTTGTAGGAGGGAATTAAAATCAGTGGGGTTTGGCCAGAGCAGTGCTGGTGGGACAAGAGGCTGAAGAGCCTCCCAGAGGACTTGGGGCTTCGCAGCCTGCTCCCGGTGCTAGACGCTTACCCTGCTCATAAAACTTCTTGCTGTAGCTGAAGGAATGACCTAAGACTGAGTAGCAGGTTTCAGGGGTTAACTGACAATGACCCCAAACTCAAAATGGGTGCCCAAACCAGCAGGCAGTGCACCACATCGTAGAGGATGTTTCCCCAAGATCCCTGTCCACTCTCCAGCTCCATCACAGGTTTCACACCCCCCCCCCAGACCTCCTGCAGCAAGCTATCAGCCCTTAGCCTCATCCCTGGGTAGTTTGCCAGGGTGGATGTGTTGGCTTTATGCAGATGCCTGGTGTGACATTCTCTTGGCTGCAGTGGCCCTGAGAGCATTACCATGTCATGAATGACACAAGGAAGAGCTGCTCTGATTGAAGTTCTCAGAAATCCATGGTTCTGGCCCAAGAGTTTGATAGGTATTGGCTCTGACGTTGTTGTGCTGACAATTAGTGACTGCCTCATTTGGTGTTCTCATGAGTTGGTCAGGAAGCAAAGCTGAGAGAAAGTGACTAATAGAAGATGCAAAGCCCTGGGGGAAACCTGTACTTGCAGAGTGGTTGTCCATTTCTGAGCAGCTGTGGGCAAGGTGAGGCTGCCTGCTGCTGGACACCCATCTGTAGCAGCTGGGCTGATGAGGAGAGGCACATGCTTTTTAATTTTCTGGTAGCACCAAGCTGGGATGACCTTGAGAAACAGCCTAAAATAAGGGGATCATAAAATCATAGAATCATAGAATGGTTTGGGTTGGAAAGGACCTTAAGATCATCTAGTTCCAACCCTCCTGCCATGGGCAGGGACAACTCGCACTAAACCATGTCACCTGAGACTCCATCCAACCTGGCCTTGAACACTGCCAGGGATGGAGCATTCACAACTTCCTTGGGCAACCTGTTCCAGGGCCTCACCACCCTCACAGTAAAGAACTTCTTTATATCTAACCTGAACTTCCACTGTTTAAGTTTGAACCCATTCCCCCTTGTCTTATCACTACAGCCCCCAATGAAGAGGGGACAGGGACATGTGCAAAGTTTTACATATCAGGCAGGGGCTAAGCCACCTCCGAGGGACAGTGTGAGGATGTGTGGCTGTGTAATCATCTCCAGATAGAAAATGGGAGGGGTTATAAGGTTGAAAATGTACCAACTGATGACAATAGCATGCATCAGCAGATATAACTTTTGATACAGTATGACTTCCTAAGCATTTTAAACAGCCAAAGAACCCAGGAGTGTTAAAATAAAACCAGCTATTTTTAAAAGCATGGCAGGAGCATGAAATAGCCCCTCCACCTGAACTGTGTTGGGAATGACGCAACAGACAGGATGGAAAACAAACCCAATGGTGTCATGTTTGTGTCTTTCCCGGAGAATGAAGTGCCATCAGCATTGCTGCAAGGAGGTGTCATCCCTCCCTTGTCCTGCTGCTTTCAGGTCATCTAGGGCTGAAGTGTGGAGTGCCTAGTTTAAGGATGGGGAAAGGGTGTGAGGAAGAAAGTTCACCAGCAGTTGCCAAGCAAGCTCTGTGAGCTTTGTGGCACTTAGTAGCTGGGGAAAAGAAAGGGGAAATGAATGTGTCTGGTTATTCTCTTGCGCACAAGCGCTAGCCCACAGAGACCGTGTTTTCCCTGCCAAGGAAAAGAGGTGATGCTTTCTGGTGATTTTCTTCCAAAGGGAGTGGTTTCCCAGAGCCCCAAAGCCCGGAGGGAAGCCCTTGGTGGGAGCAGCAATCCCAGGAACTGCTGGCAATATGCTTGGGCTGGGTTTGGCTCCAAGAAGGAGGAAAGGAGTTGTCCTTCCTCAGGTAGCCCATCAAAGGCAGGACTGTGGGGAACGGGAATGCCAGCCCTGTCAGGGGGGACTCCTGCTCAGCCTGGGGGGCTGAGGGGGTCCTCAGGCCTGTGGAGTTGAGGGAGTCCTGGAGCGCTGAAGGGGTCCAGAGTCCAAGGGACTTGTGAATGTTCCATAGAATCACAGCATCACAAACTGGTTTGGCTTGGAAGGGACCTTAAAGCTCATCATTCCTGCCAGGTATGGGGCAGCCACAGCTTCTCTAGGCATCCTGTGCCAGTGCCTCACCACCCTCATAGGGAAGAACTTTCTAAAATCTCATCTCATTCTCCTCTCTGAACTTGCTCCAACAGCTCCATGTCCTTCTTATTTCCATCCCCAGTAGTATACAAGGCCAGGTTGTACGGGGCTTGGAGCAACCTGCTCTAGTGGAAGGTGGCCCTGCCTATGGCAGGGGGTTGGAACTGGATGTACTTTAAGTTCCCTTCCAACCCAAACTGGCCTGTGAGTCAGAGCGGACCCCGGGGCGGGTGTTCCCAGAGTCCCCGGCAAGGGGCGGTAGAGAGCCCCCTGCCCAGCCCCCTGGCACCGCCTCCGCCAATCCCCGCGCGCGGTGTTTCCCCCCGCTTTGGGCGTCCTCGGCGCTCGGTGATGACGTCAGGAGGCGGTGTCGAGCCGTGGGTTGGGGTGGCCTGATGTGAGTGTGGGTTTGGTTGCCGGCCTGGCTTGGTGAGGCAGCTCCGGTTCTATATTCTCCTCCCTTCCTGTCGGCGTGTTGGTGGTTCGGCAGCGTTGCGGCGTGTGTGCGGCGGCCTCCGGCGGCTCAGCCTGGGGAGGGGACCTTGACCGCTGGGTTGGGCCGGGCGCGGTGCTTTTATGCCTGGAGCCGAGTCTGCTGCTGGATGAGCTGCCGGCCCGGCCTTGGGTCCCCTCCCTGGAAGGGATGGGGGAAAACTGGTGTGGTTCGGGGTGAGTTATGAACAACAATCAGGGAATCACAGTTGGTCTGACCGATTCTGGCATGCCACCGGCTCCGGCACAGCAGCCTGCAGTGCTGCAGCCCCGGGTTTCCGTGTCAGCCAGGTGACTGTTCATACTAGGCTCAGGCAGTAAAAGGCACGTTTGAGATTTATTAGTGATGCTAAAGGTAAGGTGCTGTGTTGTGTGGGTGTGGTTTGGAGGTTGATGTGTGTGAGCATCTCGTAATGCAGTTAAGAGTTGGTGTCTTCAAATTTCCTTTCTGGCAGCTCATAGAAAAGCCAAATTAAATCACTTCAAATTGTGCGATATCTAATTGTTGGTGAAGGTCTGCTTGGCCTCAGGTGGGTTAGTCAATACCTGACACCTCTCGCCATGGTATTAAGCCATTCAGGCCCTCGTATTTTTCAGACAGCTGAAGGAAGCTTCTGGATCAGCAAGTGCTGAGGTGCTGCCCTGCTGAGTCATGGAATGCAATGCACTGGTCATGCTAAGGAGAGGAGCAGGTGGGTATTGAAACATAAACCCCCCATTCCTCATAGCTGTAGCTTGGGTGTGTTGTCCTCTCCCATAGTTTGGCACCTGCTGAGTATGTGGTGTCCTGCTCAGAGGGGGCTTGGGATGCCTCATTTCTCCAGTGCTTTTGTTCTTTCCTCCAAACTCCTGGTGATCATTAAACAGGAGCATTTCTACCAGCACTGGCATAGAATCATAGAATAGTTAGGGTTGGAAAGGACCTTAAGATCATCTAGTTCCAACCCCCCTGCCATGGGCAGGGACACCTCCCACTAAACCATGCCATCCAAGGCTATGTCCAACCCCACCTTGAACGCCGCCAGGGATGAAGCATTCACAACTTCCCTGGGCAACCCATTCTAGGGCCTCACCACCCTTACAGTAAAGAATTTCTTCCTCATATCCAATCTAAACTTCCCCTGTTTAAGTTTAAACCCATTACCCCTTGTCCTCTCACCACAGTCCCTAATGAAGAGTCCCTCCCCAGCATCCCTATAGGCCCTCTTCAGATACTGGAAGGCTGCTATGAGGTCTCCACGCAGCCTTCTCTTCTCCAGGCTGAACAGCCCCAATTTTCTCAGCCTGTCTTCATAGAGTTAAGCATTTTGTTGCTGGCTGTGGTGTGGTTCGTTCAGCTTCACCAAGACCCTTATACATACAAGGCAGAGCCACAGACATACTGGTAGTTGATGCCTGATCTCAGTTAATGTTAATGGATTTATATACAGTGTTTTCAAGTTCAGTGTTTGAGCCTTCTTGGTTTTATTTACAAGTGGGACATTTTACATAAGTGCTTCTCTGTGTGTGGAATTACTCTGTAATAATTTGTTTCTGGATGCTCTCATTTGATTTCACTGTTAACTTAATCCATTTTATGATGCAACAATGCTGGGAAGAGCTCTCAGTGGGGAGGCATTATTCAGGGCTAGCTATAGTTCTTGATTTCTTTTATTGTCATGGTACTTGAATCTGAATGAGCATCCAGTTACAGGACAGCCCTTGGTGAAAGTCAGTTGAGCTTTCTATGAAGTTGTTTACTGTTTGTGCATGCTCAACTTCCATGAGGAGTTACTTTGATGTCTGATTTTAAAACAATCTCAACTAAAGCCTTGTTTTCTTTTCAGGTTAGACTGAACTTCTTCTAGCTGTCCCTCTAAAACATGTATTTCTCCATGTAATCCTCCTGATGGAAGACCAGACAGGGTTCCCTTCCTGCTGTTCATGCTGACTGGCTCCTTGGAGAGGTGGTGAATGAACAAACATATGCTTGGTGATGGTAAGTCCCACAATTACATTTCAAGGCTATCAGCATCTCCATAGCCTTCTATGAAGGCTCAAGTACCATATTGATGGGCTCTGAGCCAGAGTGGAAATTTAAATCTGCCTGGCTAACTGCCACAGTGTAGGCAGGCGGTTTCTCCATCTCCTAAGCCAGTCATATTGTTTTAATTGGCACATCAAGACTTGCTGAAGTGCAGCTGATTTGGTTCTGTTGGAATACAATGTGGTGAGCAAGACCTCCTCCTAGTCTGGAACAGCTGGTAGACTTTCTATTTGCACTTCCTACATGCAGCTCCATATGGAAAACCAGAAGTGCCACTTAATACTTGAAGTAAAAACAAGTCATAGAATCCTAGACTGTTTTGCGTTGAAAGGTACCTTAAAGCTCATCCAGTTCCAACCCCCTGCAGTGGGCAGGGATACCTTCTACTAGAGCAGGTTGCTCCAAGCCCTGTCAAGCCTGGCCTTAAACACTGCCAGGGATGAGGCAGCCACAACTGCTCTGGGCAACCTTCGCCAGTGCCTCACCACCCTCACAGGGAAGAACTTCTGCCTAAGATCTCATCTCAGTCTCCTGTCTTTCAGTTTAAAACCATTTTCCCTTTTCTTGTTACATGCCCTTGTAAAAAGTCCCTCTCCAAAATTTGGTTATTATTAAGCAGCTGTGCCTGGACAAGAGAACTTCCAGAGGTCTCTTCCTACCTCAGCCATTCTGTAACTGTGCTTCAGTGCTCAGCTGGGAGCAGTAAACAAGCTGTGCTTTATAAAAAGAGGTACTGTTTGATTTCCAGGGCCATCTGTTCTGACCATGACTCTGGGTTTACAGGCACTATTACCAGTAGCTTGTGATGAAAGCAACAAAGCACTGTGTGTGCTCTGAAATGCAGTGAACATCCCAAACTCCTTCTTTGTGGTACTTATTTGGTTTGTCTCATTCTTTTCCTAAAGTTCAAATGTGGAAATTGCCCTGGATGTGGTTGCTGCTGCTGCTGCCCTGGGAAAATGTCTTGATAGGGAATTAACACCATTCAGTGATGGGCTGTGGGACAAGCAAGGTGCTTCCAGAGCCCCCCAGAGATGTGCAGCTAGACCTGGTGAAAAAAGTTGAACCTTACACAGGCCACAATGACATATATAAGCATTTCATCAAGGATGACTGTGAGATCAGAGCTGGCTCTCCTTCACCTCCACAGCATGCTAACCCATACCCTGGGAACCACCTGCCTGCTCATTTGAACCAGCCTGAATCTTGCACGAACGAAGTGGCTAAATACCGTGCTAAGTTTGACCCTAGAGTGACAGCCAAGTATGACATTAAAGCCTTGATCGGGAGAGGGAGTTTTAGCCGTGTTGTACGGGTGGAACACAAGGCCACCAAGCAGCCCTATGCCATCAAGATGATAGAGACCAAATACCGGGAGGGGAGGGAGGTGTGTGAATCAGAGCTTAACGTGCTGCGTCGGGTTCACCACACCAACATCGTCCAGCTGATTGAGGTGTTTGAGACCCAGGGCTGTGTGTACATGGTGATGGAGTTGGCAACTGGAGGAGAACTGTTTGATCAAATCATTGCTAAGGGCTCTTTCACAGAGAGAGATGCTACACGTGTGCTGCAGATGGTGTTGGATGGTGTCAAGTATCTGCATACGCTGGGTATCACGCACCGGGACTTAAAGCCAGAGAATCTGCTGTACTACCATCCAGGAACAGATTCCAAAATCATGATTACAGACTTTGGACTGGCAAGTGCCCGGAAGAAGGGAGATGACTGCCTGATGAAAACTACATGTGGGACCCCAGAGTACATTGCTCCTGAGATCCTGGTCAGGAAGCCGTACACTAACTCTGTGGACATGTGGGCACTCGGTGTCATCTCCTACATTCTCCTCAGTGGCACTATGCCCTTTGAAGACGACAACCGTACCCGCTTGTATCGGCAGATCCTGAAAGGAAAATACAGTTACTCAGGCGAGGTGAGTGTGCCAGGGGTTATGGTGAAGGAAAGTCAAGCAAGAAGCTCTCTGTAGGTGGGTCTTTGTAACGAGCAAAAGCTGGCTGTTGTGTGCAGTGTGGTAACATCACCAGGGTTAAAAACCTCTGTGATTCCGACTTTTAAAATACTTTACTGTTTTCTCTCTGCTTTCCAAAACTGCTTTCAGAGCAGCACAGTGAGCTCCTTTTAAAAATGTGTGTGTAAAGAAAGGTCTCTTCCTGTAGAGCAGAACTGGAATGCTTGTGGGTTTCTAGCTGGGGAGACCTCAGCTGTGGTAAGCTGCTGCTTGATGCTTTCCTGTCAAAACTCGTGCCAGGGTGAGCGTTAGCAGTGTGGTGTGTACATACCTTGTCCGATTTCTGATACAAATCCAAGTGTAGTCTGAAAAACACCTTTGCTGAAATTATGGCAGACAAAGGGGCACTTGCTTCTGCATCTGGAAACGTGAGCATTTCTGAAGTTGATCTGCATTGTCTCCTGAGTTGAGTATGTGATGAACTGGAGGATTGAAGTCTTAGGTAACTGTAGAAGGAGGAACCTTGGGAGATAGTGCTGCTTTTTTTTTTTTTTTTTTTTTTTTAAATGCAGAAGATGGGTGCCCCTACCCTCCCAGAGTCCCATCACTCCACTGCTGCCACAGCTCCTGCAAGCTTGTTTCTAATCATGATGGGAGACCTCAGCTATCAGCCACTTTCTTTACCAGCACAGCTGCCAAGTGCAGGCATAACCTCACTAAGAATCACACCTATAGAAAGTGGGGGCATCCAGATTTGCAAGTTGTGTTTTTGCCTATATCCCTCACTGGCAAAATTTAAGAATTAAGCTTTTATAAGTTCTAATAAGAGAGGAAAGTATTTAGATTGCTGGGCACCATGACTTTGTGAGGTGAAACCCACTAGGAAAGTGTTACTGAGTGGCTAAGTTTATGATTCTGAAGTGACAGTAAGACAACTGTCAAAACCCCAGAATAAATTAATGATTGTTCTCATATGTTTAGGTGTGACAGCTGTATTGGCATTTTAATGATGTAAGGAAGGACTAACATGTTAAGTTTTTAAACATATTAAGCTGCTTTAGGATTATGTTTGGGTTTTTTATTTTTCTTTTATTTATTTTTTTCTTTTGTGGTTTAAGCCCAGCCAGTAAATCAGAACCATGCTGCCACTCACTTGCTCCCCCCACTTCTTCCTCACCCCCTGCTCCTGGAGGGATGGGGAGGAGAATCGAAAGAATGTAACTCCCCCGGGTTGAGATAAGAACAGTCTAGTAACTAAGGTATGACACGAAACTACTACTGCTACCACCAGTAATAATGATAAGGGAAATAACAAGGGGAGAGAATACAATTGCTCACCACCTGCTGACCAATACCCAGCCCAACCTGAGCAGTGATCTAGCCCCTCTGGGTAACTCCCCCCAGTTTGGGCATGATGTGCTGTGGTATAGAATACCCCTTTGGCTAGGTTGGGTCAGGTGTCCTGTCTTTGCTTCTTCCTGGCTTCCCCTCCTCCTTGGCAGAGCATGAGACTCCCAAAGTCCTTGGTCAGAGTAAACATTACTTAGCTGCAACTGAAAACACTGGTGTTATCACTGCTGTTCCCAGGCTTGAAAGTCAAAACCACAGCACTGCACCAGCTACTAAGAAGGAGAAAAATGACTGCTACTGCTGAACACAGGACATTTTTTTTTTTTTTTTTTTTTTTTTTTTTTTTTTTAAATAAATCTCACTCTGCAGGGTTTTCAGAAGTGTCAGTAAGCCTTTTCTGCTTTGAAGCTGTGAGGCCAGCTTGTGTTAATGGGTGAATCTTCAATTAAATGAAACTGATGAATATTGGCATTAGCATAGGAGGTGTCCTGGGTTTGGCTGTAACAGTTTGTCATGGGTTCAGCAGCAGCAGTCATTTTTCTCATTCTTGGTAGCTGGTGCAGGGTTGTGGTTTTGATTTTTGGGCCTGGGAACAGCGCTGATAACACCAGTGTTTTCAGTTACTGCTTGGTAATGTTTTGGTCTGACCAAGGACTTTCTGAGTCTCATGCTCTGCCAGGGAGGAGGGGAAGCCGGGATGAAGCAGGGACAGGACACCTGACCCAAACTGACCAAAGAGAGGTATTCCATGCCACAGCATGTCATGTCCAGGATGTAAAAACGGATGGCAGAGACTCGGAAGGGTGGGGGTGCACTGCTTGATCGGGCTGGGGATTGGTGGTGAGCGATTGTAGTCTTTCCTTGTATTTCCCTTGTCATTATTATTATTGGTGGTAGCAGCAGTGGTTTGTGTTATACCTTAGTTACTAAACTGTTCTTATCTCAACCTGTGGGAGTTGCATTCTTTTGATTCTCCTCCCCATCCCCCCGGGACTGGGGGAAGAAAGAGGGGGGAGTGAGTGAGAGAGCGACTGCGTTAGTTATAGAGGCTTAAACCACGACAGTTCTTTTTGGCGCCCAATGTGGGGCACAAAGGGTTGAGATAACGACAGGATTAATAGCCACTCGTCACAATGCTGATTTATTGGCTCTCAAAGTTGTTACTCTTGATTCTCTTGAATTCATGGTTTCAGCCTGTTGTACCTTACTTACAGCCGGTATTTGTTATCTTAGCATTTTTCGGATATGGGTTTTGGGTTCAGGTTCTTGTTTCATTATACTTCATTGGAATGGCTTGTAATACAGGTGGGCTCTGGAAGCAGGGTGGGGCGGATGTGGACATAGACTTGTACCTGGCTGTCCGGCTGCGCTTCACCGTCCTGGCCCTCATCCTCGCCTCCGTCTTCGCGAGGCTGTGGGGAGCTGACAGGGGGTGGCCCTGGGAGCCGCCGGTGGCCGAAATGGCCCGGGAGCGTGGCCCGGGGATCAGGTGCTGAGCCCCAGGGCTGCCAAGCAGTGGGAGGAGACAATGGAGGAGCTGGGCCGAGGCCCGCGGCAGCAGAGAGCATTCCCCGGCAGCCGCCCTCAGAGGCCTGTGAGCCCGAGCCCCAGGAAGGAGGCAGGAGACCACACAGCACTTCCCAGCAAGGCAGAGGAGGAAGATCTGGACTTGGACAAAGAGAAGCTGGTGGTGAGAGCTGGCAAGCACAGCAGCTACACCAGCCCCAGTGACAAGTACAGCAGTGTCATTTGAGAGTTCTGAAGGTTTTGAATGGCCTTTGGGTGCTCTTGAGGCATGCCTGCTGATTTGTGATGGGGATCAGCATGTTGGCATGCATGCAAAGTGTGTTTTACCCACAACCATTTTGTCTGGTCCTGAGAGTTAAGCAGAGTCAAGTTTGGGCCTTGTCTGGGGTTAGACTATGATGCAGGATGACCAGGAGATTTTCCCCAAGGATGGACAGTCATGACTGGCAGGGTGTGTGGGACAGTATGGGCAAGTATCTGATCCACTGGGCCCCTCCAGTGCTTTGGAAGCGTCGGAGATAGAAGGTAGCTGTATGGAGTCCCCAACGACAAGCTGCAGAAACTGCTGAAGGGGGGGGTGAATTATTTTGAGCCTGGTGGGCCCATGACACTTCAGGCCATCAGGGCAGAGATGCAGCATACAGATGGACTTATGGTCAAGGGATGGACTTAGCAATGGACACTATTGCCCAGATTATTCACAAGTGTGAACAGTGCACACAGCCTCCCCTGCTTTGAAAGGCTGTTACAAAAGATGGAGCCCGACATCACAGACTGGATGGACTCAGCAGCTTTATTGGAATTGGTCCATGCACTGAGGGATGATCCCTCTCCCTCTGTTTATGTGTGTGGATGTATATATGTACATGTGATGGTATATTGGAAATGTGGGATCTGAGCATGACATGAATGGTATGGAATAAGGGGTGGATACTGTCATGGGTTCAGCAACAGTAGTCATTTTTCTTCTTCTTGGTAGCTGGTGCCGCGCTGTGTTTTTGATTTTGGGTCTGGGAACAGCACTGATAACACCATTGTTTTCAGTTACTGCTTGGAAATGTTTTGGTCTGACCAAGGACTTTCTGAGTCTCATGCTCTGCCAGGGAGGAGGGGAAGCCGGGACGAAGCAGAAACAGGATACCTGACCCAAACTGACCAAAGAGAGGTTATTCCATGCCACAGCATGTCATGCCCAGGATGTAAAAGCGGAGGGCAGAGTCATGGAAGGGTGGGGGTGCACTGCTTGGTCCGGCTGGGGATTGGTGGTGAGCTATTTTATTCTCCTTTTCCTTGTATCTGCCTTGTCATTATTATTATTGGTGGTAGCAGCAGTGGTTTGTGTTATACCTTAGTTACTAAACTGTTCTTATTTCAACCTGTGGGAGTTGCATTCTTTTGATTCTCCTCCCCATCCCCCCAGGACTGGGGGAAGAAAGAGTGGGGAGTGAGTGAGAGAGCGACTGCATGAGTTATAGAGGCTTAAACCACAGCACAGTTATATTTCTGTTTCCTCGTAGCTGGTGCAGTTCTGTGTTTTTTACTTTAATCTAACAATGCTGGTAATACACCAATGCTTTTAGTTGTTGCTAAGTAATGCTTACTGTGTTCAAGGACTTTGCAGTCTCATGCTCTGCCAGTGAGTAGAGGCGCAAGAAGCTGGGGGAAGCAGAGACAGGATGCCTGACCCAAATTAGCTAAAGGGGCATTCCATACCACAGCACATCACGCCTTGTGTAGAAACGGGGGGGGGAGTTACTGGAAGGCCCAGATTGCTGCTCGGGTCAGGCTGGGTATTGGTTGGCAGGTGGTGAGCATTTGTATTGGGCATCACTTATATTTGTTTTTTTTTCCCTTTCTAGTTTTATATTCTCTCCCCTTGTTATTTCCCTTATTATTATTATTGGTGGTAGTAGTAGTGATTTTATGTTATACCTTAGTATGTTATGCCTTAGGACTGTTCTTATCTCAACCCGTGGCAGTTACATTCTTTTAATTCTCCTTCCCATTCACCCAGGAGTGGGGGGGGATTGAGTGAGCGGCTGCCTGGTTCTGGGCTTAAACCATGACAGTCCTGTTTTTTGCCCAGTGTGGGGCTCGAAGGGTTGAGATAATGACAGATCTGACCAGAGTGTGTCTAATTGTGTTTGTGATAAACATTCATTGTTTCAGATTAATAGTTACTCCTCACAATCTTGATTTATTTGCTCTCAGAGTTGTTACATTTGGTCTCAGAGTATCAGCATGTCATACCTTGCAGCCAGTATTTGCTATTGTAGTGTTTATCGTCTGAGGGCCTGGGCTAAGGTTCTTGTTTTGCTGTACCTTATGGCAGTGACTTGTCATACAATAGAATCATTGATCCTGAAACTGGTCTGGCATGCATTCTCAGCATGGTCATCACCTCTATACTATGGGAGACATGTAATGGGAATTTTAAGCAATTATCTTTTTATCCTCCCTGGGGGGTCAGCCTATGAAAGAGACATTCCCTCACACCCTCTGCTCCCTCACCAGGCTATTTACAGCAGTATTTGAGAATTCTAAATGCTTTGGATATTCTTTGGATACCTTTGAAACCTGCCTGCTGCTTTTGCTGGGAATCAGCATGTTGCATGTGTTTTACCCATGGCCATACCACCTTGAGAATGACTGATCTCATCTGCTTTCATAAGATAAGTAGGGTCAGGCTTGGGTCTTGTCTAAGGTTAAACAATGATTTAAGAGGACCACCGAGAGGTTTTCCCCAAGGCTGGATAGTCATGAGTGGCCGGGTGTGTGGGATTCTGTGGGCAAGCTCCTAGGTCAATGGGCCCTTCCATTGCTTTGAAACTTCACTCCTGAACAAATGTGGAATCCAGAAAAACTGTCACCAACATTAGGGAGAATAAAACTCCTTAACACCAATGTAGCATTAAGAAGCAGGCACTTCTTTATTGTAGCACTGGGTGCTAGGTGGAATTTCCAGAAATCGATGCCAATTTCATCCTTAAATTTATATACAAAAATTACAAGATAGTACGCTCCCAGTTACAATGATTGGTTAGTGATTTGTGTCCTCAACATAAAAAGGACATGGAACTGTTGGAACAAGTCCAAATGAGGGCCACGAGGATGATCAGGGGACTGGAGCACCTCCCGTATGAAGATAGGATGAGAAAGTTGGGGCTGTTCAGCCTGGAGAAGAGAAGGCTGCATGGAGACCTGTGGAGAGCTATTTGACTGTGAATGGGCATGTGAGCAATCCAGACAATTGCTTGACAATTGTAAGGTAGTGACCCGCAGGCATTGAGGCCTCGCCTGAGGGTTACTAAAGTTCGTGTACGTGCAGAAGCCTTGGGAAAAGTTAGCACGGAAAACTACTGAGAGAGATACGCAGAGGAGGAATGTTATGTGTAACCTTGAAGCATATGCTGTCATAGTTAACCAATCATTAAGCTGTTACTGAGTGAATCCTATTAGGTATTTAGCCGTGTGAACAATACATGTATCCAATTAGACTTGTGTGTGTTAATGATAGACAAGTAGAGTGCCTATATATACTGAGCTATCTGCGCAA
Organism: Amazona ochrocephala; assembly: GCA_039720435.1. Taxonomy (NCBI): domain Eukaryota; kingdom Metazoa; phylum Chordata; class Aves; order Psittaciformes; family Psittacidae; genus Amazona; species Amazona ochrocephala. The sequence goes on from CM077908.1 coordinate 20,552,706, forward strand.
TAAACTTTGTCACAGTCTGATCATATTGGTCTGTGTGCTGTGTCCGGGACTTCTGCGTCAACAAGTGGCGCCCGAACAGGGACCCTCAGATCGGCGTTGGATAAAACCGACGAGACCGACAAGAAGGAGGGGACAGAAGCCGGTCGATATCGGGTGCTGCCCTGGCACTCGGAAGTCGCTAGCGCAAAAAGTTTGGGAATCTCGCCCTGATCAGGTGAGCGGCCGGGGAGGAGATGGGGTCCACACTGTCCAGGGAAGAGTCAGCAGTGGTGAAACTCCTCCAAGACATCCTTTCTGTGAGAGGAGCGAATTATAACGAGCCTGCCTTGAGAGCTTTGCTACACTGGGCAAAGGGAAAAGAGTTGATCCCCTCAGCGGATGCTGCCTTTCAAATCGCAACTTGGGAGAAAATTGGGGCAGTGCTGTGGGAAGAGATAAGTAATGGGTCCAAGGAGGCAAGCAAATACCCCACTGTGTGGAGATTGGTTGTTGACTCTCTAAAAGACATGCAAGCAGAGCGAAAAGCTGCGGCGTCTGCGTTTGCAGCGCTGACTCCGACGGGGGAGTCGGAATCGGCTACTAGCATGCTTTTTACGGGGCCTCTCATACCGGCTGTAACGCCAAGACATACAGCTGCAGGGGACCGGGGAATATCGGGTCACTCGGCTCCGACTCAAGCCAGCACAGAGACATCTACACAAGTAGCTGATTCGTTGCCGCCGCCACCTTCATCTACCAGCAAAGACTTGCAGTCTTCTCAGCAGAGATCCACGGCCTCTGCGGCCGCTTCACGGGATCTGTCACCGGTGAGACCATCGCAACTTTTTCCACCTTTACCACCATCAGAGCCGCCATCTCGTTGCGAGCGGATCGACGACCACGACAACGGACTTAAAGAAGTCCAGCTACACGAGTTGTTGGAAAAATTGGAGGCCTTAGAAGTGCGGCTGGACAAAGTGCAAGAAAAGTCGACGCCTTCTCCGCCTGACGGCCCGCCTAACTTTCCCGGTTTTAACCCCCCCCCTCCCCTTGCGCCGCCAGTGCCTTCGGCAGGGATCGGGGTTGGGGCGGGGGGCAGTCTGGGGGGCCTTGGGAATCCATCCGCGAGGTGGAGAGGGGTAATTCGTGATGCATTGGTTGAGGGGCAATTATTGCCTATGGCTTTTCCGGTTGTAGCTGATAATGGGGGATACGTGTGGGAAGCGTTAGATTGGAAAATTTTAAAAGAAGTTAAAAGTGCCATTTCACAGTATGGCTTGAAGTCACCGTACTCGCAATCGCTGTTACAGCATATTTTTTCTTCTCATTTGTTCACTCCGTATGATTCTCGAATGGTTGCACAAATGTTACTTTCTCCATCACAACAGTTGCACTTTTATCAAAACTGGCAAACTGCTTGTGGTAGAGCTGCCGCAATACTGCGACAACAGGGGGATCCATTATGTGGGGTGCAAGCGCAAATGTTAATGGGAGTGGGACCATTTGTGACGCTTGATTTGCAAGTGCGATTTGCCCATGAAGTCTTGCAATTGAGTCAAGATTTAGCCTTTAAAGCCATCCTTAGCATACCTGATGATAAGGTTCGGCCTGCATTTACATCTATGCAGCAGGGACCTACAGAGCCGTACAGCAAATTTATTGATCGCTTGCACGTCGCTATAATGGCGCATCCTGATTTAGATGAAATAATGAAAACTAAGTTTTTGGATATGCTTGCATTTGATAATGCTAATGAGAAAACGAAAAGGGCACTCAGTCATTTGCCAAGAGGGTCAAATGCAGCACATCTGTTGGAGGCAGCTGAACATATGCTCGAACAAGAAAAAGCTACTGTAATGGCTGCAGCTGTGGGAGCTGCTATAAAACCAAGGGTAGGAAAATGCTTTAATTGCGGGAAACAAGGTCATCTTAGAAGGAATTGTAAGAGTCCACCTAATCCAAATCTGATCGGACAAACTACTGCACGGGCACGGAAATGGTGCATACATTGTAAGAGAAGTTATTTCAATACCCATGAGTGCAAAAACTCGGGAAACAAGTTGTCGAGCGCGATTCACCCGCGTGCGACGACACAAATGCAGGGTGCTTGGACCGCTGCGCAGCTGCCACAGTCGGCAGCGCAGGAGTGGACCTGGCAACAGCAGTAGACATTACTCTGACTTCCACGGCAGTCGTAGTAATTGATTCTGACCAGAAAGGACCGTTAGGGCATGGATTAAGTGCATTGCTTATTGGTCGGTCATCTGTTTCTAGAAAAGGTATATTTGTGGTGCCAGGACTTATTGATTCGGACTATCACGACGTCATAAAAATCATGTTATATACCTTGACCCCGCCTCTTACCATACCGGCAAAGTCAAAAATTGCTCAATTAATACCATTTCAAGCCTGTGTGCCAAAAGCCCAGACTCGTGAAAGGGGACAAGGAGGATTTGGATCAACAGGTACCCCGGAGATTATGTTGGCAATCGACATAGCAAAGGGGAAACCTGAGGAAAAGATAATTATCACCCATCAAAACGGACAATCAGTAATGCTTTCTATGTTAATTGATACAGGGGCGGATGTTACTATCATCCCGACTGTCAGATGGCCCGCAAATTGGCCACTATTACCAGCACACACTAGCGTGATCGGGGTGGGGGGAACTCAGCAAACCATGATCAGTTCAACTCCAGTTTCTTTTGCTTTTACTGATGGCACCGTGGTGACAACTCGCCCATATGTAATGCACTTACCAGTAGCACTAATCGGTCGAGATGTCCTGTCACAAATGGGAGCACGTCTCATAACTAAAAATTTTTAGCAGCGGCCATGGTAGAGCAGCCTATTTTAAAACTCACATGGACCACCACCACTCCTGTGTGGGTGGACCAATGACCGCTAAAGCAGGAACGGCTGCAAATCGTACAGAATTTAGTACAAGAGCAATTGGATGCAGGACATATAACACCATCTACGAGCCCATGGAATACTCCTGTTTTTACAGTTCCCAAAAAATCAGGAAAATGGCGTTTGCTCCATGATTTGCGAGCTGTAAACGCCGTAATGCAAGACATGGGAGCCTTACAGCCAGGATTACCCTCTCCTGTAATGCTTCCTGAACATTGGGATTTATTAATTATTGATTTGAAAGACTGTTTTTTTACAATACCATTACACCCTGACGACACAGAAAAATTCGCTTTTACTGTGCCAGCCATAAACAAGCAGGAGCCTGCAAAACGGTACCAATGGGTAGTTTTGCCTCAGGGTATGAAAAATTCACCAACTCTGTGTCAAACTTTTGTTGCTTGGGCTTTGCAACCCTTTAGACAGACTCATCAATCCCTTTTAGTGTACCATTATATGGATGACATTCTCATAGCAGGAGAAAAACTTGATGTCACTGAAATTTTGCAGGAACTGCAACATACTCTGGGATCAAAAAATTTACACATAGCCCCAGAAAAAGTACAGCGGCAATGCCCTTGGCAATATTTAGGTTGGACAATTATGGGTAGTACCGTACGTCCCCAAAAAATCAAACTGCACACTGAAATTAACACTCTTACTGATGCACAAAAACTCATGGGAAACATACAATGGGTGAGATCAATTGCAGGAATCACAAATGATGATTTAGCTCCTTTAATGTCTTTGTTAGGCACCTCTGTTAATGCTAATAGCCGCAGACAGTTAACACCTGAACAAAAATTAGCATTAGAAAAGGTAACAGACAAAATTTTAACAGCTACAGTGCAAAGACAAATAACAGGATTACCTTTGCGCCTGTTAATTGTCAATTCCTCAGCTCAAAGAAAACATTTACTTGGTCTCATTATACAGCAAAACGATAATGACCTTAAAATACTGGAGTGGATCTTTTTATCCTTCCAGCCGAAAAACACCATCTGCACCCGCATTGAACTCTTTGCCAACATGATAATAAAAGGCAGAAAAAGAATCATAGATATGGCGGGTCGGGAACCAGATGTTATTTACATTCCAATTGTACAGGATTATCTTAACTGGTTGCTGACTACTTCAGAGACATTCCAAATTGCACTTGCTGAATATCCAGGCACACTTAGTAACGCTTATCCTCCAACAAAATTTTTACCTATCTTACAGGACCAGACTTTTGAAGAAATTCCAGTCAGGTCTGAAACCCCAGTAGAAGGGCTTACAGTTTTTACTGATGCTGGTCGAAAATCTAAATGAGCTGCTGCCACTTGGTACACAGACAGCCAGTGGAAACATCATATTTTGCAGGGTCATCTTGGTGATTCTCTACAAACACTGGAGTTAAGAGCAGTATTATGGGTTTTCCAGCAATGGCCAGAAACACCGTTAAACATTGTGTCAGATTCTCTCTATGTTGTTGGGACAGTGCAACGCCTTGAGCGAGCCATGGTTAAAACTGTGAAAAACGCTACCTTGTATATGCTTTTAATGCAGTTGCTACATTTGTTAAACCAGCGGCTAACACCATATTTTATCACACACATTCGTAGCCATCAGTTCCAATATGGTCTGTCTATCGGTAACAACAATGCAGACCAACTTGTTGCTGCAACATGGACAAATCATACAATTAATTTGTTTGAACAGGCACGTCTCTCACATGATTTTTTCCATCAATCAGCGAGGGTGTTAGCTCGGCAATTTAACTTGCCTATTACTGACGCTCGAGGCATTGTACAGTCTTGTGCTTCCTGCCAAAAAATTGGTTTTGGTCTAGGCTTAGGGGTCAATCCTAGAGGATTGGCTGCCTTACAACTATGGCAAATGGATGTCACACACATTGCTGAGTTTGGCCGTTTAAAATATGTGCATGTCAGCATTGACACCTTTTCTCATGCTATGTGGGCCACAGCTCAAACTGGTGAGTCTGCTAAACATGTCATTAAACACATGCATGCTGCTATTGCTGCATTAGGCATTCCTTTAGAAATCAAAACAGACAATGCACCGGCATATGTGTCACATTCATTTGCACATTTTTGTAATCTGTGGGGAATCCGTAGAGTCACTGGTATTCCACACTCTCCCCCAGGTCAAGCCATTGTTGAGCGAGCTCATGCTACCCTGAAATCGCTTTTGCAAAAACAAAAAGAGGGAGAACAGATGCCATTTGAACGTCTTGCAAAAGCTCTGTATGTATTAAATTATCTGCGTTTAACAGGGAACCGAGAATCTCCACCAATTGTAATCCATCATACATCATTACAATCAAAGGTGCAAAAGGTTGAGGCAGCAAAAGTTCAGTTTAAAGATTTGCGAACAGGAGAATGGAAAGGCCCAGTAGAGGTAAAAATGACTGGCAGAGGATATGTTTGTGTTTCGACAGGTGAAGGACCACGATGGGTCCCGAGTCGGTGGGTGAGGCCATGGAAAGAACATATGGACCAGTCAGATCAGCCACTTTGATAATCATCATGTGGATTTTAACTGTACCCCAGAGAATCCATTCACCACTTGTTTGGGTGGCTGTGCCCATAGATAATTGGCCTGTTCCAACGGCTCAGCAGGCTGTTGCACAAGGCACGGGAAAGGTAGATGCCTGGGATGGCTGGATACCTTACCTGCCAAAGAGTTCGTTGGAACCGGAAGAATTGGAATTATTAGGGTCTGTAAAAATGGACTATTGTCTATATTTCAATTATGTTGGGAGGAATCAGTCACGAGCTTGGTGGGTTAATGCCACCTTGCCGGTGTATGCTAACCATAGCTCTTGGTGTGATTATACCTCCAGCAACATATCTAAAGCTACTAACCATCCTATTAGCTTGCCTAGTGGTCACTTTTTAGTTTGTGGGGATCGTGTCTGGCCAGGGATCCCTTCTCACATAAAAGGAGGACCATGTAGTTTAGCACGACTGACCCTATTAATGCCAAATCAATCACAAATTTTGCAAATCAGACGTAAAAGCAATTATCGTGCAAAAAGAAGTTCACACGCTTTTAGTAGTTTTCGTAATGATCACATAGAATTTTGGAATAGACCCCTCAGTCGGGATTGCTCACACACTAACTACTTTAAATAGACTAGGTTGTTGGCTTGCAAAACAAACTAATGCTACTTCTGAAGCTTTAAGTAATCTTTTATTAGATGTAGATAGTATAAGGCATGCTACTCTGCAAAATAGAGCAGCAATTGATTTTTTACTGCTAGCCCAAGGTCACGGATGTGAAGATTTTGAAGGAATGTGCTGTATGAATCTTTCTGATCATTCTGAATCTATACATAGAAAGTTACAAGTGCTCTCGGATTGGGATTGGTTTCAAAGATTATTACAGGGTTTGGGGTATTGGTGGTTGGCTAGGAGTACTAATCAAACAAGGTTTAACAGTTTTAATGGTATTGATTATTATTGTTTTAATCTTTTGTTGTTTATGGAAGTGTATTGTCAGTATGCTATCTCGTGCTGTGAATCGGGTCTGGATTGCTCAAAAACAAAAAGAGGGATTTGTGGAGAGCTATTTGACTGTGAATGGGCATGTGAGCAATCCAGACAATTGCTTGACAATTGTAAGGTAGTGACCCGCAGGCATTGAGGCCTCGCCTGAGGGTTACTAAAGTTCGTGTACGTGCAGAAGCCTTGGGAAAAGTTAGCACGGAAAACTACTGAGAGAGATACGCAGAGGAGGAATGTTATGTGTAACCTTGAAGCATATGCTGTCATAGTTAACCAATCATTAAGCTGTTACTGAGTGAATCCTATTAGGTATTTAGCCGTGTGAACAATACATGTATCCAATTAGACTTGTGTGTGTTAATGATAGACAAGTAGAGTGCCTATATATACTGAGCTATCTGCGCAATAAACTTTGTCACAGTCTGATCATATTGGTCTGTGTGCTGTGTCCGGGACTTCTGCGTCAACAGAGACCTCATAGCAGCCTTCCAGTATCTGAAGGGGGCCTATAGGGATGCTGGGGAGGGACTCTTCATTAGGGACTGTAGTGATAGGACAAGGGGTAATGGGTTCAAACTTAAACAGGGGAAGTTTAGATTGGATATGAGGAAGAAACCCTTTACTGTGAGGGTGGTGAGGCCCTGGAATGGGTTGCCCAGGGAAGTTGTGAATGCTTCATCCCTGGCGGCGTTCAAGGTGGGGTTGAACATAGCCTTGGATGGCATGATTTAGTGGGAGGTGTCCCTGCCCATGGCATGGGGTTGGAACTAGATGATCTTAAGGACTTTTCCAACCCTAACTATTCTATGATTCTATGAATTATAATATCTGCAGTGTCATTCTGTTCTGCTACTATGCTTGCATGGGGGAAGGATCTTTGCTTGGGTGAGGGTCTTCTTGATCTGTGTGTGTGTTTTTTAGTATTATAATGCAGGCAGTTTACTTCAGGTCACCTTAAAAGTAAGTTTTGTTGCCGAATTGACCAGCTAGATTTCTGCCTTGCCAGGTTGTCAAGTAACTCATCCTATATACGGTAGACCCTAGGTGCTTTGGTTATGGTCTAGAGAGTAAGGACTAAGCCTAGCAAGTTGCTGGAAACAGGGACTTCAAGCAGCACAGCGTCAGATTTCAAGTAACAGAGCAACATGTGCTAATGTAGAGGCTAACTTCATAAACCAAGATGTTCCTATTGATTCAAAGAAAACTCCAGGAACAAGCTTGTCAACAAAGTTTGAAGTTGACAAGCAGATATTCTTTATTGCGGCGCTGGGAGACATGGGGGATAGCTCCTCCTAACGTGTGTTCCTGTATTGCTACACAAGCCTTCCTTATATAGCTACTGAGCACACATACACATTCATGAGGCTATGTATGGATTACATCATTTTCCAGAAAGTTCCTTGCATGCGTTCAAAAATGTGGTGGTGATCTTTGGGGGTCGTTTACTTCTTCCAACAATTTTCATCACTGCTGGCAGCCTTTGAAGCATGCAGAGTAGATGCTTATACCAGCTTAATTGGTTCGTTAACATCACAGACATGACAATCATCCTGTCCTCCTGCTTATCAGTTAGTTTAACTGCAGCCCATACTGGGCCCTTGCCGTTTCCAGGTATTCCTTATCCTTACGTCCTGTTCTTCTAGCCTGTTTTTCTTACACTCATTTTGTACTAAGGTCATAAAGGCCTAAAACTACAACGGTTTATCTTATACAAGATTTCTCAGTATGTTCTCCAGCTGTACTCTATATTTTTTTCTGTATATCATGCATCTAAGTAATTTTTCCATTACTACTGTTACAAAACCATCCAACTTAACGTTACTTAAAATTGATTCTAAAGGTTTATATATTTCATTTTGTGATTTTGTGCCCCCCTTGTCACACTATAGGTAACTATTTCACAAACACAAAACAAAGATTTGGTAAAACTTAAGATCATTTGCAAGAAAATTAGCAGAACACTTAAACAAGGTGTGCTGTAGTCCTGGCAATAGCAGAGAGGGACAACTCGCTACAGCGTGCTGGGGCTTGGCCTATGCTTACGGAGCCTTGTTCTGTAAGGAGCAGGAGCTGGGTCCGATGGCAAAGCAACAGGCAACGCAGCTACTCAACTCTCAGGCACAGCAGTTCCCCGAACTCCGGCGATGAGCGCAGCAGCTACTCAAACCCTGACACCAGACGCTTCAGCCGCTCCAACCACAGTGAAAGACATTACAGCTAAACTAAAGGATCAATCCATACCCATATCAGTTGCCCCTATAAGTAAAGGGACAAGCAAATGAGAGCCATGAGGAGCAACTCATGTAGTGAAGAAAGATGTAGACCCAATGTGTGTACTAGAGGGGGCGCCATCTGAATGAGAGTTATGACATGAATCAGAGGAAGAAGGTAACTTATTGATCCTGGACCTCAACTGATTTGCGGAATATGCAAAAAGATTTCATCTGTCTTCCAGGGGAGCACATCGTCACCTGGTTGCTTTGATGCTGGGAAATGGGGCCAATAGTCATGAACTAGAAAGTAGGGAAGCCAAGCAGCTGGGATCACTTCCTAGGGAAGGGGGAGTTGGCAAAGCAGTTGCAAAACAGAAATGAGCCCTCAGCTTCTGGAGGTGGCTCTTGGCAGCTGTGAAGGAAAGGTTTCCCTACAAGGATATTATGTTCCACTCAGGCAAGTAGACCACAATAGAGAGAGGCATCCAGTCCCTGAGGGAATTGGCTTATTCTAGAGATGATCTATCATAGGCCAGATGCTGGGAATGCACCCATAGATCCAGATGAAGTCGAATGTACACGACTCGTGGTAGAAGATTACATGGAGTGAGCCATCATCATATGCTCACTCATTGGTATCGGTGACCTGGAATGAGGCAGCACCACCAACAGTGGTTAAAGTGAGTTGTCAACTCGGAGAGTTTGAAGACAATCTCACCCTTTCTGTCATTTCAGCTGTGGAAAAACTCCTGACCGAGGACGTCAAACAATTGAGACTATCTGTCCAGCTCCTTATGTGTACCAACCCGCATCTCAGCTATTAACAGAAGGTGCCCTATTGCCCAGGAGAGAAGATACAGGAGGTACATGCCATGAGCCACGTTATGGTTTTACCTGTGGGACCATGGAGAAGACCCATGAGAAAGTGGTATGGAAAATCTATCTCAGCTCTGGAGGAATGGGTGTGTGAATTGGAGAACAACAGTCAAGGATGATCCTGCCAAGAAAGTTACTGCTCCAGTCTTTGGTGAGCAGCTTCCCAGGTGGACTGGAAGAGCTGATTTTACTCCAACTCCTATGATAAGGAATTCTAATCCCGTTCTACGAGAAATAAGTAGAGAATCTTAGGATTGCTATGAGAGGGGCCCTGCCTCCAGCAAGGTGGAGGAGACGGACACTCAGGTTAACTGGACCGTGTGGGGTCAGATGGCTTGGCACAACAGTCCCCCAGGAGTATAAGGCTCTAGTAGATACTGGTGCACAGGTCGAAGAACAACAAGTGCCAATTGCGACCACAACAGTGCACCGGCAGCAATATCGCACCAACTGAGACTCCCTGATTGCCATTCATAAGCTGATCCGTAGACTGGAGAGCCAAGGAGTGATCAGTAGGACCTGATCACCCTTTAATAGCCCCATACGGACAGTGCGAAAGCCTAAAGGAGAGTGGAGACTAACAGTAGGCTATCGTGGCTTGAATGAAGTCACACCACTATTGAGTGCTGCCCTAACAGACATGCCGGAATTTCAATATGAACTGGAGTCAAAGTCAGCCAAATGATATGCCACAATTGGTATTGCCAATGCATTTTTCTCAATCCCTCATGCAGCAGAGTGCAGTAACAGTTCGCTTTTACTTGGAGGCGAGTCCAGTACACTTGGAACCGACTGCCCATGGGGTGGGTGGAAACACAGCCCTACCATCTGCCATGGATTGATCCAGACTGCACTGGAACAGGGGCAAGCTCCAGAACACCTGTAATAAATTAATGACATTATCGTGTGGGGCAAAACAGCAGAAGAAGTTCTTGAGAAAGGGAAGAAAATAATCCAAAGCCTTCTGAAGGCTGGTTTTGCCATAAAATGGAATAAGTTCAAGGGACCTGCATATGAGATTCAATTTTAGAGTATAAAATGGCAAGAAGGACGTTGCCAGATCCCCACAGATGTGATCAACATGATAACAGCAATGTCTCCACAAACTAATAACAAAGAAACACAAGCTTTCCCGGGTGTTGTGGGGTTCTGGAGAATGCACATCCCAAATTACAGTTTGATTGTAAGTCCTCTATCATGTGACCCAGAAGAAGAATGATTTTGAAGGGGGCCCTCAGCAGCAGCAAGCTTTTGAACAGATTAAAAGATGGACAGTTAATGGCAGGGGAGGTGGAACTAGATGATCTAAAGTTCCTTTCCAGCCCTAACCGTTCTATGATTCTATGAACTGCCTGAAAGGAGGTTGTAGTGAGGTGGCGATCAGTCTCCCAAGTAACAAGCAAATGAACAAGAGGCGAAGGCCTCAAGTTCTGCCTTGGGAGTTTAAATTCGATATTAGGAAAAAATTCTTCACTGACAGGGTTGTCAAGCACTAGAACAGCGGTGTGCAGGGAAGTGGTGGAATTGCCATCTTTGGAAGTGTTCGCAAACCATATAGATGAGGTCCTCAGTGATATGGTTTAGTGGTGGTCTTGGCAGTCCTGGGGTAATGGACTTGATGATTTTAAAGGTCTTTTCCAACGTAGTTGATTTGATGATTCTGTAGTTCATGCAGTAGCCCTTGGACTAGTCTGGACTGGGCAAGATGTGAAAAATGTTCTTTATACTGCAGCTGGGGATAATGGTCCTACCTTCAACCTCTGGCAGAAAGCTCCACGGGAGACTTGAGCTCAATCCCTCGTTTTTTTGGATTCGGGGATGCAGAGGATCCGTGGCCAGCTATACTTCCGCTGAAAAAGAGATACTGGCATGTGGGTGTAAATGTGAAAGATTTCTGAGTTGGACTAGCTCCTGGGAAAGCTTTGAGACAGCGGAGGAATGTTGATGAGAAAGTTTTGGGAGTACTGTGGGCAAGATAAGAAGGAAGAGAGAAGCGAGAAGCAAGCAGCCAATCAAGGCAACCAGTGAGCAAGATATCCACCAATGAAGAAGTGAAGAGACCCACGTGGGGGGTGTTAGTGAACCAATTGTATTAGCCGCTTGTACACGTGGGTACTTCGGAAAGCCTATATCAACCCTGGACCATCAGATAATAAACGATTTCGTTTCATGACCAGAAACGGGGTTCATGCTTTACATCTCCACAAATGGCGCCCGAACAGGGACACTAGTAGCGGATGAAGAGCACTGGTGGAGACCCTGACTGAACGAGTTCGACAGCGGACCAGAGAGCTGTATTCCCGGGATATTAAGCACCTTTGAAAAAGGTGAGCAGTCAGGAAGATGGGATTGCAGATGTCTGCAGAAGAAGAGACTACTGTTTTTTTACTAATGTACATTTTAAAGCAACAGGGCTTTATTCGTGCCCTGCTTGCATGGCTTGAGGGGTGGGGATTTGATGTTGATTCGGCGCTTCAGCTGGAGCAGTGGGATTCGGCTAAAGAGACTCTTTGGGAGGCTGCGGGCAGGGGGGAGGAAAATGTTCTTCCGCTGATAGCAACATGGCACTTACTCTATGCGGCTCTTCGCAAGCTGCAGAGCCCATCGCGGGGCGCAGTCGCTGACTATCGTAATAAACTGACTGCCGCTGCCCCTCCGGAGCCAGTGGTGCCATCTGCGCCACCACTAACAAACATGGGGCCGCGCCCCCCCCCCCCCGACAGCGCCCCCCCCGGCAGTGACCCCCCCCACTGCAACCCTCCCGACAAACCCCCTCCCTGCAATCTTCCCCACCATGATCCCCCGGCCGGCAAACCCCCCCACCGCGTCCCCCCCATCCGGTACTTCCCGTAGCTGCTTGGGGTGGAGAAGATTACGATCCTCGTAAACGCTGGCAAAAATTGCAAAATGACGCAGCAGCGGACGGGGAGCATTTTGATATAGCATTTCCTGTAATAATGCGAGATAATCAACCTAATGACTGGGGACCGATAAGATGGGAAATAATTAAAGAACTGAGAACGACTGTTAGGCACTACAGGCTAGCCTCACCATATACTCGGAGCCTTTTACAGACTGTATTACAGGGAGATCCTATGACTCCGTTTGATATCAAAGCCGTTGCCGAAATGCTGTTCACCCCCTCCCAGAAAGCGGTATTTTTGTCAGACTGGCGGGAGCGCTGCAGTGTAGCAGCGAGGGAGAATTGCGGTCGGAATGCTGGTGACCCTCTCTTGGACGCCGGAATTCCCCAATTGATGGGGAAATCTCCTGCTGACACGCCGCACCTGCAGGCTCGGCTGGCCCCAGAGATTTTACGCCAGTCGGCAAAACTAGCGCTTAAGGCAATGCTTCAAGTGCCAGATGTCGGGAAATCCGTAAAAGCATTCATGGGTATCAAACAGGCAAAAGACGAGCCGTATATGCAATTTATAGATCGTTTGGAGACGGCTATCGATAAACAAGTAGAGAATGATGCTACCAAAGAGGCTTTATTACTGAAAGTAGCAATAGAGAATGCAAACTTGGACTGTCAGAAGGCGTTGCGTATGTTAAAAAATCCTACTTTGATCGATATGATTGAAGCGTGTAACCGTATTGGCTCAATAGACTATGTTAACGAAAATTTAGCGGGGCCTTTAGCCGCAGCTTTACAAACCGCACAGCGGCTGTGTTTTAGGTGTGGCAAACCCTGCCACTTTATGCGTAGCTGCCCCCAGGCGAGCCAAGATGGCGACCCGAGCCTTTGTCCACGTTGCAAAAAGGGGCGTCACTATGTTAAGCAATGTCGATCAAAGTACCACGCCAACAGGGACCTACTTCCGGTCTCGGGAAACGGGAGGCGGAGCGTGTTACGGGGCCGCGCGCAGATACAAGGAGTCTCTGCCCCACACAATCCCAATTCGCCAGCGACATGGGTCTGGCACGCCTCCGCTCCTCCACCCCGGAAGCGCCGGAGTGGATGTCCCCACAGCAACAGAAGTAAACGTAACTGACACCAAAGTGCAAAAGGTGCCGCTTGCACTGAAAGGTCCGTTGGGTAATGGATTTAGTGCCTTATTATTGGGACGTTCTAGCGTTACCTTATGGGGTCTTTTTGTTTTGCCTGCGGTAATTGATGCTGATTTTGAAGGACAAATACAAGCAATGGTCTGGACCCCATCCCCACCGGTAACAGTCCCCGGGGGAGAATGTATATGCCAACTTGTCTTATTCCATGCATGTACAGTAAATGCTCCCTCGGAGGAAAACAGGTGCAGGGGAACAGGTGGCTTTGGACCTACTGATAAACCACACACTTTATGGACACAGTCGTTAGCAAAACAATGGCCAATCATCGAATGTGAAGTGCGAAACCCACAGCATAAACCCAGCACTATCAAAAATAAAGGCCTACTGGACACCGGAGCAGATGTTACAGTCATTGGCACCTCCTCTTGGCCATCAAATTGGGAGACAGTTTCATCAGCTACGGATCTAACAGGAATAGGAGGAATATCAACACCACGTCAAAGTGCATCGGTTATCCAGATAATAGATCCTGAAGGGTGCACTGCGAACCTCCGCCCATATATAGTGAACTGTCCTTTTAACCTTTTGGGAAGGGATGTCTTAAGCATGTGGGGAGTCTCGATAGCAACATCGCCTTTTTAACTGGGCTCATTGATGAGAATGTTCCAATCAGGCTAAAGTGGCTAACAGAAAAACCAGTGTGGGTTGATCAATGGCCCCTAAATTTGGAAAAAACCAACGCCTTAACAGAATTGGTAACAGAACAATTGAAGTTGGGACACTTGGTTCCGACCACAAGTCCCTGGAACACACCAGTATTTGTAATTAAGAAAAAATCAGGGAAATGGCATCTTTTACATGACCTTCGTGCAATTAACAATGTCATGGAGGACATGGGAGCCACACAGCCAGGTTTGCCTTCCCCAACCATGATACCAAAAAATTGGAACATTGTCATTATGGACCTCAAAGATTGTTTTTTCACTATTCCCCTACACCCTGAAGATGCTCCAAGGTTTGCTTTTTCTATTCCCTCTGTTAACCATCAGGGAACAGCACAGCGTTATCATTGGACTGTATTACCACAGGGTATGAAAAACAGTCCGACAGTATTCAGTTATATGTGGCTAAGGCATTATCAGAGGTAAGACAGACATATCCAACAGCTATTTGCTATCATTATATGGATGACATTTTGTTAGCCTGTCAGGAACCACAGAAACTTTTAGAAATTGCTTCCAGCACTAAATCTTGCCTCGAAAAGCACTGGTTAGTTGTTGCTCCTGAAAAGGTACAACAGCAACCCCCATGGAAATATTTGGGATGGAAAATCCTCCAGCAGACTGTAGTGCCTCAACTGCTAAAGATTGATGTCAAAGTTAACACCCTAAACGATGTACAGAAATTAACTGGCACTGTAAATTGTGTATGAATCCTTTTAGGTATAGACAATGATACCCTTCGACCTCTATTTGAACTACTGAAGGGAGAACCTGCCCTCAACTCACCCCGACAGTTAACTCCGGAGGCTGAGTGCGCTATTGAACGAGTTAACAGAGCTTTAACCAATCGACAAGCTGCAAAGATAGATTACCAACTCCCAGTCACTCTGTATGTTATCCAAGGACCTAAGTCCCTCAAAGGATTAATAGGTCAATGGGATTTAAGGGAAAAGGATCCACTACGTGTCTTAGAATGGATCTTTTTACCATACCAATTCTCCAAAACCATAGTTACTATTTGTGAACAGATAGCACACATAGTGTGTCGTGGCAGACAGAGAACAACAGAATTAACAGGACACGAACCAGACACTATCTCTCTCCCTTTAACCAAGATGTATTTTCAATGGGCTTTTCAGAATAACACAGAACTACAAATAGCAATGACAAATTTTGGTGGAAAGGTTACTCCACATCACCCACCCCATAAGCTATTCTCCCTAACAACAGAAATAGAGAGAAAATTAGTTTCAAAATGTCAATGTAGCCCTGTAGATGGTCCAACTTACTTTACAGACGGTTCAGGTAAAACAGGCAGAGCAATCACAGTTTGGTTTGAGAATAACGAATGGCATCATGAAGAACAAAAAGTTCAGGGCTCAGCACAAATTGTAGAATTAGCTGCAGTAGTGTTTGCATTTCAGCATTGTCACCGAGCATTGAACCTTGTCACTGATTCAAATTATGTTGCTGGAGTTGTTACTAGAATTGAAAATTCATGGCTGAAGGAAGCTACCAATCCTACTTTATTCTATTATTTAAAAATGTTAAAAATGCTATTAGATGAACGCACGACACCTTATTATGTTCTGCATATTCGCAGCCATACAGATTTGCCTGGATTTATCATAGAGGGAAATCGAAGAGCTGATAGGTTAATGGCTCCTGTAGTAGCAACTCCTCTACCAAATCAGTTAGAACAGGCTAGATTATCGCATGCTTTTTATCACCAATCAGCGAGATCACTCAGGAAACAGTTTTCTCTCTCTTGGTCAGAAGCACATACAATAGTACAAACATGCCCTGACTGTCAACCATTTGCAACACACCCACATACTGGAGTAAACCCTCGTGGCACCAGTGCCTTACAGCTATGGCAAAGTGATGTCACTCACATCCCTGAGTTTGGGAGACAAAAGTATGCCCATGTTTCCATCGATACATTTTCACATATGGTCTGGGCCACAGCAGAAACAGGTGAAAAGGCCCGTGATGTTATTCGTCATTGGCGTGATGCCTTTGCAGCTCTATGAGTTCCAAAACAAATAAAAACGGATAATGGCCCTGCCTATAATAGTAAGGTAATTGAAACATTTCTAAACACTTGGGGGATAAAACACAAGACAGGGATTCCGCGCTCACCACAAGGACAAGCCATTGTTGAACGATGCCACCTAACACTAAAAATGTTGTTAGAAAAACAAAAAGGGGGAATGAAGGGAGAATCACCACAGGCACGACTGTATAAAGCAATTTATGTATTAAATTTCTTGATGATTGGAGAGGGAAATGAGACCGTAGCAGTTACTAGACATATCTTGTCACACAGCAAAATTTTGCCTAATCCTATAGGGGTTCATCAACCAAAGGTTTGGGTAAAATCACCACAAACGCTTCTCTGGGAAGGACCGCATCCACTAATAACCTGGGGACGAGGGTATGCTTGTGTCTCCACAGATCATGGTCCTTGGTGGATACCCGCACGGCTGGTGCAGCCTGTTTTGAACCATTCTGCGGTTGCAGAAGCAGAATCCAGGGGTAGTCAGCAGCACATCGATGTTGACAATGCAACGGACGCCCTGGAATAGCTTTGACATATGGGTTAACTTAGCTAGAACACAGAGCCAAATAACTGTAATTCAGTATAGTCAGTAACACAGCTATTTCATAAATGTTTAGTAGAGAGACCATGGTCTAATAGTAGCATTATTATTGTATCACTTATAAGAAGGGTAGAACGGTAGAAATGTAAAACTTCTTGTATTGATATTTTCTCTTGCGCAAGACTTTGTACGGATATTTTCCTCTGTATTAGGTTTCTTGTTCCTTATCTGCTAAATTGCATGCAAGATGTACTGGATAAAATGTTAAAGAAGGTTAGGTCTTTAGAAAAACAAAAAGGGGGAGATGTGGGTGTAAATGTGAAAGATTTCTGAGTTGGACTAGCTCCTGGGAAAGCTTTGAGACAGCGGAGGAATGTTGATGAGAAAGTTTTGGGAGTACTGTGGGCAAGATAAGAAGGAAGAGAGAAGCGAGAAGCAAGCAGCCAATCAAGGCAACCAGTGAGCAAGATATCCACCAATGAAGAAGTGAAGAGACCCACGTGGGGGGTGTTAGTGAACCAATTGTATTAGCCGCTTGTACACGTGGGTACTTCGGAAAGCCTATATCAACCCTGGACCATCAGATAATAAACGATTTCGTTTCATGACCAGAAACGGGGTTCATGCTTTACGTCTCCACACTGGCAGCCTATGAAGGGGTTCGAGCTGCTTCAGAAGTGATTGGCACTGAAGCACAGCTCCTCCTGGCACCCTGGTTGGCACAGCTACAGGTTGGGCAGAGAAGAGATTCAGAGCAGCCCTGTGAAGGACTTGGGGGCATTGGTTGACGAGAAACTGTACGTGAGCCAGCAGTATGCACTTCAGCCCAGAAACCAACCGTATTTTGGTCTGTATCAAAAGAAGCATGAGCAGCAGGTAGAAGGAGGTGATCCTGCCCCTCTACTCTGCTCTCGTGAGACCTCACTTGGAGTATTTTGTACAGTTCTGGTGTCCTCAACATGAAGAGGACATGGACCTGTTGGAGCAAGTGCAGAGGAGGGCCACGAGGACGATCAGGGGACTGGAGCGCCACTTGTATGAAGACAGGCTGAGAAAGTTGGGGCTGTTCAGCCTGGAGAAGAGAAGGCTGCGTGGAGACCTCATAGCAGCCTTCCAATACCTGAAGGGGGCCTATAGGGATGCTGGGGAGGGACTCTTCATTAGGGACTGTGGTGATAGGAGAAGGGGTAACAGGTTCAAACTTAAACAGGGGAAGTTTAGATTGGATCTGAGAAAGAAACTCTTTACTGTGAGGGTGGTGAGGCACTGGAATGGGTTGCCCAGGGAAGTTGTGAATGCCCCATCCCTGGCAGCGTTCAAGGTGGGGTTGGACATAGCCTTGGATGGCATGGTTTAGTGGGAGTTGTCCCTGCCCATGGCAGGGGGGTTGGAACTCGATGATCTTAAGGTCCTTTCCAACCCTAACTATTCTATGATTCTATGATCTCTTCTGCCTGCAAAGACTGCAATGAGAAATGGAGCCTGACATGGAATTAATCAACTTGGGGACTTCATAGGCACTGTCTGTGGACTAAGGAATAATATTTGTTTCTTTGTGTGTGTATATATATAAAACAGGACACAATGGTATATTGCAAAATATGGGACCTGAGCATGGTGTGAATGGTATAGAATAACCAGCAGCTGTGTGGCTCTAGGGTGCCGGCAGGACTTAAACCATGACACTAGGGTCCTGACTTCAGCTGTAAGAGTTACTTTTCTGTTTTCTAGTAGCTGGTGCAGTGCTGTGTTTTTTACTTTAGTCTGAGAAAGGTGGTAAAAACACACCACTGTTCTTAGTTGTTGCTAAGTAATGCTCTCTCCGATCAATGACTTCTCACTCTGTCATGCTCTGCAATGAGGAGGGGCACAGGAAGCCGGGAGGAAGCAGAGACAGGACACCTGACACAGACCACCCAAAGGGGTATTCCATACCACAGAATGTCATGTTCAGTATATAAACTGGGGGGAATTACCTGGAAGGCCCAGATTGCTGCTTGGATCGAGCTGGGTGTCGGTAGGTGGGTGATGAGCAATTGTCTTGAGCATCACTTGTGTCTATTGTTTTATTTTTCCCTTTAGTTTTATCTTCCATCCCCTTGTTATTTCCCTTATTAGTATTGGTGGTAGCAGTAGTGGTTTTGTGTTTGTTGTGGATTAAGGCCAGCCAGCACCCCAGAACAATGTAGCTGCTTGCTCACTCCCTCCCTCCCTTCTTCCTACCCCTGCTCCTGGAGGGATGGGGAGGAGAAGGGAAAGAATGTAATTCCCACAGGTTGAGGTAAGAACAGTCCAGTAACTAAGGTATAGCACAAAACCACTACTGCTGCCAACAATAATAATAATGGTAAGGGAAATAACAAGGGATGAGAATACAACCTCTCACCACCTGCCGACTGATACTCAGCCTGACCTGAGCAGTGATCTAGCCCTTCTGGGTAACTGCCCCCAGTTTCTATACTGGGCATGGTGTGCTGTGGTATGGAATACCTCTTTGGCTAGTTTGGGTCAGGTGTCCTCTCTCTGCTTCCTCCCAGCTTCCCCTCTTCCCTGGCAGAGCATGAGACTCCGAAAGTCCTTGATCAGAGTAAACATTACTTAGCAACAACTAAAAACATTGGTGTTATCAGCATTGTTCCCAGGTTGAAATTTAACACTTGTCAGGATCTCCATGCAGCTGCCTTCCATCTCTGAAGCTTTCCCACAATACAGCAAGGCAAGTACAGTAAATAAGGCATATTGCTTTCCACTTTCTGACATTTTATTATATGGTGGGGCCACTTCAGCATGCATTACCCCATCCTCTGCTGACGTTCCAAAATCTTGGCCCTCTGGCCAGTCCATGATGACTTCCAGAATTCCTGGAGATTGGGATTTCCTATTCGAGCTCATTGTGTAGTTAGTGCAGCGCACTTACTCCCTGTAGCAGTGGTTGCATGATGTGCACAGGAGACCCTGCTTGTGAACATCTAGCCCAGCATGGACAACCGGGGTGCCAGGAGGAGCTGTGCTTCAGTGCCAGTCACTTCTGTAGCAGCTCAAACCCCTTCATAGTCTGCCAGTATCTCTTTTTCAGTTGGGGTTTTCCTGGCCTCAGATCCTCTGTATCCTCGACTCCAAAATCCAAGGGGTTGAGCTCAAGTCTCCCGTGGAGCTTTCTGCCAGAGGCTCCAGGTAGGACCATTCTCCCCGGCTGCGCTGTGCAGTACATTTTTTTACATCTGGCCCGGTCCAGACTTGTCCGAGGGCTACTGCAAGAACTATTTCTTGTTTAATTAGCTCAAAGGCTTGTTGTTGCTCAGGGCCCCATTCAAAATCATTCTTCTTCTGGGTCCCATGATAGAGAGGGCTTACAATCAAACTGTAATTTGGGATGTACGTTCTCCAGAACCCCACAACACCCGGGAAAGCTTGTGCTTTTCTTTGTTATTAGTTGGTGGAGACATTGCTGTTATCTTGTTGATCACATCTGTGGGGATCTGGCGACGTCCTTCTTGCCATTTTATACTCTAAAATTGAATCTCATATGCAGGTCCCTTGACCTTACTCTGTTTTCTGGCAAAACTGGCTTTTAGCAGGGTTTGGATTATTTTCCTCCTTTTCTCAAAGACTTCTTCTGCTGTATCCCCCCACATGATAATGTCATTAATTTATTGCAGGTGTTCTGGAGCTTGCCCCTGTTCTAGTGCAGTCCGGATCAGTCCATGGCAGATGGTAGGGCTGTGTTTCCACCCACCCCATGGGCAGTCGGTTCCAAGTGTACTGGACTCCCCTCCAAGTAAAAGCGAACTGTGGCCTGCACTCTGCTGCATGAGGGACTGAGAAAAATGCATTGGCAATACCAGTTGTGGCATACCACTTGGCTGACTTTGACTCCAATTCATATTGAAGTTCTAGCATGTCTGTTATGGCAGCACTCAAGGATGGTGTGACTTCATTCAAGCCACGATAGCCTACTGTTAGTCTCCACTCTCCTTTAGGCTTTCGCACTGTCCATATGGGGCTATTAAAGGGTGATCAGGTCCTACTGATCACTCCTTGGCTCTCCAGTCTATGGATTAGCTTATGGATGGGAATGAGGGAGTCTCGGTGCGGTATTGCTGCCAGTGCACTGTTGTGGTCGCAGTTGGCTCTTGTTGTTCTTTGACCTTCAGCAACCCCACAACAGAAGGATTCTCTGAGAGATCAGGCAAGGTGGACTGCTGCTCAATTTCTTCTGTCTCCAAAGCATCAATACCAAACGCCCATTTGTACCCTTTTGCATCTTTGAAGTACTCTCTCCTGAGGTAGTCTCTGCCACGGAAGCATGGAGCCTCTTGACTAGTCACAATGGGGTGCTTTTACCACTTCCTTCCAGTCAGGCTGATTTCAGCTTCCATATGATGATGGTGCATTCCGTGTAAATTTCTGCCACATGGGTTGTGTACTTTCGACTTCATCTGGATCTATGGGTGCATTCTTGGCATCCAGTCTGCGATAGATCATCACTACAGTGGGTGATTCCCTCAGAGACTGGATGCTTTTCTTTAGCGTAGTCGACTTGGCCGAGCGACTAAGAACATCGTCCTTGTACGGAAACCTTTCTTTCACAGCTGCCAAGAGCCACCTCCCAAGGCTGATGGACCGTTTCTCCTTTGTAATTGCTTTGTCAGTTTCTTCTTCCCTAGCAAGTGATCCCAGCTTCTTAGCTTCCCTACCTTCTAGTTTGTGACAGTTGGCCCTGTTGTCCCTGCATTGAAGCAACCAGGTGATGATGTGCTCCCCTGGTTGTCGGGTAAAATCTTTTCGCATATTCCGTAGCTCAGTTGAGGTCCGGGGTCGAGAAGTCACCTTTTCTTCCTCTTCTTCCTCTAATTCATGTAATAATAGCTGATCAGATGCTGTCCTGGGTAGTACGTGCATTGTTTCTTCATCTTTCTTTGCTATACGGGTTGCTTTTTGTCCCTTTTTTTTGCCTTTCCCCTTGCTTACAGGGGCAACCGATATTGGCACGAACTGGTCCTATGTTTTAGCTGCAGTGATTATCACTGTGATTGGAGTGGCTGCAGTATCTGTTTTCAGGTTTGGTGTAGCAGCTGTGCTTGGGGTTTGAGTAGCACCAGCAGCTGTGCTGTCTTTTGCAATGGGGATTTGAGTAGCTGCTGTATTTGTCACTGGGGCTGGTGTAGGTGCTGTGCTTGGAGCTGGAGTAGTTGCGCTGTCTGTTGCGGTCAGAGTTTGAGTAGCTGCTGTACTTGTCGCTGGGGTTTGCGTAGTTGCTGTACCTGGAGTTGGATTAGCTGCGTTGTCTGTTGGTTTGCCATCAGATCCAGAGACATTTTTTTTGTTGACGCAGAAGTCCCAGACACAGCATAAACGACCAATATGATTAAGCTGTTGCCAAATTTATTGTGCAGATAGCTCAGTATATATAGGCATTCTACTTCTCTGTCATTAGCATACACAACTCTAATTTTATACATGCATTGTTCACGCGACTAAATACAGAATAGGATTCACTCAGACCCTCTGTCCACGCGCATAGTGCTCTCCGCCTTCATTCTACTTGGTGTCCTGCTTAATATATGATTGGTTAATATCTCTCAGCTAAGTGTTAGTAACAGCTTAATGATTGGTTAACCCTTATAGCATATGTTTCAAGGTTACAGTTATCAGTTCCTCCTTTGCCTATCTCTCTCAGCAGCTTTCCGTGCCAACTTCCTCAAGACTTCTGAACGTGCACAAACTTTAGTAACCCTAAGGCGAGGCCTCAGTGCCTGTGGGTTACTACCTTACAATTGTCAAGCAGTTGTCTGGATTGCTCACATGCCCGTTCACCGCCAAATAGCTCTCCACATTTTTTTCCCTTTGAAGGTGCTGGATAGTGTTGAACAGGGCTCTGTAAGCATAGGCCAAGCCTCAGCACGTTGCCATGATTTGTCCCTCTCTGGTATGACCAGGATGACAACATATCTCCTCTAAGTGTTTTACTAATTTTTCTGGATTTTGCACTTGTTCAGTGGTGAAGTTCCAAAGCACTGGAGGGGCTCACTGGCCTAGATACTTGACCATACTATTCCACACACTCTGCCACTCATGACTGTCCAGCCTCGAGGAAAATCTCTGGGTCCTCCTATATCGTCATCTAACCCTAGACAAGGCCCAAACCCGACTCTGCATAACTCTCGGGACCAGACGAAATGGTCGTGGGTAAAACGCACTCGGTATGCATGCCAACATGGTGATCCCCGTCACAATCAGCAGGCAGGTCTCAAGGGTATCCAAAGGCCTTTCAAAACCTTGAGAACTGTCAAATGATGCTTTAAATAGTCTGGTGGAGGAGCTGGGAACATAAGGGACTGTCTCTTTCATATGTTGACCACCTAAGGAGAAAACAAAAGATGTGTAATTGCTAAACATTTTCCCTATATAGAATCATAGAATCATAGAATCATAGAATAGTAAGGGTTGGAAAGGACCTCAAGATCATCTAGTTCCAACCCCCCTGCCATGGGCAGGGACACCTCCCACTAAACCATGCCACCCAAGGCTATGTCCAACCCCACCTTGAACGCCGCCAGGGATGAAGCATCCACAACCTCCCTGGGCAACCCATTCCAGGGCCTCACCACCCTCACAGTAAAGAATTTCTTCCTCATATCCAATCTAAACCTCCCCTGTTTAAGTTTAAACCCATTACCCCTTGTCCTCTCACCACAGTCCCTAATGAAGAGTCCCTCCCCAGCATCCCTATAGGCCCCCTTCAGGTATTGGAAGGCTGCTATGAGGTCTCCACGCAGCCTTCTCTTCTCCAAGCTGAACAGCCCCAATTTTCTCAGCCTATCTTCATACGAGAGGTGCTCCAGTCCCCTGATCATACCTCCCAAAGTATAGAGGTTATGAGCACCCTGGGAACACAAGCCGTAACTGTTTCATAATCAATGAGTCTATTGTATTACAAGTCATTACCATAAAGTGCAGTAAAACAAGAACCTTAGCTCAAGCCCCCCAGCCCATAAACACTAAAGCAGGAAATACCGGCTGTAAGTAAGGTACCGCATGCTGAAACTCTGAGCTCAAGAGCAACAACTTTGAGAGCCAATAAATCAGCGTTGTGATGAGTGATTATTAATCCGAAACAGTGTACGCTTATCACAAATACTATTAGACACACTCTGGTCAGATATAAACTGGGGACAGTTACCTGGAAGGGCTGGATCAGTGCTCGGGTTGGGCTGGGTATTGGTCAGTGGGTGTTGAGCAGTTGTATTCTCTTCCTTTGCCCAGAACCATGCAGCTGCTCCCTCCCTCCCCTTCCTTCCTCCCCCTGCTCCTAGAGGGATGGGGTGGGGAATCAAAAGAATCTAACTCCCATGGGCTGAGATAAGAACGTTCCGGTAACTAAGGTATAACAGAAAACCACTACTGCTACCACCAATAATAATAATGATAAGGGAAATAACAAGGGAAGAGAATACAACCGCTCACAACCCACTGACCGATACCCAGCCCAACCCAAGCGGTGATCTTGCCTTTCCGGGTAACTGCCCCCAGTTTATATAGTGGGCAAGACGTGCTGTGGTGTGGAATACCCCTTTGGCTAGTTTGGGTCAGGTGTCCTGACTCTGCTTCCTCCTGGCTTCCCCTCCTCCCTTGCGGAACATGAGACTCAGAAAGTCTTTGGTCAGTGTAAACATTACTTAGCACCAACTAAAAACATCAGTGTTATCAGTGCTGTTCCCAGGCTGAAAGTCAGAAACATAACTCTGCACCAGCTACTAAGAAGGAGAAAAATGACTGCTGCTCCTGAACCCAGGGCAGTTACTGGATTTTTATCTCAACCTGTGGGATTTGCATTCTTTTGTTTTTCCTTCTGATTCCTCTTGGAGTCGGGGGGAGGGGGGGGGGAAGGGTGGGGAGTGAGTGAGTGGTTGTGTGGTTCTGAGTTACTGGCTGGGCTTAAACCTTGACAGGAGGCCACCAGGGAGAGTTTACATAGGACACCTTTGTGATTCTTATTTCTTTCCATGAGACCTCCTTAGAATGTCTGTGGGTATCCAGAGGTTGCACAAAAGTGAATAGTTATAAACCCCCAAATTTGTCATTTTCTGCACCAAGTGTATAGCTTCCTTTGCAAACTGCCATACTTTATTCATTTCTTGCCAAAAGTATTCTATTAGCTGCTTCCTTTAACTCCAAGCTTCAGCTGTCTTTGGCAGCCTTTGATGTTTTGGTTATTTGGTTAATATGATTTGTTAACCATTTGGAGAGTTTTAAGGGTGCTCTCAGGTTGTCCTAATGCAGACATGCTTTGCCAGCCAAGCTGAAAGACAAAGTCCTGGTTACTGTATAACCAATGGTGGCAAATCTGGGCTTGAGCAGTCTGGTCTAGTGGAAGTTGTCCCTGCCCGTGGCAGGGGGTTGGAACTGGATGTACTTTAAGGTTCCTTTCAATACAAACCAGTGTGCGATTCTATGGAAAGATGTTTCTCATGTGAAAAAGCTGGTTCCCTGATGTTTGGTGCAGAGCAGGAGGCATTTCAAGTGTGTGCATCTCCTCATAGTTTCTCATTCTAGCAGGAGATGGGTGCTGGCTTGGCTTGGCCTGGCCTGGCCTGGATGTGAGCCTCTAGGTAGGACAGTTCAGAGCTTTCTATATGCCTTGTACAAGCTCAAGTTTGGTCCTTTTTTGGCTCACTCCATTGTGTTCATCTTGGCCATTAATTTTTCTGTCCTTCCAGTTATTTTGCAGAAACAATGTTGGTGGGGTTCTGTTTGGGTTTATTTTTTTGTGTGAAAATTCTCTTTTTCATTTTGCTTCCCTAGTTCTGTTGCCCTGTTCCTTGAGGTCCTAGAAGGTCAGTGAGGCTATTGATTCTGAATTTGCTTTATTCCTTTGAGGATCTGCTTTTGTCCTTAATCTCTCTAACATCCTATGATAATGAGTTACATAGTTCATTTAAAAAACACATGCAGAAGGTGTTCCCTTTTCTTAGTTTTTTATTTGCCTCTGCTCATTTAACTGGTATTTTCCTATGTACATCTCTTTAATCCCTATTATTTGAGGAACTAGTGAGTAACATGTCCCCGTCAGTTATTTTTATACTGCTTTAGAGTGCGTGATTTTTTGTTTGTTTTTGAGGCTGAAGATCCATCTGACATTGAATTTTGTGACTGTCATTCAATGTTGTTACTTGCTATTTTTACTTTTTTGCAGATTTTTTTAAATTAAGTTTAGCATCGCCCAGAGAAGCAGTGGCTGTCCCATCCCTGGCAGTGTTCAAGGCCAGGTTGGACAGGGCTTGGAGCAACTTGGTCTAGTGGAAGGTATCCCTGCCCATGGCAGGGGTTGGAACTGGAGGAGCTTTAAGGTTCCTTCCAACCCAAACCAGTCTGGGATTCTGTGATTCCAGGACAGGTTCTGCCCATTATTGTAAAACGTGGTAATTCTGGAGTCTTAGAAGCAAGTGGTAGGATACAGATTTGACACACAATAAATTATGCTGATGATACATGGTTTAGTGCGAGGTGTCCCTACCCATGGCAAGGGGGTTGGAACTAGATGATCTTAAGGTCCTTTCCAACCCTAACTTTTCTATGATTTTATGATACTGAGCTGCTGAGGTTAAAAACAAAGCTGAGGAAGTAGTGAGAGACCGTGTGATAAATTGGCTGGTTTTTGGTGTGGACAAACTTGAACCAATCCCATGGGAAGATGGGGGCAGTTTGACTTTTCTGTAAATGATGGTGAGCCCTGAAAGTCCTAGCTCTTCAGAAGAAACAATTTGAAGTTAAGCACTTCCAAATATCATCTTGATACTCATGATCAAAAGCCAGCTCATGTTAGGAGTTAGTGTTGCAGGTGTCCTTGTTGTGCCATGGAGTGCAGTTCTGCTTTCTCTGGAAAAAATACAGGATTGAAAAGCACACAAGGAAGGGCAGTGTAAATAATCAATGGTATGGGCTTGTTTCCATTTGAAGAATGAGTGAACAGACGAGGGCCTTTCCTCAAAAATAAAGTGTTTGAGGAGGGCCTTTGACCAAACTCAGTATAGCCATGGGCAGAATAGGGAGAGTGAACAGAGAAGCAACTGTTTTGAGCATTCCCTGGGGTAACTTCATTTGATGTCCTCTGGTCCTTGTGCCAGAACTGAATTATCTTGAGAAATTTGATGTCTTCATTGCAACTAGGCCACTGGATGCTTGTAGGTTGTATGCACAAAGGTAGCACACATGCCACAGAGAAAACATTAGATTATATGTTTTGAAAGTGCCAGTGTACAAGCCTGCAGCATTTTACTTGTTATCCCACCACAAATTACATACTTGGAGGCTATTACAGATACGGTGCGTGACGTGAGTGGTTGTTTTGGAAAGCTGTTGATGTTTTACTGCTTGGAAAGCAAATATGCATCAGCCAGTAGCCTGTATCTTTTGCCCAGATGCTTTCTGTTCTTCTAGAGGCAGGGAAATAGATGCTTTAATTTTCCAGTGTAATTAAATCTGTGCCTGTAAATTGCAGGCATGTTTGACTGTAGTCAGGTATTGGCAGGAGATGGAGTAATAGGCTGCCCACATTGTGAATCAATTTTAGGTGAAAACAAAGTGAGCCAGAGGTTTAGAGGAGCCTGGCATATTTCCCATGGCATCTTAAAGCCATCTTTCAGAGTTATAAATACTTCCAAATCTCTGTTAACAGAAAATGCTGCTCTTTTTTTTTTTGTGATGCACTGAAAAGAATCATAGAATCATAGAATAGTTAGGGTTGGAAAGGACCTTAAGATCATCTAGTTCCAACCCCCCCGCCATGGGCAGGGACATCTCCCACTAAACCATGCCACCCAAGGCTATGTCCAGCCCCGCCTTGAACACTGCCAGGGATGAAGCATTCACAATTTCCCTGGGCAACCCATTCCAGGGCCTCACCACCCTTACAGTAAAGAATTTCTTCCTCAGATCCAATCTAAACCTCCCCTGTTTAAGTTTGAACCCGTTACCCCTTGTCTTCTCACTACCTGCTCTAGTCGGTCCCACTGACTATTACCCACTCCTGGTAATACATATGGGTGCTACTGATATAGGTAGCAGTAGCCCGGAGACTATAAAGAAGGACTACAGGGCTCTGGGAGAGGTGGTTAGGGGCTCTGGAGCTCAGATTGTCTTTTCCTCAATTCTCCAGGATACAGGGCAGGACCTTGAAAAGGCTAGGAGGACTGGGCAGGTTAATAAATGGTTAGAAGGGTGGTGCTATAGTCAGGGGTTTGGGTACCTTGACCATGGGACTCAATATAGTAGGCCAGGTCTACTGGAGGCTGGTGGAGCTGGTCTGACAAAGAAGGGGAAGAGTGGATTTGGTAGGAGGCTTGCCAGGCTGGTCAAGGATGCTTTAAACTAGATGTGTTGGGGGAGGGGGGCATCATTCCATCCCAACAGGGTTAAAGGGAGAACAGCGATGGGTGACATTATTGTGGGGATCTGTTACAGACCGCCTGACCAAGGGGACTTGCTGGACGAAGCGCTCCATAGGCAGATAGGAGCAGCCTCACGCTTGCAGGCCCTTGTTCTCATGGGAGACTTCAACCACCCTGATATCTGTTGGAGGGATGGTACGGCCCGGCACAAGCAATCCAGAAGGTTCCTCGATTGTGTGGAAGACAACTTCCTTGTGCAAGTAATAGAGGAGCCGACAAGGAGAGGTGCCATGCTTGACCTCGTCCTCACCAACAGGGAAGGGCTGGTTGGGAATGTAACACTCCAGGGCAGCCTTGATTGCAGCGATCATGAGATGGTTGAGTTTGAGATCCTCAGGACAGTGAGAAGAGCGTGCAGCAAGCTCACTGCCCTGGACTTCAAGAGGGCAGATTTTGGCCTCTTCAGGAACCTGCTCAGTAAGGTTCCATGGGATACAGCCCTAGAGGGCAGGGGGGCCCAAGACTGTTGGTTGATATTCAAGGCTCACCTGCTGCAAGCTCAGGAGCGATGCATCCCAACTAGAAGGAAGTTCAGCAGGAGGGCCAGGAGACCTCCTTGGATGGATAAGGAGCTGCTGAGCAAAATTCGAAGGAAAAAAGAGGCTTATAAAAGGTGGAAGCAAGGTCAGGCGGCCTGGGAAGAATACAGGGATGTTGTCCGGGAAGCTAGGGACCAGGTTAGGAAAGCTAAGGCCCACTTAGAATTAAACTTGGCTAGGGATGTTAAGGATAACAGGAAGGGATTTTATAGGTACATTGCCAATAAGAGACAGGTTAGGGACACCGTGGGCCCTCTCCAGAAGCTGTCGGGAGAACTGGCTACCCTGGATTTGGAGAAGGCTGAGGTTCTTAATGACTTCTTTGCCTCAGTCTTTACCGGCAAATGCTCTGACCACACCACCCAAGTCTTGGAAGGCAGACGCGGGGACGGTGAGGGTGGGGACCCTGGGCCCACTGTGGGGGAGGATCTGGTTCGGGACCACCTTAGGAACCTGAATGTATACAAGTCAATGGGACCAGATGAAATCCATCCGCGGGTCCTGAAGGAGCTGGCAAATGAAGCTGCTAAGCCACTGTCCATCATATTTGAAAAATCATGGCAGTCAGGTGAAGTTCCCGATGACTGGAAAAAGGGAAATATAACCCCCATTTTTAAGAAGGGAAAAATGGATGACCCGGGGAATTACAGACCAGTCAGTCTCACCTCTGTGCCTGGCAAAATCTTGGAGCGGATTCTCCTGGAAGGCATGCTAAGGCACATGAAAACCAACAAGGTGCTTGGTGACACCCAGCATGGCTTCACTAAGGGGAAATCCTGCCTGACCAATCTGGTGACCTTCTATGAAGGGGCTACGGAACTGATGGACAGGGGCAGAGCAGTTGATGTCATCTCCCTGGACTTGTGTAAAGCCTTTGACACTGTCTCCCATGACATCCTTCTCTCTAAGTTGGAGAGACATCAATTTGATAGGTGGACCACTCGGTGGATAAAGAACTGGCTGGATGGCCGCACGCAAAGAGTAGTGCTCAGTGGCTCAGTGTCCAGCTGGAGACCAGTAACGAGTGGTGTCCCCCAGGGGTCGGTGTTGGGACCGGTCTTGTTCAACATCTTTGTGGGTGACATGGACATTGGGATTGAGTGTGCCCTCAGCAAGTTTGCTGATGACACCAAGCTGTGTGGTTCGGTTGATAAGTTGGAGGGAAGGAATGCCATCCAGAGGGACCTTGACACGCTTGTGAGGTGGGCTGATGCCAACCTGATGAAGTTTAACCATGACAAGTGCAAGGTCCTACACCTGGGTCGGAGCAATGCCAGGCACAGCTACAGATTGGGCGGGGAGGAGATTGAGAGCAGCCCTGCGGAGAAGGACTTGGGGGTGTGGGTTGATGAAAAAATGAACATGAGCCGGCAGTGTGCGCTTGCAGCCCAGAAGGCCAACCGTATTCTGGGCTGCATCAAAAGGAGTGTGACCAGCAGGTCGAGGGAGGTGCTCCTGCCCCTTTACTCTGCTCTCGTGAGACCTCACTTGGAGTATTGTGTGCAGTTCTGGTGTCCTCAACATAAAAAGGACATGGAACTGTTAGAACAAGTGCAGAGGAGGGCCACGAAGATGATCAGGGGACTGGAGCACCTCTCGTATGAATATAGGCTGAGAAAATTGGGGCTGTTCAGCCTGGAGAAGAGAAGGCTGCGTGGAGACCTCATAGCAGCCTTCCAGTATCTGAAGGGGGCCTATAGGGATGCTGGGGAGGGACTCTTCATTAGGGACTGTGGTGAGAGGACAAGGCGTAATGGGTTTAAACTTAAACAGGGGAGGTTTAGATTGGATCTGAGGAAGAAATTCTTTACTGTGAGGGTGGTGGGGCCCTGGAATGGGTTGCCCAGGGAAGTTGTGAATGCTTCATCCCTGGCGGCGTTCAAGGTGGGGTTGGACATAGCCTTGGATGGCATGGTTTAGTGGGAGGTGTCCCTGCCCATGGCGGGGGGGTTGGAACTCGATGATCTTGAGGTCCTTTCCAACCCTTACTATTCTATGATTCTATGATTCTACAGTCCCTCATGAAGAGTCCCTCCCCAGCATCCCTATAGGCCCCCTTGAGGTATTGGAAGGCTGCTCTGAGGTCTCCACACAGCCTTCTCTTCTCCAGGCTGAACAGCCCCAATTTTCTCAGCCTATCTTCATATGGGAGGTGCTCGAAGATGTCACAAACAAGGCTGTTAAGTTCATCAGACTAATGGAAATGGCAGGAGCTGTAAGTCCTAGTTTATTTAGAACAAGAATGGCCAGAATACCTGATTGTGTTTTGTGATTTAAGCCCAGCCGGCAACTCAGAACCAAGCAGCCACTTGCTTACTCCCTCCCCCTTTCCCCCCCTGGTCCCAGAAGGATGGGGAGGAGAATCGAAAGAATGTAAATCCCATGGGTTGAGATAAGAACAGTCCAGTAATTAAGGTATAACACCAAACCACTACTGCTACCACCAATAATAATAATGATAAGTGAAACAATAAGGGGAGAAAATATAAAACTAAAAGGGGAAAAGGTAAAGAAAGCAATAAACCCAAGTGATGCACAATACAATTGCTTACTACCCGCTGACCGATACCCAGCCCAACCAGAGCAGCAATCTGGGCCTTCCAGGTAACTCCCCCCAGTTTCTATACTACTGGGCATGACGTGCTGTGGCATGGAATACCCCTTTGGTTAGTTTGGATCAGGTGTCCTGTCTCTGCTTCCTCCTGGCTTCTTGTGCCCCTCCTCACCGGCAGAGCATAAGAGACTGAAAAGTCCTTGCTCGGGGTAAGCATTACTTAGTGTCGTGGTTTAAGCCTCTATAACTCACGCAGTCACTCTCTCACTCACTCCCCCCTCTTTCTTCCCCCAGTCCCGGGGGGATGGGGAGGAGAATCAAAAGAATGCAACTCCCACAGGTTGAGATAAGAACAGTTTAGTAACTAAGGTATAACACAAACCACTGCTGCTACCACCAATAATAATAATGACAAGGGAAATACAAGGAAAGAATACAATCGCTCACCACCCAGCCCGACCAAGCAGTGCACCCCCACCCTTCCGTGTCTCTGCCCTCTGCTTTTACATCCTGGGCATGATGTGCTGTGGTATGGAATAACCTCTCTTTGGTCAGTTTGGGTCAGGTGTCCTGTCTCTGCTTCGTCCCGGCTTCCCCTCCTCCCTGGCAGAGCATGAGACTCAGAAAGTCCTTGGTCAGACCAAAACATTTCCAAGCAGTAACTGAAAACAATGGTGTTATCAGTGCTGTTCCCAGGCCCAAAGTCAAAAACACAGTACTGCACCAGCTACTACAAAGGAGAAAAATGACTACTGTTGCTGAACCCATGACAGTATCCACCCCTTATTCCATACCATTCACGTCATGCTCAGATCCCATACTTTCAATATACCATCACATGTACATATATACATCCATACACATAAACAGAGGGAGAGGGATCATCCCTCAGTGCATGGACCAATCCCAATAAAGCTGCTGAGTCCATCCAGTCCATGATATCGGGTTCCGTCTCTTGTAACAGTCCTTCAGAGCAGGGGAGGCTGTGTGCAATGTTCACACTTGTGAATAACCTGGGCAGTAGTGTCCATTGTTAACTCCACCCCTTGATCCTGAGTCCATCTGTATGTTGCATCTCTGCCCTGATGGCCTGAAGTATCATGGGCCCACCAGGCTCAAAATAATTCACCTTCCCCTTTAGCAGTTTCTGCAGCTTGTCGTTGGGGACTCCATACAGCTGCCTTCCATCTCCAACGTTTCCAAAGCACTGGAGGGGCCCAGTGGACTAGATACTCGCCCATACTGTCCCACACACCCTGCCAGTCATGACTGTCCATCCTTGGGGAAAATCTGGTCATCCTGCATCATAGTCTAACCCCAGACAAGGCCCAAACTTGACTCTGCTTAACTCTCAGGACCAGACAAAATGGTTGTGGGTAAAACACACTTCGCATGCATGCCAACATGCTGATCCCCATCAGAATCAGCAGGCACGTCTCAAGGGTACCCAAAGGCCATTCAAAACCTTCAGAACTCTCAAATGAGGCTGCTGTACTTGTCACTGGGGCTGGTGTAGCTGCTGTGCTTGCTGGCTCTCTCACCACCAGCTGCTCTTTGTCTGAGTCCAGATATTCCTCCTCTGCCTTGCTGGGAAGTGCTGCATGGTCTCCTGCCTCCTTCCTGGGGCTCAGGCTCGCGGGGCTCTGCGGGTGGCTGCTGGGGAATGCTCTCGGCCACCGATGGGCTCGGCTGGGTCTCGCGGCCCATTGTCTCCGCCTTCTCCTCCTGCTGCTCAGCGGCCGCGGGGCTCAGCCGCTCCTCGGGGCAAGGCTTCTCCACTGCCCCCCCCCCCCCCCCCCCAGCCACTCAGTAGCCACCTCATTCCCGGCCTCCTGGTCTGCGGGGCCACTCTCCTGGTCGTTTCGGCCACCGGCAGCTCCCATGGCCGCCCCCCCACAGCTCTCCACAGCCTCATGAAGACAGATGCGAGGACGAGGGCCAGGACGGCAAAGAGCAGCCGGACGGCCAGGTACAAGTCCACGTCCACTTCCGCCCCCCCCTGCTTCCAGAGCTCGCCTGTATCACAAACCATTCCAATAAAGTACAATGAAACAAGAACCTTAGCCCAAAACCCATATCCGAAAAATGCTAAGATAACAAATACCGGCTGTAAGTAAGGTACAACAGGCTGAAACCATGAATTCAAGAGAATCAAGAGTAACAACTTTGAGAGCCAATAAATCAGCATTGTGACGAGTGACTATTAATCCTGTCGTTATCTCAACCCTTTGTGCCCCACATTGGGCGCCAAAAAGAACTGTCGTGGTTTAAGCCTCTATAACTAACGCAGTCGCTCTCTCACTCACTCCCCCCTCTTTCTTCCCCCAGTCCCGGGGGGATGGGGAGGAGAATCAAAAGAATGCAACTCCCACAGGTTGAGATAAGAACAGTTTAGTAACTAAGGTATAACACAAACCACTGCTGCTACCACCAATAATAATAATGACAAGGGAAATACAAGGAAAGAATACAATCGCTCACCACCAATCCCCAGCCCGATCAAGCAGTACACCCCCACCCTTCCGGGTCTCTGCCCTCCGTTTTTACATCCTGGGCATGACGTGCTGTGGCATGGAATACCTCTCTTTGGTCAGTTTGGGTCAGGTGTCCTGTCCCTGCTTCCTCCCAGCTTCCCCTCCTCCCTGGCAGAGCATGAGACTCAGAAAGTCCTTGGTCAGACCAAAACATTTCCAAGCAGTAACTGAAAACACTGGTGTAATCAGCACTGTTCCCAGGCCCAAAGTCAAAAACACAGTACTGCACCAGCTACTACGAAGGAGAAAAATGACTGCTGCTGCTGAACCCATGACACTTAGCAGCAACTAAAACATTGGGATGTTATCCGCACTGTTCTCAAGCTAAAGTTGGAAACACAGCACTGCACCAGCTACTAAGAATGAGAAAAATAACTGTTACAGCTGAACCTAGGATAGTATCTAATAAAAGGTAGAACTGAGCTGTCTCAGGGGAAAGTGTGTGCATGTTTCCTACCTTTGTCTATGTCTGAAGAATGATTTCTAAGGGTTTCTTTTATCATGTGATCATTTTGAGGATGGATGTGTAGC
Source organism: Amazona ochrocephala (assembly GCA_039720435.1). Classification (NCBI taxonomy): domain Eukaryota; kingdom Metazoa; phylum Chordata; class Aves; order Psittaciformes; family Psittacidae; genus Amazona; species Amazona ochrocephala. Next base: position 20,587,140 of record CM077908.1, read on the forward strand.
TCTGACATGAAGAAAGGTTTCTCATTGTAGCTGGGAGGTACTGTTATATCAGATGCTGATAGGAGTGCTTGAGTTCAAGTTTCTTCTGTCTTTCCACTTAGTCTTTTTTTTTTTTTTTTAATGCTTTTAGTCTTACAAGCTTCAGGAATTGGTGGTGGCATTCTTAAGTTGCCATTTTGTTCAGGAGGCTGATATTGCAAAATTAAAGAAAGATAGCTTGGCTGTAGGATGGGAATGTAAAACCATTTCATGGCACGTTCCTCTCCCAAAATTCATGGGAGTTCCTGTACTTCCAATGTTTGGCATGGGGCTTGGCAAGGATGGGTCTGATATTTCCTGAAACTGTTCCATGGTCTCTGAAAAAATCCTTTGTTGGAAATGAGCTGTAGCACTGGATAGCCTTGCTTTGGAAGCCTGCGTGCGCTGAATGTGCACCAGACGCATGGAGCTCCTCAACAGGCAGTATGGGTTAAATCCAATGGGTTAGTGTGATAGCTGTTGTTGACAGAGATAGTGAATTATCCACATCTGCAGGCAAAGGAGAGGGCAGAGGAGGCCACAGATATGCTGTAAGGGCTGGAATAGCTCTGCTCTGGAGCCAGGCTGAGAGAGCTGGGCTGGTTCAGCCTGGAGAAGAGAAGGCTCCAGGGAGACCTTAGAGCAGCTTCAGTGCCTAAAGGGGCTACAAGGAACCTGGAGAGGGGCTTTTGACAAGGGCCTGTAGGGACAGGACAAGGGGGAATGGCTTTAACCTGCCAGAGAGGAGACTGAAATGAGCTCTTAGGCAGAAGTTCTTCCCTGTGAGGGTGGTGAGGCTCTGGCACAGGTTGCCCAGAGAAGCTGTGGCTGCCCCATCCCTGGAAGTGTTCAAGATTGAAATGGTTTTGGCTGTTAGGCTGATGGAAGGTGTTGGCATAGTGGTTTGCAAATATGCAGAAGTCTGCTTCTAAGAGGAAAAGGAATAATCACTTTTCCAGATGATGTCAAACAAGAGTCTTAAATTGCACCTAGAAAGATTCACATTAGACCTTTTACAACACTAGTGGTTCCTGCTCCTAAAAAAGGATTTACCCAGAGGATTGCTGAAGCTGTCTTGAAGACAAGTTAGGCAGTTGTCTGTCAGGAATGATGCACCCATGGTGGATACTTTGGGACTCTGGGATGGACTGAATGATCCCCGGATGTCCATTGCAGCCCTGTTTTTACCCTGGTTTCCCAAGGAAGCAAAGTTTATGGAACTGTGCTATCTGTCATTCTCACACAATTAACTATTTAACTTCTAAGCCCAATTTAAGCAATGTGGAGAATTCAAAGGCCTGAAGTTTCTGGGAATTTTCTAAGTCTGTGGCTCAATCTCTGTAGGAGAGAGAGCTAAATTCCCATCCTTGCTGCAGGAAAGGTAATTAAATAACAGTCCAAATTTATCCAGACAGCTGACGAGCACGTTTGTTTCTGAACCATTCGTGGCACACTTGACCCTATTAAGGGTGGGGGGTGGAACCTGGGCAGTGCTGTGTATGGGCAGGAGGGATGTACTGCTGCCATGGAGATGGTGGTACTGGCCAGGTGCAGGGAGGAGAAGCATTGGAATCATAGAAACTCGGTTACAAGAGACCTCTGGTGGTCTCTAATCCCATTCAGCTTGAGATGGGACTGTTACCAATACTAGATCATGCTGGCTGTGAATTTGTCTTCCTGGGTTTTGAAAGGTTTCAAGGATGGAGATCCCCACCTCCCTGGTGACCTTTTCTGGGGATGGTATTTTTCCTGGTATTTTCTAGTATGAATCTTCCATGGTGCAGCTTCTCCCTGTTGCCCCTTGCATTATTTTGACTTGCTGTGTGGTTCTAATAATAGAGTCATAGAATGTTTTGGGTTGGAAAGGACCTTAAAGCTCATCCAGTTCCAAACCCCTGCCACAGGCAGGGACACCTTCCACTAGAGCAGGTTGCTCCAAGCCCCATCCAACCTGGCCTTGAACACTGCCAGGGATGGGGCAGCCACAGCTTCTCTGGGCAACCTGTGCCAGTGCCTCACCATCCTCACAGGGAAGAATAACTACTTCCAAATAAACGCATTCTGCTGTTAGAGTGCCCTTAGACTTTGTCAAACTGAACAAGCCCAGCTCCTTCCACCCCTTTGTGAAGTCCCTGTGCCATCCCTGGCCATCTTGGCAGCGCTCACCTGGGTCTTCTCCGCAGCCTTCTTGAACTTGTGGATTGCTAAACTTGGGAGCAGCTAGTATGATTCCACATAGCAAACTGAAAACTTCTGATCATCTTTTTGAAAAACAAGCACCACCAACCCACACCGCCAAAGAAAAGGCACAGAAAAACAATGTAGGAAAGAACAGGGTAGGTTATAACATGGAAAAAAGTCACACTGTTATAAGATCATAGCTGTGGACTTAGGTATGTGTAAACTAGGGATGTTTGAGTTGTCATTGCTGCTTTAATTTTTCCTTCTTGTGTATGCAGTTGGGTACAGTTTCAGTGACATACTCTGTTGTTCAGCTGTATCTGGGGGTGCTGGTCGATGAAAAAATGAACATGAGCCGGCAGTGTGCGCTTGCAGCCCAGAAAGCCAACCGTATCCTGGGCTGCATCAAAAGGAGCGTGACCAGCAGGTCGAGGGAGGTGCTCCTGCCCCTCTTCTCTGCTCTCATGAGGCCTCACTTAGAGTATTGTGTGTAGTTCTGGTGTCCTCAACATAAAAAGGACATGGAACTGTTGGAACAAGTGCAGAGGAGGGCCACGAGGACGATCAGGGGACTGGAGCACCTCCCATATGAAGATAGGCTGAGAAAATTGGGGCTGTTCAGCCTGGAGAAGAGAAGGCTGCGTGGAGACCTCATAGCAGCCTTCCAGTATCTGAAGGGGGCCTATAGGGATGCTGGGGAGGGACTCTTCATTAGGGACTGTGGTGATAGGACAAGGGGTAACGGGTTCAAACTTAAGCACGGGAAGTTTAGATTGGATATGAAGAAGAAATTCTTTACTGTAAGGGTGGTGAGGCCCTGGAATGGGTTGCCCAGGGAAGTTGTGAATGCTTCATCCCTGGCGGCGTTCAAGGTGGGGTTGGACATAGCCTTGGATGGCATGGTTTAGTGGGAGGTGTCCCTGGCCATGGCAGGGGGGTTGGAACTCGATGATCTTGAGGTCCTTTCCAACCCTAACTATTCTATGATTCTGTGATTCTATGATCAGCATTTGTAGGCAACGATCCAACACTGCACACGTCCTCCCCTGCTCTGAAAGACTGTTACAAGAGACGGAGCTCGACATCACGGGCCGAATGGACTCAGCAGCTTTATAGGGATTGGTCCATGCACTAAGGAATGATAACTCTCCCTCTGTGTGTGTGTGTATGTATATATGTATATGTATATATATGAGATAAGAATGATGGTATATTGAAAATGTGGGATCTGAGCATGATGTGGTATGGAATAAGAGGTGGATACTGTCCTGGGTTCAGCAGTAGCAGTCATTTTTTTCCTTCTTGGTAGCTGGTGCAGCACTGTTTTTTTGTCTTTCGGCCTGGGAACAGGGCTGATAACACCAATGTTTTCAGTTACTGCTTGGTAATGTTTTGGTCAGACCAAGGACTTTCTGAGTCTCATGCTCTGCCAGGGAGGAGGGGAAGCCAGGAAGAAGCAGAGACAGGACACCTGACCCAAACTGACCAAAGAGGTATTCCATGCCATAGCACGTCATGCCCAGGATGTAAAAACTGGGATCAGGAACCCGGAAGAGTTAGTTCATGGCTTGGTTGTCGGGTGATGAGCAGTTGTAGTCTCTTCTCTTGTATTTCCCTTATTATTATTATTGGTGGTAGCAGTAGTGATTTGTGTTGTACCTTAGTTACGGGACTGTTCTTATCTCTACCCGTGGGAGTTACATTCTTTCGATTCTTCTCCCCATTCCCCCCGCCCCGGAGTGGGGGGGAAGAAAGAGGGGGGAATGAGTGAGTAAACTGTGTGTAGTACAGCTTAAACCACGACGCGGGTTCAGACTTAAACAGGAGAAGTTAAGATTGGATATAAGGCCGAAGTTCTTTACTCTGAGGGTGGTGAGGCACTGGAATGGGTTGCCCAGGGAAGTTGTGAATGCTCCATCCCTGGCGGTGTTCAAGGCCAGGTTGGACAGAGCCTTGGGTGGCATGGTTTATGGAGGTGTGGAGTGGGAGGTGTCCCTGCCCATGGCAGCGGGGTTAGAACTAGATGATCTTAAGGTCCTTTCCAACCCTAACTATTCTATGATTCTATGATGAGTTCAGCAAACTTTATAGGGATGACCCATGGACTAAGGAATGATATCTCTCTCTTTGTGTGTGTGAATATATATATGAGACAAAAAGTGATGGTTTACTGAAAAATGTGGGATCTGAGCATGACGTGAATGGTATGGAATAGGGTGTGGATATTGTCCTGGGTTCAGCTGTAGCAGTCATTTTGCTCCTTATTAGCTAGTGCAATGCTGTGTTTTCAACTGTAGTCTGAGAACAGTGCTGATAACACGCTGATGTTTTTAGTTGTTGCTAATGCTCACCCCAATCTAGGACTTTTCTGTCTCATGCTCTGCCAGTGAGTAGGAGCACAAGAAGCCAGGAGGAAGCTGGAGGGTTTGGTGTTTAATATCTTAATTGATAATCTGGATGAGGGGATTGAGTGTACCCTCAGTAAACACCAAGATGGGTGGGAGTGTTGATCTGCTGGAGTGTAGTAAGGCTCTGCAGAGGTATCTGGAGAGGCTGGATCAGTGAGTTGTGGCAAATGGTATGCAGTTCAACAAGGCAAAGTACCTGGTCCTGCATTTGGGCCACAACAACCCCATGCAATGCTACAGGCTTGGGGAAGAGTGGCTGGAAATCTGCTCGTGGAAAAGGACCTGGGGGTACTGATTGATGTTGCTGAACATGAGCTTGTGCCCAGGCTGCCAAAAAGGCCAACAGCATCCTGGCCTGTATCAGCACTAGTGTGACAGTAGGGCTAGAGCAGTGATTGTCCCCCTGTACTGGTCACTGGTGAGGCTGCACCTCGAATCCTGTGTCCAGTTCTGGGCCCCTCATGACAAGAGAGACATAGAGATGCTGGAGCAGGGCCAGAGAAGGGCAACAGAGCTGGTGAAGGGCCTGGAGCACAAGTGTGATAAGGAAAGGCTGAGGGACCTGAGGGTAGTTTAGTCTGGAGAAGAGAATGCTCAGGGGGAGCCATATTGCTCTCTACAGCTACCTGACAGGGGTTGTGGTGAGGTGGGGTCAGTCTCTTCTCCCAAGCAACAAGGGACAGGACAAGAGGAAAAGGCCTCAAGCTGCACCAGGGGAGGTTTAGATGGAGATTAGGAAGAATTTTTTCCCTGAAAATAGTGTTCAGGTATTAGAACAGGCTGCTCAGGGCAGCGGTGGAGTCACCGTCCCTGGAATTGTTCACACATCATGTAGACGAGGCCCTCGGTGGCATGGTTTAGTGGTGGCCTTGGTAGTGCTGGGGTAGGGGTTGTTCTTGATGATCCCAAAGGTCTTTTCCAGCCTAGTTGATTCTATGATCCAGTTCCAACTCCCTGCCATGGGGGGTTGGAACTCTCACTAGACCAGGTTGCTTGAGTTCATCTTCTCTGGCCATGCCACTGACTGCCTGTAGCCCAGGAGTAGGGCTGAAACTCTTGGAGCATCCTGCCTTTCATTATAAAATCTTCCTGTGGATACAGCAGCTCTCTTGCTGGTGACTAAGTCTCTTGAAGGAAAAAATTGCTTTTGGTAGCAATAGATGGCCCTCAGAAAAATCAGGACGTACCTTTTTTATACCTTTTGCACAAGGAAAGGACATTATATCTGACTGTACGTTTGGTGGATTTCCAATTTTAAACTAGCTGGTTTTCTCCTTGCCAAATGAAGAGTGAAAGACAGAGTAGCAGTCTTCCTTTTTTAACTACACATGCTGTTTGCACTCATGTTTGGACATTACCTTAATTATTGTATTGGAATCTTCACTTCATTGCATGGATCTGCTCAGGCTTTTTAATGTTGCTTGGGATGTGGCCTCCATGTACTTGAAAAATTCACTATTGGTGATTTCAGGATGGGGGAGACCCCCACAACAGCCGGTGACTGCAGAAACCTGCTCTAGCCTGGGTCCAATCATCACTTAGGTTTTCATGCTAGCCATACTGCCTCCTTCACTCTTGCAGTGGACTTTGCCACCATTTTCTTCCTAGCTTTGTCCACAGCCCAACCTTCACTTCATGCTAAAGGCAATGTTCTCACTTCAGGATTGATGCAGAGGTCAGTGACTCATCCTCTGAGCAGTGCATCTTGCATTCAAGTAGTAATGGCTTCATTGGATAAAAAGCAGTTGGATTGAGGAGGGTCTTCATGGGACACAGCTACTGCTCTTTTTTTTGTGTAATTTTGGAAGATGACATGAGAAGATGAGGTGAGAGCAGGATGTAGGTCTGGGAGCCCTTGTGTATCCATGGTGCAACAACTGGAGCAAGCATGCATGTGTGAGCAAGTGTGTGACCAGTGTGTGACTGCTGGAGAAGATGGAACCAGATGAGGGGGTGAAAGGACCTGGAAACTGGGGATGTCTGAGTGCGTGTGTGTGTGTGTGTCTCTAAGGGCAAGGATGAGACCACATGAGGATCTGGTGACCAGAGGGACCAGGGAAGTCCCAGCCAGCTGCTGGAGAGATGGTTGAGTCTGGGATTGACAGAGACTGCTTGTGTGTGTGCACACATGTATATACATGTCTGTAGGCTTGAGGCACCTGGGAAGACCCCTGAGATCCAGGGTCAGCTGAGTGCCCAAACCCAGCTGCTGGAGGGATCCACACTCCATGCATGTGTAGAGGCTAACTTAGCCTCTCACCCAACAATCTCTTGAAGTAGTTTTGTCTCATTCTCCTTGGGCAGGTAGTGTTGGTTGCAACTTGGAAGATTTGAGGATGAAAGAGAGAACAGAAGCAGCAGAATGCCCCAAAGTGCCTTTTGGGCATGGGAGGAATTCATCAGCAAAGCTATGCTGGGATGTTTCATTCTAATCATCTCTTTTGTGTTTCAGCCCTGGCCCAGTATTTCCAACCTGGCCAGGGATTTCATTGATCGTCTCCTCATGGTGGACCCCAGTGACAGGATGACAGCCCTTCAGGCCCTGAAGCATCCATGGGTGGTCAGCATGGCAGCCTCTTCCTCCATGAAGAACCTACACCGTTCCATCTCACAGAACCTTCTCAAGAGGGCATCTTCCTGCTGCCAGAGCACCAAGTCTGCCCAGTCCAACCGCTCCACCAAATCCAACAAATCACGTCGGGTTCGGGAATGGGAGCTACGTGAGCTCAACTTGCGCTACCAACAGCAGCACACTGGCTGAGCACTGGGCTGGGACCTGCCAGGCGTCTTCATAGATGTCTTCTCTGCGGTGTAGGTGTGCACACACTCAGTGAGGAACATCCAGTTTCCTCCCTCCCTCCAGGTGTCCTCCCATCCATGAGGAGGTGTCCTCACCATGAGGGACCTTGTGGTGGCCATCACACCCTGTGAGCTGTGCCGTGGGGGTCTTGTGCCAGAAATGGGGGAGCCCTTGTGGGCTCAGAGCACAGCTCAGAGCCTCAAGTAATACCCAAATTAAGGAGCCATGTGGGGAAAAGAGCTCTTTCTGTAGCCCAGGAGCTTGGTTGTTCATAGTTATTTATTAATTCCGGAGCGTTAAGTTTCTCTCACTTGCATATGAAAAAAGAAGGAATCTCTTTTAAGTGGATGCACATGCACACGTGTGTGCAGAGATACGTGTGGGTGTGTATCTGGGTTTGAAAATGATACATAAACAGAGTTGGAGCAGGTTTAGTCAGATCTGTGGTGCCTTGGCAGTGAGGCTGGTATGAATCACAGCATCAGAAGTAGGATAGCTCTGACTCACTAGTCTGCTGCTTACCAGCTCCTTGCTAAAGCAATGCCAGACACCATTTTTCCAGGATGGCTGGGAAGCTGCGAGGTTTCCCCAAAGGCTGCAATCTGCCTCATGGCGTCGAGGGATTACTGGAGCTGCACCAGAGCTGCTGTGCAATTTGGGTACCAGGCTGAAGTGCTGTGAGCTCAGAGCTGGAGTCTGATTCCTTTGGACTGGGTGGGTGCTTCTGGTGGAAGGGTGGGAAGATGATCATTGTCCTGCAGGAACTTCATGGTATGCAGAGAAATGTCTTTGGCAAGGCAGGTTTTTGGGGGTGTCCTGGGTTCAGCAGTAGCAGTCATTTTTCTCCTTCTTAGTAGCTGGTGCAGTGCTGTATTTTTGACTTTAGTCTGGGAACAATGCTGATAACACACCAATGTTTTAATTGTTGCTAAGTAGTGTTTCTTCTGACCAAGGACTTTCTGAGCCTCATGCTCTGCCAGGGAGGAGGGGAAGCCAGGAGGAAGCAGAGACAGGACACCTGGCCCAAACCAGCCCAAGAGGTATTCCATACCACAGCATGTCATGCCCAATATATAAAACTGGGTGGAGTTACCCGGAAGGCCCAGATAGCTGCTCAGGTCCAACTGGGTATCGGTTGGCAGGTGGTGAGCAGTTGTATTCTCTTCCCTTGTTATTTTCTCTTTTCATTATTATTATTAATGGTAGCAGTAGTGGTTTTGTATTGTACCTTAGTTACTGGACTGTTCTTATCTCAACCCGTGGGAGTTACATTCTTTTGATTCTCCTCCCTATCCCTCTGGGAGTGGGGGGGAAGAAAGGGGGGAGTAAGCGAGCAGCTGTGTGGTTCTGTGTTACCGGCTGGACTTAAACCACAATGGGGCTTCCTTGCTGTCCCCCTTGAATTATCCTTCCCCTATTTGCAGCAAGACCAGCGCCTACCAGGCAGGGTTTGTTCTTGCCATGATCTGGCCCTATAATACATGATTTTTGCCCTTCAGACCAGCATTATCAACTGTGTCACTTCACCAAAGTTTTGGTGTTTCCAGGTCTTGCTCGCTGTATGCCAGTTTTACAGGGCTCCTCTGCTTTGTGTGCCTGTTTTGCCCCGGTACTGCCACCCCTGCTCTGGGACAGTGAAGTGGTGGTGGGAGCTGTTGGGATGGCCACAAATGGCTCCATAGCATCAAGGTAGGGGCTTGAGTAGTGGAAGCCCCGTCTTGGAGTGTCAGCAGTGACAGTACCCTGGAGGCATTGCACAAGCATCTTAGAGCTGCTAGGGGTGACTTAAATTCAACAGGAAAAAGCTGCCTTTCAGGTTTCCTTGTACTGGATGGGTGCGGGGGATAAGGAACAATGCAACACAGATCAATGTGATCAAACGCTGAACAATTTATTGTGCGCAATCGTGCCTTTTATAGGAAAGTTTCAGAACAGTGGAACATTCGATAACACTTGATTGGTTAACTTCACTTAGCCGAGTGCTAGCAACAGTTTAATGATTGGTTAACTATTACAGCATATGTTTCAAAGTTACAGTTATCAGTTCCCTCCTGCACATCTCTCTCAGTAGCTTTCCATGCTAACTTTCTCAAGGCTTCTGTACGTACATAAACTTTAGTAACCCCCAGGCGAGGCCTCAATGCCTGTGGGTCACTACTTTACAATTGTCAAGCAGCTGTCTGGATTGCTCACATGCCCGTTCACAGCCAAATAGCTCTCCACACATCCCTCTTTTTGTTTGTGAGCAATCCAGACCCGATTCACAGCACGAAATAGCATACTGACAATACACTTCCACAAACAGCAAAAGATTAAAACAATAATACCATTAAAACTGTTAGACCTTGTTTGATTAGTACTCCTAGCCAACCACTAATACCCCAACCCTGTAACAGCTTTTGAAACCAATCCCATTCTGAGAGTACTTGTAACTTTTGCACTCATGAGAACCTAAAGTGTGGTTTTTGTAAGCAAGCAAGATTTACAGTCCAATTCAGCAACCTTCTTATCTTAGCTCCTTCTTGTCTTCCAGGCCTGCATTCTTGTTTCATTAACTGTCCGGGAGTTGCTTCTTTTCCATAGTCGGCTGCACAGAGGTAACCAGGAGTTACCCCTGCTACATGGCCAGCTGCACATACTTGCTTTCATTCAGAGCAGGCATATGTCCATTCTCTAACAAGAAATCATCCACATCTCCCCCTTTTTGTTTTACTAAAAGACAGCTTTTATAGATTTATGATCTACTTTTGCCAAAGTTTCTATATTCTCTATTAGCTACTGTAGCAAACAAGGCGCACATATTGGAATACCTAAAAAGACTGACAAAATGATTAATCCAAACAAGGCACACAGATTAGGATACCTATAAAGACTGACAAAATTGACAAAATGATTAAGATAAAGCAAAGCCATCCTGTAATGCTCAAGCCAGAAAACACTTTGTTCAACCAATTCAGTCCATCATCTTCCTGAAGGTGTGCTGTCCTTGTTATTAAGTCTGGAATGCTTTTATGGATGATCTGATAAGTTTGTGCAGCACATACCATCAAAACCTTCACACCCATGGCCTTGAGCTAACAATAAAAATCAACAGTCGTAGTGAGGCATGCCTCACAGAATCAACATCTAAAAGCAACCCTGTTGCCCAGTGGTACCCTTTCCGGGCTTAAATGTTCCTAGTCTATTACTAGTGGCTGGAAAGTCCAGTTGCGATACGCTCTCTGTTGACTGGTTCTCCAAAAAGAGACCAGTTACCTTTGTACAGTTCCCATGGGTTAACTTCAGCGATGAATCAGCATCAATCTTCATCGGCAGCCGTCGGTTGTATAGACAGACGGGTACATCGTGCGGGGATCCATTGAGGTCCTTGTTCTATAGAGACACAAGCGTAGCCTCTTCCCCAAGTTATTAACCTAAAAAGACCTTCCCAGTTATGATTTACCAAAGACTATACCATTGTATATGAAGGGCCGCATAACATGTGATCAGATCAATGCAGCTGTTAAAAAAACTAAACAAAGCAATAAAGGCCAAATACAAGATCTGCAATCAGGCTCTAGGATCTATGAATACAGGAGATAGAACCCTGTACTACAGATACATAAAAGAAGAAAACAAGGATACAGAAGGTTGTTATTTTATTGTGGAGGATGATAACAAATTGTTCACCTGCATGAAGATGGATAAGTGCTTCCATTAGATCATCATCATCCTGCGCCACTGCCAAAGACTGAGAGAAATTCATACCTCCAGAATTATCCGCTATGTCATCTGCTAACATGCTTCCCATACTCTGCTTACCCCAGATATAGATGGCAGCAGTATTTTGAGATGCAGAGAGAGTTTTGTTGAACGCAGAAAAATGCCTAACCATTGGGGGGACATTCATACCTGTGTTGCTGTATGCAGAAAAAAGCCTAACCATTGCGGGGACATTCATACCTGTGTGTGAGTCAGAACTGGATAATGTTAAAGAATTTAAGACAAACAATACCTTGTTGATTCGTGCATTTGGGGTCTCCCCTATCATTCCCCCTTTACTAGCATGTTTTTTACAATTTGCTGTGTCTGCTCTATCACTGCTTGACCTGTGTAATGAACATAACAGCACACTACACCAGGCAGCATTATTTCAGTAAGATTCGTCTGATTTGAAGTCACGTCACACATAATAGAACAGATATTACAAAGATTTCTGTCATTGTTGTTTCTTTATGTTGTTGAGTTCTGGGGCTTTATACATTTCATTGCAGCCAGTATGGTCCTGTTGCTAGCTGTACACAGCTGTATCCTCGACCCCATGTCAGCAATGGCTCTGGTCCTTTCCACTCATTATCCTGTAGGTCTTTATATAGAACTGGTGGTTTGGGCAAGGAATCATCTGTCAGATGTCACAAATGCTGTATTGCAGAAAGAGAATCAAAACTAGACAAATTTAAAAATTTTTGTACAAATTACACTTTGCAAACTGTTTGAAGAAAATTCTTACATTTCCCTTGGAGGTTTGTTTTTGTTTTTTATATATAATACCTGCTTTAGACAACCCTACTTGAGCAGGGGATTTGGACTAGATCGTATCTCCAACATATGCCAACCACAGGCTGCTTGGCCTGCCTTTCTCTCCTGTATAGTTCTCTGATAACAGGGGAGCCATCCCTCACATCAAGGTCTGGCATGGCATGTGTCCCCACCACTCAACGCCTGCTGGGTTGCAGCCAGCAGTGGAGCGAAAGGTTCTTCTTGGTGGCAAACACAGAGGCCAACCCAGTCTTGCCCTTGACTGTGATAGGAGGTATTTGGCCAACCTCAGTCATGGCACCTTGTTGTCAGTGCAGAGGTTCACCTGCTTTATCCAGTAACAAATCACTACTATGACAAAGCACATACAGATTTACATTAGCAGTATGTACACTACAGGGTGCAGCAGCATGTTGAAGATGCTAGTGGCAGTGAGGGATCAACCAAAGAAATTTTTCCACCAGTGATGTTCTTCCACCCTCTTAATTCGTTCCATTACCTGCTTTATAGCACTATCATTGTATTAGAATCTTTCTAGTTTTTGCCTTAGCATTATCTAGCAGCTGCTGCAAATATGCGTACTCTCACATCTGTTTTACAAGTGACAAATACATACAATATAAGGTGTAGTTTCTTATTAACAACTGGCTAGTAAGTACAGGTGGCTTTATACACAAAATCACAGCCTCTAAAAAGAGCTACTTTACATGCACATATATTCAAGCTCCTGTAGCTAAAGCATTGGGTTTTTCCGCTCATCTGTTCAGCTCATGGCAAGGCTTGGGAAACTTTGCAGGCAGCCTCCATGGACCTGTAGGTAGGACACAAATATATCCCTTCCCCCATGTTATCAGTTCTTGAGAAGTAAGTCAAGTTAAAAATGATTCCTTAAACCAAAGGCATTCTGATGAAACAGGAATGTTAAGCAGGTGCAGAAGCAAACTGCACGGTGCCAACAGTCAAGGAGTTTGCTGCGTTATTACCCATTTTTTTTTCCTTTTTTTTTTTTCTTCTTCTTTTCTGTCTCTGCCACCCTGGTGCTGTTTGGGTGGAGGCTGGTAAAGCTTGGATTCTCCCCTAGGTTACCTTAAACACACTAAGCAGGACTGCTCGGCAGGAGCTACAAATGCCTGCCTGCCCAGCAGCAGCTACAGCTGCCAGCCTGCTGAGCAGCAGCCATAAATTCCTGCCAGCAGCAGCACCTCTGCATTAACCCTTTCTTGCCCAAAATGTTAATCTGCTACCCATTAAAAACTTTTACATTAACCCAATAACAAAAAATACACAGAACACTGTCTGCCCTCAACAGACACACACATACACACACATTCATGGGATCCCACAAACACACTCCACACAACTACAATATGTGAAACACAAAATGCAGACAATCATTACTCCCACTACATGGTCACATGTACAAAACGTAGTTGCAATGACCCTGTGAAGACAATCAAGAAACCAGCTCCAAGCAGCATCATGGCAGTGCAAGGTGGCAGGCTCAATCTCAGCGGGCGTCCCCACAGAGGCTCTGCCTCCCTCACATCGCATGAGGCTTGGGCTTTTATAATTACCAAAATGCACACTCATTCCAATGCAGGTGGCCAGCCTACATCAGGAGAAGTGGCCAACAGTATCTATAAAGGTCTGCAAGGGTCGATAGAAACACAGATGTAGTTACATTTGCTAACTTTTAGTACATGAATATCACAGAGAGACTATAAGCACACAATACATCTGCATCCCCCACCCATCTTACTTTTCCCTTTATAACTGCCCATTTATCGTGGGGATCTGGGGGATCTAAATCAGGCTTCTTTTCCGGATCAACAGGTCTCGGGTCAAAGGGACTATCCAGGTCAGCATCAAAATTATCAGGCATCAGAATCTCAGGAGCAGCAACAGCAGTCTGATGAAAATGCACAGGCTCCTCATTAATCTGTTCTGGAGTTTCAGTGTTATCAAGTGCAATTAAAACATTTTCTCCTGCAGGTTTCAGGTGATTTGAGAGTAGGCTTTTTTCTCGGGATTAACAGGGTCCGGGGCAAAAGGATTGCCTTCATCCCCATCCTCAGCCTCCGCAGCCACGGCAGCAACTGGCGGAGGTTCGGAGGAGTGGGCGGGTGGTGGTGGTTGGGGGGGGGGTTTGGGCTCCACTATCTCATTCTTTGACTTAGCCATGTCGGAGAGGTATAAATTTCTAAGTCCGTCATGAAGTGTCTGTACTTCCTCATCTAACAATCCTGTCCATTTGTCCCAACCTTGACGATCTTGAGGATCAGGCTCTGGGGGGAGGGAGGCCAGGGGTGGCGAAAGTGATAAAGGAAGATACAAATTTGTATCCCCTGGCCCATCCATCGGTTCTGGTTTTTCCCATTCATTCCATGGGGGTGGAAAAAGCTCTTTTGCTTGCATATTTTTTAAGGAGTCAGTGATTAATCTCCACACAGTGGGGTATCTGCTTGTCTCCTGCAATAATTCTTTTGTTGAGTCCTTTAGTTCTTTCGGTTGCTGTGCTTCTTCCGGGGTTGAAACATTAGAGTCAATGGGGGAATGGTTTGGGGTGGAGGTAAGGGAATATTCTGACACACCAGGCCTATAATCTGTGGATGCCTTCACCTCACAGTGAGGTTCTACATCGTCAGGATTAGTAACAATATCAGATTTTGGTCTCTCCTTACTGGGCAGAGATTGAAAACCCATCTTAACTGTCTTTGCAATTTTCGGGTAAGTTCTCCCCCCGGTATAACGATCAAAGGGATTCCAATCGAGGTTCTTTGAACCCTTCGTCAGGGGCTCTGCGGGTAATTGGGAGGCAGGGAGGGCTGGAGGCTCAAGCAGGGGTGCAGATGGCATGGCATGGCATTGCCGGAGATAAGGCTTTAACTGCCGAAGCAGCTGCAGCTCTCTCTGATTTCATATCCCGCAAAGTCTCTCGGACAAGTTTCCATAGCGTGGAATATTTTTGGGCCTCATGCGCTGCCTTCCCCCCATCAGTTATAGTGTCCCAGAGCTGGACGCCTATCACCTCCCATGTGGATATTTCAAATGCCGTTCCAATCCCACTAAATAGCCCCTTTTCTTTACTCCACTGGAGTAGCCCTTTAAGAACATCTTCATATTTAATCCCTCTCCTTGAGAGGATGTGTTGGAGGAGATTAAGGACAGCTACCTCTTCCTTAGTTTGAGCCGCCCCCATTCCTCCCCGACCACCCCTTGCCTTTATTGGAGTGGACCCTTTTCGCAGAGACACTTTTCTTCTGCAGCACACGCGTACTTCCTCTACTCGGCAGGGCTACTGCCAGCTCCTTTTCGGTCGGCTTCCCACCCATCAGGTCTGCGCTGATCTTCACCACCGAAGCAGCTCTCAGAAGGCAGATCTGAGGATCCCTGTTTGGGCACCACTTGCAGGGATTATGGAACAACACCACAACAATCAATGTGACCAAGCATTGCCAATTTATTAAACACAAGCACCACCTTTTATAGCAAAGTTACAAAGTACTGGAACATTCGATGACATCTGATTGGATAACACCTCTTAGCCAACTGTTAGCAATAGCTTAATTATTGGTTGCAGCTGAACAAGCAGGTTTGCTTTGTGGTAATCAAAGGTTGGATTGCTCACATGTCCATTCTCAACAAGAAACACTTCCACACAGGCTCAGCAAAAGATCATGGAATCATAGAATCATAGAATAGTTAAGGTTGGAAAGGACCTTAAGATCATCTAGTTCCAACCCCCATGCCATGGGCAGGGACACCTCCCACTAAACCATGCCACCCAAGGCTCTGTCCAACCCAGCCTAGAACACCACCAGGGATGGAGCACTCACAACTTCCCTGGACTTGCATATCTTCAGGTTCCTAAGATGGTCTCAAACCAGATCCTCTCCTACAGTGGGCCCAGGGTCTTCATTCTCACTGTCCCTGTGTCTGCCTTCTAAGACTTGGGTGGTGTGGTCAGAGCATTTTCCAGTGAAGACTGAGGCAAAGAAGTCATTAGGAACCTCATCCTTCTCCAAATCCAGGGTAGCCAGTTCTCCTGATAGCTTCTGGAGAGGGCCCACGGTGTCCCTAGCCTGTCTTTTATTTGCAATGTACCTATAGAATCCCTTCCTGTTATCCTTAACATCCCTAGCCAATTTTAATTCCAAGTGGGCCTTAGCTTTCCTAACCTGGTCCCTAGCTTCCCAGACAACATCCCTGTATTCTTCCCAGGCCACCTGTCCTTGCTTCCACCTTTTATAAGCCTCTTTTTTCCTTCGAATTTTCCTCAGCAGGTCCTTATCCATCCAAGGAGGTCTCCTGCCCCTCCTGATGAACTTTCTTCTAGTAGGGTTGTATTGCTCCTGAGCTTGTAGCAGGTGATCCTTGAGTATCAACCAAGAGTCTTGGGCCCCCCTGCCCTCTAGGGCTATATCCCATAGAACCTTACTGAGCAGGTTCCTGAAGAGGCCAAAGTCTGCTCTCTTGAAGTCCAGGGCAGTGAGCTTGCTGCACGCTCTTCTCACTGTCCTGAGGATCTCGAATTCAACCATCTCATGGTCGCTGCAATCAAGGCTTCCCTGGAGCGTCACATTTCCAACCAGCCCTTTCCTGTTGGTGAGCACGAGGTCAAGCATGGCACCTCTCCTTGTTGCCTCCTCTATTACTTGCAGAAGGAAGTTGTCTTCCACACAATCGAGGAACTTCCTGGATTGCTTGTGCCGGGCCATACCATCCCTCCAACAGATATCAGGGCGGTTGAAGTCCCCCATGAGAACAAGGGCCTGCGAGCGTGAGGCTGTTCCTATCTGTTTATAGAGCGCTTCATCCTCCGATTCCTGTTGGTCAGGCAGTCTGTAAGAGATCCCCACAATAATATCTCCCATCACTGTTCTCCCTTTAACCCTGACCCACAAACTATCTGTTGACTGCTCCTCTGTCCCCAGACAGAGTTCCATACTCTCCAGCCTATCCCTAACATAAATAGCAACTCCCCCTCCCCGCCTACCGGGCCTGTCTTTCCTAAAGAGTCTGTAACCTTCCATTCTAACACACCAGTCATAGGAGCCATCCTTCCATGTTTCTGTGATGCCTATGATATCATACCCCCATAGACGTGCACACATCTCTAATTCCTCTTGTTTGTTCCCCGTGCTACGGGTGTTTGTATAGAGGCATCTGAGCCAAGCTCCAATTGAAGCCGGCTCATTGGCTGGAGCAGCTGGAATATCTCTGCATTGCTCTGAACATTTTTTATAGGTGCTGGCAACTGACTGGGTGTGTTGGGATGGAATGATGCCCCCCTCCCCCACAACATCTAGTTTAAAGCATCCTTGACCAGTCTGGCAAGCCTCTTACCAAATCCACTCTTCCCTTTCTTTGTCAGACCAGCTCCACCAGCCCCCAGTAGACCTGGCCTACTAAATTGAGTCCCATGTTCAAGGTACCCAAACCCATGAGTATGGCACCAGCCTTTTAACCATTTATTAACCTGGCCAATCCTCCTAGCCTTTTTAAGGTCCTCCCCTGTATCCTGGAGAATTGATGAAAAGACAATCTGAGCTCCAGAGCCCCTAACCACCTCTCCCAGAGCTCTGTAGTCCTTCTTTATGGTCTCCAGGCTACTGCTACCTATATCAGTAGCGCCCACATGGATCACTAGAAGTGGGTAAGTCAGTGGGACTGACTAGTGCAGGCAGCTTCTCTGCAACATCCTTGATCCGAGCCCCTGGTAGGGAACACACCTCCCTTGAGCCTGGGTCAGGCCGACAGATAGGTGCCTCTGTTCCTTTCAGAGTAGAGTCTTCTACTATAATGACCCACTGCTTTTTCCTGGCAGCACCAGTTGTGATCTTCTTAACCAGTGCATCAGGTGGTTGCTCCTGGTGGGAGTGTGTTTCCTCATCAGCCCCCTGCAGGACAGCAAAGCGGTTCTGGGTGGAGACAACAGATTTAAGAGGAAGCCCCTTGCTCTTAATTGTCCTCTTCCTCCTTTTTTTTTTTTTTTCCTCCTTTTACTGTTTCCCAGCTTCCTGGGTTAGTGTCATGGTTTAAGCCTCTATAACTCACGCAGTCACTCTCACTCACTCCCCCCCTCTTTCTTCCCCCAGTCCTGGGGGGATGGGGAGGACAATCAAAAGAATGCAACTCCCACAGGTTGAGATAAGAGCAGTTTAGTAACTAAGGTATAACACAAACCACTGCTGCTGCCACCAATAATAATAATGACAAGGGAAATACAAGGAAAGAATACAATCGCTCACCACCCAGCCTGACCAAGCAGTGCACCCCCACCCTTCCATGACTCTGCCCTCCGCTTTTACATCCTGGGCATGACATGCTGTGGCATGGAATACCTCTCTTTGGTCAGTTTGGGTCAGGTGTCCTGTCCCTGCTTCCTCCCAGCTTCCCCTCCTCCCTGGCAGAGCATGAGACTCAGAAAGTCCTTGGTCAGACCAAAACATTTCCAAGCAGTAACTGAAAACATTGGTGTTATCAGTGCTGTTTCCAGGCCGAAAGTCGAAAACACAGCACTGCACCAGCTACTAAGACGGAGAAAAATGACTGCTACTGCTGAACCCATGACAGTATCCACCCCTTATTCCATACCATTCATGTCATGCTCAGATCCCACATTTTCAATATACCATCACATGTATATATATACATCCACATGCACACACAGAGGGAGAGAGATCATTCCTTAGTGCATGGACCAATCCCTATAAAGCTGCTGAGTCCATCCAGTCTGTGATGTCGGGCTCCATCTTTTGTAACAGTCTTTCAGAGCAGGGGAGGCTGCGTGCAATGTTCACACTTTTGAATAACCTGGGCAATAGTGTCCATTGCTAAATCCACCCCTCGATCCTGAGTCCATCTGTATGTTGCACCTCTGCCCTGATGGCCTGAGGTGTCATGGGCTCACCAGGCTCAAAATAATTCACCTTCCTCTTTAGCAGTTTCTGCAGCTTGTCGTTGGGGACTCCATACAGCTGCCTTCCATCTCTGACGTTTCAAAAGCACTGGAAGGGCCCAGTGGACTAGATACTCGCCCATACTGTCCCACACACCCTGCCAGTCATGACTGTCCATC
The DNA here is from genome assembly GCA_039720435.1 of Amazona ochrocephala. Taxonomy (NCBI): domain Eukaryota; kingdom Metazoa; phylum Chordata; class Aves; order Psittaciformes; family Psittacidae; genus Amazona; species Amazona ochrocephala. The sequence goes on from CM077908.1 coordinate 20,606,146, forward strand.
CTTGGGGAAAATCTCCTGGTCATCCTTGATTGTAGTCTAACCCCAGACAAGGCCCAAACTTGACTCTGCTTAACTCTCAGGACCAGACGAAATGGCCATGGGTAAAACACACTCTGTATGTGTGCCATCATGCTGATCCCCATCAGAATCAGCAGGCAGGTCTCAAGGGTACCCAAAGGCTATTCAAAACCTTCAGAACTCTCAAATGAGGCTGCTGTACTTGTCACTGGGGCTGGTGTAGCTGCTGTGCTTGCCAGCTCTCTCACCACCAGCTTCTCTTTGAGTCTAGATCTTCCCCCTCTGCCTTGCTGGGAATTGCTGCGTGGTCTCCTGCATCCTACTGGGGCTCGGCGGTCGGCTGCCACGGAATGCTCTCTGGTGCCTCGGGGCTGGGTTCGGCCGCGCTGCTCGGCTCGGCCTCCGGGCTTGGCTTCACCACTGTTGTCTCCTCTTGCTGCTCGGCAGCCGCCAGGCTGGGCTTGGCAGCGGGGCTCAGCTTCTGGTCCCCGGGGCTGTGCTCCCAGGCAGTTTCGGCCTCCGGCGGCCGCTCAGTAGCTGCCTCCCCTCTGCTTCCCACAGCCTCGCGAAGACGGAGGCGAGGACAAGGGCCAGGACGGTGAAGCGCAGCCGGACAGCCAGGTACAAATCCACGTCCACATTCACGTCCATGTCCGCGTCCATCCCCCCCTGCTGCCGGAGCTCGCCCGTATTACAAGCCATTCCAATGAAGTACAATGAAACAAGAACCTGAACCCAAAACCCATATCCAAAAAATGCTAAGATAACAAATACCGGCTGTAAGTAAGGTACAACAGGCTGAAACCATGAACTCAAGAGAATCAAGAGCAACAACTTTGAGAGCCAATAAATCAGCATTGTGACGAGTGGCTATTAATCCTGTCGTTATCTCAACCCTTTGTGCCCCACATTGGGCGCCAAAAAGAACTGTCGTGGTTTAAGCCTCTATAACTAACGCAGTCGCTCTCTCACTCACTCCCCCCTCTTTCTTCCCCCAGTCCCGGGGGGATGGGGAGGAGAATCAAAAGAATGCAACTCCCACAGGTTGAGATAAGAACAGTTTAGTAACTAAGGTATAACACAAACCACTGCTGCTACCACCAATAATAATAATGACAAGGGAAATACAAGGAAAGAATACAATCGCTCACCACCAATCCCCAGCCCGATCAAGCAGTACACCCCCACCCTTCCGGGTCTCTACCCTCTGTTTTTAAATCCTGGGCATGACATGCTGTGGCATGGAATACCTCTCTTTGGTCATTTTGGGTCAGGTGTCCTGTCTCTGCTTCGTCCCAGCTTCCCCTCCTCCCTGGCAGAACATGAGACTCAGAAAGTCCTTGGTCAGACCAAAACATTTCCAAGCAGTAACTGAAAACACTGGTGTTATCAGCACTGTTCCCAGGCCCAAAGTCAAAAACACAGTACTGCACCAGCTACTACGAAGGAGAAAAATGACTGCTACTGCTGAACCCAGGACAGTTAGCGGCCTCCTTTCCTGCATGAGCGACAGTGGACGCTTGAGGCCCCTGCACAGTCTGGTCCTGGAGCAAGCAGTGCTGCTTCCTCTCAGCTTCCCCGACATCTTTCAGCCTAGTAACAGTGGACGCTTGAGGCCCCTGCACAGTCTGGTCCTGGAGCAAGCAGTGCTGCTTCCTCTCAGCTTCCCCGACATCTTTCAGCCTAGTAACAGCGTCCCGCAGCTCAGCCACCTGCTGCAGGAGGACCTCCACCAGGGAGCATTGAGTACAGCCCTGACCATTGTGCACCCTCCTCTCAGGAGAGCAGTGCAGGCGCTCTCTACACCCCGAGCTCTGTGCTGCATCCTCCCCTCTCATCAGTTCTGTCTGGGTGCCTATGCTGGCCACTGCGGGGGCAGCCAGAGCAGAGCTTCCAGACCGGACCCTGGTCATACAGTGAGTGCTCACCATCCCGCTCGCCTGCCCACGCGAACTGCCTCAAACCCACCCTGTTCGCCATGCTCCTAGTCGCTCATGCTCCATTGGGCAGAGTTTTAACCAGTCAGGGCTGGTGCCGCTCCTCCTGGCACCACCCCCTCCGAGTCAGCTCCTTCCATCTGCTGAAGTTGCCGGCTCCTGGGCAAGTCCTGCAGAGGACTTGAGGCTCCCTTGGTGCCTGTTGCTGCTGCGAGTTGAAGCTCCTGGACACCGAGCCACCCCCTGATCTTGTACAACACAGGACAACTAGTGTGTCTGTTACAAGCTTCTTATTAGACTGTGTGGGACCATGTTCTTATTTTAAGTGATGATACTAAAGATTTGGAGGGTTTGAGGTGGGTTAAATAAAATCTCAATTGTTTGACTTCAGTTTTCTAAGTAATGCAAAGCAACACAGAGATTGGCTTTTTGGGGGTATCACACCCTCTGGAGGAGTTGGCAACCTGTTCTCTGGCAGTAGAAGGAGCCCTGGGATTTGCAGGGGGGATGATTCTGTCCTGGCATCTCACCAGCTCAGCTTCATCCTGGAAAATACCACAAAGTGCCTGTGCCACTCAGTGCTGGATGCCAAGTTGCCTACACCACTCTGGGGAGGTTTTTTGGTGATTTTTTTGACCCCTCAGTCTTGTCTTTGAGCCTGGATGAAGATCACAGCTCCTGCGTGCTCCAGAGGCAGGTGCCTGCATGTTCCCTGTGCCTTACTGTGCAGTAGATTTGCCACAAAAAAGAAATGTGAAGCAGCAGGATGTGTGGTGACAATGGTGTCATGGAGCTTGGTACCTTCCACCCTCAGTGTCACAGCAGTGGATGGCAGTTCTTCCTTCTCCCACTGTCCTCCCCTGTGTGCTGATTGTATGGATCCCTTGCATGTGATGTGACTGTTGCACTGTTTGTCTGCTATATGTGGAAGAGCTCTGTGGTCCTGGCGAAGTGGGTTTGGAATGAGCAGCCCCTGCGTGGATGCCCAGATGCCATGAGTTTTCCTATTGCCTTTCACTATGGAAAGGCACCTACCAGGAAGCTGTCAGGGCTGGAGGTCTGCCGGTACTCGCTGTTATTTTCAGACGCTGAATTTCCAGTGCTGGTTTGGAAGTAACTCCAGTTGCATCCCATTCATCTCCTAACGGGACTGTTTTGAGAAGCATCCAATTCTATGACTTGCCTTTTGTCTTTACCCTGAGGACTGTCTTGTCATGACAAGGCCCGAACCTTTGTAATTAGTCTGTAACATTACGATTTGAGTGTACAGAATTACTTATTTTGTGTACTTGGTCTGCTACACATGGAAGTGAAGGTGACAAGTTGCTGGGGATGAATGAGGGTATTTCTCTGGCCCAGTTTGCCACCTTGCAGCCAGAAAAAAGGGGAGGAGCTGTTGGAGTAAGTCTAGAGGAGACCACAAGGATGATCAGGAGCTGGACCAGCTCTGTATGAAGACAGGCTGAGAATCATAGAATCATAGAATAGTTAGGGTTGGAAAGGACCTTAAGATCATCTAGTTCCAACCCACATGCCATGAGCAGGGACACCTCACACTAAACCATGTCACCCAAGGCTCGATCCAACCTGGCCTTGAACACCACCAGCGATGGAGCATTCACAACTTCCCTGGACAACCCACTCCAGTGCCTCACCACCCTTACAGTAAAGAATTTCTTCCTTATGTCTAATCTAAACTTCCCCTGTTTAAGTTTGAAACCGTTACCCATTTTCCTACCACTATAGTCCCTTATGAAGAGTCCCTCCCCAGCAACCTTATAGGCTCCCTTCATACACTGGAAGGCTGCTCTGAGGTCTCCATGCAGCCTTCTCTTCACCGGGCTAAACAGCCCCAACTTTCTCATCCTATCTTCATACGGGAGGTGCTCCAGTCCCCTGATAACCCTCGTGGCCCTCCTCTGGACTTGTTCCAACAGGTCCATGGCCTTTTTATGTTGAGGACACCAGAACTGCACACAATACTCCAAGTGAGGTCTCACAAGAGCAGAGTCGAATCATAGAATCATAGAATAGTTAGGGTTGGAAAGGACCTTAAGATCATCTAGTTCCAACCCCCCTGCCATGGGCAGGGACACCTCCCACTAAACCATGCCATCCAAGGCTATGTCCAACCCCACCTTGAACGCCGCCAGGGATGAAGCATTCACAACTTCCTGGGCAACCCGTTCCAGGGCCTCACCACCCTTACAGTAAAGAATTTCTTCCTCATATCCAATATAAACTTCCCCTGTTTAAGTTTGAACCCGTTACCCCTTGTCCTATCACTACAGTCCCAAATGAAGAGTCCCTCTCCAGCATCCCTATAGACTCCCTTCAGATACTGGAAGGCTGCTATGAGGTCTCCACACAGCCTTCTCTTCTCCAGGCTGAACAGCCCCAATTTTCTCAGCCTATCTTCATTCGGGAGGTGCTCCAGTCCCCTGATCGTCCTCGTGGCCCTCCTCTGCACTTGTTCCAACAGTTCCATGTCCTTTTTATGTTGAGGACACCAGAACTGCACACAATACTCCAAGCGAGGTCTCATGAGATCAGAGTAGAGGGGCAGGATCACCTCCCTCGACCTGCTGGTCACACTCCTTTTGATGCAGCCCAGGATATGGTTGGCTTTCTGGGCTGCGAGTGCACACTGCTGGCTCATGTTCATTTTTTCATCGACCAACACCCCCAAGTCCTTCTCCACAGGGCTGCTCTGAATCTCTTCTCTGCCCAACCTGTAGCTGTGCCTGGGATTGCTCCGACCCAGGTGTAGGACCTTGCACTTGGCATGGTCAAACTTCATCAGGTTGGCATCAGCCCACCTCGCAGGCGTGTCTAGGTCCCTCTGGATGGCATTCCTTCCCTCCAGCATATCAACCGAACCACACAGTTTGGTGTCATCGGCAAACTTGCTGAGGGTGCACTCAATCCCACTGTCCATGTCACCAACAAAGATGTTGAACAAGACTGATCCCTAAAGGGACACCACTCGTTTCTGGTCTCCAACTGGACATTGAGCCATTGACCACAGCTGTTTGTGTGCGGCCATCCAGCCAGTTCTTTATCCACCCAGTGGTCCATCCATCAAATTGATATCTCTCCAACTTAGAGACAAGGATGTCATGCAGGAAAGTGTCGAACGATTTGCACAAGTCCAGGTAGATGACGTCAGCTGATCTACCCCTGTCCATCAGTTCCGTAGCCCCATCATAGAAGGCCACCTGTGGGTGTAAATGTGAAAGATTTCTGAGTTGGACTAGCTCCTGGGAAAACTTTGAGACAGCTGAGGAATGTTGATGGGAAAGTTTTGGGAGTATTGTGGGCAAGATAAGAAGGAAGAGAGAAGCGAGAAGCAAGCAGCCAATCAAGGCAACCAGTGAGCAAGATATCCACCAATGAAGAAGTGAAGAGACCCACGTGGGGGGTGTTAGTGAACCAATTGTATTAGCCGCTTGTACACGCGGGTACTTCGGAAAGCCTATATCAACCCTGGACCATCAGATAATAAATGATTTCATTTCATGACCAGAAACGGGGTTCATGCTTTACGTCTCCACAGCCACCAAATCGGTCAGACATGATTTCCCCTTAGTGAAGCCATGCTGGCTGTCACCAAGCACCTTGTTGTTTTTCATGTGCCTTAGCATGCCTTCCAGGAGAATCTGCTCCAAGATTTTGTCAGGCACAGAGGTGGGGCTGCCTGGTCTTTAGTTTCCTGGGTCATCCATTTTCCCCTTCTTGAAGACAGCGTTGTTATTTCCCTTTTTCCAGTCATCGGGAACTTCACCTGACTGCCATGATTTTTCAAATATGATGGACAGTTGCTTAGCAACTTCATTTGCCAGCTCCTTCAGGACCTGCGGATGGATTTCATCAGGTCCCATGGACTTGTGCACATTCTGGTTTTTAAGATGATCTCAAACCTGATGCTCTCCTACAGTGGACCTAAGGTCTTCATTGTCACAGTCCCTGCATCTGCCTTCCAAGACTTGGGTGGTGTGGTCAGAGCATTTTCCAGTGAAGACTGAGGCAAAGAAGTCATTGAGAGCCTCAGCCTTCTCCTAATCCAGGGTAGCCAGTTCTGATAGCTTCTGGAGAGTGACCACATTATTCCTACTCTGTCTTTTGTTTGCTTTATAGCTATAGAAGCCCTTCCTGTTATCTTTCACATCCCTTGCCAGATTTAATTCTAACTGGGCTTATCTTCCCAGGCAATGTCCCTGTATTCTTCCCAGGCCTCCTGTCCTTGCTTCCACCTTTTATAAGCTTCTTTTTTCCCCTCTTTCTTCAGCAGTTCTTTATTCATCCATGGATGTCTCCTGTCCCTCTTTCCGCATTTCCTACTAGTCAGGACACAACACTCCTGAGTTTGTAGCAGGTTTTACTTGAATATCAACCTTGGGCCCCACTGAATCTTACTGAACAGGTTCCTGAAGAGGCCAAAGTCTGCTCTCTTGAAGTCCAGAGCAGTGTGCTTGCTGCATGCCCTTCTCACTGCCCTGAGAATCTCGAACTCGGCCATCAAATGATCGCTACAGCCAAGCCTTCCCTGGAACATCACATTCTCAACCAGTCCCTCACTGTTGGTGAGCATGAGGTCAAACATGGCACCTTGAGTAAGTGCCATGGAGTAAGTGGGCTGCACTATTTGCACAAGCTGAAATAGGAAATCCCAGTTTTCCAGGAATTCTAGAAGTCATCATGGACTGGCCAGAGGGCCAAGATTTTGGAATGTCACCAGAGGAAGAGGTGACGCGTGCTGAAGAGGCCCCACCATATAATACACTGACAGGAAGTGAAAAAAAAAAAATAATGCCTTGTTTACTGATGGGTCCTGCCGCATTGTGGGAAAGCATCGGAGATGGAAGGCAGCTGTATGGAGTCCCCTATGACAAGTTGCAGAAACTGCTGAAGGAGAGGGTGAATCGAGTCAGTTGGCAGAGGTGAAAGCCATCCAGCTGGCCTTGGACATTGCTGAATGAGGAAAGTGGCCAGTACTTTATACTGACTCAAGGATGGTGGCAAATGCCCCATGGGGGTGGTTGCAGCAATGGAATCAGAGCAACTGGGAATGCAGAGGTAAACCCATCTGGGCTGCTGCACTGTGACAAGATATCGCTGCCCAGGTGTAGAACCTGGCGGTGAATGTACGCCATATAGATGCTCATGTACCCAAGAGTCGGGCCACTGAGGACCACCAGAACAACCAACAAGTGGATAAAGCTGCTAAGATTGAAGTGGCTCAGATGGACTTAGATTGGCAACATAAGGGTGAATTATTTTTGGCCCAGTGGGCCCATGACACTTCAGGCCATCAGGGCAGAGATGCAACATACAGATGGGCTCGTGATCGAGGGGTGGACTTAACAATGGCCACTATTGCCCAGGTTATTCACAAATGTAAAATGTGCTGCAGTTAGCAAGCCAAGCGGTTCAAGCCTCTTATGGAGGATGATGGCTGCAGTACAAATATGGGGAAGCCTGGCAGACTGATTATATCACACTCCCACCAACCTGCCAAGGCAAGCGCTATGTGCTTACCTTAGTGGACGCAACCACCATTCTCCCAACCCACCTCTGTTCTGGTGGAGAACCTGGCTCTCCACAACCTCCCGTTTGGTCAGTGCTGACTTGTGGTACACATGAAGTGCCCACTCGAGGAGGAGGAAGAGTGCCTTTTTGTCCAGGTTCTCTTGGAGGATGTCCTGGTGGTAGCTGCTGAGGGCCTGGTGGAAGGTGGCAGTGCAGATACTGAGGATGTTGTAGTGATCTGGGATGCACTGGACCATCAGGTCCTTCACACACAGCTCAGACATGATGCCTTTCTGTAGCACTGCCAAGTCCCGGCCAGCCCTGGTCCCTCTTCAGCCATGCGGGGGGCTTAAAATGAGCTCATGTGATAGTCTCCTGGAGAACATGGCAGATCTTCTGCCTCCAGCCCACAGGGTTGCCAGGGGGCAGCAAGGTGGCCTCCAGGAGCAGAGTATCGTCTATTTTCTCCTCCCACTCGATGATCCTTACAGCAGTGATAAAGAGAACTGGGTCCTCATGCACCAGCCACAGGCTGCTGCCCATAATGTCCCACAGATGCTTGGCCATGGTCACATTGAGCTCCTGCAGGCCATTGAAGTAGGACAGCACAGTTGTCTGGGCACTGGAGAGCCTGCGGAGGTGCAGCTGGGAGAGGATGTCATCCCAGAGGTGTTCCATCATCATGAGCTCTGTGTGAGCCTCCAGGAGCTGTTGCCCATGGAGCAGCTGCAGCATATGGGGAAAAAAACGTCATAGACTGTGGGAAAGGAAGGAGAGATGCTAGGACTGAGTGGGGAGGGTGCAGGGTAGCAGATAGATGATGAGGGGAAGAGTCTGAGATCCGGGGCTCTGGGAACACCATGCTAGATCAGGACCTGGGGATGCAGTGGCATCTCCATCCACGGAGACTTTCCAAACCCAACTGGCAAAGCCTGAGCAACCTGCTCTAGCTTTGACACCAGCCCTGCGCAGAGCCTGAGGGTGAGAACTGAAGTTCTCCTCAGTGCCTTCCAGCCCAAATCCATGAGGACCAGGCCAGTACCTTACCTGAGAAGAGCTGGGGCAGCACCCAGACCATCAAGGCCAGATGCACATGCTCCGCCATCAGTGCCTACATTTGCTGGAGGCCCTGGAAGTGGTCTGCAGTGTTGAGCAGGGCCCATCGTCCAGCCCCCAGGTCCTGGCACATGCTCTGCACCTCCTGGGTCACTGACAGCAGCTGCTCCAGCTCCATGCTTATTCCCTTGTCCTGGGTTCAGCAGTAGCAGTCATTTTTCTCCTTCTTAGTAGCTGGTGCAGTGCTGTGGTTTTGACTTTCAGCCTGGGAACAGTGCTGATAACATCGATGTTTTTAGTTGGTGCTAAATAATGTTCACTCCAACCAAGGACTTTCTGAGTCTCATGCTCTGCCAAGGAGGAGGGGAAGCTGGGAGGAAGCAGAGACAGGACACCTGACCCAAACTAACCAAAGAGGTATTCCATACCACAGCACATCATGCCCACTATATAAACTGGGGGCAGTTACCCGGAAGGGCTAGATCGCTGCTCGGATCGGGCTGGGTATCAGTTGGTGGGTGGTGAGCAATTGTATTCTCTCCCCTTGTTATTTCCCTTATCATTATTATTACTGGTGGTAGCAGTAGTAGTATTGTGTTACACTTTAGCTACTGGACTGTGCTTATCTCAACCCGTGGGAGTTACATTCTTTCCCTTCTCCTCCCCATCCCTCTGGGAGCGAGGGGAGGAAGAAGGGGGGAAGTGAGCGAGCAGCTGCATGGTTCCGAGTTACCGTCTGGGCTTAAACCATGCTATTTCTCTAGGTAGGATTGGACAGTTGATTGGGGAGCAGAAAGGGATGGAGAGGCAATGGAGCAGCTCCCAAAAACTGGAGGACTTGCATACCGTTTGCTTTAGCTTTACAAGGTTTCTCTTGCATCCACTCTCCCAGCCCCACAAGATCACAGCTGCCTCTGCCATCATACCATTACATCCCCCAGACCTTCTGCAATGACCCCATCCCATCAGGCCCAAGCACACCCACCTCCAAGTAACCAGCTCCAGCAGCAGGAATGGCTCATACCAGGTTGGGAGGTGGGCAATGGTTGCTGTGCATGAGGTGGGAGAAGGGCATCACTTTGGGTGACCAAGGCAGCAAGGTGAGCAGTCATCAGATGTCTCAGTTTTAAAAGATTACTTTGCTTGTGCAAAGCAGTAACAGGCCACAGGGCTCCCATGTGCCCTCATAAAGGGGGCATATTAATGGCATGAAGCACCTCAGTGTCCATATGAACCCTCTTCCCAAATGGATTTCCATCTTTTCCAGCTCTGCAGCAGTGCTGGCACATCTCCATGCCCTGTCCACCCATTTAACTTCCAGGTCCTGGTGCCAAGAAGCTTTTACCTAGCATCATCAGAAGGAAGTTGCTTTCTGAGGCCACATTGCTTAAAACAAGTCGCCTCCTTGAAAATTCACCCATATTCCAAGTAGGAGAAACTACCTCCAAAATCATTAGGAGAAGGTTGGGGTACTCAGACTGATTGGGTCCTGAGGTTAATTGTTCCTTGGGTTATGCAAAATGGGTTGCCCCAAGCAGGGAGTATGGGGAGCAGGGCCAGCCCTTATGGATGTGTGGAGTTGGTGCTTCTCCTGTGGGGATCTGCAGTCAGGGGCAGGCTGGAGCTCTTTGCCTCTTCCTGGCCATGGGGAAGGGGAGCCTTTGGTGCTGGGATGGGACGGTGGAATGTGCTGAACACCCTTGGTGGTTTGCTTTAAGGATGGGTAGAGACATGGGAGATTCATTTTAAGATGAGATTTTGCCAGAAGTGGACACAGAGATGATTCAATGCAGAAGAGGGAATGCTGGCTGAGATCCCTGCTTGTGGAGGCCACAGGTATCCCTGGGGTGGGCTGAGCACCCACCTTCAGCCAGGACTGGATGGAGCTGTTCCTCTGTGTCTCTTGGCTCTGGTACTGCCCCACCCCCTCCAGTTTCTTCAGGGGGTAGAACCTGAAGCCCATTTCAGAGCAGCTCCTCTTGCCAACTTCTCAGACTTCTCTGCTTCTGGCTACTCCTCATCTGGGGATGAAGCCAGGGGTTAAGGAGCACAACGAAGCCTCTCCTAGAAGGGCAGGAAGGGCCCCTGAGGCCAGAGGCAGGAAGTTTTCATCAGGCTTCCAAGCACACACAGATGTGGGAAGCTGGAGAGCATGGCAGCAAGCAGGTCCTTCTGTGAGGGCCCCCCTGCGATGCCACCACCGTGGGCTGGGGTTGTCACCCAGCCCTCCAGCTTGGGCTGACCCCCAAGCCCAGCACACATCCCCATCACCCACCCAGCACAGTGCTGGATTGTCCAAGGAGGGGCTGATGCTACCAGGAAGCCCCCAGCAGGGTTGAGGCTTCGGAAATGAGTCAGAAGGAGGGATGGAGCAATGGTGGCTCTTGTATGAAGGAGAGCCAAACTGAGGTGAGGACTCTCCCAAAGGCATCATGTAGCTGCCACAGTGTCCTCCTTGGCACAGGGTACAAAGCCATGCCAAAGACCTCTGGCCAGAGCAGAGGGCTGAGAACCAGCAAAGTTATCACATTCCATCCCCAGCACCTGGTTTCATCATTTCCCCTTGCCCCATCCCCAGCACCTCCCTGCAGCCCATGGGGATGTCACACAGTTCCAAGCCAGGCTCTGCCCACATGAGGACTAGGGGGCTTTGGAGGAGGCCCGTGGCTTTGAGGATGAGCCATGTGATGAGCAGCACTGCCCTGGGCACAGTTATCACTGTCAGGAAGCAAAGCCAGGCTTAATCCTCCCTGACAGCACAAGTAGCAGCCCCGGCACAGGGAAAAGGCCCATGGGGTGGTGAGGCAGAGGGCAGGGGAGCCCCCAAACTGTGCTTCAAGCAATAGTCATCCCTCCCTGCCCAGCACCGCCCTGGGGGTGGCCGCATCGTCCTGTTACCACTGGAGCCGACAGCGCGCTCGTCCTTTGCAGACATGCCCATGGTGTCAGGGCTGCGTGTAGGAAGCGGCGGCCATTTCCTCAGCTTCAGAGCCCCACTGTGTTCCCGCAGCTCAGGACGTCAGGCACGGGGGGCAGAGGGGAAGGGGGACGCAGAGGAAAAGGCGTCGCGGCTGCCGCAGGGCTCAGGGCTTGAAATCCCGCCCTGTGTGCCCCAGCAGGCCCCGCAGCACTGCCTGGGGGCACGCGGAGCGAGGGGCGCCGGCCCGGCCAGCGCTTCCACCGCATTGTGTCCGTCCATAGCGGGAGCACAGCTGGGAAAGCATCTGTCTGGCACATCCCGACCACGGGTGGGCACGAAGGGAAGAGGGAACTGAGCCTTCTCGGCTGGGGATGGACCCAGAGGTGTCCCACCTCCACAAACTGTCTTCCCCGGCGCGGACCAGAGGGTTTGCCCACTCACTGGGACGAGTGATGGCCATAGCGCCAAACCCTCAGTTCACCCAGCGGGGCGAGGGCTGAGAAGTTCGGTGCGGGGTGTGAGAAAAATATAGGAGGTTTCGTTATGAGCGAGCTACAGGCAGAACAGAAAGTCTGTAAGCCATGGGGTTCCAGGGTGTGGGCCCCAGCCAAGGGAGTTTGCGGTCGGTGATAGGAACATCTGTTGATGCAGAAGTCCCGGACACAGCACAAATGATCAATATGATCAAGCTGATGCCAACTTTATTGCACAGATAGCTCAGTTTATAAAGACATTCTGCTTCTCCATCATTAACATACACAACTCTAATTGGATACATGTATTGTTCACACGACTCAATGTACAATAGGATTCGTTCGGACCCTCTGTCCATGTGCATAGTGTTCTCCGCCTACATCCTACTGGTATCCTGCTTAATATCTAATTGGTTAATGTCTCTCAGCTAAGTGTTAGTAACAGCTTAATGACTGGTTAACTATTACAGCATATGTTCCAAGGTTGCAGTTATCAGTTCCTTCTTGCACATCTCACTCACCAGCTTTCCGTGCCAACTTTCTCAAGCTTCTGCATGTACGCGAACTCTAGTAACCTTCAGGCGAGGCCTCAAAGCCTTTGGTTCACTGCCTCACAATTGTCAAGTAGTTGTCTGGATTGCTCACATGATCGTTCTCAGCCAAATAACTCTCCACAAACATCTGTATGCAGATAAGGAGTTTATGTAACTGCAAGGCTTGAACGCATGCGCCAGAAACAAAGTTCAGAAGTTCATTCATGAGGAAGACTCGGAGCCTTCCTCCCCACGACCACCAGAGACCCTCCGAGAGCCATCAGAGGGGAGGGGTTTGGCTTCTCAGAAAAATGTAAATCATTTCTCAGAGGAAGGCTGGCATAGTCAGGAGGCGAAACCTAGAAAGGTATATAAACTGTAAATATCTGCTGAGCGGGTGTGCTCAGCTGTCCGTGGATGATGCACCCAGCATGCTATTATTAAAGGGCTCTTTGCTTCACAATTTCCATCTGTAAAATTTTGATTGCTGAGCAGATTTCTCACACGGGGTGTAACTGTGGCATTGGTACCGCTGGATGTGAGGGGAGAGACGCCCCAGTTTTACCCGGTATCCCCCGCGCCGTACCGGGGACAGGAGGTGCCCGCAGCGGGAGGTCCCGAATCCTGATCCCGGCGGGTCCTCTCAGGCAGCAGTCACCGCCCCGTTCCCTCCCCGGAAGGTCCTGTGGTGCCCCGCGGCCTGGAAACGGAAGCGCGGCGGGGCCGGAGCCGGTTGGCAGCGGGCAGATGGCTGAGTGCGGGCCACAGCCCCCCGGTGGTGGGAGCGAGGCTGGGAGCGACGCAGCGCTGAGCCGGCACGCGAAGAGCTTGGGGCTGCTCACTGTGGAGAGCTATTTGGCTGTGAACGGGCATGTGAGCAATCCAGACAATTGCTTGACAATTGTAAGGTAGTGACCCACAGGCATTGAGGCCTCGCCTGAGGGTTACTAAAGTTCGTGTATGTGCAGAAGCCTTGGGAAAATTTAGCACGGAAAACTACTGAGAGAGATACGCAGAGAAGGAATGTTAACTGTAACCTTGAAACATATGCTGTAATAGTTAACCAATCAGTAAACTGTTGCTAGCACTCGGCTAAGTGAAGTTAACCAACCAAGTGTTATCGAATGTTCTACTGTTCTGAAACTTTCCTATAAAAGGCATGATTGCGCACATTAAATTGTTCAGCGTGGATCATATTGATCTGTGTTTCGTTGTTCCCAAACCCCCGCAAGTGGCGCCCGAACAGGGACCCCTCAGCTCTGCCTCCTGAGAGCTGCTTCGGCGGTGAAGATCAGCGCAGACCTGACGGGTGGGAGGCCGACCGAAAAGCAGCCGGCAGCAGACCTGCCGAGTAGAGAGAGCACGGCCGTGCCGCAGGAGAAAAAGAAAAAAGAAAAAAGAAAAAAAAAAAGAAGAAAGAGAGTCTCCGCGTAAAAGAGTCCACTTCGATAAAGGCAAGTGGCGGTCGGGGAGGAATGGGGGCGGCTCAAACTAAGGAAGAGACAGCTGTCCTTAATTTCCTCCAATGCATCCTCTCAAGGAGAGGGATTAAATATGAAGAAGATGTGCTTAAAGGGTTACTCCAGTGGAGTAAAGAAAAGGGGCTATTTAGTGGGATTGGAACAGCATTTGAAATATCCACATGGGAGGCGGTAGGCGTACAGCTCTGGGACACTATAACTGATGGGGGGAAGGCAGCGCGTGAGGCCCAAAAATACTCCACGCTGTGGAAACTTGTCCGAGAGACTTTGTGGGATATGAAATCAGAAAGAGCTGCAGCTGCTTCGGCAGTTAAAGCCTTATCTCCGGCAATGCCATCCGCAACCCCCAGCGCCCCCCCACCCGGATCCCTGCTTGAGCCTCCCGCCCCCCTCCCCCCTCCCGCCCTCCCTGCCTCCCAATTAATCGCAGAGCCCCTGACGAAGGGTTCCAAGAACCCCGATCGGAGTCCCTTCGATCACTGTACTGGAGGGAGAATTTTCCCGAAAATTGCAAAAACGATTAAGAGGGGGTTTCAAGCCATACCCAGTAAAGAGAGATCAAAATCTGATATTGCTACTAATCCTGACGATATCGAACCTCCCTGTGAGGTGAAGGCATCCACAGATTATAGGCCTGGTGTGCCAGAATATTCCCTTACCTCCACCCCAAACCGTTCCCCCATTGACTCTAATGTCTCTACCCCAGAAGAAGCAGAAAAACCGAAAGAACTAAATGACTCAACAAAAGAATTATTGCAGGAGGCAAGCAGATATCCCACTGTGTGGAGATTAATCACTGACTCCTTAAAAAATATGCAAGCAGAAGAGCTTTTTCCACCCCCATGGAACAAATGCAAAAAAAACCAGAACCGATGGATGGGCCAGGGGATACAAATTTGTATCTTCCTTTATCAATTTCGCCACCCCTGGCCTCCCCCCCCCCCAGAGCCTGATCCTCAAGATCGTCAAGGTTGGGACAAATGGACAGGATTGTTAGATGAGAAAGTACAGACACTTCATGACGGACTTACAAATTTACACCTCTCCGACATGGCTAAGTCAAAGAATGAGATAGTGGAGCCCAAACCCCCCCACCACCACCCCCACCCCCCCACCCCTCCGAACCTCCACCAGTTGCTGCCGCGGCTGCGGAGGCTGAGGATGGCGATGAAGGCAATCCTTTTGCCCCAGACCCTGTTAATCCCAAGAAAAAGCCTACTCTCAGATCACCTGAAACCTACAGGAGAAAAATGTTTTAATTGCACTTGATAACACTGAAACTCCAGAACACGTTAATGAGGAGCCTGTGCATTTTCATCAGACTGTTGTTGCTGCTCCTGAGATTCTGATGCCTGATAATTCTGATGCTGACCTGGATAGTCCTTTTGACCCGAGACCTGTTGATCTGGAAAAGAAGCCTGATTTAGATCCCCCAGATCCCCATGATAAATGGGCAGTTATAAAAGGAAAAGTAAGATGGGTGGGGGATGCAGATGTATTGTGTGCTTATAGTCTCTCTGTGATATTCATGTACTAAAAGTTAGCAAATGTAACTACGTCTGTGTTTCTATCGACCCTTGCAGACCTTTATAGATACTGTTGGCCACTTCTCCCGATGTAGGCTGGCCACCTGCATTGGAATGAGTGTGCATTTTGGTCAGTATAAAAGCCCAAGCCTCATGCAATGTGAGGGAGGCAGAGCCTCTGCGGGGACGCCCGCTGAGATTGAGCCTGCCACCTTGCACTGCGATGATGCTGCTCGGAGCTGGTTTCCTGATTGTCTTCACAGGGTCATTGCAACTACATTTTGTATGTGTGACCATGTAGTGGGAGTAATGATTGTCTGCATTTTGTGTTTCACATATTGTAGTTGTGTGGAGTGTGTTTGTGGGATCCCATGAATGTGTGTGTATGTGTGTGTCTGTTGAGGGCAGACAGTGTTCTGTGTATTTTTTGTTATTGGGTTAATGTAAAAGTTTTTAATGGGTAGCAGATTAACATTTTGGGCAAGAAAGGGTTAATGCAGAGGTGCTGCTGCCAGCAGGAATTTATGGCTGCTGCTCAGCAGGCTGGCAGCTGTAGCTGCTGCTGGGCAGGCAGGCGTTTGTAGCTGCTGCCAAGAAGTCCTGCTTAGTGTGTTTAAGGTAACCTAGGGGAGAATCCAAGCTTTACCAACCTCCACCCAAACAGCACCAGGGTGGCAGAGATACGGTGCAGTTTGCTTCTGCACCTGCTTCACATTCCTGTTTCATCAGAATGCCTTTGCTTTAAGGAATCATTTTTGGCTTGACTTACTTCTCGAGAACTGATGGCATGGGGGAAGGGATATATTTGTGTTCTAACTACAGGTCCATGGAGGCTGCCTGCAAAGTTTCTCAAGCCTTGTCATGAGCCGGATGGACGAGCAGAAAAACCCAGTGCCTTAGCTACAGGAGCTTGAATGTGTGTGCATGTAAAGTAGCTCTTATTAGAGGCTGTGATTTTGTGTATAACACCACCTGTACTTACTAGCCAGTTGCTAATTAGAAACTACACCTTGTATTGTATGGATTTGTCACTTGTAAAAGAGATGTTAGCGCATGCAAATTTGCAGCAGCTGCCAGAAGATGATAAGGCAAAACCCGCAGAAGTTAAGCTAACAGGAAGAGGTTATATGTGTTTGCTTACAGATCAAGGCATTCGGTGGATACCGGCTCGGTGGATACGGCCTTGGTGAAACTCAGCAGAAAGCCTTTCCTCTACAGTAGAAGATGTCAGTGATGATTAAGAACCTGTTAGTGGTTAAGCTGTTAATTTTGCTCTTTGTATATAATTCTGTATCTCTGTTACACGAAATTAATCCTAGAAAAAATTTGTGGGTAACATGGGCCAGTGAGAGTGGGGTGTCGGAATTATGTCTTGCTATGGCATCAGCCACAGATCCATTTCAAACATGTCTAATAGGAATACCTGGGTATAATAAGAACAGCTTTAAGGCATTTTCAACCAACAATTGCAGTAAGTCGACAAATGTTGCAAATTGCTCAGCAGAATTGATATCTGGATTAAACAGAATACTCCCTTGGGATCCACAAGAATTAAATTTAATGGCGTCACAAGCAATTGGGAATGCCCCAAAAGGCTGGACAGAAACCTGCCTAAATTTTGGACGGGTGACACCGTGGAACCCTTTAATGCATACGGATTTACTCATACACCTTGGTCAGTGCCCCTCCTTTGGAATAACAAATCTGCCAAGGCCCTACCACCAGATGTCTTTTTAATCTGTGGAGATAGGGCGTGGCAAGGAATACCAAAAGACATTGTTGGAGGGCCATGCTATTTAGGTTCACTGACTATTTTTGCACCAAAGTTTACAGAATTGCGTAATCTTAGTCATATTCTCCACTCTAGATCTAAGCGATTTGGCATGGTTTAGTGGGAGGTGTCCCTGCCCATGGCGGGGGGGTTGGAACTCGATGATCTTGAGGTCCTTTCCAGCCCTTACTATTCTGTGATTCTGTGATTCTGTGATCAATAGGACTCACCCCTGATTGTAATGACAATGTTCAATTACTGAGCAGAGCTGCTCTAGTAGCTCTGTCACTATTTGTCCCTGGAGCGGCTGCAGGAAATGCCCTAAGAACAGCAGCCCAGCTAGCTTGTTGGGCAGAAAAGCAGGCTAATGTAACTACTGCCGTTCTCGAAGAATTATTAATGGATCAAAATAGCTTAAGACACTCCCTCCTGCAGAACTGCACAGCCATCGACTTTTTGCTGTTGGCACAGGGTCATGGCTGTGAGGACTTTGAAGGTATGTGTTGTGTGAATCTGTCCGATCACAGTAAGAGCGTTCACAAACAATTGACCTATCTAAAAGGACACTCACAAAAAATCCAACAAGATGTGAATCCTTTAGATGACTGGCTCCGCAACATTTTTTCAGGATGGGGAATAGGGACTTGGATTCAAAATTGGATAATTATTGCTTTGAAGGTTTTAGGCATTATATTACTAATTTTGCTTGCATGCACCATTGTATTTACTATACTGAAGAAATTTGTAAACAGAATGCTAAATCAAATCTGGATTGCTCAAAAACAAGAAGAGGGTATTGTGGAAGCATTCCTTTCAGTTAACGGACATGTGAGCAATCCAGCCTTTGAATGAGAGAACTCCACTGGTAAGAAATTTCTTTGGCTGATCCCTCACTGCCACTAGCATCTTCAACATGCTGCTGCACCCTGTAGTATATATACTGCTAACGTAAATCTGTATGTGCTTTGCCATAGTAGTGACTTGTTACTGAATGAAGCAGGTGAACCTCTGCACTGACAACAGGGTGCCACAACTGACGTTGGCCAAATACCTCCTACCGCAGTCAAGGGCAAGACTGGGTTGGCCTCTGTGTTTGCCACCAAGAAGAACCTTTAGCTCTGCTGTTGGCTGCAACCCAGCAGGCGTTGAGTGGTGGGGACACATGCCATGCCAGACCTTGATGTGAGGGATGGCCTCCTCTGTTATCAGAGAACTATACAGGAGAGAAAGGCAGGCCAAGCAGCCTGTGGTCGGCATATGTTGGAGATATGATCTAATCCAAATCCTCTGCTCAAATAGGGTCGTCTAAAGCAGGTATTATATATAAAAACACCCAAGGGAAATGTAAGGATTTTCTTCAAACAGTTTGCAAAGCGTAATTTGTACAAAAGCTTTTGAATTTGTCTAGTTTTGATTCTCTTTCTGCAATACAGCATTTGTGACATCTAACAGATGATTCCTTGCCCAAACCACCAGTTCTATATAAAGACCTACATGATAACGAGTGGAAAGGACCAGAACCATATCAAGTTATAGAATGTAACAAAGGATGTAATGTGACTGCAAGACTAAAGCAAAGTGTGCAAAATGATTCCAGTGTAAGTTTGTTATGCTGTTTTTAATGGCAATACGTATGTGACTATGTTAATACAAGTAGAAGTAAATTCTTTAAAAATATAGTTTTGTAGAATTGTAAGGCTTTAGATATATTAACAGCTCAAGTAGACAGAGTATGTACTTTAATTAATGAATCTTGTTGTAGTTATCTTGATCAGTCTGGAAAGACCTTGAAAGATGTTAAAGAAATTTGGAAGCATGCGAAAGTACTTCATGATGTCTATCAGAACGATAAAATTCCTTGGTTAGATGCCTTTCTTACATCTTGGGACTTTAATGGTTGGCTCACATCTCTGATTAAAGGTATTGGAATGATTTTGGTAGTAATCTTGACCATAGTTATGATTGTACCTTGTATTTTGCAATGTATTCGTGGTATGATTGAAAACCTGGTAAAACAGCTTTGGCTTACTCAAGAAAAGAAAAGGGGGAGATGTGGATGATTTCTTGTTAGAGAATGGACATATGCCTGCTCTGAATGAAAGCAAGTATGTGCAGCTGGCCATATAGCAGGGGTAACTCCTGGTTACCTCTGTGCAGCCGACCGTGGAAAAGAAGCAACTCCCGGACAGTTAATGAAACAAGAATGCAGGCCTGGAAGATAAGAAGGAGCTAGGATAAGAAGGTTGCTGAGCTGGACTGTAAATTTCGCTTGCTTACAAAAAACACACTTTAGGTTCTCATGAGTGCAAAAGTTACAAGTACTCTCAGAATGGGATTGGTTTCAAAAGTTGTTACAGGGTTGGGGTATTAGTAGTTGGCTAGGAGTAGTAATCAAACAAGGTTTAACAGTTTCAACGGTATTGATTATTATTGTTTTAATCTTTTGCTGTTTGTGGAAGTGTATTGCCAGTATGCTATTTCGTGCTGTGAATCGGGTCTGGATTGCTCAAAAACAAAAAGGGGGATTTGTGGAGAGCTATTTGGCTGTGAACGGGCATGTGAGCAATCCAGACAATTGCTTGACAATTGTAAGGTAGTGACCCACAGGCATTGAGGCCTCGCCTGAGGGTTACTAAAGTTCGTGTATGTGCAGAAGCCTTGGGAAAAGTTAGCACGGAAAACTACTGAGAGAGATACGCAGAGAAGGAATGTTAACTGTAACCTTGAAACATATGCTGTAATAGTTAACCAATCAGTAAACTGTTGCTAGCACTCGGCTAAGTGAAGTTAACCAACCAAGTGTTATCGAATGTTCTACTGTTCTGAAACTTTCCTATAAAAGGCATGATTGCGCACATTAAATTGTTCAGCGTGGATCATATTGATCTGTGTTTCGTTGTTCCCAAACCCCCGCAGCTCACTACCAAGTTCGTGTCGCTGCTGCAGGAGGCCAAGGATGGCGTGCTCGACCTCAAGCTGGTGCGGGGCTGCCCAGGGGTGGGCTCGGCGGGACGGGCCCTGCAGTAGGGAAGAGGGCCCTAGGCACGGTTGTGTGTGCGGGTCGGGACTCGGGGGTCTCCGGCGGTGCAGGAGTCTGTGTGCTGCAGTGGGAGCCTCGCTCGGCTCGTTCTGCTCTCTGTTCCTACCCCACACCAAGGTGCTACTTGATCACCGACACCATAAAGATAATAGAATCAAACAGGTTGGAAAAGATCTTTAAGCTCATAAAGTCCAACCGTTCCCCAGCACTGCCAAGCCCACCACTAAACCATGGCACTGAGGGCCTTGTCTACAGGGTGTGTGAACACTTGCAGGGATGGTGACTCCAGTACTGCCCTAGGCAGCCTGTTCCAATGCCTGAGCACCTTTTGGGGAAGAAATTGTTCCTCTTCTCCAATCTAAACCTCCCCTGGTGCAGCTTGTGGCTGTTTCATCTTGTCCCATCTCTTGTTCCTTGGGAGCAGAGACCAGCCCCCTCCTGGTTCCATCCTCCTGTCAGGTAGTTGGAGAGAGCGATAAGGTCCCCCCTGAGACTTCCCTTCTCCAAGCTAAGCTCCCCAGGTCCCTCATCACACTTGTGCTCCAGGCCCTTCACCAGTTCCATTGCCCTTCTCTGGACCCGCTTCAGCACCTCAATGTCTCTCTTGTACTGAGGGGCCCAGAACTGGACACAGGATTTGAGGTGCAGCCTCATCAGTGCCCAGTGCAGGGGGATTATCCAGACCTATAAAGCTTCCTAGAACTGTAGAAGTGTACCCACAGCAACTGTTTCTATCTGCTGCACTCTGCCCCCAGCACACAGCAGGAAGGAGAATGTGGTCAGATTCACCCCTTCCCAAGGTTGTCCCTGCTGCCCTTAGGCCGCCCTGTGAATATGCCTTATTTCTGTGTTTTGAAGCTCTTCACCTAGAAGTAACTCTGTGGCAGGTGCAGTACTTAAACCCAGGCCTTTCCTGTAGGTGAAGTTCCTCTGCTGTGGGTTATACAAATAACTCTTTACGTGGGTATGTGTGCAAGTACACTCTGACCCTTCGCAGACAGCAGTCGAGTGCCGGAAATCCCTGAAGATGCAAGGCTTGGCAGAGTCTCCTGGCTGAAGAATTCAGTCCTCTCCTGTGCCAAGTTGTCGTCTCTTGATTTGGGCAATGTTTTCCTGATTAAAATGTCCACTAAGTGGATTCGTATTGGTTAGTGTGTGATTTGGTGAGTGATGAAGTGATGATCCTATGAAGGTTGGAGCAGCTCTGCTCTGGAGCCAGGCCGAGAGAGCTGGACTGGTTCATCCTGGAGAAGTCTCCTTATGGGGAGACCTTAGAGAATCTCCCAGTACCTAAAGGGGCTACAAGAAATCTGGAGAGGAGCTTTGGATGAGGGCCTGTAGGGACAGGACAAGGGGGAATAGCTTTAACTTGACAGAGAAGAGGCTGAGATGAGCTCTTATGCAAAAGTTCTTCCCTGTGAAGGTGGTAAGGAGCTGGCAGAGGTTGCCCAGAGAAGCTGTGGCTGCCCCATCCCTGGCAGTGTTCAAGGCCAGGTTGGAAGGTGTCCCTGCCTATGGCAGGGGGTTGGAACTGGATGAGCTTTAAGGTCCCTTCCAACTGAAACAAGTCTGTGGTTCTATATGATCAGTTGTGTGGTGTAGGGTCTCCAAAGTCCTGGTCTGTTACTGGCAGGTGAGAGGGAGCATCATTCCTGTACTCTGTGGTGCCACTGCTGCTGTTGGTCCTGGCTGAGCTAGCACAGCACACATGCTTGCAGTGCTGGGTTGCCATGCAGTAGTGGAAACAGGCGTATTGGTGCAGTCTGGCATGTCCCTGTCCTGGGTTCAGCAGTAGCAGTTATTTTTCTCTGCCTTAGTAGCTGGTGCAGTGCTGTGGTTTTGACTTTCAGCCTGGGAACAATGCTGATAACACCAATGTTTTTAATTGCTGCCAAGTAATGTTTACTCTGACCAAGGACTTTCTGAGTCTCATGCTCTGCCAGGGAGGAGGGGAAGCTGGGAGGAAGCAGAGACAGGACACCTGACCCAAATTAACCAAAGAGGTATTCCATACCACAGCACGTCATACCACTGCTCGGGTTAGTCTGGATATCAGTCGTCAGGTGGTGAGCGGTTGTATTCTCTTCCCTTGTTATTTCCCTTATCATTATTATTGGTGGCAGCAATAGTGGTTTTGTGTTATACCTTAGTTACTGGACTGTTCTTATCTCAACCTGTGGGAGTTACATTCTTTCGATTCTCTTCCCCATCCCTCCGGGATCAGGGGGAGAAAGGGGGGGGAGTGAGCAGCTGCGTGGTTCTGGGTTGCCGGCTAGGTTTAAACTATGACAGTTCTTTGTGGTGCCCAACGTGGGGCACGAAGAGTTGAGATAACGCCAGATCTGGCCAGAGTCTGTCTAACCGTATTTGTGATAATCATTCATTGTTTCGGATTAATAGTCACCC
Source organism: Amazona ochrocephala (assembly GCA_039720435.1). Lineage (NCBI taxonomy): Eukaryota > Metazoa > Chordata > Aves > Psittaciformes > Psittacidae > Amazona > Amazona ochrocephala. The sequence continues at coordinate 20,628,836 of CM077908.1, forward strand.
ATCACAATGCTGATTTATTTGCTCTCAAAGTTGTTGCTCTTCATCTCAGAGTTTCAGCATGTCGTACCTTACTTACAGCCGGTATTTGCTTTGTTAGTGTTTATCATCTAGGCGCCTTGGGCTAAGGTTCTTGTTTCATTGTGCTTTATAGTAATGACTTGTAATACAATAGACTCATCGATCATGAAACTGATCTGGCTTGCGTTCCCAGTGTGGTCACCACCTCTATACTTTGGGAGGTATATAATAGAAGTGCTTAGCAATTACACATCTTTTGTTTTCTCCTTAGGTGGTCAAACTGTGAAGGAGACATTCCCTTACCTTCCCAGCCCGCCCTCCCCCCAGACTATTTGCAGCATCATTTGAGAGTTCTGAAGGTTTTGAAAGGCCTTTGGGTACCCTTGAGACCTGCCTGCTGATTGTGATGGGAATCACCCTGTTGGCACACATAGAGAGTGTGTTTTACCCATGACCATTTCATCTGATCTCAAAAGTTAAGCAGAGTTGGGTTTGGGTCTTGTCTAGGGTTAGACGACGATATAGGAGGACCCAGAGATTTTCCCCGAGGCTGGACAGTCATGAGTGGCAGGGTGTGTGTAATAGTATGGGCAAGTATCTAGGCCAGTGGGCCCCTCCAGTGCTTTGCAACTTCACCACTGAACAAGTGCAAAATCCAGAAAAATTAGTAAAACACTTAGATGAGATGTGTTGACATCCTGATCATACCAGAGAGGGACAAATCATGGCAACGTGCTGGGGCTTGGCCTATGCTTCTAGAGCCCTGTTCAACACTATTCAGCACCTTCAAAGGGAAAAAAATGTCTCTGGATCTGACAGCAAAACAACCGACAACGCAGCTAATCCAACTCCAAATACAGCAGCTACTCCAAATACAAATACAGCAGCTATACCAGCCCTAGTGACAAGTACAGCAGCTACTCAAACTCCGACAGCAACAGACCATGCAGCTACTCCAGCTCCAAGCACAGCAGCTACCCAAACCTTGACAACAGATACTGCAGCCACTCCAACCACAGTGATAATCACTGCAGCTAAACCAGAGGACCAATTCGTGCCAATATCGGTTGCCCCTGTATGCAAGGGGAAAAGCAAAAAAGAGGCAAGAATGATGAAGAAGCAAGATGATGAAACAATGTACTCACCACCCGGGACAGCATCGGACCAGGAATTATTAGTACGTGAATCAGAGGAAGAAGAGGAAGAAGAGGTGACTTCTCGAACCTGGACCTCAACCGACCCACGGAATATGCGAAAAGATTTTACCCGACAACCAGGGAAGCACATCATCACCCAGTTGCTCCGAAGCTGGGACAATGGAGCTGACAGTCAGGAACTAGAAGGTAGGGAAGCCAAGCAGCTGGGATCACTTGCTAGGGAAGGGGGAATTGACAAAGCAGTAGCAAGAGAGAAACGGTCCCTCAGCCTTTGGAGGCAGATCTTGGCAGCTGTGAAAGAAAGGTTTCCATACAAGGACGATGTTATGAGTTGTTCAGCCGAGTGGACTACTCTAGGGAAAGGCATCCAGTCTCTGAGGGAATCAGCCACTACATAGATGATCTGTCACAAGCCGGATGCCAGGAAAGGCCCCGTAGATCCAGATGAAGTTGAATGTACACGACCCATGTGACAGGAATTTACATGGAATGCACCGTCATCATGTGCCCACTCATTGGCAGCAATAACCTGGAAAGATATAGCAACACCAACAGTGGATGAAATGATTAATAAACTCCGAGAGTTCGAAGACAATCTCAACCAAGACCCCTTATTGCCATCCATAAGCTGATCCGTAGAGTGGAGAGCCAAGGAGTGATCAGTAGGACCCACTCACCCTTTAATAGACCCATATGGCCAGTGCGAAAGTCTAACGGAGAGTGGGGACTAACAGTAGACTATCGTGTCCTGAATGAAGTCACACCACCATGGAGTGCTGCTGTACCAGACATGCTAGAACTTCAGTATGAATTGGAGTCAAAGGCAGCCAAGTGGCATGCCACAATTGATATTGCCAATGCATTTTTCTCAATCACTCTGGCAGCAGAGTGCAGGCCAAGGTTCGCTTTTACTTGGAGGGGAGTCCAGTACACTTGGAACTGACTGCCCCAGGGGTGGAAACGCAGCACTACCATCTGCCATGGCCTGATCCAGACTGCACTGGAACAGGGGCAAGCTCCAGAACACCTGCCATACATTGATGACATTATCGTGTGGGGCGATACAGCAGAAGAAGTATTTGAGAAAGGGCAGAAAATTATCCATATCTGTCTGAAGGCCAGTTTTGTCATAGAACAGAGTACGGTCAAGGGACCTGCACAGGAGATTCAATTTTTGGGAATAAAATGGCAAGATGGACATCACCAGATCCCCACAGATGTGATCAACAAGATAACAGCAATGTCTCCACCAACTAATGAGAAAGAAACACAAGCTTTCTTGGGTGTTGTGGGGTTCTGGAGAATGCACATCCCAAACTGAGGTTTGATTGTCAGCCCTCTCGATTATGTGACCCAGAAGAAGAATGATTTTAAATGGGGCCCTGAGCAACAACAAGCCTTTGAGCAAATTAAATGAGAAATAGTTTTTGCAGTAACCCCTGGACCAGTCTGGACCGGGCCAGATGTAAAAAATGTACTGTACACCGCAGCTGGGGATAATGGTCCTACCTGGAGCCTCTGGCAGAAAGCTCCAGGGGAGACTCAAGGTCGACCCCTTGGCTTTTGGAGTCAGGGATGCAGAGGATCTGAGGCCAACTATACCCCACCTGAAAAAGAGATACTGGCAGCCTATGAAGGGGTTTGAGCTGCTTCGGAAGTGATTGGCACTGAAGCACAGCTCCTCCTAGCACCTTGGTTGCTCGTGCTGGGCTGGGTGTTCAAAGGCAGGGTCTCCTGTACACATCATGTAAATGATGCTACATGGAGTAAGTGGGCTGTACTAATTACACAATGAGCTGGAATCGGAAATCCCAGTCATCCAGGAATTCTGGAATTCATCACGGACTGGCCAGAGGACAAAGATTTGGAATGTCACCAGAGGAGGAAGTGATACTTGCTGAAGAGGCCCCACCATATAATACACTGTGAGAAAGTGAAAAGCAATATGCCTTGTTTACTGATAGGTCCTGCCATACTGTGAGAAAACATTGGAGATGGAAGGCCCCGACAACAAGTTGCAGAAACTGCTGAAGGAGAGGGTGAATCGAGTCAGTTGGCAGAGGTGAAAGCCATCCAGCTGGCCTTGGACATTGCTGAATGAGAAAAGTGGCCAGTACTTTATCTCTATATTGACTCATGGATGGTGGCAAATGCCCTGTGGGGATGGTTGCAGCAATGGAATCAGAGCAACTGGGAATGCAGAGGTAAACACATCTGGGCTGCTGCACTGTGGCAAGATATCGCTGCCTGGATGCAGAACCCCATGGTGAGTGTACGCCATATAGATGCTCATATACCCAAGAGTCAGGCCACTGAGGACCACCAGAATAACCCACAAGTGGATCAAGCTGCTGAGATTGAAGTGGCTCAGGTGGACTTGGAACATAAACGCAGATTTGGAACATAAAGGTGAATTATTTTTCACCCGGTGGGCCCATGACACTTTAGGCCATCAGGGCAGATATGCAACATATAGATGGGCTCGTGATCAAGGGGTCAATTTAACAATGGCTGCTATTGCCCAGGTTATTCACGAGTGTGAAACATGTGCTGCAATTAAGCAAGCCTAGTGGTTAAAGCTTCTTTGGTATGGAGGATGATGGTTGAAGTACAAATATGGGGAGGCCTTTCAGGTTGATTATATTGCACTCCAACCTGCCAAGGCAAGCACCATGTGCTTACCATCGTGGAAGCAACCACTGGATGGCTGGGAACATACGCTGTGCCCCACACCACTGCCCAGAACACTATCCTGGGCCTTGAGAAACAAATCTTGTGGCAACCCGGCACGACAGGGAGAATTGAGTCAGACAATGGGACTCATTTCCAGAGCAACCTTACAGACACTTGGGCCAAAGAACATGGCACTGAGTGCATATATCACATCCCCTACCATGTACCAGCCTCTGGGAAAATTGAACTGTAGAATGGGCTGTTAAAAACTACCCTGAGAGCAATGGGTGGTGGGAGTTTCAGTCATTGGGATACACATTTACCAAAAGCCACCTGGTTGGTCAACACCAGAGGATCTGCCAGGAGGGCTGGCCCAGCCCAGTCAGAACTTTTACATACTGTGGAGGGGGTAAAGTTCCTGTGGTGCACATAAAGAATTTGCTGGGGAAGACAATCTGGGTTACTCCTGCTTCAGGTAAAGGCAAACCCACTCATGGGATTGCTTTTGCTCAGGGACCTGGATATACTTGGTGGGCAATGTGAGAAGATGGGGAAGTCCGATGTGTACCTCAAGGGGATTTGATTTTAGGGGAAAACAGCCAATGAACTCAATTGTATGCTATTGCCTGCTGTGTGGCACTTTTATAGCCCACCAGCTAGATGTCTTCAGGTCACCAGCAACTGGCCCTGACTTCTCTCTGACCATCATCTCAACAAAGAATGAACTTAGATGAAACCAGACGAGTTCTGTGGTGTCATCAGCAGGCAAAGATCCAACACTGCACACAGCCTCTCCTGCTCTGAAAGACTGTTAAAAGACATGGAGCCCCACATCATGGACCGGATGAGCTCAGCAGAATTATAGGGATAGGTCCAGGCACTAAGGAATAGTCTCTCTCTCTTTGTGTATGTGTGTATGTGTATATATATATATGAGACAAGAGCGATGGTATCCTTGTCTCTAAGTTGGAGAGACATCAATTTGATAGGTGGACCACTGGGTGGATAAAGAACAGGCTGGATGGCCGCATGCAAAGAGTAGTGCTCAATGGCTTAATGTCCAGCTGGTGACCAGTAGTGAGTGGTATCCCTCAGGGATCGGTGTTGGGACTGGTCTTGTTCAACATCTTTGTGGGTGACATGGACAGTGGGATTGAGTGTGCCCTCAGCAAGTTTGCCGATGACACCAAGCTGTGTGGTTCGGTTAATACGTTGGAGGGAAGGAATGCCATCCAGAGGGACCTTGACACGCTTGTGAGGTGGGCTGATGCCAACCTGATGAAGTTTAACCATGACAAGTGCAAGGTCCTACACCTGGGTCAGAGCAATCCCTGGCACAGCTACAGGTTGGACAGAGAATTGATTCAGAGCAGCCCTGCAGAGAAGGATTTGGGGGTGTTGGTTGATGAGAAAGTAAACATGAGCTGGCTTCAGTGTGCGCTCGCATCCCAGAAACCAACCGTATTTTGGTCTGTATCAAAAGGAGTGTGACCAGCAGGTCAAGGGAGGTGATCCTGCCCCTCTACTCTGCTCTTGTGAGACCTCACTGAGAGTATTGTGTGAAGTTCTGGGGCCCTCAACACCAAAAAGACATGGAATTGTTGGAACAAGTGCAAAGGAGGGCCACGAGGATGATCAGGGGACTGGAGCACCTCCCGTATGAAGATAGGCTGAGAAAGTTGGGGCTGTTCAGCCTGGAGAAGAGAAGGCTGTGTGGAGACCTCATAGCAGCCTTCCAATACCTGAAGGGGGCCTATAGGGATGCTGGGGAGGGACTCTTCATTAGGGACTGTGGTGATAGGAGAAGGGGTAACAGGTTCAAACTTAAACAGGGGAAGTTTATATTGGATATGAGGAAGAAATTCTTTAGTGTGAGGGTGGTGAGGCCCTGGAATGGGTTGCCCAGGGAAGTTGTGAATGCTCCATCCCTGGTGTTGTTCAAGGCCAGGTTGGACAGAGCCTTGGGTGGCATGGTTTAGTTGGAGGTGTCCCTGCCCATGGCAGGGTGGTTGGAACTAGATGATCTTAAGGTCCTTTCCAACCCTAACTATTATATGATTCTATGATTCTATATTGAAAAATGTAGGAACTGAGCATGACGTGAATGGTATAGAATAAGGGATGGATACTGTTCTTGGTTCAGCAGTTGCAGTCGTTTTTCTCCTTCTTAGTATCTGGTGCAGTGCCGTGTTGTTGGCTTTCAGCCTTGGAACAGTGCTGATAACACCAATGTTTTTATTTGTTGCTCAGTAATGTTTACTCTGACCAAAGACTTTCTGAGTCTCATGCTCTTCCTGGGAGGAGGGGAAGCCGGGAGGAAGGAGAGACAGGACACCTGACCCAAAGTAACCAAAGGGGTACTCCATACCATAGCACGTCATGCCCAGTATATAAACTGGGGGCAGTTACCCAGAAGGGCTAAATCACTGCTGGGGTCAGGCTGGGTATCGGTCGGCGGGTGGTGAGCAGTTGTCTTTTCCTCCCTTGTTATTTCCCTTGTCATTATTATTATTGGTGGTAGCAGCAGTGGTTTGTGTTATACCTTAGTTACTGGACTGTTCTTATCTCAACCCGTGGGAATTACATTCTTTCGATTCTCCTCCCTGTCCCTCTGGGAGTGGGGGGAGGAAGGGGGGGGAGTGAGCAACCGGCTGCGTTGTTCTGGGTTTCCGGCTGGCTTTAAACTGCAACAGTCCTTATTCTTGAGGGGAGAAATGTATGAGCAAGGCAGGAATTCCCAGGGCTGCTCCCAAGCTCCTGCCCCGCAGCCGTGCTTATGCTCCTTCTGCCTCCTGTCTTTCAAACAGTGGAATCTGTCTCTTGAAAGATACTGATGTTCCATCAACCTCATCATATCCAATTTAGAAAATACCTTTTGAGTGTTGAATTTGCGCTATTGTCTGTTATGCAGACAGATCTTTGCATTCCTCTTCCCATCCTCATCTTTTCTAGTCTGAAGGAGCACTGAATTTTCAGGCTGCCAAACTAGTATCTTCTGCCACTGCTTTGATGCTGTGGGATGGTGATTTGTGGATCCACCATGAGTGGGATGGCTGGAATTTCGTTTGTGTTTATTGGGGAGGTTGTGAGGTAAGAAAAGGGATGAAGGGTCAGCAGCTTCTTCTTATGGTCATAATGATATTAGGAATACGGCTTTGTAATTTGAGGTGCTGGACCAAGAGAGGAATGAGATGGCGAGCAGAGTACTTGGCCAGGAATCAATCTGACAGACAGGAAGGAGTGAAACATGACTGAGACTTTGGAGTTAAGCATCTCACCTTTTTGCAGGCTGCGGATACCTTGGCTGTGCAACAGAAGCGACGGATCTACGATATCACAAATGTCCTGGAAGGCATCGGGTTGATTGAAAAGAAATCCAAGAACAGTATCCAGTGGAAGTGAGTGACAAGAGAAGCTCTGAATAGTTCACAGGTTCCTTCTAGGCCAGGTCTGAGTGACACAGGTTAAAATGCCCTCCTCAGAGTGAAGTTCCTCAGTGGTCCATGCATGCTGGTACTTCCCCCTAGCTGGGCTTTGCTGATGGTAGTAATGAGGAAAGCTGAAGTACTTACGGCATGTCTCTTACAGCAGGGCTGTTATTTTGACACAAACTAAGTATTTGCAGCACTTTGGGCTAGAAAAGATACCTGTCATGGGACTGGAGATGGGGAGAGCCCTGTCAGTCTGCAGGAGTTGTGAATGCTCCATCGCTGGCAGTGTTCAAGGCCAGGTTGGACAGAGCCTTGGGTGGCATGGTTTAGTGGGATTTGTCCCTGCCCGTGGCAGGGGGGTTGGAACTAGATGATCTTAAGGTCCTTTCCAACCCTAACTATTCTATGAATCTATAAGATGTACCGAAAATGTACTGTTGCAGTGCTGGGAGGTGGGGATCTAGAGCAGGTACTGATGAGGTTTTCTGGGTGATCTGGCCTTTGGCATGTAATAGGGGTGGCAGTAAGGGGTGTGGCAGCCTCTCTGAGAGGTTGGGGCTGGTCTGGGTGCCTGCAGGGCCTGATGCATGTTCCTTCTTTTTACCTTGCACAGAGGGGTGGGTTCTGGCTGCAACACACGTGAAATAGCTCACAAACTGATCGAGCTGAAGGCAGACATAGAGGACCTGGAGCAGTGGGAGCAGGAGCTGGAGCAGCAGCAGATGTGGGTTCAGCAGAGCATCAAAAATGTTACAGAAGACATGCAGAACAGTCGATATCCTTTGTGTGAACTGATTACTCTGTCTCCACATTCACTTGTGGGGCTGGGAAGCAGAGACCCAAGTGCTGGGTTGATGCCACCCTGCTCAGGGCAGAGGAGTGATGGTAACCTGTTGCTGCCAGAGGATCTGCACTGAAAGGGTCAAGAGGCAGTGCCTGGCTTTGGAATTGGGGTAACTGTCTAGCCTGGGAACAAGCTTTCTCTGTGGTGCATGGCTCCTTGATTGGCTTTTTGAAGTAAAAATGTAATATTTACCATGATGAGAAAAGTGCTTCTCTCTGACTCCCAGGTGCCACTTCCCTGAGTGCAGAGCTGCTCCGGTGGTTTGCGTCTCTTAGGATGTCAGTGATGACAAGCATGTAGCTTGCAGACCTCACCTGCAGACCACTTCAGAGCATGGCACAGGGAGCTTTCTGGGAATGGCGTTTCTTGTGCTCAGGAAGGAAGCACCAGGTGCTCTTTGAGTTCTCTGTCTGCACAGGAAGCTGCAATCTTTCTCCTTAACCTTGAAAACATTAGCATATGTGACACATGAAGATATCTGCAAGTGCTTCACAGGTGAGGAAATGGCATTCCATTGTAAAGATGTAATGCTGTAGTCCTGACAGTCTGTTCCAGATGCTCTCCTCTCTTCAGGGAAGAGGAGACAGTGGACCATGGGCTGCCCAACAGCATCAGGTTAAATGTAGTGTGAGCTCTGGTGCCATCCTGGGTTTGTGTAGCACAGAGTTGTAGCTTTCTTGTCACCATCAGAGTGGGCAGGTGGTTTCTGTTACAGGAACATAGCTGCTAATCCTAAGGAAGTCTTTTTGCTGGGTGTCACTATGTGTGTCTGTGTGTGTTAAGTTAGAAGCCCTTGATTGTAAGGGACAATGTCCTAATAAAAGGAAGCAAGATTTATTGCATTGTAGAAATCTGGGTGTAAGCAGGAAGACAGTAAAAAGTGGCCCCTCAGCTGCATCATGCCCTCTACCAACAGGAATGCAAGAGGGAGGTAGTGAAGAGCAGGATGGAAGGGAATACACTGCTTGCTGTGATCTTACTCCTCCCTTGTGTACTGCCTTCCTAAAGCTATGAGGTGCCTGTATAAAAAGCTGTATGTGTCTCTGTGGGGCAGAAGTGAAGAAAACCCACAGGAGTGTCTCTTTCTTTGCCATTGCCAATTCTAATGATAGCTGTAGGACCCAAACCAAATTAAATAATTCCCTGGTGGCCACTGTGCAGCTTGGTAGCCTGCAGGACAACTGTTCTTTCTGTAGCAGTGTGGAGTCACAGCTCCTGTCTGTTTTGGTGGGCATCTCCCCTCTCCTGACCACGGGCAGCCTGCATCTGCTTGCATGAAGCAGAGATTGAAGCTGCTTATCCTGATCTCCCCCAGCCACGTGTAATCTCAGCCTTGTTTGACTCTCCTCATCTCTTCCAAGCACTCTTCTCACTCTACACTTCATCAGCTCTTCTATTTTTCATCTTTGCTTTTGTGTGCTTTCCTTGTTCACCACCAGGCTTTATAGCAAGCTTTAGGTGTCCCTGCCCATGGCAGGCAGGTTGGAACTAGATGATCTTAAGGTCCTTTCCAACCCTAACTATTCTATGATTCTATTCTATACTGCTCAAGTTCCTGCTGGTAATTTATGCAACCACCCCCTTTGCTTTACTGTTTCTTCTGACTGAAGAAGCCACTTTGGGGGGCAGAGACTGTGTTTTCAGTTTGACAGTGCTTGGAGAAAGATAACTCTTCCAGACTGTTCTGAGTTTACTGGAGACCAGCAACTTGTTGCTTGGTTGATTGTTTTGCATTTTATTGCATCTGTTTTTTGTAAAGCAGTATGTCTGAAGTCAGACCTCACCAAAACGCACAGAGATTAGAGGGCAGATCTGAATTCCTTCCAGAAGAGAGACTTGATCTATGTTTTTCCATTGTCTGTTCAGTTTTCCTGTAGGAATATGCCTTACATGACTTTTGTTTCTTCTCCTGAGCATGGGCTTTGCAAAGGTTCCTTGTTCAACTGCTTGTGTTGCTGAACTGTGGTACAGGCTGAATTTCAGCTCCTGTTTTTTCTAACTGACAGTTATTGAACTCACTCTCTCAAAGTAAGTTAGGGCTTGAAGATTTCCACGCTTGGACTCTGTCAAATATGAATTTGTAATTTGGATTAATTAAAAAAAAAAAGAAAAAAAGAATATGTTTGGTTTTAGTGACTGGGAAACATAATTTTCCCATCTGTTGCTGTGATTGCAGAATCAAAGAGGAAGTGGAAACACCATTTTGTAGAAGTATTTGGGATGTAGCTATCAAAGGAGGTACAAACACAGCACCTGTGTTTGAAACTAACAGGTCTTAAAGCTTGTGTCTTTGAGCCTTACTATGCATTTTTAATGTCTCTTAAAAACATTTTTCTTAAGTGCAGATTTGTTAAAGGAATCCCATCTTACTGACAAAAGTCCTGTGGTATTTTGAGTCCCTGTCCTTTTTTGCTGATCTGACCTTTGATTGCCTGCCTGAAATTAAAGGCTGTGCTCCTCTGCTCTCTACTCTCTCCCATTGCTCCAGAGATCTTCTGTATGAATTATCAAGTGAAGCTTAATGCAGACTACCAGTGAAGTGCCAATACTAACCACACTGAAGCTGAAACATTCAAAGTGATAGCTGCTAACTGCTCAGTCTGAGTGTCTAGTGATCACAGCACTAGTACTTCTCTGTTCACATTTCTCTGAACCTGAATATGGCCTGGAAGCTGCTCACCTGTGATTGTGTTTTTGAGGAAACAGGTCTTAAGGAGCTGCAGAACATGAAAAGGAAAGATGCTGTCAGCCTGGCTCCCAGCCCTGCATGTGCTGGGTTCTGCGCAGGGTCCAATACAACTAGCAACAGGCAGCTCTCTTGCCAGTAGAGACTGGGGAGTGTTGGTTTGGAGTACTGGTTCACCAGCATGAGGTTGCTGTGCTGTTGGCAGCCTGGCTCCTCAGCCTAGTTCAACACCATCTCTCTGCTGGCTCTTGTTTCTAATTCACATCTAAAAGCTTGTGACAGGATGAAAGATCCTTCCTCTAATATTCAGATGTTCTCAAGAGTGAATTTAAGCCAGCCCTTCTGAGGAAAAGTTAGTCCTGTTAAGGATGCCACTAAACTGCTGGGATTGCTTTAAGAGAAAATTTGCACGTTCTTTGAGCCCTGGGCAGTTGGGCAGGTTGGGAGCTGTGTGATATGCTTAGCAGGTCACATGGGTGTAAATGACAGTCCTCTGGAGATTGGGGGCTTTGAGGAGGGGCTCTTTGTCAGTGCTTAATTATCATCAGTCTGTTTCCACAGGAGACACCCTTCTTGCGATTCAAGCCCCATCAAGCACACATTTGGAGGTTCCCATCCCTGAGGTGAGTGAGAAATGCATGGACAGAGTGCAGGAGCGTTCTTGTATGTGTGTCGGGGCAGGGGTTGTTGCTGGATTGGACAGGCTGGGAGTCAGAAGTCGGGGGGTTGATGGAATTGGAGGAACTGACAACCCAAGGACGGCTCCAAATACTAAATAATTTCCAGGAAACTGTTGTGTGGAAGTATGGGAGTACTTGCAGGAGCAGTAGGGGAGAGTATAGTCCTGAGAGTCAGGGGAATTGTGTTGAACAGTGCTGAACTGTCTAGAAAGCATGTCTTAGAATCATAGACTGGTTTGGGTTGGAAGGGGCCTTAAGGCTCATCCAGTTCCAACCCCCTGCCACAGAGCAGACCTACCACAACACCTTCCACTAGAGCAGGTTGTTCCAAGCCCTGGCCAGCCTGGCCTTGAACACTGCCAGGGATGGGTGTCGTGGTTTAAGCCCAGCCAGCAACCCAGAACCACGCAGCCTCTCGCTCACTCCCCCCTCTTCCTCCCCCTGCTCATAGAGGGATAGGGAGGAGAATCAAAAGAATGTGACTTCCACGGGTTGAGATAAGCACAGTCCAGTAACTAAGGTATAACACAAAACCACTACTGCTACCACCAATAATAATAATAATGGTAAGGGAAATAACAAGGGAAGAGAATACAACCACTCACCACCCGCTGACCGATACCCAGCCCAACCGGAGCGGTGATCTAGCCTTTCGGGGTAACTGCCCCCAGTTTCTATACTGGGCAAGACGTGCTGTGGTATGGAATACCTCTTTGACTAGTTTGGGTCAGGTGTCCTGTCTCTGCTTCCTCCTGGCTTCCCCTCATGCAGAGCATGAGACTCGGAAAGTCCTTGGTCAGAATAAACATTACTTAGCAGCAACTAAGAACATTGGTGTTATCAACGCTGTTCCCAGGCTGAAAGTCAAAAACACAGCACTGCACCAGCTACTAAGAAGGAGAAAAATGACTGCTACTGCTGAACCCAGGGCAATGGGGCAGCCACAGCTTCTCTGGGCAACCTGTGTCAGCGCCTCACCACCCTCACACCCTAACACCCTCACTTCTGCCTAAGAGCTCATCTCAGCCTCCCCTCTGTCAAGTTAAAGCCATTCCCCCTTATCCTGTCCCTACAGGCCCTCGTAAAAAGCCCCTCTCCAGATGTCTTGCCTCTTCAAAATTCATGTTCTGTTTGGAAGGGGCATTTCATATATGGTTGTTTTGCTTTTGACTTTTCTCAGGGCCTAAACAGTCAGAAGAAATACCAGATCCATCTGAAGAGCACAAATGGTCCCATTGATGTTCTCTTAGTAAACAAAGACACTTGGAGCTCTCCTCCTGTTGTACTACCTGTCCCTCCCCCTGAAGACCTCATTCAGTGCAAGGCATTTGCACCCTCAAAACCACTGATCCCACCACTCACCCACTTCCAGGAGGCATCTGTTCCCAGCAGCACCCAGCACTCAACACCAACACCTACCAGCACTCAGGAGCACAGCCTTCCTGCACAGAATCCCACAAGCACAGGTGAGAGGGAGGCTACAAGAGGCAAGTAACTTCCCTCATTGTGCTGGCCACGTTTCTCCTGGTGTAGCTTACTAATTGGCTTGTGTTAATTGCTGTGAGAGCATGTTTTTGGCTTATGTGCAGCCTGGCACCACCACGACTGCTCTCCACTTGAACTGCAGCAGGACCTGGGAGGTTTTGCTGGGTGAAAGCAGGAAGCCTCCTATGCAGCTTGGCCAGCATTGCAATGAGGGTTGAGTCTGGTGCAGCTTGCTTTGGGCTGGTGGGAGATGACCTTCCTGCGTGTCTGTGGCTCTTCCCAGAATGCAGTGTCTCAGCAGCAGAATCCAAGAGCAGCAATGACTTCGATCCCATCAGGAATGCCTCCATGTCGGCAGGCCAGCCAGCCAGGTTGGATACCCAGCTGCAACAGTCCTCTGCCTCACTGGACAGCAGCTCCATCCTACCCAGCCCCTCCACCTACTTTGAGCCCATCAAGCCTGACCCCACAGAGAGTGAGTATGCACCCTCGTTTAATGTGTTGCTCCAAAAGCATCCTGCTTGGATCAAGGGAAGGGCTGCTGGGCCTGGAGGAAGGAGCTGGACTCCATTCTGCCTTTGCTGTCAGCCACACTCTGCAAGGGATGAGTAGGCATTTCTTTGTGAGGGTGCTGGGGAACCTGGAGAGAAGGTGACTGTGTCTGGTGTCCTGCCACTTTCTGTGACCATAGAATTCCAGGCTGGTTTGGGTTGGAAGAGATCTTAAAGCTCATCCAGTTCCAATCCCTTGCCACAGGCAGGGACACCTTCCGATAAAGCAGGTTGCTCCAAGCCCCGTCCAACCTGGCCTTAAACACTGCTAGGGATGGGGCAGCCACAGCTTCTCTGGGCAGCCTGTGCCAGCGCCTCACCACCCTCACAGGAAAGAGCTTCTGCCTAAGATCTCATCTCAGTCTCCCCTCTGTCAGGTTAAAGCCATTCCCCCTTGTCCTGTCCCTACAGGCCCTTGTCCAAAAGCCCCTCTCTAGGTTTCTTATAGCCCCTTTAGGTGCTGGGAGCTGCTCTGAGGTCTCCCCTTAAGGAGCCTTCTTTTCTCCAGGCTGTCAGTACTAGAAAATCTGCAAGGGAAACTCGCATGATACACATCTCTGCTGTTATGTGTTAGTATTTTTCCCTTTCAGTCCTTTCTGTAGCACAGGGTCCAATTTTTGCGACTGCATGAAGCTATAGAACTTGCAGCCATCATTGAGAGCACCTTTGTAACTCTTGGGGGAGTTTTCAGTAGTAGAAGAGCTCTCGTCTCTGTTTTCCTCCTTTACTCAGGAATACTTCCTCTGTCTTTAGTGGTCTTGTGGTCTTAATGATCTCACAGTGTAGATTTGGGGAGCTCCTTGGTGTGCTTGGTGAGGTGAAATGGGCTTTAAAAAAGGAACATTAGAGCTTTATGGCAGGAAATGGCAGGCTTGCCCAAGAGAGAGAAAAGCATCCTCTAGGTAAGATACACTGCTTTGATGTTTTGAATCCTACCTTCACTGCAGAAACTCTCCAGGTTAGAGGGTTATGGTTAGAAGAGGAAATTTTACCAGTGCTTCTTTCACACTTCGGCTGCTAGTGTGTCTGAGAAGCGTGAACTGTCTTCATCTTGGAGTAATCTTAATTGTGGAATTAGGCCTTTGATGTGCATATAGTTTACCACATCCCAGCAGGCCTATACTGTCTTTCTAAAGGCATGTCCTCATCCTAAACAAGATAATTCAAGGGGATGCACAGAAACTGACACCATGTGAGGCTTATGTACAGGCAATTACTCTAGAGCTGCTGACTGTGATAATATGCTCATGTCCTGGGGCTCCTATAGGTTTATTTTAAAGTGGTCAAGCTTAAGCATTGTATTGCTTATCATTTCAGCAGAAATATGTGATATGGGGTGTGGGAGCAGAGCTCTGGATGCCATAGGATGATTTGAGTACATAAGGAGTACAGTAGGATAGTAGGTAATTATGCTTTAAAGCTTCAGATTATTCATGTAATGATGCAAAACATTTGGTTTGTTGTATTTGCAGTACTGGAACTTCCCAAAGAACTGTCAGAGATGTTTGATCCAATGAGAGGTATGTTCACTCCCTGACCTCAGCTTTGTTCTGCACCCATCTACCTGCAGAAGTGGGATAGTTTGTTTTATTCACTTCCTTTCGGATTATTTTGGGATGTGGTTTTGTAAGTTGCTTGTGGTCTTTGGTGGCTGCTGGCTCTACTCATAGTTAAGCGATCTTAAAATTGCTGATTTCTGTATATATTTTTCTGTCTTCATGTTGCCAACAACCTCTGTTAGTTTACCCTACAGTGTGCACACGAGGGCTTTCCTGTCACTGTACCAACACTGATCTGGGCTCTGGCTGCCCATGCTCCTTCTCCAACTCATCTGCACTATGTAGAAGAAAAATACCCATTAGTCTTGTTTCAGCTGTAGCCTGCCCAAGGCTAATCTAAGCAAATACACTAGGGATATAGTCTTTTCTCTTCAAAACACCTCTGGTTTTGGTGGTGTTGGTAATTTTGGAGCAATAGGGAAGGGGATACTGTTACTTGTGTTAGGAGTTCTGCCCCTGCCCAAGGAATGTCTATGTGTTCCTTCCTAATGACAGGATGGACTCAGGGCTAAGGGCAAGAAAGGTGAAGAAATTTGGTCTAGCATAAGCCTAAAGTGTGAAACTCTTTTTATATGCACATTTATTTCCCTTCAGTGCTAGTGGAATACTTTCTAGCCCAGCTGCTAGGCAGAGCTGAGCACACACCAGCACTTTGGTGGTGGTCCCAGGATATGTACAACAGCAGTCCTTAGTTAAGTGCTGTAGCAGTGCTTTGTGAGGAGCCCTGGGTTCTACAGTCAGCCTGGAGAACACCTTTCCTCCTTGCCCAGCACCCACAGTGGATGAGCTTTTAGTAATGCCTGAAGTACATCTGAAGAGTAAGTTTGACTTTGCAACGTGAGACTTAAACTGCTGCAAGGCTCCAGCCTGTGTAGAAGATGTAGCTTAACCCCAACTGACACTACTATATGGACACTATTAAAAAGATGTTTGCTGTCTACAGTAATTTGTGTTGCTTTATGGACTATTCTTCCCAGTTTGGAGGGGGAAGATAGAGATCCAGGAGTGAAGGACAAAACAGAGTCAGCAGCTTTGGAGGCAAAGCTCAGGACTGGAAAGAAAGCTACACTACAGAGATTGGAGAAATGGGCCTTGCAGCAAGCTCCATGCAGCCTCCTTCCTCTCAGTAATCCCAGTAATGCTGCTCAGACATTGGTGGCTGCTTTAAGGCAGTTTAAACTATGAGAGCCTGGAGTTCTTCTTTAGTGTGTTGTATTGGAATTACTATTTCTGCATTGTTTTCTCTCTCATTTAAATGGATGCTTAAGAACTGCTTGTTTTAAAATCATATCCTGGAAAAAACCTGAATTGCAACACACACATGTACACACCCTCCTGTATTATCAGCCCTGATCTAAGAAGGCAGGTTCTGCATTCAATTGTGATTTATTGAAGTCGGTATTAGTCCTGTTTAGTCACTTGGTGTTGGAATTCTTTCAGCTCATGGCACGGAATTAGGCAGGTGGGTGCCTGTCCTCTAGGAAGTAGCCTGCTGTGGATTAGTGTCTTGAAAATGGGCTCATCTGAGTTTCTTTTGTGAAAGCTTATTTCAAGTGCAGGTGATATCAACTCAGATTGAGGTAGAAGTTCTCTGGGCAACTTGAGCCAGTGCCTCACCACCCTCACACACGGAAGAACTTCCTAAGATCTCATCTCAGTATCCCCTCTGTCAGGTTAAAGCCATTCCCCCTTGTCCTGTCATAGAATCATAGAATAGTTAAGGTTGAAAAGGACCTTAAGATCATCCAGTTCCAACCCCCCTGCCATGGGAAGGGATGCCTCACACTAGAACATGCCACCCAAGGCTATGTCCAACCCGGCCTTGAACACCACCAGCGATGGAGCATTCACAACTTCCCTGGGCAACCCATTCCAGGGCCTCACCACCCTTACAGTAAAGAATTTCTTCCTCATATCCAATCTAAACTTCCCCTGTTTAAGTTTGAACCTGTTACCCCTTGTCCTCTCACTACAGTCCCTAATGAAGAGTCCCTCCCCAGCATCCCTATAGGCCCCCTTCAGGTATTGGAAGGCTGCTATGAGGTCTCCACGCAGCCTTCTCTTCTCCAGGCTGAACAGCCCCAACTTTCTCAGGCTGTCTTCATACGGGAGGTGCTTCAGTCCTCTGATCATCCTCATGGCCCTCCTCTGCACTTGTTCTAACAGTTCCATGTCCTTTTTATGTTGAGGACACCAGAACTGCACACAATACTCTCAGTGAGGTCTCATGGGAGCGGAGTTAGAAGGGCAGGATCACCTCCCTCGACCTGCTGGTCACGCTCCTTTTTGATTCAGCCCAGGATACGGTTGGCTTTCTGGGCTGCGAGCGCACACTGCCGGCTCATGTTCATTTTTTCATCAACCCACACCCCCAAGTCCTTCTCCACAGGGCTGCTCTGAATCTCTTCCCTGCCCAACCTGTAGCTGTGCCAGGGATTGCTCTGACCCAGGTGTAGGACCTTGCACTTGTCATGGTTAAACTTCATCAGGTTGGCATCAGCCCACCTCACAAACGTGTCAAGGTCCCTCTGGATGGCATTCCTTCCCTCCAATGTATCAACCGAACCACACAGCTTGGTGTCATCGGCAAACTTGCTGAGGGCACACTCAATCCCACTGTCCATGTCACCAACAAAGATGTTGAACAAGACCAGTCCGAACACCGATCCCTGAGGGATACCACTTGTTACTTGTCTCCAGCTGGCCATTGAGCCATTGAGCACAACTCTTTGCATGCGGCCATCCAGCCAGTTCTTTATCCACCCAGTGGTCCACCTATCAAATTGATGTCTCTCCAATTTGGAGACAAAGTTGTCATGTGGGACAGTGTCAAAAGCTTTACACAAGTCCAGGTAGATGACATCAACTGCCTTACCCCTGTCCATCAGTTCACTGTTTCTCTCACTATGCACAATACAGTTGCTCACCACCTGCCGACCGATACCCACCCCAACCTGAGCAGTGATCTGGACCTTCTAGGTAACTCCCCCCAGTTTCTTTACTGGGCATGATGTTCTGTGGGATGGAATACCCGTTTGGCTACTTTGGGTCAGGTGTCCTGTCCCTACTTCCTCCTGGCTTCCTGTGCCCCTCCTCACTGGCAGAGCATGAAACTGAAAAGTCCTTGATCATAGCTCAAGGCCAGGTTGGACAGAGCCTTGGGTGGCATGGTTTAGTGGGAGGTGTCCCTGCCCGTGGCAGGGAGGTTGGAAGCAGATGATCTTAGGGTCCTTTCCAACCCTAACTATTCTATGATTCTATAGGAAACATTATTTAGCAACCGCTAAAAACATTGGTGTTTTATCAGCATTTTTCCCAGACTAAATTTGAAAACAGCACTGCATCAGCTACTGAGAAGGAGAGAAAATGACTGCTACTGCTGAGCACAGGACAGTATCCTCCCCTTATTCCATACCATTCATGTCATGCTCAGGTCCCACATGTTTCAATATACCACTGCTTTTTGCCACATATATATGTATATGTATTTTATATATATATCCACAAACACATATAAAGAGACAGTTATCATTCCTTAGTCATTAAAACCATCCCTATAAAGTTTGCTGTGTTCATTTGGAACATGATGTCAGCCTCCATCTCTTATAATAGTCTTTCAGGGCAGGAGAGACGGTGTGTGGTGTTGGATTGTTGACTGCTGATGACACTGCTGAGCTTGTCTGGTTTCATCAATGTTCATTCTTTGTTGGGGTGATGATCAGAGGGAAGTCAGGATCAATTGATGGTCACCTGAGGACACTTCTGCTGCTGCTGGCTTTTGCCATGTCTTTATTCTCCGCTGATGATCGTGACAGCACATATCTTCTTTGCAAAGCCCAGAGTGTCAGAGATGGGCATCTAGCTGGTGGGCTATGGAAGTGTTATATGGCAGGCATCAGCATACAATTGAGTTCATTGGCTGTTTTCCCCTAAAATCAAATCCCCTTGAGGTGCACATCAGACTTCCCCATCTTCCCACGTTACCCACCAAGTATATCCAGGTCCCTGAGCAAAAGCAATCCCACGAGTGGGTTTGCCTTTACCTGAAGCAGGAATAACCCAGACTGTCTTCCCCAGCAAATTCTTTATGTGCACCACAGAAACTTTATCCCTTTCTACAGTATGTAAAAGTTCTGACTGGGCTGGGCCAGCCCTCCTGGCAGATCCTCTGGTGTTGACCAACCAGGTGGTTTTTGGTAAATGTGTATCCCAATGTTTGAAAGACTTGCCATAGAATCATAGAATCATAGAATAGTTAAGGTTAAAAAGGACCTTAAGATCATCTAGTTCCAACCCCCCTGCCATGGGAAGGGACACCTCCCACTAAACCGTGCCATCCAAGGCTATGTCCAACTCAGCTTTGAACACCACCAGCGATGGAGCATTCACAACTTCCCTGGGCAACCCATTCCAGGGCCTCACCACCCTTACAGTAAAGAATATCTTCCTCATATCCAATCTAAACTTCCCCTGTTTAAGTTTGAACCCATCACCCCTTGTCCTATCACTACAGTCCCTAATGAAGAGTCCCTCCCCAGCATCCCTATAGGCCCCCTTCAGATACTGGAAGGCTGCTATGGGGTCTCCACGCAGCCTTCTCTTCTCCAGGCTGAACAGCCCCAACTTTCTCATCTTATCTTCATACAGGAGGTGCTCCAGTCCCCGGATCCTCCTCACTTCTTCATTGGCAAAACTGTCATGGTGCTATTAAATGAACGCAATATAGGAGACATCCTGTGCAGGAACGCTGATTAGTGTTCCATAAGGCATAGGAGGCATCCACCATAGGAACGTGGGAACATGGTTAATATTCCCTAAGGTGTACGCAGGAATAAGAAAGCTTTCCGTACATCAGGATAGAAAAATCTTGTAGGCAAAGGCATATACCCGGCTGCTAGCGCCCGTTTGGCATGCAGGTATACATTCCGAATTGTCCCGTAAGGCATAGGAGGCATCATACGCAGGAACACAGTTGAATTTTTCTGGTATCTGACCCAATTCTGAAAACTGGTATTTGATGCTGTGCTTGAGTAACTAATGAATGGCGAACTGTTTCTATTTTGCTCGTGCTGCTAATTAGTATTTGTGTCCCTGGTGTACGTTTTTGTCTTTGTTTTCAAAACTGTGAGCAAGTGAGTGGAATTTTTAGGATCCCGTGTGAGTGCGTGTGCATATGGTGTGTATAAGGAAATAATGGGAAACCAACAGAGTGGAGAAATAATAGACAAGAGCTGTTTGCGATGTATTCTGGCTCACTGGAAAGAATTAGGAGGATCCCCCAGGTGCTCGGTAAATAAAAAGACTTTAATGAAATACTGTAACCAATGGTAGCCATTATATACCTTGGAGGATCAGGAAAAATGGCCCAAAAATGGGATTTTGAATTATAATGTGTTGTTGCAGTTAATGTCATTTTTAAGACAAGGAAAATGGGATGAAGTGATGAATGCAGATATGTTTTTCACTTTAAGAAACCACCCGGAGTGACAGACTTAATGTGAAATTAATATAGCACTGCCAGATCCCTAATTTTGGCTTTGGAAAAGGACAGGGAAAAACAGAAAGCTGAGCTGGAGAGATGGTGTTCAGCCTGTGATATTGGGGGAATGATGCTTAAAGTCACAAAAACAGAGTACTCAGGAAGATAGGTTGGAGGATTATGTATCACAGGTACCTCCGAGAGGAGCACCCTCGGCATCTGCCCCATCTGTTATTGATAAGGAGGAAGAGGTTGCTGTCACTGGCAACAGAGCAGTAGGACCTGAGAATCTTAAAGAAGCATGGAGAGTGTATAGGAATTGGGAGCAGGTAGAGAAGAAAAAGCTGGCTATGGTGGCTGCTTTGGGGCAAGTAGAAACTGGTGGAGGGACTAACGTGAGAGGACGAGGCAGAGGTAGAGGAGGAATGTCAGGCAGAGATGAAAGAGTGAATTCTCCTGTGGGATGGGATCAGTGTGAGTACTGTAAGGAATATGGATGTTGGAAGTGAGACTGCCCTAAAACAAATGCCCACAAAGTCGCTCCGGTGACTGAATTAGGACTAGACCAGCGGGCACCTGGGGAATCTACCCTAGCAGATCCAATGGTTAAATTAAAGCTAGGGACTAGAGAAAATGAAGTGGGATTTTTAGGGGATACAGGAGCAATTTATTTGGTGTTTAATCAGAGGGAAAAAGAATTTCTTACAGATGTGGGAGCTACTGGTGACCAAGAAAAAAACACACTTTCTGAAACCTTTGGAGTATAAATTGGGAAAACAAATAGGAATGGATAAATTTTTATACATGCCAAATTCTCCAAAATCTTTATTAGGGCGAGAAGCAACATTTAAAGAAGGCAAAATGGAAATAAGAGTCAAAAATGATCAATTAATTGAAGTTTTGAGCTTATCTTTAATTCAACAGAAAAGCAAACAGGAGGACTTCTCTGAAATAGAAGAAATCCTTAATCAGCTATATCTGGGAGTATGGGCATCTGAAGCTCCAGGAAAGGCGAAAAAATGCTTTGCCTGTTAAAGTAGAAATAAAAGGAGGACCTGCCCAATTAGAATAAATCAATATCCCTTAAAATTGGAGGATCGAAAGGGAATCAAAGAAATCATTGATAACATTTTAAAACATGGATTATTAATTGAATGTGTATCAGAATATAATATTCCTATCTTGCCAGTAAAGAAATCCGATGGGAAAAGCTACAGATTAGCTCAAGATCTCAGAGCAATCAACAAAATTGTGGAGGATATTCATCTAGTAGTAGCTAATCCGTATACCTTATTGATGGAATTGAATAATAACAAGAAGTGGTTTACCGTTCTGGACTTAAAGGATGCATTTACCACCCTCTCTGTGAAGAAATTGTTCCTAATCTCCAGTATAAACTTCCCATGGTGCAGCTTGAGGCAGTTTGTCCTTATCCTTTCGCTTGTTCCCTGGGAGAAGAAACCAACCCCACCTCACTACAACCTCCTGTCAGGTAGTTGTAGAGTTATAAGGTCCCCCCAAGCCTTCTCTTCTCCAGACTAAAGCCCCCCAAGTCCCTCAGCTGTTCCTCATCATACTTGTGCTCCAGGCCCTTCACCAGCTCCGTTGCCCTTCTCTGGACCCACTCCAGCACCTCAATGTCTCTCTTGTTGTGAAGGGCCCAGAACTGGACACAGGATTCAAGGTGCAGCCTCACCAGTGCCCAGTACTGGGTGACAATCACTGCCCTGGCCCTGCTGCCACACTGGTGCTGATACAGGCCAGGATGCTGTTGGCCTTTTTGGCAGCCTGGCCACAAGCTCATATTCAGGAACATCAATCAGCACCCCTAGGTCCTTTTCCATGAGCAGCTTTCCATCTGCTCTTCCTCAAGCCTGTAGCACTGCATGGGTTTTTTTGTGACCCAAATGCAGGACCTGGCACTTGGCCTTCTGGAACCTCATGCTATTGGCCACAGCCCATCAATCTGCTGGCACTAGGGCTCTTTTCCCATGTGAGCCCTGGCCTGGGATAGCGCTGGTCCCAGCAGGATGTTCCCAGGGCCCAAGGCCTCCCTTTGGGCCACGGCCAGATGCAGTTGAGCATGTCCCAGAGGCAGCGGGCCTTTTGCTAAATGTGTATCCCAGTGTTTGAAAGTCCCAACACCCACTGCTCTCAGGGTAGTTTTTAACAGCCCATTGTACCATTTGATTTTCCCAGAGACTGGTGCATGGTAGGGGATGTGATATACCCACTTAATACCATGCTCTTTGGCCCAAGTGTCTATAAGGTTGTTCCAGAAATGAGTCCCATTGTCCGATTCAGTTATCTCTGGGGTGCCATGTAGCCACAAGATTTGTTTCTCAAGGCCCAGGATAGTGCTCCGGGCAGTGGCGTGGGGCACAGCGTATGTTTCCAGCCATCTGGTAGTTGCTTCCACCATGGTAAGCACATGGCATTTGACTTGGCGGGTCGGTGGGAGTGTGATATAGTCAATCTGCCAGGCTTCCCCATATTTGTACTTCGACCATCATCCTCCATACCAGAGAGGCTTTAACCGCTTGGCTTGCTTAATTGCAATATGTTTCACATTCTTGAATAACCTGGACAACTGGGATTTCCTATTTCAGCTTGTGCAAATAGTGCAGCCCACTTACTCCATGGCACTTACTCAAGGTGCCATGCTTGACCTTGTATTCACCAACAGGAAGGGGCTGGTTGGGAATGTGATGTTCCAGGGAAGCCTTGGCTGTAGCGATCATTTGATGGTTGAGTTCGAGATCCTCAGGACAGTGAGAAGAGCGTGCAGCAAGCTTACTGCTCTGGACTTCAAGAGAGCAGACTTTGGCCTCTTCAGGAACCTTCTTAGTAAGGTTCCGTGGGATATAGCCCTAGAGGGCAAGGGGGCCCAAGGCTGCTGGTTGATATGCTACAAGCTCAGGAGTATTGTGCCCCAACTCGAAGAGAATGCGGAAAGAGGGACAGGAGACCTCCATGGATGGATAAGGAACTGCTGAAGAAACTTAGAAAAAAGAAGCTTATAAAAGGTGGAAGCGAGGACAGGAGGCCTGGGAAGAATACAGGGCCATTGTCCAGGAATCTAGGGACGAGGTCAGGAAAGTTAAAGGCCCAGTTAGAATTAAATCTGGCAAGGAATGTGAAAGATAAGAGGAAGGGCTTCTATAGGTATGTAGCAAACAAAAGGCAGACTAGGGATAATGTGGACCCTCTCCGGAAGCTTGTGGAAGAACTGGCTACCCTGGATTTCAAGAAGGATGAGGTTCTTAATGACTTCTTTGCCTCAGTCTTCAGTGGAAAATGCTCTGACCACACCACCCAAGTCTTGGAAGGCAGATGCAGGGACAGTGAGAATGAAGACACTGGGCCCGCTGTAGGAGAGAGTCTGGTTCGAGACCATCTTAGGAACCTGAACGTATACAAGTCCATGGGACCTGATGAAATCCATCTGCAGGTCCTGAAGGAGCTTGCCAATGCAGTTACTAAGCCACTGTCCATCATATTTGAAAAATCATGGCAGTCAGGTGAAGTTCCTGATGACTGGAAAAAGGGAACTATAACCCCCATTTTCAAGAAGGGGAAAATGGATGACCCGGGGAACTACAGACCAGTCAGCCCCACCTCTGTGCCTGGCAAAATCTTGGAGCAGATTATCCTGGAAGTCATGCTAAGGCACATGAAAAACAACAAGGTGCTTGGTGACAGCCAGCATGGCTTCACTAAGGGGAAGTCATGTCTGACCGATTTGGTGGCCTTCTATGATGGGGCTACGGAACTGATGGACAGGGGTAGAGCAGTTGACGTCAGCTACCTAGACTTGTGCAAAGCATACGGCACTGTCCCACAAGACATCCTTGTCTCTAACTTGGAGAGACATCAATTTGATGGATGGACCACTCAGTGGATAAATAATTGGCGGGATGGAAGCATGCAAACAGTTGTGGTCAATGGCTTCATGTCCAGTTGACGACCAGTGATGAGTGGTGTCTGTGGCATCTGTAAAGAAAGAGGCTAAACACACACAAACAAAAACACACACACACACACACACACTGCTTTCACAACTAGTTCTACTTTATTTACTCAAGCATGGTAATATATAGTATACAGATATGATTCCAAGCCATGAAGCCAGACAGCAACTACATACTTCCCAGTGACTGTTTTCAGTCACTATAAATTCCATTCTATAAACAATCACTTCCCAGGCTGCTTCCTAGCCTGACCTTGCACCCAAACACTCTCTGGCTTTCTCAAGACCCAGGTGCACTATCAGCAATTATTCTTCTTTTTTAATTACCCACATAGCAGGAACAGGACAGATTGCAGCTCCCCCTTTTTTGTTTTGCATGATACTTTGGCTTCAGGTCTTCACAAGTTGGCAACAAGTCTCTAGATGACATGGAGGGAAAGCAAAGCGGTGATGTCCAGGATCCAAAGACAAAATCTTGCCAATGCATTGGCCAGACATACTGGGAGTCTTGGGAACCTGAAGATAGATGCTGTTACTTCCAAAGATCCAGTCTTTGGCTTTCCTTATCCCCTTCTCTGCTTAAGAAGTCTTAAATCACACAAGAGCAGTTTCTTGACAATGGCATTTAAGGATGGGAGGTTCAAATAAAATAGTTACTCGCGGGGGTTTAAGGAACAACATAATACTGATCAACGTGATCAACGCTGAACAATTTAATGTGCCCAATCGTGCCTTTTATAGGAAAAGATATCAGAACACTAGAACATTCGATAATACTTGATTGGTTAGCTTCACGTAGCCGAGTGCTAGCAACAGTTTATTGATTGGTTGTAGTTTAAAGCATCCAAAGCAATAGGCTCCTGGTTTGCAAGCGGGGTCTGCTTTGTGGTAACCTGATCCGGCTCCGAGATGTTCTGCTCAGTGCCTCTGTTAACCCCTTCATTGACCTGCAATGCCTCTCAAAGCCTTTTGCTCACTACTCGAGTGAAGCCAAGTCAGAGACTGGATTGCTCACATGCCCGTTCACAGCCAAATAGCTCTCCACAAATCCCCCTTTTTGTTTTTGAGCAATCCAGACCCGAGTCACAGCACAAAATAGCATACTGGCAATACACTTCCACAAACAGGAAAAGATTAAAACAATAATAATCAATACCGTTGAAACTGTTAAACCTTGTTTGATTACTACCCCTAGCCAACTACTAATACCCCAACCCTGTAACAACTTTTGAAACCAGTCCCATTCTGAGAGTACTTGTAACTTTTGCACTCGTGAGAACCTAAAGTGTGGTTTTTTGTAAGCAAGCGAAATTTACAGTCCAATTCAGCAACCTTCTTATCTTAGCTCCTTCTTGTCTTCCAGGCCTGCATTCTTGTTTCGTTAACTGTCCGGGAGTTGCTTCTTTTCCACGGTCGGCTGCACAGAGGTAACCAGGAGTTACCCCTGCTACATGGCCAGCTGCACATACCTGCTTTCATTCAGAGCAGGCATGTCCATTCTCTAACAAGAAATCATCCACATCTCCCCCTTTTCTTTTCTTGAGTAAGCCAAAGCTGTTTTACCAGGTTTTCAATCATACCACGAATACATTGCAAAATACAAGGTACAATCATAACTATGGTCAAGATTACTACCAAAATCATTCCAATACCTTTAATCAGAGATGTGAGCCAACCATTAAAGTCCCAAGATGTAAGAAGGGCATCTAACCAAGGAATTTTATCGTTCTGATAGACATCATGAAGTACTTTCGCATGCTTCCAAATTTCTTTAACATCTTTCAAGGTCTTTCCAGACTGATCAAGATAACTACAACAAGATTCATTAATTAAAGTACATACTCTGTCTACTTGAGCTGTTAATATATCTAAAGCCTTACAATTCTGCAAAACTATATTTTTAAAGAATTTACTTCTACTTGTGTTAACTTAGTCACATACGTATTACCATTGAAAACAGCATAACAAACTTACACTGGAATCATTTTGCACACTTTGCTTTAGTCTTGCAGTCACATTACATCCTTTGTTACATTCTATAACTTGATATGGTTCTGGTCCTTTCCACTCGTTATCATGTAGGTCTTTATATAGAACTGGTGGTTTGGGCAAGGGATCATCTGTTAGATGTCACAAATGCTGTATTGCAGAAAGAGAATCAAAACTAGACAAATTTAAAAGTTTTTTGTACAAATTACGTTTGCAAACTGAAGAAAATCCTTGCATTTCCCTTGGGTGTTTTTATATATAATACCTGCTTCAGATGACCCTACTTGAGCAGAGGATTTGGACTAGATCATATCTCCAATATATGCCAACCACAGGCTGCTTGGCCTGCCTTTCTCTCCTGTATAGTTCTCTGATAACAGAGGAGGCCATCCCTCACATCAAGGTCTGGCATGGCATGTGTCCCCACCACTCAACGCCTGCTGGGTTGCAGCCAGCAGCGGAGCTAAAGGTTCTTCTTGGTGGCAAACACAGAGGCCAACCCAGTCTTGCCCTTGACTGCGGTAGGAGGTATTTGGCCAACGTCAGTTGTGGCACCTTGTTGTCAGTGCAGAGGTTCACCTGCTTCATTCAGTAACAAGTCACTACTATGACAACTATGACAAAGCACATACAGATTTACATTAGCAGTATGTACACTACAGGGTGCAGCAGCATGTTGAAGATGCTATTGGCAGTGAGGTATCAGCCAAAGAAATTTCTTACCAGTGGAGTTCTCTCATTCAAAGGCTGGATTGCTCACATGTCCGTTAACTGAAAGGAATGCTTCCATAATACCCTCTTCTTGTTTTTGAGCAATCCAGATTTGA
Organism: Amazona ochrocephala; assembly: GCA_039720435.1. NCBI lineage: Eukaryota > Metazoa > Chordata > Aves > Psittaciformes > Psittacidae > Amazona > Amazona ochrocephala. The sequence goes on from CM077908.1 coordinate 20,656,185, forward strand.
TTTAGCATTCTGTTTACAAATTTCTTCAGTATAGTAAATACAATGGTGCATGCAAGCAAAATTAGTAATATAATGCCTAAAACCTTCAAAGCAATAATTATCCAATTTTGAATCCAAGTCCCTATTCCCCATCCTGAAAAAATGTTGCAGAGCCAGTCATCTAAAGGATTCACATCTTGTTGGATTTTTTGAGAGTGTCCTTGTAGATAGGTTAATTGTTTGTGAAGGCTCTTACTGTGATCAGACAGATTCACACAACACATACCTTCAAAGTCCTCACAGCCATGACCCTGTGCCAACAGCAAAAAGTCGATGGCTGTGCAGTTCTGCAGGAGGGAGTGTCTTAAGCTATTTTGATCCATTAATAATTCTTCGAGAATGGCAGTAGTTACATTAGCCTGCTTTTCTGCCCAACAAGCTAGCTGGGCTGCTGTTCTTAGGGCATTTCCTGCAGCCGCTCCAGGGACAAATAGTGACAGAGCTACTAGAGCAGCTCTGCTCAGTAATTGAACATTGTCATTACAATCAGGGGTGAGTCCTATTGATCACTTAGATCTAGAGTGGAGAATATGACTAAGATTACGCAATTCTGTAAACTTTGGTGCAAAAATTGTCAGTGAGCCCAAATAGCATGGCCCTCCAACGTCTTTTGGTATTCCTTGCCATGCCCTATCCCCACAGATTACAAAGACATCTGGTGGTAGGGCCTTGGCAGATTTGTTATTCCAAAGGAGGGGCACTGACCCAGGCCGGTGAGTAGATCTGTATGCCTCAAAGGCTGTTGCCTTCCCAGCCGTATCATTTATCCCACAATATTCATTAGCGTACCAATAGGTGCTATCTTTGGGCAAAACATCTGGTGAGTTGACTGAATATGGGCAGCCTGCATATTTACATCCAAACATTATGCAGGTTTGTGTCCAGTTTGTGAGCTATTCCCAATTGCTTGCGATGCCATTAAATTTAATTCTTGTGGATCCCAAGGGAGTGTCCTAATCAACCCAGATATCAATTCTGCTGAGCAGTCCGCAACATTTTTTGACTTACTGCAGTTGTTGGTCGAAAATGCCTTAAAGCTGTTCTCATTATACCCAGGTATTCCTATTAGACATGTTTGAAATGGATCTGTGGCTGATGCCATAGCAAGACATAATTCCGACACCCCATTCTCACTGGCCCATGTTACCCACAAATTTTTTCTAGGATTAATTTCATGTAACAGAGATACAGAATTATATAGAAAGAGCAAAATTAACAGCTTAACCACTAACAGGTTTTAATCATCACTGACATCTTCTGCTGTAGAGGAAAGGCTTTCTGCTGAGTTTCGCCAGGGCCGTATCCACCAAGCCGGTATCCACTGAATGCCTTGATCTGTAAGCAAACATATAACCTCTTCCTGTTAGCTTAACTTCTGCGGGTTTTGCCTTATCATCTTCTGGCAGCTGCTGCAAATTTGCATGCGCTAACATCTCTTTTACAAGTGACAAATCCATACAATACAAGGCATAGTTTCTTATTAGCAACTGGCTAGTAAGTACAGGCGGTGTTATACACAAAATCACAGCCTCTAATAAGAGCTACTTTACATGCACAGACATTCAAGCTCCTGTAGCTAAGACATTGGGTTTTTCCGCTCGTCCATCCGGCTCATGACAAGGCTTGAGAAACTTTGCAGGCAGCCTCCATGGGCCTGTAGGTAGAACACAAATATATCCCTTCCCCCATGCCATCAGTTCTCGAGAAGTAAGTCAAGCTAAAAATGATTCCTTAAAGCAAAGGCATTCTGATGAAACAGGAATGTGAAGCAGGTGCAGAAGCAAACTGCACCGTATCTCTGCCACCCTGGTGCTGTTTGGGTGGAGGCTGGTAAAGCTTGGATTCTCCCCTAGGTTACCTTAAACACACTAAGCAGGACTGCTCGGCAGGAGCTACAAATGCCTGCCTGCCCAGCAGCAGCTACAGCTGCCAGCCTGCAGAGCAGCAGCCATAAATTCCTGCCAGCAGCAGCACCTCTGCATTAACCCTTTCTTGCCCAAAATGTTAATCTGCTACCCATTAAAAACTTTTACATTAACCCAATAACAAAAAATACACAGAACACTGTCTGCCCTCAACAGACACACACATACACACACATTCATGGGATCCCACAAACACACTCCACACAACTACAATATGTGAAACACAAAATGCAGACAATCATTACTCCCACTACATGGTCCCACGTACAAAATGTAGTTGCAATGACCCTGTGAAGACAATCAGGAAACCAGCTCCGAGCAGCATCATCGCAGTGCAAGGTGGCAGGCTCAATCTCAGCGGGCGTCCCCGCAGAGGCTCTGCCTCCCTCACATTGCATGAGGCTTGGGCTTTTACACTGACCAAAATGCACACTCATTCCAATGCAGGTGGCCAGCCTACATCAGGAGAAGTGGCCAACAGTATCTATAAAGGTCTGCAAGGGTCGATAGAAACACAGACGTAGTTACATTTGCTAACTTTTAGTACATGAATATCACAGAGAGACTATAAGCACACAATACATCTGCATCCCCCACCCATCTTACTTTTCCCTTTATAACTGCCCATTTATCATGGGGATCTGGGGGATCTAAATCAGGCTTCTTTTCCGGATCAACAGGTCTCGGGTCAAAAGGACTATCCAGGTCAGCATCAGAATTATCAGGCATCAGAATCTCAGGAGCAGCAACAACAGTCTGATGAAAATGCACAGGCTCCTCATTAATCTGTTCTGGAGTTTCAGTGTTATCAAGTGCAATTAAAACATTTTCTCCTGCAGGTTTCAGGTGATTTGAGAGTAGGCTTTTTCTCGGGATTAACAGGGTCCGGGGCAAAAGGATTGCCTTCATCCCCATCCTCAGCCTCCGCAGCCACGGCAGCAACTGGCGGAGGTTCGGAGGGGTGGGCGGGTGGTGGTGGTTGGGGGGGGGGTTTGGGCTCCACTATCTCATTCTTTGACTTAGCCATGTCGGAGAGGTGTAAATTTCTAAGTCCGTCATGAAGTGTCTGTACTTTCTCATCTAACAATCCTGTCCATTTGTCCCAACCTTGACGATCTTGAGGATCAGGCTCTGAGGGGAGGGAGGCCAGGGGTGGCGAAATTGATAAAGGAAGATACAAATTTGTATCCCCTGGCCCATCCATCGGTTCTGGTTTTTCCCATTTGTTCCATGGGGGCGGAAAAAGCTCTTCTGCTTGCATATTTTTTAAGGAGTCAGTGATTAATCTCCACACAGTGGGATATCTGCTTGCCTCCTGCAATAATTCTTTTGTTGAGTCCTTTAGTTCTTTCGGTTTTTCTGCTTCTTCTGGGGTAGAGACATTAGAGTCAATGGGGGAACGGTTTGGGGTGGAGGTAAGGGAATATTCTGGCACACCAGGCCTATAATCTGTGGATGCCTTCACCTCACAGCAAGGTTCGATATCGTCAGGATCAGTAGCAATATCGGATTTTGATCTCTCTTTACTGGGCATGGCTTGAAAACCCCTCTTAATCGTCTTTGCAATTTTTGGGTAAGTTCTCCCTCCGGTATAATGATCGAAGGGACTCCGATCGGGGTTCTTGGAACCCTTCGTCAGGGGCTCTGCGGGTAATTGGGAGGCAGGGAGGGTGGGAGGAGGAGGGGGGGTGGGAGGCTCAAGCGGGGGTGCAGATGGCATGGCATTGCATTGCCGGAGATAAGGCTTTAACTGCCGAAGCAGCTGCAGCTCTCTCTGATTTCATATCCCGCAAAGTCTCTCGGACAAGTTTCCATAGCGTGGAATATTTTTGGGCCTCATGCGCTGCCTTCCCCCCATCAGTTATAGTGTCCCAGAGCTGTACGCCTATCGCCTCCCATGTGGATATTTCAAATGCCGTTCCAATCCCACTAAGTAGCCCCTTTTCTTTACTCCACTGGAGTAGCCCTTTAAGTACATCTTCTTCATATTTAATCCCTCTCCTTGAGAGGATGCATTGGAGGATATTAAGGACAGCTGTCTCTTCCTTAGTTTGAGCCGCCCCCATTCCTCCCCGACCGCCACTTGCCTTTTTCGAAGTGGACACTTTTTCGCGGAGACACCCTTTTTCTCCTGCGGCACGCGCATGCTCCCTCTACTCGGCAAGGCTCCTGCCGGCTGCTTTTCGGTCGGCCTCCCACCTGTCAGGTCTGCGCTGATCTTCACCACCGAAGCAGCTCTCAGGAGGCAGAGCTGGGGGTCCCTGTTCGGGCGCCACTCGCGGGGGTTTAAGGAACAACGTAATACTGATCAATGTGATCAACACTGAACAATTTAATGTGCCCAATCGTGCCTTTTATAGGAAAAGATATCAGAACACTAGAACATTCGATAATACTTGATTGGTTAGCTTCACGTAGCCGAGTGCTAGCAACAGTTTATTGATTGGTTGTAGTTTAAAGCATCCAAAGCAATAGGCTCCTGGTTTGCAAGCGGGGTCTGCTTTGTGGTAACCTGATCCGGCTCCGAGATGTTCTGCTCAGTGCCTCTGTTAACCCCTTCATTGACCTGCAATGCCTCTCAAAGCCTTTTGCTCACTACTCGAGTGAAGCCAAGTCAGAGACTGGATTGCTCACATGCCCGTTCACAGCCAAATAGCTCTCCACAGTTACTTATAAAATTATTGTTACTTATGCTAACTTTTGCCCTTTTTTTTTTTTTTTTACTGTGAGGGTGATGAAACCTGCCTTAGATGACTCTGCTTGAGCAGGGGATTTGGACTAAATCATCTCTTGTGCCAACCACAGGCTGCTTGGCCTGCCCTTCCCTCCTGGATGGCCCTCTTATAACAGAGGAGGCCATCCCTCACATCAAGGTCTGGCATGGCATGTGTCCCCGCTGCTCAGCACCTGCTGTGTTGAAGCCAACAGCAGAGCTAAAGGTTCTTCTTGGTGGCAAACACAGAGGCCAACCCAATCTTTCCCTTGACTGTGGTAGGAAGCATTTGGCCAACCTCAGTCCTTGCACCTCGTTATCAATGCAGAGTTTCACCTGTCACATCCAGTAACAAGTTGCTCTCATGGCAAAGCACATACAGATTTACATTAGCAGTATAACTACTATAGGGTGCAGAGTGCTTTGAGGATGCCTGTGGCAGTGATGGACCAGCCAAAGAAATTTCCTACCCATGGTGTTCTCCCACCCTCTTAATTCATTCCATTACCTATTTTATTACACTACTGACACAGTTACAGCAAACCAGAGAACCAACTTCCTCAGTCATAAAGGGTTTAAGTCACACACAGAGAAAAAGCTTAAAAAAATATACGAACATTTTAAATGTTACCAGACCCTCTTGCTCTCAATTGGGTTTGACCACAAAACAACCAAGAGTCTAAAGTGGAACAGACCTGGGACTTCCCCATGCACATGACAGCTATTTGCATGGCCTATACAATTTTTGTTGAGCTATATGAAGTACTATAGATGGAGGTAAGAAATTCTTTACTGTAAGGATAGTGAGGCACTGGAATGGGTTGCCCAGGGAAGTTGTGAATGCTCCATCCCTGGCGGTGTTCAAGGCTGGGTTGGACATAGCCTTGGATGGCATGGTTTAGTGGGAGGTGTCCCTGCCCATGACAGGGGGGTTGGAACTGGATGATCTTAGGGTCCTTTCCAACCCTAACTATTCTATGATTCTATGATATACAGTTATTAGGATTTTTCTAGCTTCTGCCTTAGCATTTTCTAGCAGCTGCTGCAAATTGTATGCTCTAACATCTCTTTTGCAAGTGACAAATCCATACTGAAAGGGGTTGAAGTTATACTACGATACATGGTGTGGTTGCTTATTAGCAACTGGCTAGTAAATACAGGTGGTTTATACACAAAATCACAGCCTCTAATAACAGCTATGTTGCAAGCACACATATTCGAGTCATTAAACACGGTCTGGTTATAGAGACTTTAGAGTTGCCCCCAAGTGATGTTTTACAAATCATGCCTTTTTCTCTTCCTCTGTCTCATTCTGCTCGGGGTCTTCAAGGTCAGCTCCTGCATCTGAGGCACTGGATTCTTTAACTTGTCTGTTCAGCTCATGGCAAGGCTTGACAAACATTGCAGGCAGCCACCGCGGACCTGTAGGTAGGAGGACACAAGCATACCCCCTCCCCCAGGTTATCAGTTCCACAGGCCCTTCCCATTTCTGTGGGCCCAAAGGATCACAATACCACACTTCAGCACGTTCAGAAGGTGGACTATCAGAGCCAAAATGTCATTGTACTGCAGTGACAGGAGTATTCATGGGAGATTGAGTGCAATTTAAAAAATCCAATATATAGATGGCATTGTCTAATTGTTCTTGAGGGAGCATATTCCCCCTTTTTTGTTTTTGTAGCATGGATTTCAGAACAGTGTGAGTTCGTTCCACAATCCACTGGCCTGTAGGGGAGTGGGGAATGTCAGTGACATGTGTGACACCCCATTGCTGTAAAAATCGTGATAATGCTACTGAATTATATCCAGGGCCATTATCGGTTTTCAACTGGAAAGGAACTCCTAAGGTAGCAAATGCATGTGTTAAATGTCGGATAACATCACGAACCTTCTCTCCTTTATGGGCAGAGGCTGAAATCATATGTGAAAATGTGTCAACAGACACACGCACATACTTAAAGGCACCAAAGGAAGCAATGTGTGTAACATCTGTTTACCAAATCTCATTTGCCTTTAAGCCATGAGGATTTACACCCATGGCAATTGAGGACTGAGCTGTTGACTGACAGTCAGGGCAAGACCTGACAATTTGCTTTGCTTGAGAAGAAGACAGGTTAAACTGTTTCTTTAAAGCAGAGGCATTCTGATGAAAAAAAGGGAATGTGAAGCAGCTGCAGAAGTAAACTGCACAGTGTTAACAGTCAAGGAGTCTGCTATGTCATTACCCGCAGTTAAAGGGCCAGGCAGGTTGGAATGCGATCTAATATGTCCAATAAAACCAGAATAATTCCTAGTTTCCAAACAATTTGTTAGCTTCAGCAAAATGTCAGAAAGTGCACAGTTATCGATTTATAGAATCATAGAATCATAGAATAGTTAGGGTTGGAAAGGACCTTAAGATCATCTAGTTCCAACCCAACTGCCATGGGCAGGGACACCTCCCACTAAACCATGCCATCCAAGGCTATGTCCAACCCCACCTTGAACACCGCCAGGGATGAAGCATTCACAACTTCCCTGGGCAACCCATTCCAGGGCCTCACCACCCTCACAGTAAAGAATTTCTTCCTCATATCCAATCTAAACTTTCCCTGTTTAAGTTTGAACCCGTTACCCCTTGTCCTCTCACTACAGTCCCTCATGAAGAGTCCCTCCCCAGCATCCCTATAGGCCCCCTTCAGATACTGGAAGGCTGCTATGAGGTCTCCACACAGCCTTCTCTTCTCCAGGCTGAACAGCCCCAATTTTCTCAGCCTATCTTCATATGGGAGGTGCTCCAGTCCCCTGATCATCCTCGTGGCCCTCCCCTGCACTTGTTCCAGCAGTTCCATGTCCTTTTTATGTTGAGGACACCAGAACTGCACACAATACTCCAAGTGAGGTCTCATGAGAGTGGAGTAGAGGGGCAGGATCACCTCCCTCGACCTGCTGGTCACACTCCTTTTGATGCAGCCCAGGATACGGTTGGCTTTCTGGGCTGCAAGCACACACTGCCGGCTCATGTTCATTTTTTCATCGACCAGCACCCCCAAGTCCTTCTCCACAGGGCTGCTCTGAATCTCTTCTCTGCCCAACCTGTAGCTGTGCCTGGGATTGCTCCGACCCAGGTGTAGGACCTTGCACTTGTCATGGTTAAACTTCATCAGGTTGGCATCAGCCCACCTCACAAGCGTGTCAAGGTCCCTCTGGATGGCATTCCTTCCCTCCAGCATATCAACCGAACCACACAGCTTGGTGTCATCGGCAAAATTGCTGATTTCTTTTAAAACACTAAAAGGAAGGCATGGTAACTATTGAACAACATATTCTGAGTCACAAACAATATTTAAGGATTCTGCAGGTAACAGCTGTAGCCCATGTGAGACTGCAGCAATTTCAGCAAGCTGCATAGAGCCATCCACATGTACAACAGAGGATGGCCAGGAATCATTTTCAAACCAAACAAAAGCAGCTTTGCCAGTTTTTCCAGAGCCCTCAACAAAAATGGTTTTAGCATCCTGAATGGGTTGCCTTTGAATTACAAATCGCTTCTGTAGATCAAAATCTGAAAAAGCTTTTAGCAATTTATGTTTTGGAGTACCATAAAAAAAATTCCTATAAAATCTGCTAACACTATTTGGAAAGAAACAGACTGAGCAAACAGAAACTGTAAGTCTGTTACAGTTAATGGTAAATAGAATTCTGCAGGGTCGTTGCCTGTTAAATGTTGAACCCTCATACGGCCTGTGGCAATTAAGTCAGCAATCATACCTAACAGTTCTGTCACAGTCTTTCTCTGGGTATGTGGTAAAAAAAACCATTCCAGAAAGTAAACAGTTACTGTTGATTTGACATATAACTTCTAATGGCCTTTGTTGCATGTTAACAATGAACAGAGAAATCAACAAGTGTAAATGCACTCTATCTGCCTGTAGCATCTTAATTTTTTGAGTCACTATATTCAAAGCGTCAATAGCATCAGGGGTAAGCTGACAAGGAGAATTCAAGTCTGAGTCCCCTCGTAATAAATCAAAGAGTGGTTCAAGGTCGGCATTAGTAATACCCAACATAGGAGGCACCCAATTAATAGTACCTAAGAGCTTCTGTAAATCATTCAAATCTGTGATTTTGTTTGCCAGTTTTAGCTTCTGAGGCTTTACTGTTCTTTCAGGCAGCACCCACCCCAAATACTTCCAGGGTGGCATTCTTGGTATTTTTTCCTGGGCCATTTGTAGTCCAAAACAACATAAATTTTCTGTTAAATGATTAACAGTAGTTTCTAAATATTGTTTTGTTTCTGCACAGACCAAAATGTCATCCATATCATGATAAATTATTGATTCAGGAAATGCACTCCTAGTTGGTGATATAGCTGTGGAAACTACTCGCTGACAGATTGTTGGACTGTTCATCATTCCTTGTAGCAAACAGTCCATTGATATCTTTGCATGGGAGCAGCACAGTTGACTGAAGGCATGGAAAAAGCAAAATGATCACAATCTGCAGGATGCAAAGGAATTGTAAAAAAAAACAATCCTTCAAATCAATAATGCAAAGAAACCAGTCAGCTGGAATCATAGTAGGATTAGGCAAACCTGGTTGTAAAGCCCCCATGGGTTGCATTATGTTATTAATTGCACGCAGGTCTTGCAAAAGTCACCATTTTCCTGATTTCTTTGGGATTACAGAAATGGGTGTTTTTCAGGGGCTAGTAGGTGGAACTACTTTCCAACTACTGTCCTGCTTTCAGTTGCTCTTCAACCAATAAATGTGCTTGCTCCAATTTTTCAGCTTTTAAAGGCCAATGTTCAACCCCAACTGTTTTTTCTGTTAACCATGAAAGTTTGAGCAGAGGCTTCAGATCAGCGACTGTTAGGATAAATTTTCGCCGTCTGTGCTAAGTAACAAAATCTACTGCATTTCCAAATCTCGCCCCCACAGATTCATAGAAACTGGCAGTATATATGGTTGAAAATGAGCTACAGCACCATCCGGTGCAATAGCTTTGAGGACTCGAGTACTTTTAAAAGGAGACTGTATACCTCCTATTCTGGCTACTGTTGCTAAAGTCTTTTCAAAGGGCCGATCAGTCAGCCATTGAGACTGTGAAATAATCAAAAGATCTGAATTATTCTTCTTTAATTATCCACATAGCATGAACGGGACGGCTTGCAGTTCCCACAGCGTCCCTCAGGAATTGGTGTTGGGACTGGCCTTGTTCAACATCTTTGTTGGCAACATGGACAGTGGGATTGATGTGCCCTCAACAAGTTTGCTGATGACACCAAGCTGTGTGGTTTGATTGATACACTGGAGGGAAGGGATGCCATCCAGAGGGGCCTTGACACGCTTGAGAGGTGGGCCAACCTCATGAAGTTCAACCATGCCAAGTGCAAGGTGCTACACCTGGGTCGGAGCAATGCCAGGCACAGCTACAGGTTGGACAGAGAATTGATTCAGAGCAGCCCTGCAGAGAAGGATTTGGGGGTGTTGGCTGATGAGAAAGTAAACATGAGCTGGCTTCAGTGTGCGCTTGCATCCCAGAAACCAACCGTATTTTGGTCTGTATCAAAAGAAGCGTGACCAGCAGGTCGAAGGAGGTGATCCTGCCCCTCTACTCTGCTCTTGTGAGACCTCACTTAGAGTATTGTGTACAGTTCTGGTGTCCTCAACATAAGAAGGTGTCATTTAAGCCCAGCCAGTAACTCAGAACCACACAGCCAATAGCTCACTCCCCCCCTTCTTGCCTCCCCCCTGCTCCTGGTGGGATGGGAAGGAGAATTGAAAGAATGTAAATCCCACAGGTTGAGACAAGAACAGTCTTGTAACTAAGGTACAATACAGAACTACTACTGCTACCACCAATAATAATAATGATAAGGGAAATAACAAGGGGAGAGTATATGAAACTAAAAGAGGAAAAGAAAACAATAAACACAAGTGATGCACAATAAAATTGCTCACCACCCACTGACCAATACCCAGCCTCACCCGAGCAGTGATCTGGACCTTTCGGGTAACTCCCCACAGTTTCTCTACTGGGCATGACGTGCTGTGGGATGGAATACTCCTTTGGCTACTTTGGGTCAGGTGTCCTGTCTCTGCTTCCTCCTAGCTTCCTGTGCTCCTCCTCACTAGCAAAGCATGAGACTGAAAAGTCTTTGATTGGGGTAAGCATTGCTTGGCAACAATTGAAAACATCGGTATTTTATCAACACTGTTCCCAGACTAAATTTGAAAACAGACCAATGCACCAGCTACTAAGAAGGAGAAAAATGATTGCTACTGCTGAACCCAGGGCAATCCTCCCTTCTATTTTCTCTCCCAGTTCCTCTGTCTCCTCAAGTGAGTTGTCAACTCTGAGAGTTTGAAGACAATCTCACCCCTTCCATCATTTCAGATTTCAGTGAGCAGCTTCCCACATCGACTGGAATAGCTGATTTTACTCCAACTCCTATGGTAAGGGATTCTAATCCGTTCATACAAGAAGTAAATGGAGAATATTCTCTTCTCGAGGCTGAACAGACCTAGCTTTCTCAGCCTGTCTTCATACGGGAGGTCCTTCACCTCCTGATCATCCTTGTGGTCTCCTCTGGACTTGCTCCAACATCTCCACTTCCCTCTTATGTTGTTGCCCTGGAGCTGGACTCTCCAGGAAGGCTATGCAGAGTTCAGCCGTGCAGTCTGTTTGTCAGCAGGCAGCCAGTGAATCTGACAGGGCATATAGCTGGATGAGGCATAGCATAACTGTGGTCCAAAGGGAGCAAATTAGGGGGACAAAGGACACAAATGTGGAGGATGCAGAAGGTTCATTAGTCCTCCTGCTCCTGGAACATCTCATTTGTTTTTTATTTCCCCCCCCTCAAGCAAAGTTGGTGGGTAATTGAGGACTTTGAATATGGGCTTTAAGAGCTCAATTTCAGGTGCATGTTGATGAGTTGTCTTTGGAGGAGTTTGGGGCACCAGCTAGTGTGCCAGTGCAGGGGTAGGGCACAGCCTGTCACCTGAAGGACACTGGTGTACGGTTGAGCTAAAGCAGGCAGAAACCTCCTGCAGAATTTTTTGATGTAGCTTGTGCTGTCTGTCATCAATTTACCTTTGTTCATGGCAGAAGGCCCAATCCTCCCTTTGCCACTGCCTTCTGCACACGCTGTGCCTTAGCTGGAGAAGGGACAACAAGGGTGAAGAGTACCCTGGGAAGGGTGGGGAGACCTACACAGCAGCAGAGCAGGACACCAGAGTGTGTGGCTTAACCATGCTTGTCTCTTCCCCAGAATGTATGAACTCTGAGCTACTGGAAGAGTTGATGTCATCTGAAGGTGAGTCTTTGAGCTTCATAGCGTGGCCTCTCCAGGGGAGGAAGACCACACTGTGGGACTTCAGCCTTGTAGCTGCAGACTCACTGTCATCTTTTCTGGGCTCTGGACATAGCCTCTGTTCTCACTGTCCTGCCAGTCCCTGAGAGAGGTGTGAGAACCAGGAGAGCCTGTCTGTTCTGTATTACAAGGCTGATTTGAAGCTACTTCAAAGACTGTTACTGTGAGGTGGCCTCATGTCTCCATAGCTCAGTGCCTGCTGATTCGGAGAAAACTCCAGGAACAAACTCGCCAACAAAGTTTTAAGTTCACAAGCAGATATTCTTTATTGCGGCACCGGGAGACACGGGGGATAGCTCCACTTAACGTGTGTTCCCGTATTGCCACATAGGCCATCCTTACATAGTCACTTGGGCATACATACATATTCATGAGGCTACACATGAATTACATCATTTTCCAGAAAGTTTCCCCCATAAATACAAAAATGTGATGGTGGTCTTTGAAGCACCAACTTAATTAACATTACAGACATAGCAATCATCCTGTCCTTCTACTTATCAGTTAGTTTAACTGCTCCCATCCTGGACATCCGCTAGTCCCAGATACTCCCCAGTAGATGTCTATACCAGCTTAATGGGTTCATTAACACCACAAACATTGCAATCATCCTGTCCCTCCACCCATCAGCCAGTTTAACTGTGCCCATCCTGGACATCTGCTAGTCCCAGACACTCCCCATCCCCAGGTCCTGTTTTTCTATTGTTTTTCCCACATTTTTTTGTATTAAGGTCCTAAGGACCCAAAACTATGTCAACTACCTTCAAGCACCAGTTATTTTCCATTACAAAGCCACCAAACCCAACCTTACCCAGAACTGATTACATTTGGTGCCTCCTTGTCTCACCTCTGTGTTTGCCACCAAGAAGAACCTTTAGCTCCGCTGCTGGCTGCAACCCATCAGGCATTGAGTGGTGGGGACACATGCCATGCCAAACCTTGATGTGAGGGATGGCCTCCCCTATTATCCAGGAGAAAAGGGCTGGCCCAGCAGCCTGTGGTTGGCATATGTTGGAGATATGATCTAGTCCAAATCCCCTGCTCAAGTAGGGTCATCTAAAGCAGATATTATATATAAAACAAAAAAGGGTACCACTGGACAACAGGGTTGCTTTTAGACATTGATTCTGTGAGGCACGCCTCACTACAGAACAGAACGACTGGACTTTTTATTGTTATCACATGGACATGGTTGCCAAGATTTTGATGGAATGTATTGTATGAACTTATCAGATCACTCTCAATCCATGCTAGCATTCAGAAATTGATGGACAAACTCAGAAATTGCAGGAAGATGATGGATTTTTTGGACTGGGAAAGTGGTTGAGTTCCTGGGGACTGGAAGGATGGGTTTTATCTCTGATAAAAAGTGGAATCGTGATGTTGTTTATTTTTCTCTGTATTATGCTTGTTGTTGCCTGTCTGTTAAATTGTGTGCAACATATGTTGGATAATATGTTAAAGAAAGTTATGTTTTCAGAAAAACAAAAAGGGGGAGATGTGGGTGTAGAGGATTTTGATTTGGAGGACTTTGACCTAGAGCAGCTGCTGGGAGAGCTTTGAGATAGCAGAGGAATGTTGCTGGGAGAGCTTTGAGATAGCAGAGGAATGTGGCTGGGAGAGCATTGATATTGTAGAGGAATGTTGCAGGGGGAGCTTGGTAATATAAGAAGGAAGAAAGAAGCGAGGAACCAATATCCAACAAGAGGACGAAAGCGAAAAGCAGGCATCCAATCAAGGCAACCAGTGAGCAAGATATTAACCAATGAAGAAGTGACAATGCCCACGTGGACAGCTATGCCCTGGACTTCAAGAGAGCAGACTTTGGCCTCTTCACGAACCTGCTCAGTAAGGTTCTATGGGATATAGCCCTAGAGGGCAGGGGGGCCCAAGACTGTTGGTTGATATTCAAGGATCACCTGCTACAAGCTCAGGAGCAATACAACCCTACTAGAAGGAAGTTCATCAGGAGGGGCAGGAGACCTCCTTGGATGGATAAGGAGCTGCTGAGCAAAATTCAAAGGAAACAAGAGGCTTATAAAAGGTGGAAGCAAGGACAGGTGGCCTGGGAAGAATACAGGGATGTTGTCTGGGAAGCTAGGGACCAGGTTAGGAAAGCTAAGGCCCACTTAGAATTAAACATGGCTAGGGATGTTAAGGATAACAGGAAGGGATTCTATAGGTACATTGCAAATAAAAGGCAGGCTAGGGACAACGTGGGCCCTCTCCAGAAGCTATCGGGAGAACTGGTTACCCTCGATTTAGAGAAGGATGAGGTTCTTAATGACTTCTTTGCCTCAGTCTTCACTGGAAAATGCTCTGACCATACCACTCAAGTCTTGGAAGGCAGACACAGGGACAGTAAGAATGAAGACACTGGGCCCACTGTGGGAGAGGATTGAGATGGTTCAAGACCATCTTAGGAACCTGAACATATGCAAGTCCATGGGACCTCCATGGGACCTGATGAAATCCATCCGCGGGTCCTGAAGGAGCTGGCAAATGAAGTTGCTAAGCCACTGTCCATCATATTTGAAAAATCCTGGCAGTCAGGTGAAGTTCCTGATGTCTGGAAAAAGGGAAATATAACCCCCATTTTCAAGAAGGGGAAAATGGATGAGCCGGGGAACTACAGACCAGTCAGCCTCACCTCTGTGCCTGGCAAAATCTTGGAGCACATTCTCCTGGAAGGCATGCTGAGGCACTTGAAAACCAACAGGGTGGTTGATGACAGCCAGCATGGCTTCACTAAGGGGAAATCCTGCCTGAACAATTTGGTGGCCTTCTGGGATGGGGCTATGGAACTGATGAACAGGGGTAGAGCAGTTGATGTCCTCTACCTGGACTTGTGCAAAGTGTTTGACACTGTCCCACATGATATCTTTTTCTCTAAGTTGGAGAGACATCAATTTGATAGGTGGACCACTCGGTGGATAAAGAACTGGCTGGATGGCTGCACACAAAGAGTTGTGCTCAATGGCTCAATGGCCAGCTGGTGACTAGTAGTGAGTGGTATCCCTCAGGGATCGGTGTTGGGACAGGTCTTGTTCAACATCTTTGTCAGTGACATGGACAGTGGGATTGAGTGTGCCCTCAGCAATTTTGCCGATGACACCAAGCCGTGTGGTTCGGTTGATATGTTAGAGGGAAGGAATACCATCCAGAGGGACCTTGACATGCTTGTGAGGTGGGCTGATGCCAACCTGATGAAGTTTAACCATGACAAGTGCAAGGTCCTACACCTGGGTCGGAGCAATCCCAGGCACAGCTACAGGTTGGGCAGAGAAGAGATTCAGAGCAGCCCTGTGGAGAAGGACTTGGGGGTGTTTGTCGATGAGAAAATGAACATGAGCCAGCAGTGTGCACTTGCAGCCCAGAAAGCCAACCGTATCCTGGGCTGCATCAAAAAGGAGTGTGACCAGCAGGTCGAGGGAGGTGATCCTGCCCCTCTGCTCTCATGAAACCGCACTTGGAGTATTGTGTGCAGTTCTGGTGTCCTCAACATAAAAAGGACATGGAACTGTTAGAACAAGTGCAGAGGAGGGCCACGAGGATGATCAGGGGACTGGAGCACCTCCCATATGAAGATAGGCTGAGAAAATTGGGGCTGTTCAGCTTGGAGAAGAGAAGGCTGCGTGGAGACCTCATAGCAGCCTTCCAATACCTGAAGGGGGCCTATAGGGATGCTGGGGAGGGACTCTTCATTAGGGACTGTGGTGAGAGGACAAGGGGTAATGGGTTTAAACTTAAACAGGGGAAGTTTAGATTGGATATGAGGAAGAAATTCTTTACTGTGAGGGTGGTGAGGCCCTGGAATGGGTTGCCCAGGGAAGTTGTGAATGCTCCATCGCTGGCGGCGTTCAAGGTGGGGTTGGACATAGCCTTGGATGGCATGGTTTAGTGGGAGGTGTCCCTGCCCATGGCAGGGGGGTTGGAACTAGATGATCTTAAGGTCCTTTCCAACCCTAACTATTCTATGATTCCATGATTCTATAGCTAACCAATTGTATTAGCCGCTTATATGAGCGGACATTTTGAATAACCTATAAAAACCCTGGATTTTCGCCAAGTAAAGGATTTTGTTTTTAACCAGAAACAGAGTCCGTGCCTTTCATCTCCAGAACCAAAGTGTCAATTTCTTCCAGTGACTCCAGACCAAGACAATGTTTTACAAGAAAAAGCACTTTTTTTTTATCCAGCCATGCCTCCTAGTGTTACTCAGGAGTTGAGCATTCCTTGGAGGACCCAAGAGCTGAGTCCTTCCCTGCTTATGCATCAGCAGGAACACTGGTTCTGCATTCCCCAGTCTGCTGAGATGTGAGCCCAGGGTTCCAGCTCCTTGTACACAGCTGGGCTGTTCCTACAGGGCTAAAGAAGAGGTGCCAGTATGGTTCATTTTAATTTTTTTTGATTTTGCCTGAGTGAAGAGATGTTAGAAAGGATAAGACTGCTCCAGCTGGTGCCTGTAAGGTACTCCAGGTGCATCAGAGCCTGCTGTTTTCTCCAACCATTTCACTGGAGCCATCAACTGTCTAAGAGGCGACCAAGCAGTAACCATTCAGTAGTACTTTGTTGTGACAAGTTATGTAGTTGTTGTCAAAATAGCGCTTTCCCCACGCACACTTTTTCTCTCTCAGCATCTGCTCAGGGTCAGGCTTTCTGTATATTTGGATTTCCTCCTCTAGTGTCCATACCCACAGTCCCAGTTCCTGATCCTGTGGCAGGATCTTTACCTAGCATGATGCTTTCTCTGCATCATTTTTCCTCAAGATATTCTTCCTTGCTTTGTAATGGAAGGTCTGCTGTTGGGTTCATTGCAGTGATTGGGTGGTACTATTCTTGGACCCTGGACAGTTTCGGTTGAGTAAAATGCCCTGATGGATTTGTGCTGTATTTTGCAAGCTTCAGCTTATCTTTTGGTCAGATCCTACATTTGGGTGTCTTCAGTTTTGCACATCTTCCTGCTGACATGGTGGTAGCAGCTTTCCTGCCTTTCCTCATCCGCAAACTGTGAAGAGAGCTCCAGGCCAGGAGCATGGCCCTTGCAGAGAGGGAGCTTGCAGCCATCCACGTAACCAGCTGATGTTTAACTTCTGTGAACCACAGCCAGCTGGAGCACCACCAGTAAGGAATGTCAAATCTTTAGTTCTTGGAGCCCACAGAGGTGACAAGAGTATATGCCTGGGACCTGCATCCCTGAGGTGGCTCCTTGGGCTGTCTGTGTGGGACCTCCTCCAGAAGAGCTGTTCCTCTCTGCAGCCCCATCCTCTTTGGGAAAAGCCTGAAGAATCCAGGAGGAACAACGGGACACTCTAGTTTGAAGCAGGCAACTGCTGCCAGTGAGGCAGCTGTGGTGTGGAATCCAGGCAGTGAAATTCCATCATGCAGCCAGTCCCTGAACCTTCCTTCCTTGGCATGGAAGCTGGCTGGGATGCCCCGGTCCTGTGTGTGTTAGCTAAGCTCAATGGCTTTGGTGTAGCTCGAGCTCTTGGCTTGGCCCTTGCCCTCCTTTCCAAGCATTTGTGTTAAGACAAACCTTGGAAAAAGACTACCTAGGGAAAAAAATATAATGAACTTTTCATATATAAAGATTGTTTCTATACTTTTGCTTTTTTTTTTTTCAAGGACAGAAAAAGAAAATTGACTGTAATATTTGTGTTCTCTAAGGTGAATAAACAAAACACCAGAGGCTCCTGCACTGGCCTGTCCTCCCCTCGACTCCCATGTTGCAGTGCTGGCTGCGCAGTGGGGCTGGGTGCTCTCCTGGGAGGTGGGTCCCACTGAGTTAGGCTCAGGTGAGGGGGATGGGTCTGCAAGGGAACGGGGCTGAGAACAGGACCTCGGGGCCCAATGGGAGGCAGTGGCAGTGACCCAGAACTGCAGGGTGGGGAGCAGAAGCAGGACAGTAGCCATACTGCCACCCAAGGACATGGCTATCTGCACGACACGGTGACTGGGTGCCCATTGAACACATGTGGAGCCTGCCCAACGCCAAGTACTACGTGCTGCAGTACGTGGCTGGGCAGCAGACCAACATCATAGTCAGTGAGACACACTCCACCTGCCCCAGTGTAGTGGCCGTGGTGCTTGCTGCCTCACCTCTGCCTTTCTCATCACAGAACAATGGAGACATCAAGAACAGAAGCATTTTATGGCTGATCATCTCCCCGGTACATCCCTCTGGCCCATCACATCTTCGCTGTGTGCTCTGGTGGGATGTCCCTCCTGTGACTTCTGACTCCTCATGGTACTCCAGACCCAGCAGAAGTAACATGGGGAGGAGACCTGTCTCAAACTTCATTATCCCTCAGGAGAGCTTGGGGGAGATTGAAAAGAAACTAAATCATCTTATGTCCTGGGTTCAGCTGTAACAGTTAATTTTCTCCTTCTTAGTAGCTGGTGCCCTATGGGGGGTGGTTGAAGCAACAGAAGCAGAGCAACTGTCAAAGTAGAGGTAAACCCATCTGGGCTTCTGCACTGTTGACAAGATATCGCTGCTAGGGTGCAGAACCTGGTGGTGAAGGTATGCCATGCAGATGCCCATGTACCCAAGAGTCAGGCCACTGAGGAACACCAGAACAACCAACAAGTGGATAAAGATGCTAAGATTGAAATGGCTCAGGTGGACTTAGATTGGCAACATAAGGGTGAATTATTTTTAGCCCAGTGGGCCCATGACGCCTCAGGCCATCAAAGCAGAGATGCAACACACAGATGTGATCGTAATCTAGGGGTGGACTTAACAATGGACACTATTGCCCAGGGTCAGTATAGAGATAAAGGACTGGCCACTTTTCTCGTTCAGCAATGTCCAAGGCCAGCTGGATGGCTTTCACCTTGGCAAACTGACTCAATTCACCCTCTCCTTCAGCAGTTTCTGCAACTTGTCATCGAGGACTCCATACAGCTGCATTCCATCTCCAATGCTTTCCCACAATATGGCAGAACCCATCAATAAACAAGGCATACCGCTTTTCACTTTCTGACAGTTTATTATATGGTGGGGCCTCTTCAGCAAGTATCACTTCCTCCTCTGGTGACATTCCAAAATCTTTGCCCTCTGGCCAGTCCATGATGACTTCCAGAATTCCTGGACGACTGGGATTTCCTATTCAAGCTAGTTGTGTAATTAATGCAACCTACTTACTCCATGTAGCATCGGTTGCATGATGTGTAGAGGAGACCCTGCCTTTGAACATCCAGCCCAGCACGGGCAACCGGGGTGCTAGGAGGAGCTGTGCTTCAGTGCCAATCACTTCCGAAGCAGCTCAAACCCCTTCATAGGCTGCCAGTATCTCTTTTTCAGGTGGGGTATAGTTGGCCTCAGATCCTCTGTATCCCTGACTTCAAAAGCCAAGGGGTCAACCTCGAGTCTCCCCTGGAGCTTTCTGCCAGAGGCTCCAGGTAGGACCATTATCCCCAGCTGCAGTGCACAGTACATCTTTTACATCTGGCCTGGTCCGGACTGGTCCAAGGGCTACTGCATGAACTATCTCTCGTGTAATTTGCTCAAAGGCTTGTTGTTGCTCAGGGCCCCATTTGAATGCATTCTTCTTCCAAATCATGTGATAGAGAAGGCTTACAATCAGACTGTAATTTGGGATGTGCATTCTCTAGAACCCCACAACACCCAAGAAAGCTTGTGTTTCTTTCTCATTAGTTGGTGGAGACATTGCTGTTATCTTGTTGATCACATCTGTGGGGATCTGGTGACGTCCATCTTGCCATTTTATTCCCGAAAATTGAATCTCCTGTGCAGGTCCCTTGACCATACTCTGTTCTATGACAAAACTGGCCTTCAGACAGATATGGATAATTTTCTGCCCTTTCTCAAAGACTTCTTCTGCTGTATCGCCCCACATGATAATGTCATCAATGTATGGCAGGTGTTCTGGAGCTTGCCCCTGTTCCAGTGCAGTCTGGATCAGGCCATGGCAGATGGTAGTGCTGCGTTTCCACCCCTGGGGCAGTCAGTTCCAAGTGTACTGGACTCCCCTCCAAGTAAAAGCGAACCTTGGCCTGCACTCTGCTGCCAGAGTGATTGAGAAAAATGCATTGGCAATATCAATTGTGGCATCCCATTTGGCTGCCTTTGACTCCAATTCATATTGAAGTTCTAGCATGTCTGGTACAGCAGCACTCCATGGTGGTGTGACTTCATTCAGGACACGATAGTCTACTGTTAGTCTCCACTCTCCGTTAGACCTTCGCACTGGCCATATGGGTCTATTAAAGGGTGAGCAGGTCCTACTGATCACTCCTTGGCTCTCCACTCTACGGATCAGCTTATGGATGGGAATCAGGGAGCCTCGGCTGATGTGATATTGTCGCCGGTGCACTGTTGTGGTCATGATTGGCACTTGTTGTTCTTCGACCTTCAGCAACCCCACAACAGAAGGATCCTCTGAGAGACCAGGCAAGGTGGACAGCTTCTCAGTTTCTTCTCTCTCCAAAGCAGCAATACGAAAAGCCCATTGGTACCCTTTTGGGTCTTTGAAGTACCCTCTCCTGAGGTAGTCTATGCCAAGGATGCATGGAGCCTCTGGACCAGTCACAATGGGGTGCTTTTGCCACTTCCTCCCAGTCAGGCTGATTTCAGCCTCCAGTACAGTCAACTCTTGGGATCCTCCTGTCACTCCAGAAATAGAAATGGGTTCCACCCCTTGACAGCTTGGTGGCATCAGGGTACACTTTGCACCGGTATCTACTAGAGCCTTATACTTCTATGGGACTAATGCGCCAGGACATCTGATCCACACAGTTCAGTAAATCTGACCATCCCCTACGCCCCTCTAATAGTAATCACATTGGATGCTTACGTCTTGTTGACAGGGATTAATCTTTATCACAGGAGCTGGTGTAAAATTAGCTCTTTCACTCCATCTGGGAATCTGCTCACCAGAGACTGAAGACGCAGCTTTTATAGGGTGATCATCCTTGACCTTTGTTCTCCTCTTCAGTTCATGCACCCACTCCTCCAGAGCTGAGGTAGGTTTTCCATCCCACTTCCCCATATCTTCTCCATGATCCCATGGGTAAAACCGTAGGGTGGCCTGTGGCGTATACTTCCTATATCTTCTCTCTCGAGCAGTAGGATGCCTTTTGTTACTAGTTGAGATGTGGGTTGGTACACGTGGGGAGCTGGATAGATTAGATTGATCAACTCTTCATTGTTTGAACTCCTGAGACAGTTCTTCCACAGCTGAAATGATGGAAGGGGTGAGATTGTCTTCGATCTCTCGGAGTTTATTAATCATTTCATCCACTGTTGGTGGTACTATGTCATTCCAGGTTATTGCTGCCAATGAGTAGGCATATGATGATGGTACATTCCATGTAAATTTCCACCATATGGGTTGTGTACATTCTACTTCTTCTGGATCTATGGGTACTTTCCTGGCATCCTGCTTGCGATAGATCATTTTTACAATGGCTGATTCCCTCAGATACTGGATGCCTTTCCCTAGAGTAGTCCACTCGGCTTAACAACTCATAACATCGTCCTTGTATGGAAACCTTTCTTTCACAGCTGCCAAGATCTGCCTCCAAAGGCTGAGGGACTGTTTCTCTTTTGCAATTGCTTTTTAAATTCCTCCTTCCCTAGCAAGTGATCCCAGCTGCTTGGCTTCCCTACCTTCTAGTTCGTGACCGTCAGCTCCACTGCCCCAGCATCGGAGCAACCAGGTGATGATGTGCTCCCCTGGTTGACGGGTAAATTCTTTTCGTATATTCCGTGGGTCGGTTGAGGTCCAGGTTCGAGAAGTCACCTCTTCTTCCTCTTCTTCCTCTGATTCACGTACTAATAATTCCTGGTCAGATGCTGTCCCGGGTGGTGAGTACATTGTTTCTTCATCTTGCTTCTTCATCATTCTTGCCTCTTTTTTGCTTTTCCCCTTGCATACAGGGGCAACCGATATTGGCATGAATTGGTCCTCTGGTTTAGCTGCAGTGATTATCACTGTGGTTGGAGTGGCTGCAGTATCTGTTGTCGGGGTTTGGGTAGCTGCTGTACTTGTCACTGGGGTTGGTGTAGCTGCTGTGCTTGGAGCTGGAGTAGCTGCACTGTCTGTTGCTGTCGGAGTCTGAGTAGCTGCTGTACTTGTCATTAGGGTTGGTGTAGCTGCTGTATTTGTATTTGGAGTAGCTGCTGTATCTGGAGTTAGAGTAGCTGCGTTGTCGGTTGTTTTGCTGTCAGATCCACAGACATTTTTTCCCTTTGAAGGTGCTGAATAGTGTTGAACAGGGCTCTGTAAGCATAGGCCAAGCCCCAGCACGTTGCCATGATTTGTCCCTCTCTGATATGACCAGGATGACAACGCATGCCGCAATGGACTCAGTCAGAAATCAGTATGATTAGACAAAAGCCATTTATTGCTTGTGAAGCTACTGTTTATATACTTTAGGCTTACAGCTCTAACATTACATGTCTTTCTACAATTGGTTACATATTCTTAGCAACAAGCATACTATTGGTTAATATGTGTCGTGAGAACCTAAAGTGTGGATTTTTAAGCAAGCAAGATTTACAGTCCATTTTAGCAACCTCCTTATCTTAGTTCCTTCTTATCTTCCAGGCCTGCATTCTTGTTTCATTAGCTATCCAGGAGTTACTTATGTTCCATGACAAGCTGCACGCAGCTGCTTTCATTTGGAGCAGGCATATGTCCATTCTCTAACAAGAAATCATCCACAAACACACATCATTTAAAAGTTTTACTAATTTTTCTGGATTTTGCACTTGTTCAGTGGTGAAGTTCCAAAGCATTGGAGGGGGCCACTGGTGTAGATACTTGCCCATACTATTCCACACCCTGCCACTCATGACTGTCCAGCCTCAGGGAAAATCTCTCGGTCCTCCTGTATCGTCGTCTAACCCTAGACAAGGCCCAAAACCAACTCTGCTTAACTTTTGAGATCAGATGAAATGGTCGTGGGTAAAACACACTCTCTATGCGTGCCAACAGGGTGATCCCCATCACAATCAGCAGGCAGGTCTCAAGGGTACTCAAAGGCCATTCAAAACCTTCAGAACTCACAAATGATGCTGTAAATGGTCTGGTGGGGGGGCTGGGAAGGTAAGGGAATGTCTCCTTCACCCAAGGAGGGGAAAAAAGATGCACTAAACACTTCTATTATATACCTCCCAAAGTATAGAGGTGGTGACCACTCTGGGAACACAAGCCAGATCAGTTTCATGATCAATGATTCTATTGTATTACAAGTCATTACCATAAAGTACAATGAAACAAGAACCTTAGCCCCCAGCCAATAAACGCTAACACAGCAAATACCAGCTGTAAGTAAGGTACGACATGCTGAAACTCTGAGATGAAGAGCAACAACTTTGAGAGCCAATAAATCAGCATTGTGACGAGTGACTATTAATCCAAAATGATGAATGCTTATCAGAAATACGGTTAGAGAGACTCCCTTCAGATCTGTGGTTATCTCAACCCTTTGGGCCCCACATTGGGTGCCAAAAGAACTGTCATGGCTTAAGCCCAGCCGGAAACCCAGAACCACGCAGCCGCTCACTCACTCCCCCCCCCTTCCTCCCCCCACTCCCAAAGGGATGGGGAGGAGAATCAAAAGAATGCAACTCCCACGGGTTGAGATAAGAACAGTCCATTAACTAAGGTATAACACAAACCCACTACTGCTACCACCAATAATCATAATGATAAGGGAAATAACAAGGGAAGAGAATACAACTGCCTACCACCCGCTGACCGATACCCAGCCTGACCTGAGCAGTGATCTAGCCCTTCTGGGTAACTGCCCCCAGTTTATATAATGAGCATGATGTACTGTGGTATGGAATACCTCTTTGGTTAGTTTGGGTCAGGTGTCCTGTCTCTGCTTCTTCCCAGTTTCCCCTCTTCCCTGGCAGAGCATGAGGCTCAGAAAGTTCTTGGTCAGAGTAAGCATTACTGAGCAACAACTAAAAACATCGGTGTTATCAGTGCTGTTCCCAGGCTGAAAGTCAAAAACACATCACTGCACCAGCTACTAAGGCAGAGAAAAATAACTGCTACTGCTGAACCCAGGACAGTCACTGAAGTCTGAACTCTCAGGAATCAAGGTGGTGGTAGGGAGAATAGAAACTCACTTCAGAACCATGCAGCCGATCACTCTCTTCCCCTCCCCCTTCTTCCTTCCCCTGCTCCCAGAGGCATGGGGAGGAGAATCAAAAGTCAAAACCACAGCACTGCACCAGCTACTAGGAAGGAGAAAAATGACTGCTGCTGCTGAATCCAGGACATGCTTTAACATATGTTGAGGGTATTACATAAAGTTTATTGAGCAACATTTTGTGATGTCTGTTATGCAGGAGATTAGAGTATTTTTAAAATGTCCTTCAGGCTTTCAAATCTATTGCCTTGAGCCAGTTGTTCAATACTGAAGGAACAGAATGTATTCATCACCCAATGTAAGAGGACATGTCAAACAAGTCTCTACTTTATGTTTTTATATTCTGAAATAATTTTCACTTTTATTATTTTTAAGGAGATCTACAACATACAATGATCTCTGGTACTAAATGTAACCCACTGTTACAATTCTAGAAAATCTTTTCAGAAGTTTATTGAAAAGTTTTAATTTTACAGGCTGACTTTTCCAGACAATGTCACAGAGACAGAGAAAAAGCGAGTGAAGGGTGTGGGGGGTGAGGAAGAAAGCAAAAGAAAGTTAGGATGGGAGAGAGGGAGAGAGGCAGGGAGAAAAAGAAAGCAGAAGAGGGAGCTAAAGAGAATAAGGGGGAGATGGAGGCAGAGAGAAAGAGGTATTTTTAAAAAGGGTGGAGGAAAGAGAAGAGCATGAAAATTATAGTAAGTGAGAGAATAAGAAAGAAATAAGAGAGGAAGAAGAAAGAATAGAAGGATAAAGGAAGAAAGAAAGAGCAGAAAGGAAGAGGAAGCGAGGGAGAAAGAGCGAGAGAGAATGAGAGCAAGAAAGCATAATCAAGAGAGTTGATTGCACTCAGGAAGTGTGAAAGAAAGAGAAGGATACAGACAGGAGACAGAGAGGCATGTGAGTGCAAATGCAGGGGGCTGTGGTGGGGGGAGGCATGCAAACAGTTTTGGAGGAGTCCAGACAGAAGCATGCACACACAGACACAAAGGAAATGAGAGGCACAGGTATGCAAATGCACAGTGACAGAGAGGCAAACAAGCATGTACATAGACACAGACAACTGTGTGCACAGACACAGAGAAATGGAGAGTCGCGTACACGCTGATGCAGAAAGATGGTGGACACACCTGTGCACACAGATGAGGAGAGGTGTGCATGAGCACCAATGTGGAGACAGAGAGAGAGAGGCACCTGCACACAGGCAGGAAAAGAGAGACATGCAGTGTCCTGGTTTTGGCTGAGATAGAATTAATTTTCTTCCTAGTAGCTGGTACAGTGCTGTGTTTTGGCTTTAGTCTGAGAATAACACACCAATTTTTTAGTTGTTGCTAAGTAGTGCTTACTCTAAGTCAAGAACTTTACAGTTTCTGATGCTCTGCTAGTGAAGAGGGGCACAAGAAGCTGGGAGGAAGCAGAGACAGGACTCCTGACCCAAACTAGCCAAAAGGGTATTCCATACTATGGAACATCATGACCAGTATAGAAACTGTGGGGAGTCACCCAGAAGGGGCCAATCGCTGCTTGGGGACAGGCTGGGCATTGGTCAGTGAGTGGTGAGAAATTATATTGTACATAACTTGGGGGGTTTTGTTTGTTTGCATTATTCCTCTCTCTATTCCCTATTATTATAAATATTATTAATATTATTATTATTGCATTTTATTTTATGTTAATTATTAAACTGTTCTTATCTCAACCCAAGGGTTTTACCTTTTCTTCTGATTCTCCTCCCCAACCCACTGGAGGGGGGGAATGAGCAAGCAGCTGTGTGGTACTTAGTAGAGACAAGCAGAAAGAGACAGAGGTGCATGCACAGAGATGGGTGTGCACATAGACACAGAGGAGGAGAGACAGAAATACAAGTGCAGTTGCCTCAGAAGAGACAGACACAGAGAGACATGCACACTTTTAGATGCAGAGAAAGAGGCATGTGCACACAGCAGAAGAAGAGAGAAACGGGCACATAAATAGGAGGGGGGGAGAGATGCACGTGCACACAGACACAAAGGAGGAGAGATAGATAGGCACGTGCAAAGAGAGATGCAGAGGAAGAGACAAACTGGCATACAGATGCAGAGAGAGAAAGAGATGCATGTGCACATGCAGGGAGACACAAGAGACGTGTGCACATGCATGCACAAATGCAGATGAAGGGAGGCAGAGACTCACGGGCATTGCACAGACACAAATGCAGAGAGACAGAGATGAGCGCACACAGATGCAGAGGAAGAGAGATGTGCATGCAGACAGATACAGAGGAAGGGTGAGAGAGTGAGACAGAGACATGCATGCGCATCGACATGGACTGGAACTGTCATGGTTTAAACCCAGCTGGCAACTAAGCACCACGCAGCTGCTTGCTCACACCCCTTCTTCCCTCCTCCCTGGGGAGGAAGATACAGAGAGAAACAGAGACATGCACACAGATGCAAATAGGTGTGCACGGACAAAGATGTGGAGAGAAGTGCACACATTCAGATGCAGACAGGCTTGCTTACATGCAGATGCTGAGGAAGAGATGCTTGTGCACAGAGATGCATACACACAGATGCAAAGGGGAAGAGACAGAAAGATGTGCACACATATACACAGACTAGAGCACACAGGCACAAACAGGGAGGCCCACACACAGATGCAAAGGAATAGACAGAAGCATATGCACAGATGCAGAGGGATGTGCGCATGTTCAGACACAGAAACAGACAGAGAGAGAAACAGGCATGCATGTGCACAGGCAGCAGAAGAGAGACAGACACCTGCATATACATGGATGCAGAGAAATGACTGCACACAGACAAGGAGGGAGAGACAGACATGTACACACACAGTGTCACATTCATGTGCACAGACACATGCAGATTCAGATGCAGAGAGAGAAATGTGTACACAGGTGCAGAGAAACAGACGCACACAAACATAAAGCAAGAGAGATGTGCACAGATGCAGAGGAAGAAAGAAAAAGATGCAGGCATAGAGAAGGGGGAGGGCAAGAGAGAGAGACAGAAGGGGGGGTGACATGCTGGAACTCTAAAATGGAGTCAAAGGCAGCAAAGTGGTATGCTACAACTGACATTGCCAATGCGTTTGTCTCAGTTCCTTTGGCAGCAGAGTGCAGGCCACAGTTTGCTTTTCCATTAAAGGGTGTCCAACGCACCTGGAATTGACAGCCCCAGGGGTGGAAGCAGAGTCCTACCATTTGTCATGGATCCAAACTGCACTGGAAAAGGGTGATGCCCCTGAACATCTACAATACATCAGTGACATTGTCATGTGGGGCAACAAAGCAGAAAACATGTTTTAGAAAAGAAAAAAGAATAATTCAGATTCTTCTGAAAGCTGGTTTCACCATAAAGAAGCAAGGTCAATGAACCTGAACAGGAGATCCAGTTCTTGGAAGTAAAATGGCAGGATGGATGTCATCATGTCCTTATGGATGTGTTCAACAAGATACCAACTATGTCTCCACTGGCTAACAAGAAAGAAACACAAGCTTTCTTAGGCCTTGTGGGATTCTGGAGAATGCATATTCCAGGTTATAGTCATCTTGTGAGCCTTGTCTATCTAATTACCCAAAAGAACCATTTCGAGTGGGGCCTTGAGTAACAAGCCTTTGAGCAGATAAAACAGGAGATAGCTCATGCAGTAGCCCTTGGGCCTGTCTAGACAGGACTAGCTGTTCAAAATGTGCTCTACACAGCAACTGGGGAGCATAGTCTCACCTGGGGCCTCTGGCAGAAAACACCATGAGAAAAACAACGTCAACCATTAGGGTTTTGGAGTAGGGGGTATTGAGGACTGGAAGCCCACCACACCATGACTGAAAAAGAGATGCTAGCAGCATATGAGGGGTTCAAGACAAGGAAGTTGTTGTTACATATCTCCTCTTGGCACCATGATTGACTATGCTACACTGGATGTTCAAAGGAAACATCCTCTCTACACATCACACAACCAGCGCTACACGGAGTAAGTGCATAGCATTAATCACGCAATGGACTTGAACAGGGAACACTAAATGCCTAGGAATCCTGGAAGAGATGATGGACTAGCCAGAAGGCAGTGATTTTGGAGCACTGCCTAAGGAGGTGACTTGTGCCCAAGAGGCACCACCATATAATGAGTTATCAGAAGATGAAATGCATTATGCTCTGTTTGCTGGTGAATACTGTTGGTTTGTAGGCAACCACCAGAGGTAGAAAGCTGCTGTGTGGAATCCCATGGGACAAGTTGTTGAAGCCACTGTAGGAGAAGGTGAGTTTGCAGAAGTACAAAAAATCCAGCTGAACCTAGCGATTGCTGAATGAGAAAAGTGGCCAGTACTCTATGTCTATACTGATATGGATGATGACAAATGCCATGGGGTATGCTATGGGGGTAGCTATAGCAGTGGAAGGAGATCAACTGGCAGCACAGAGGTAAACCTATCTGGGCTAATATAATGTAGCAAGGCACAGCTGC
The DNA here is from genome assembly GCA_039720435.1 of Amazona ochrocephala. Taxonomy (NCBI): domain Eukaryota; kingdom Metazoa; phylum Chordata; class Aves; order Psittaciformes; family Psittacidae; genus Amazona; species Amazona ochrocephala. The sequence continues at coordinate 20,684,810 of CM077908.1, forward strand.
ACAGGTAGAAAACATTGCTCTAAAGGTACAGCATGTAGATAGTCACATACTCAAGAACTGTGCCACTAAAGAACATCAAAACAACAGGTAGAGAAGACTGCCCTGGTTTTGGCTGGGATAGTTAATTTTCTTCCTAGTAGCTAATACAGTGCTGTGTTTTGGCTTTAGTCTGAATAACGTTATTAACACACCAATCTTTTAGTTGTTGCTAAGAAGTGCTTACCTTAAGTCAAGGACATTTCAGTTTCTCATGCTCTGTCAGTGAGAAGGGGCACAAGAAAACAGTAGGGAGCACAGCCAGAACACCTGACCCAAACCAGGCAAAGGGATATTCCATACCATAAAACATCATGTTCAGTATATAAATTGGGGGGGTGGATTCAGTTGGCCAGAAGGGGCCAATCACTGCTTAGGGATGGTTTCTTGGAGTTTATTACTCTCTCTCTCTTTCCTTTGATTATTGTTATAATTATGTTATTATATATAACTATAATTAATAAGATGTTCTTATCTCAACTCATGGGTTTTACCTTTTTGTCCGATTCCCCTCCCATTCCCACTGGGGTACAGGGGATTGAGAGTGCTTTTTAGTTGTTGGATGTGTTTAAACCACAACAGTCCTTTTTAGAGCCCAGTGTGGGGCATGAAGGGTTGAGACAACGACAGATTGGACCAGAGTGTGCTAAAACAAATTTGATATAAGCATTCATTGCACTGGCTTAAAAGCCACAGCTCACGGTCTTGATTTATTTACTTTCAGAGTTTTTTGCACTTGATCTAAGGGTTGCATTATGCAATATCTTACATGAAGTATGTGTTCCCTGCTGAGATTTTTATTATCCATGGGGACTGGGCTAAGATTATAATTTTGCTGTACCTCAAACCAATGGTATTTCATATAAGAGAATCGCAACTCAGGAAAATAAACAGGGATATGCACTCAGCACTGCCGCCACCGCTGTACATAGGGAGACATATATTTCAAACTATAATTAAATACACCATTTGCCATATCTACTTGGAGAACAAATTCCCTGATTCCTTCCTACCTCCATTCTTTCCCCCCTTCCTCCCACTGTCCTTCCTCCCTCCCTCCCTCCCTCCCTCCCTCCCTTCCTTCCTTCCCTGACTGCCAGCCTGCCATGAGAGAATTTCCTTCTTTCCTTCCTTCCTTCCAGATGCAAGGGGGATTACTCCTCCTAACTTGCACACCGAGGGGTTAAGCAAGCAGATATTTATTACACACAAACATGCATATTCATTAGGTTCCTGAGAGAGCTTCCCGGATACTACAATTAGTTTAGGTACTCATTATCATAAGTCTCCTCCCTTTTGTCGATTGGGCACTGCCCTCCGATGGTCGTGGGCAGGGTCTTCAAGATGAAGTAAGTAGTCTTCCTCAGGGTGCACTTTTCACCTTTGGCACAGTTGGATGCCCCAGTAATCACGATTAGCTGAAACCAGCCGTATCTGCAAGTTTCTGAGACCTGGCAAAGATTTAGAGCAGTGTGACCTTCATACAAAATTTATTGCAAGCAGGACAGGATGGGGAGACAAGGAGTATCCCAAGCTAGCAGATGTTCGGGAGCCACTGTCTCCAAGCTAACTGATAATTAGAAGGATGGTAAGAAATAATTCACTCATTAGAAGGATAAAAAGAAATAATTCACTCTTGTTAGTAAGACTACTAAATTCTGTTATCACACCACAGACTTACAACACAAACCTTTTTCTCTATCTTAAACCTAAGTTAAAAATATTTTAACCCTATGCTTTCCAGGTACTTGCTTTCCTTATATCAAGAAAAATTACTGATATGGCTAGTTTCAGCAAGTTTTGTGATTACCGGGGCTTCCAACTGTGCCAAAGGTGAAAAGCACACCATGAGGAAGACTGCTTACCTCATCTTGAAGACCCCTGTCCACATGAGGAAGACTGCTTACCTCATCTTGAAGACCCCTGTCCACATGAGGAAGACTGCTTACTTCATCCTCAAGACCCCTGCCCACAATCACAAGAGAGCAGTGCGCAGATGCCAAGAGGAGGAGACTTATGATAATAAGTTCCTGGAGCTAGTTATAATATTCCCCACCTATACGCAGGAATCATGAATATGTATATGGCTAATGCAATAGTGAAAGTATATAAACCTGTAACAAATGCTAATCAGCGCGCCTCTGGCTACGGTCACGTGCCCAGCGCTGTTGCTTTTGTTTTATTGACTTTGTCCCTCAACAAATCCCTGTTATCTTGATTAGTGGAGTTAGTTCGTATTTCACAGCCAGAATATTTCCGGATGGGAAAAATGGGAGGGCTCTCAGCGACGAGAAACAGAATAAAATGAAGGCGTACGGTAAAGGAGAGTGGGAGGGAGGGAGGGAGGGATGGATCGATGGACAGACACACGGGGAGACCGAGACTGAGAACATAACCCGAGAGAGAAAGGGAAGGAGAATACAAAAGGAAACCGGGTGTGTGTGTGTTTCTTTACACAGAAGCCTTCCAGAGGGGATGGGGGGGCAGGGGGAAGCGTGCCGGGCTGGAGGGCGATTGCTGAGGAGGGAGGGAGGGCGATCGATCGATCGATAGACTGATAAAAAAATGAATTTCAAAAAAATTAAAAAAAACAACAAACAAACCTAAAAAAAAACCCCAAATGAACCGACTGGGCAGGTGGGATGAGCGCAAAGCAGACCTAAATGCGCGGGGGGGGGACGGGTGCGGACAAAGGGGAAGGAGGCCGTCTCAATGCCATGGAACAGTGAGGTAGGTCCTAGGGAAAAAAAAAAAAAGAAAGAAAAAAAACACAAACAAGAAAACACCACAAAAAAACAAAACAAACAAACAAAAAAATTAACCCCCCAAAAAACAGAGGCCAAGGTCTACCATTGGCACTAACCCCCCACCTTCTCCCATAATAGTGAGCCAACAGAGGCCAGGTCTACCCTGGCCAGCCAGCTGCGGGACAAAACCTTGTGTCGAGGGCTGATTCTCAATAGATCGCAGCAAGAGAGCTGCTCTGTTGTACATGAAACCCTGACCCAGAATCAGGTTGCTTACGAATGATTTAGCACCGAGTGCCCCATGATCATGCAGTGCGCGACGGGGGAGAGGCGGCGCCGCATCAATCCTCCCCTCTGGTCCCGACCACGAGCGATGCCCCACACTGGGCCTGCCTCGCCGAAGGGACGCGGGTGGCAGGCTATCGTGAGACCACCGAGGCACAGGCGGCACTGCGGTATCACTACATCTAGGTGGGATTCTGATTTAGAGGCGTTCAGTCATAAGCACGCAGACAGTAGCCTCGCGCCAGTTGCTCCTCAGCCAATCGCACGCACCAGGGGTCTGAACCTGTGGTTCCTCTCGTACTGAGCAGGATTACTATTGCAACAACACATCATCAGTAGGTGTCGTGGTTTAAGCCCAGCCGGCAACCCAGAAAACCACGCAGCCGTTCGCTCATTCCCCCCCTTCCTCCCCTCCACTCCCGGAGGGGGGGGGGGGAGAAGAATCGAAAGAATGTAACTCCCACAGGTTGAGATAAGAACAGTCCAGTAACTAAGTGTCATGGTTCAAGCCTCCACAAACTCACGCAGTCGCTCTCTCACTCACTCCCCCCTCTTTCTTCCCTCTGCTCCTGGAGGGATGGGAAGGAGAATCGAAAGAATGCAACTCCCACAGGTTGAGATAAGAACAGTTTAGTAACTAAGGTATAACACAAATCACTACTGCTACCCCCAATAGTAATAATGACAAGAGAATAACAATGACAAGAGAAAATACAAGGAAAGAATACCATAGCTCACCACCAATCGCAGCCCAACGAAGCAGTGCACCCCCACCAGTAATAATAATGGCAAGGCAAATACAAGGAAAGGATACAATTGCTCACCACCCAGCCCGACCAAGCAGTGCACCCCCCACGGTGCACCCCCACCACCCTTCCGGGTCTCTGCCCTCCGTTTCTACATCCTGGACATGACGTGCTGTGGTATGGAATAACCTCTTTGGTTAGTCTGGGTCAGGTATCCTGTCTCTCCTTCCTCCTGGCTTCCCCTCCTCCCTGGCAGAGCATGAGACTCAGACAGTCCTTGGCCAGCCTAAACATTACCAAGCAGCAACTGAAAACACTGGTGTTATCAGCGCTGTTCCCAGGCCCAAAATCAAAAACACAGCGCTGCACCAGCTACGAAGAAGGAGAAAAATGACTGCTACTGCTGAACCCATGACACTAAGGTATAACACAAACCACTACTGCTGCCACCAATAATAACAATGATAAGAGAAATAACAAGGGAAGAGAATACAACCACACACCACCCGCCGACCGATACCCAGCCTGACCCCAGCAGTGATCTAGCCATCCGGGTAACTGCCCCCAGTTTCTATACTGGGCATGACGTGCTGTGGTATGGAATACCTCTTTGACTAGTTTGGGTCAGGGGTCCTGTCTCTGCTTCCTCCCGGCTTCCCATCATCCCTGGCAGAGCATGACACTCAGAAAGTCCTTGGTCAGAGTAAACAGTACTTAGCAACAACTAAAAACATTGGTGTTATCAGCCCTGTTCCCAGGCTGAGACTCAAAAACACAGCACTGCACCAGCTACTAAGAAGGGGAAAAATGACTGCTACTGCTGAACCCAGGACAGTATCCACCCCTTATTCCATACCATTCACGTCATGCTCAGATCCCATATTTTTCATATACCATCACTCTTATCTCATATATATATATACACACACACATCCACACACACACACACACAGAGAGATCATTCCTTAGTGCATGGACCAATTCCTATAAAGCTGAGTCAACCCGTTTCATGATGTCGGGCTTCAACTCTTGTAACAGTCTTTCAGAGCAGGGGAGGCTGTGTGCAGTGTTGGATCGTTGCCTGCTGATGATATCGCAGAACTCGTCTGGTTTCATCAAAGTTTATTCCTTGTTGGGATGATGGTTGGAGGGAAGTCAGGTCCAGTCACTGGTGACCTGAAGACATCTAGTTGGTGGGCTATAGAAGTGCTACATAGCAGGCAACAGCATACAACTGAGTTCATTGGCTGTTTTCCCCTAAAATCAAATCCCCTTGAGTTACACATTGGACTTCCCCATCTTCCCGCATTACCCACCAAGTATATCCTGGTCCCTGAGCAAAAGCAATCCCATGAGTGGGTTTGCCTTTACCTGAAGCAGGAATAACCCAGATTGTCTTCCCCATCAAATTCTTTATATGCACCACAGGAACTTTATCCCCTTCTACAGTATGGAAAAGTTCTGACTGGGCTGGCCCAGCCCTGTTGGCAGATCCTCTGGTGTTGACCAACCAGGTGGCTTTTGGTAAATGTGTATCCCAATGTTTGAAAGCCCCACCACCCATTGCTCTCAGGGGAGTTTTTAACAGCCCATTGTACCGTTCGATTTTCCCAGAGGCTGGTGCATGAAAAGGGGATGTGATATACCCACTCAATGCCATGCTCTTTGGCCCAAGTGTCTAAAAGGCTGTTCTGGAAATGAGTCCCATTATCAGACTCAATTCTCTCTGGGGTGCCATGCCTCCACAAAATCTGTTTCTCAAGGCCCAGGATAGTGCTCCCGGCAGTGGCGTGGGGCACAGCGTATGTTTCCAGCCATCTGGTGGTTGCTTCCATCATGGTAAGCACATGGCGCTTGCCTTGGCAGGTTGGTGGGAGTGTGATATAATCAATCTGCCAGGCCTCCCCATATTTGTACTTCAGCCATCGTCCTCCATACCAAAGAGGCTTTAACCGCTTGGATTGCTTAATTGCAGCACATTTCACACTCGTGAATAACCTGAGCAATGACTGCTACTGCTGAACCCAGGACAGTAGGGTAAAACTAACTTGTCTCACAATGGTCTAAACCCAGCTCACGTTCCCTATTAGTGGGTGAAGAATCTAATGCTTGGAGAATTCTGCTTCACAGTGATAGGAAGAGCCGACATCAAAGGATCAAAAAGCGACGTTGCTATGAACGCTTGGCTGCCACAAGCCAGTTATCCCTGTGGTAACTTTTCTGACACCTCCTGCTTAAAACTCAAAAAGCCAGAACCTCCCTGAAATGAAAGGGCCGGGGACCCCCCAGCACCCCCTGAAACAAAACGGCACTGGGGCGCCGGGAGCAGCGGTGGGTGGAGGGGGGTTGGGCCGTGCCTGCCGCAGCAAGGACAATCCACGGGAAGGGCCTGGAACTTGTTCAGAGCTGCTGCCTCGCATGTGTCTGGGCAGGTGGCACATGGCACCTCGTCCAGCTGTGGCACGTGCCTAGCCCTGCTTCGTGCCCCAGCCTGACCGACCCAGCCCTTAGAGTCAATCCTTATCCCGAAGTTATGGATCCGGCTTGCCGACTTCCCTTACGTACATTGTTCCAACATGTCAGAGGCTGTTCACCTTGGAGACCTGCTGTGGATATGGATATGGCCCAGCACGAGACTTACACCCTCTCCCCTGGATTTTCACAGGCCAGCAAGAGCTCACCGGACGCTGCTGGAACCATGACGCTTTCCAAGGCGCAGGCTCCTCTCTCGGGGTGAACCCATTCCAGGGTGCCCAGCCCTTCACAAAGAAAAGAGAACTCTCCTCAGGGCTCCCGCCAGCTTCTCCAGGATCGGTTGCATCACTGCACTGGGCGCCTCATGGCACTTGTCTCCACCACTCCGAATTCGGGGATCTGAACCCGACTCCCTTTTGATCGGCTGAGGGCAACGGAGGCTATCGCCCCCCCTTTTGGAATGGTGCTCACCCATCACTTAGGACCAACTGACCAATGTTCAACTGCTGTTCACATGGAACCTTGCTCCACTTTGGCCTTCAAAGCTCTCGTTTGAATATTTGCTATTACCACCAAGATCTGCACCTGTGGCAGCTCCACCCAGGCCCACTCTCCAGTCTTTGAGGCACACCACAGCAGCCCTCCTACTCATCGCGGCATAGCCCCCTGGCCCGCTTGATGCGGGCCTCGCACCGCCAGCGACGGCTGGGTATGGGCCCGACGCTCCAGCACCATCCATTTTCAGGGATAGTTGATTCGGCAGGTGAGTTGCTACACACTCCTTAGCGGATTCCGACTTCCATGGCCATAGTCCTGCTGTCTAGATCAACCAACACCTTTTCTGGGCTCTGATGAGCATCGGCATCGGGCACCTTAACCCAGTATTCAGTTCATCCCACAGCGCCAGTTCTGCTTACCAAAAGTGTCCCACTGAGCACTGGCTCCACACCAGTGAGCCAGCCCCTTACCCATTGAAAGCTTGAGAATAGGTTGAGATCATTTCGGCCCCAAGACCTCTAATAATTCGCTTTACCAGGTAAAACTGCCCCATGGCCGAGTGCCAGCTATCCTGAGGGAAACTTCAGAGTTAACCAGCTACTAGATGGTTCAATTAGTCTTTCACCCCTAGACCCGGGTCGGATGACCGATTTGTACGTCAGGACTGCCACGGACCTCCACCAGAGTTTCCTCTGGCTTCGCCCTGCCCAGGCATAATTCACCATCTTTGGGGTCCTAGCACGGTCGCTCACGCTGCACCTCCCCGGCCGGGCAGCAGGGGTGAGACGGGCTCCTGGTGCGCCCAGGGCTTCTCGCTCGCCACGCCCCGGGATCCCACCTCAGCCTGGCTCTGGCCCTCACCTTCATAGCGCCGCGGTCTGACTAGCGCATGTGCTAGACTCCTTGGTCCATATTTCAAGACGGGTCGGGTGGGTAGCCGACATTGCCGCGGATCCCGGGCGCCCGGGCGTGGCCGCGCACGGCCCGGCGGTGCCGCGCGGTCGGGGCCCACTGAGCACAGTCCGCCCCGATTGACAGCGGCGCCGGGGGCCAGCGGGCTGCGGACCCACGCGAAGGGGCCCCGCACCGCCGGGGGGGAGGAGAGCGCGGCAGCGGTCCTCTCCCTCGGCCCCAGGATTCGGTGAGACCTGCTGCCCGGGGCCTCTAACACCGGGCCACCTGCCCACCTGAGGCCTTCCCAGCCGACCCGGAGCCAGTCGCGGCGCACCGCCGCGGAAGAAATGCGCCCGGCCAGGGCCGGCTGACGGCTAGGCGGCGGTCCCCGCGCCGGCCCACCACCCCCAACCGGCGGGGGCCCAGGGAATGGAGAGGAGGCGGAGGCGGAGGCGGGGATCCGCCGAACGCGCGCCGCCCACCACAAGTCGCAGGACTGAATCATCCGGGCGGACTGCGCGGGCCCCACCCATTTACCTCTTAACGGTTTTATGCCCTCTTGAACTCTCTCTTCAAAGTTCTTTTCAACTTTCCCTCACGGTACTTGTTGGCTATCGGTCTCGTGCTGGTATTTAGCCTTAGATGGAGTTTACCACCCGATTTGGGCTGTATTCCCAAGCAACCCGACTCCGAGAAGCCCTGGGACTGATATAAGGAAAGCAAGTGCCTGGAAAACATAGGGTTAAAACACTTTTAACTTAACTTAGGTCTAAGATAGAGAATAAGGTTTGTGTTGTAAGTCTGTGGTGTGATAACAGAATTTAGTAGTCTTACTAACAAGAGTGAATTATTTCTTTTTATCCTTCTAATGAGTGAATTCTTTCTTACCATCCTTCTAATTTATCAGTTGATTTGGAGAGTGACTCCCGAACATCTGCTAGCTTGGGATACTCCTTGTCTCCCCATCCTGTCCTGCTTGCAATAAATTTTGTATGAAGGTCACACTGCTCTAAATCTTTGCCAGGTCTCAGAAACTTGCAGATACGGCTGGTTTCAGCTAATTGTGATTACTGGTGTGATAAATGTAAACAGTTAATTTGCTGATAAATTGTAATAAACTTGAATGATTAATTTGCCAGTTAAGCAAGGCGTGTACGTTAAGCTTGATTAGCATTGTGATATAACAAGACTATGATTCGTGCTAAAAAGTGATAGTTTGTTATAAAATATGGTGAGGAAAAATTATGAAGTGAGAAACCGTTAATAATTAACTATACGAAAACCCGAGTTATTATATCCGCATTGCTAAGGGAACGTTAATGAAAATCACCATCTGTAACTTCATTGAGTATAAGCAAGTATTTAAAAAACATGGAATTAAAATGCTTCTAGTTTGACTTGGAGAACAATGTGGGCTTGTGAGGTGGAAATGGCCCTTTTACAATGTTACAAGTCTGTGAAGTGGAGGTAGCCCTTTTGCAATGTTGCAAGTCTGTGAAGTGGAAATAGCCCTTTTACAATGTTACAAGTCCGTGAAGTGATAATAGCCCTTTTACAGTATTTGTGTTATGGTAATGAGATTTAGTGGTTCCTCTGAGGGCAGTGTCTCCCCTAAATCTGATAGCTTTGTGTACTCCTCATCCACGCATCTGGCTTGCTTATCGATTGCCAACTTGCAGACATGGCTGGAGGCCTTCGACCTGCTAAAGGTGAAAAGTGCAGCCTGAGGAAGACCACTTACTTCATCTTGAAGACCCCTGCCCACAAGAGGAAGACTTCTTACTTCATCTTGAAGACCCCGGCCCACAATTATCGGAAGGCAGTGCGCAAGCGCCAAAAGAGGAAGAAACTTATGATAATGAGTACCTGAACTAATTGTAATATCCCCGCTTGTGTAATAAATACCTGCTCGCTTAACCCACCCGGTGTGCGTATTGGTGGAGCTGAGACTCCCCGCGCACCCAGTGCTGCTTTGCACCCAGCACTGCTTTGCTTACTGCCTCTTTGTATTATTTTACAATAAATTACTTTATTTTTATAATTTTGGCCTTGATCATTTATAACACTGGGGCATCCAACTGTGCCAAAGGTGAAAAGTGCACCATGAGGAAGATGGCTTACTTTATCTTGAAGACCCCTGCCCACATGAGGAAGGCTACTTACTTCATCTTGAAGACCCCTGCCCACGACCATCAGAGGGCAGTGCACAAGCGCCAAAAGGGAGGAGACTTATGATAATGAGTACCTAAACTAATTGTAATATCCCCGCTCGCTCTCTCGGGAACCTAATGAATATGCATGTTTGTGTGTAATAAATATCTGCTTGCTTAATCCCTCGGTGTGCAAGCTAGGAGGAGTGATCCGCCTTGCACCCGGGCCCGTAATAAATATACCTGCTTTATAACTCTCCTTGAGTTGCAGAGTCTGATTTCATGCTTCAGGACCCGTGCGCCGGGGGGCTGCTACCAGCCTCACACCATCCGCGGGCTTCGATCTCAATCACAAAGACTTGGGTACCCTGAGAGCGCTGCCGGGGAGGGGGGCTTCTGTACGCCGCATGTCCCATGCCCCACTGCGGGACGGGGATTTGGCGCTGGGCTCTTCTCTCTTCACTCGCCATTTCTGAGGGAAACCTCATTAGTTTCTTTTCTTCTGCTGACTAATATGCTTAAATTCAGAGGGTCGCCACATCTGATCTGAGGTCGCAAGCTCAGGAAGCACACGTGCCGGCAGCGCCGTTGACGGTGCCACCGCCTCTGTCGCCACTACCGAGGGCGGCTGAGCCCCAGCCCATAGACGGCCCGACGCACGTGTCTCTCGGACATGCCCGGAGACGGCCCATCGCAGGACAGCCGGATAACACGGGTGGGAGACCCGGGGCACAGCGGGGGTGCTCGGGGAGAAAGGCAGGAAGGGGTCGACGACGGAGGGAAGCCCCCGTTCCCGCCACCCCTTCGTGCGCGCATGGCAGCACAGCATGGTACCGCCGCAGTACCCACCCACAGACAGCTACCTGCGCGGGAGGGGTTAACAGGGGGCGAGGCACGCGCCTCTACCCCAACCGCCACTCTCCCCACCGCCGCGGAGGGCCCAGCCGGCCGGCCGAACCCCGGTGCCCACAACGAGACGAGCTCCACCAAAGCAGGCGCTCTGCGGGGAGCTTCGGAGCACTCCCCGAGTCTCGATTTAGGGGGACAAAGGCGCGCGCACAGGCGGGCCTGCGAGGCACCCCAGCCGCACCGCCGGCGCCACCGCTCAGCGAGGCGAGGCATGGCACAGCAGCACAGCTGGCGATTGATCGTCAAGCGACGCTCAGACAGGCGTAGCCCTGGGAGGAACCTGGGGCCGCAAGTGCGTTCAAAGTATCGATCGATGTGTCCTGCAATTCATATTAATTCTAGCAGCTAGCTGCATTCTTCATCGACTCACGAGTCGAGTGATCCGCTAAGAGTAGTCTGCCTTTCGGCACCGCCCTGCGAGCGCGGGAGTGTCGGGACCGCTCACCAAAAGTGGCCCCTTCTTTGAGGAGGGCGCCGCCGCCTACCCGCCCGCCCAACACAGGATGAAGGGATGGGATGACGAGAGCCTCGCCTCGGCTGACCGTACGAGCAGGAGAAAGGGGTGGGAGAGAACAGGAAAAAAAAACCTCCGATAGGCAAGGGCAGAGAGCCCACGCTCCCGACGGACCTGGTAAACACATCTTGCGCACTTCGGAGGCCGCTCAGGCACCTGGGCTCGGCACAGTCTTCACACGGAGGCGGCGGCGCGCCCGACCACACCGCCCACCCGCCTCGTTTGCTTGGGACACAGATGCTGCCGCTCGGTGGGAGCGGCAGCCGGGCACCCCACTGGACCCGCGCGTGCCTCCGCCGCCTTACAGCAGCCGGCGCCCCCCCAATGCCCCGGGACTTGTCCCGCCGGAATCTCCGCGGCTCCACCGCCATGCCAGAGATGCGGCAACCACCGGAGCCCCTGCTGGCGTGGCAAGCCACCCACTGGGCCGCCGGATGGCACCGTCCACTGTGCCTGGCCAACCGCCCTCCTGGAACCGCCGCCGCTGCCTGTCACCTCTGTTCCTTGCCATGAGCACGAAGGCAGGCGGCGGTGTGCCGGGGGGCAGCGCTCGCTCTCCCCATTTCCACACAGAGACCGAGAGTGAGCTGCCACGGCTGCCCGCCCCTCCTGCTCGGCTCGGCTGGGGAGGGCAGCAAGGAGAGGTGACATGGTTGACCTCATGCTCACCAACAGGGAGGGGCTGGATGGAAATGTGACACTCCAGGGCAGCCTTGGTTGCAGCGATCATGCGAGTTCAAGATCCTCAGGACAGTGAGAAGAACATGCAGCAAGCTCACTGCCCTGGATTTCGGCCTCTTCAGGAACCTGCTCAGTAAGGTTCTATGGGATATAGCCCTAGAGGGCAGGAGAGCCCAAGACTGTTGATGTTCAAGGATCACCTGCTCCAAGCTCAGGAGTGTTGCATCCTGACTAGAAGGAAGTGCAGCAGGAGGGCCAGAGGACCTGCATGGATGGATAAGGAGTTGCTGAGGAAACTTAGAGGAAAAAAAGCAGGACAGGCGGCCTGGGAAGAATACAGAAAGACTGAAAGATAGCATATTCCGTAGCTCAGTTGAGATGAACCTGCCCCTCTGCTCTCGTGAGACCTCACTTGGAGTATTGTGTGCAGTTCTGGTGTCCTCAACATAAAAAGGACATGAAACTGTTGGAGCAGGTCCAGAGGAGGACCACAAGGATGATCAGGGGACTGGAGCACTTCCCATATGAAGACAGGCTGAGAAAGTTGGGGCTGTTCAGCCTGGAGAAGAGAAGGCTGCATGGAGACCTCAGAGCAGCCTTCCAGTATCTGAAGGGGGCCTATAGGGATGCTGGGGATGCTCATTAGAGACTGTAGTGATAGGACAAAGGGTAATGGGTTAAAACTTAAACAGGGGAAATTTAGATTAGATATAGGGAAGAAGATTTTTACTGTGAGGGTGGTGAGGCCCTGGAATGGGTTGCCCAGGGAAGTTGTGAATGCTCCATCCCTGGTGGTGTTCAAGGCCAGGTTGGACAGAGTGACATGGTTTAGTGTAAGGTGTCCCTGACCATGGCAGGGGGGTTGGAACTAGATGATCTTAAGGTCCTTTCCAACCCTAACTATTGTATGATCTGTGTGAAGCCTGCAGCCCATTTTCACACGCATGTGTTACTGGCTGTGCCTATTGCCACTGACCACTACTAGCAAATGTGTTGTTGCCACCACTGACACAGAGACACAGCTCAGCCAAAGCACAGAGCTAAAGCTGATTGTGCAGCTGCTCCGAGCATGGCACTAGGTGAGACACCATCTCTTGGAAGAGATGGGACTGCTCTGAGAAGTATTCACCTTGCAAAGCCCCCTTGAAGTGAAAAAGCCCAACCAGCATCACCTGTTTCCAAACGGAGAAGCAGCCTTTGAAGGATGGCTTGCTAAAAAATAATGCTGTACACACAGCTCAGCTTCCAGATCAGTCTGTGACTCTGGAAGAAAATGTGGGGTTCTTTTCTTTCCATCTTGCATCAGCTAGTAAGCTCTTCTGCTAGTAGAGTGTTTGTGAGGGTATTTTTTTTTAACACCTCTGTGAAGTTTTAACAACTAGCACAGACAACATTCCATTTACAAAGCTGTCCCTGGGGAGGGGGTGAAGCACACACTATACAGTCATGTTTTTTCCTAAATAATAAAGAAACCCACTACTGACTGCCAGCATTGCTGGAGCCAGCTCTTCTCCAGCACATCAGCCCTGGGGCAAGTTTACTGCCACAACTGCTGATTTATCCTCCACCCCTTGCACTCTTCATGTCCCAGCATGTCTTGCAATGCCCTTAAGTATTTTAACATCAGATAGCTTCTGACTGTAAGAAGGAAAATGGGACCAACGGACAGAGTGATGAGCTGTGCCAGCTCTGCAGTTTGTTGGCACAGGCCAGGCCATGAGAACAGCAGAGGTGGCTCACCCAAAGGTTTGTGTGAGTTCCCCAAGTGCTTTATTCCTGGTTTTCTGGGAACAAGAGGAAAGCAGAGGGCTCCCACACCTGCTTTTATTGAATTACATCTCCTCCTGGCCTTGCACAGTCCAATATCCCCTCTTGATCTCACCTGCAGCCCCTGTTGACCACCACCATGACATCTGCTGCAACTATCAATTCCCCTTATGAAGCTGTCCAAATCGGCCATTTTCACTGCAGTTGTGTGAAATATCACTCAGGAAAATGATCCCAGTATGTTCACAGCCAGGCCAGGCTGTTCCAACTCTCTCAATAGTGATTATGCTTAATGCCAGGGAAACACCTACATCTCTCACATCAACTGCTCATGGCTCCTGCAAATTCAACTTTCAAGAAAAAACAGGCATTTTTGGTGCACCCATTCCATTTTACTACATAGCTAAGTATAATGAAAGTCATCAAAACCAAAGCATTAGGGAGGCAGCAAGAGCTCTAGCTGTTTTCCACCTGAAAGTGCCATAATTACAGTATCTAGAGAAGAGGCAGAAGCAACTCTGAAGCAAACACAAGAGGTGCCAGGCAGCCCAGAACAGGCGAGGAATTAATGTTTGTAAGGATCTGATTGTGGAACAGCACTGTGCAAACAGAAAAGGTGTTTGGCTAAGGATAGCTTCACTGTGAGCATAACTCCCCTTCTTTCCTTTGGGGAAGTTCAACACTCAAGCTAAGACATGAATGCAACTAAAGGCCTTCAGCTTTCCCTGCTTTTATCCCAGCTGCTCTTATCAGTTGATCAGTGTCACAGAGATAACTGGTATGTGCCCAACAGCTGTCTTCTCAGCAGCACATACACCAAGTATGGTACCAAGAGCAGGACTGCTGTGAGGGAGACTGTCACAAAAGCATTTCCACCTCCAAGTGGCCCAGCTGAGCTGTTCCAACCTACGGACCTCCCATCTGCACTATTTGCATAGAGATGAAAAGGATGGACCCTCAGCTTCCACAGCCTACTTCTCACTCCTGCCTGGCTCCCTGGTCCACAGCACCCAGAAACACACCTATGTAAGGTTTCTTAAATCCAAAACAACTTCAAAACCCACTGACTGCAAAGGATGGTGGAGTTCTCCAGCTTCTGCACAAAGAGGTTTGGCTGAACTGGGGAATCCCACCCACTCTGGATTCATGCTGTTCAGGACACTGCTGCAGAAAACCTGATTGACTTAAGAGCTGGTGCGGGAGCAATGGCCTTGGAGCAGAAAGCCAACTGCAGCTCCTGCCAGCTCACTCGGAACAAGAGCTTCCCCTCATCCTCTGCATTCATAGGAGGCTGGCTTACACCTCTGCTGGATGGCAGGTTGAGGAAGGGGCTGGCTGGGTAGTGCAGAAACTGCTTAATGGAATGGGAATGATTATGAATGCACAAGCAGAGATAAAAAAATGCATTCGGAATGTCTTTAATCATGCAACACTAAAACTTCTTTACAGTGTCATGGCAATCTACACTTCACCATCTGCTTGAATTTTGTTGTGCCCCATTTCTCAAATACAGAATAGAAATAACATTTTAAAACAGAACACATGGCTCTTTCTATAAGACTTCATTGCTTCAAGTGAGTATTTTTTGCCTGTTAGTCTTGTGCAAACTTCTTAGATCACCAGAATTCATTCTTTCCATAAAAAAAATTTAAAGATAAGGCTCTCTCCTCCCTACCCTCAGACCTTCATTATATGTCCTGGGTTCAGCTGTAACAGTTATTTTTCTCCTTAGTAGCTGGTGCAGTGCTGTGTTTTCAACTTTAGCCTGAGAACAGTTCTGATAACACACTGATGTTTTTAGTTGTTGCTAAGTAATGCTTACTCTGATCAAGGACTTTCTGAGTCTCATGCTCTGCCAGGGAGGAGGGGGAAGTTGGGAGGAAGCAGAGATGGGACACCCGACCCAAACTAGCCAAAGAGATATTCCATACCACAGCAGGTCATGCTCAGTATAGAAACTGGAGGGAGTCACCCAGAAAGTCCAGATTGCTGCTTGGGTCAGGCTAGGTATTGGTTGGTGGGTGGTGAGCAATTATATTGGGCATCACTAGTGTTTATTGTTTTTTTCCCTTTCCCCTTTTAGTTTTATATTCTCTTCCCTTGTTATTTCTTTTATCATTATTATTATTGGTGGTAGTAGTGGTTTTGTATTACACCTTAGTTACTGGACTGTTCTCATCTCAACCTGTGGGATTTAGATTCTTTTGATTCTCCTCCCCATCCCTCTGGGAGTGGGGGGAGGAGGGGGGGGGGAGTGAGTGAGCGGCTGTGTGGTTCCGAGTTACTGGCTGGGCTTAAACCATGACAGTTACTAGGTGTGCCTTCTGGTTTAGGATGGCAGCCTTTCTTACAGAAATGGAAAGTTGGGTGGGGGGTGGTGGTGGAATATAATGAGTTATTTTAGGAGTAACTGAGTGTATTAACATTGCAAGGTTAGCTAGAAAGATTCCAATTGGGGCAGAAGGATGCATCAAGCATCCATCAGGGCTTTGGAAGATACTCTGCACTACATTACACATGGAGGGATTTCATTATGGACCATCAAAGAAATTGTTGCTACAGAAGACAGAAGAGATGATCTTCCCAGTGGAATTAATAGTGCCTTCGCTATCCGAGCTGGACTCTCAATCACTGCTGCTCGAGTAGGTGCCCAGGCCAGGCAGGATCCCAATGCACACGGCTGCTGAGGAACAGTGGACTGTGGAGCCTCCCACTGAGCTGCTCCCCAAGGGAACACAGGATGTTTTCTCTGAAAGAGAGGTACCACAGTCAAAAAAGAGTACACAGGGAAAAAGCTTTTAATCAGCCTTGTGTCAGTTACCTGCTATTGCAACAGCAGTGAATGACTGTAGGATTTAATTAAAGCATAAGGCAGCTTTATGTTGCAATGAAGCTATTCTGACAGGAAGGACTTGCTACCTCAGGGTATTTTTATTTTTCCTTTTCTCATCACTAGTTTCAGTCCAGCTCTATGCTGGCATTACAGATTTTCATTCTGAAGTTGTCAGTTTGATGCTTGTCAAGTACCAAACCCACTAAATAAGAATAAATAGCTCTGCTTTGTGTAATTGAGTGTTTTTTTGCAATTTAACAGCATAGTTGGGGAAAAGCTTTATTCTGCCAGTCAACATCTCCCATCTTCCACAGCTAATTATTTCTAATGTTCTGAAAGTTTACTGAACAGAAGGAGATTCAGGAAGCGCCTTGGTTTGCTATTACACAATTGCAGCTCATCCTATTTGTGTCAGAGTATCCTGACAGCAAGTCAACTGCAGCCCTGACAGCTAAGACTGAAATGCAACTTAATTTTTCTTCTAGTTCCCCATAATTTTCTGAAACAAATTGGTTTCAGTATGGAAAAGATCACTTAATAGCATGAAAAGCTAATATTGGATATATACAAATACATCAAATGCTGCTGTGAAGAGGAAGGGTTGATATGTTCTCCATGTCTCTTCTTGGCAGAACAAGCATTAGGCTCAAAATGCAGCCAAGGAGACTCCTATTAGTTATCAGGTAGAACTCCTTAAGGGTAAAATCAGTTATGCATTAGAATAAACTGCCTAAGGAGGTTGCACAATCTCTATCTGTGGAGATTTAAGAGCAGCTTAGACAAACACCCATCAGGAATAATTTAGGCAGGGGACAGACTGATGACCTGTAGAGGTTCCCTCCAGCCCTATTTTCTATGAAGACTGCTGTCAATACCTATAGTTACCATTTCTGCTGCTTTAAGAGAGAACATGCCAACTGCGATCTGTGCTGTCTTGCATAATGAAGGACCAGACAAGCAAATCCTCTATCAGATTTAATACCAAGTCAGTTGCTGTTCAGGTGAGAGACAGCCAGCTTCCCACATGCAGAAATCAGGACATACCTTGATTCTTTTCATCATGATCAGTATCTAGTTTCAACCTCTTCACACTGTTACCACCATCTGAACTGTGGACAAAATAAGAAAGTGTCTTGTTCCTCATAAGGTAACCATTTAATTACTGTGAAGTTAAAGTCACATCTTTGCCTCAAATGCTATAGCAAATGCCAGTGGGATCCCCTGATGACCATCACCACTTCTAACTGCTATTAAGTGGGGCTCCTTGGGGAACATGCAGGATCCTAGACAGAGCCAACACCTACATTGCAAGTAGGCTAACCTGGGAAACAGACACACTTGGACTCTGGGAGTCCAAGTTAGACCTCTTGCACAGCAACCCAGAGCTGCCTATTCAGCTGGAAGTACCTCAAAGGAGATCAAGAATGATGACCTGAGCTTTAGCCACCCCACATACCCACAGGCTTGCTGACATGGATGATTACCATGGTTGCTAGTGCAACACCTGTCTCTCTTCCCTTCTACGGTTTCAGTTTCTTTTTATGCCCCTCTTGCATGTTCCCAATCCTAAACCATCCACATAAACAAATACTTCCCAGCTTCAGCTGTGATGAACTAAAGTGATGAAGTATGAGCATCCTTATGCATTAACTCTTTCCTGTCCCTGTCAGAGCATACAGTAAAGATAAAAGGTTTTAATAATAATACATTCTTTACAGGAAACTACAAAGCTCAGAGAGCAGATGTTGATCTCATGCTACACTTGGTTTTGGACAGTTTGCAATAAAAGATAAGACAGCAAAAATAGAAGACTGCAAAGCAAGTCTGTGATGGCACTGACATGTCAGTTAAGCTGCTCTCTTCAAATAGATGCCATCTGCAGACTTCAGATGTGCTATTAAGCACATGCCAGCTCCTTCTCTACATTCTACTGTGTTAAGTACTAGTAGTTATAAGAAAAAAAAAAAATCACCCAAAGAAACCCCCCAAAAAACCCAACAACAAAAAAAAAACCCCAAACGCACCCCAAAACATTGTTGGCTGCTTGTTATCAGTTCAAGGCTTTTCTTCTCTGCCTTCCAAAAACCCAAACAACTACTCAACCCTACACACATTAGGTGGTAGAAGTACTTACTTCAGTTTTCAGACACATAATTACTGCTGTACTGGCAGCTAAACATCACCCTACAAGATAAGCTTCTAAAATAATCTCTCATTCTCTGGGACAAAAACACTGACTGAATTTTGAGATGTCAGTAATCATCTTAAGTATTAGATGACTCATCTGTGGGAAATAAGTCTGGTCCCACGTTGCCTAGTTTCTCTATAACCTGTAGCACACCAGCAACTGTGTTTGCAGGCCATGATCAAACCAGCAAAAAGGTCACAAACCCAGCTACCATCTCCCTGGGATGGAAAGAGTGTTGATGTATTAGTGCAAATCAGTGAGGAACAAGGGAAGTTTGCCTGATACCCTCAGGATCAAATTGGTACATCAAGCTCCTCTCTTGTAACCTCTGTCTTCCCCATGCTGCCCCCAGCAGCAATTAAAACGCAGATAAAAATCAGTTGATACATTATGCAAACCTGAATGAAATCACACAAGTGAGGTGACACTGATATCTATAAATAGGGATGTAAAATAGATTCCCTCTAGAACCCCAAGCAAGATTGGTCAAGCCTGGCAGTCTAGAATAAACAGTCTACCCACTTGCTTTTACACACACTTATCTATTTGAATTGTGTCATGTTTTTCCCCAGTTTGTGAGAGCCTATGGAAACAAGGCTGGTCTTTTCTTCTACCTCCCTCCTTTTTTCTTTAGTGCTAAAGTTCACACCTCACTCTCTGAAGGCAGTTTTGGCCTACCTCCCTTTATACTGCTAACTGAGTTCCGTTCTTCATGAATTTATAAAGGTGCAAAACTAACCTGTGTTTCACAGCTCCTGCCAACAGCTTTGCCTGAGAGAATTTGTTCTTGTTTTCCACTGACTTCATGGGCAATTTCTTCTCAGTTTCCTTCTTTGGGTCCACACTGACTCCCACTTTGGCGAGAGTGCTGTGAACTAAGGGTTAAGGATCAACCAGGAAGAAATGGAGAGAACAGATACTTCCTCTCCTGATATATTTAGCCAGCTCTGCTGACAGCAGCAACTGAAGTTCATTCACATATTCTATCAAAATAACCTTATTTGTAATGACATTTAGCTGACATCTTCGGCCAAGACAGCAGAGACTTCACCCTCTGGGTCTGGAGTTCTCTCAGTACTAATACCAGCTCTCCCTGTAAAGACATCCAGGCAGCAGATCAGGAAATGCTTTTCTGAAGGCTGAAAAGTGCAACACATGACATATTCAACACCTATAAACATACCCAGCATCCTGCCTTTTCCTAAAGGTCTTAGAAAAGCAAAAAGGTCAGACTGGACTAACAGGGAAAAGGGGAAAAAAAAAAAAAAAAAAAAAGGCACAATACAATACTTCCCCTCTCTATGGGGATCAATACATTTGTAATTCAAATTTGCTGCTTCAACCCCTAAATCCTTACAAAAAACATAAGTAGCAACATGTGGGCTCACTTCCACTCCTCCAGCCCTCCTTTTGCTAAGTCCAGCAGACATCAGCCTGTCACAGCAAAACAGTTCAACTTTCTGGTTTGGTACTTATCACTTTTTTATCTCATCTCTTCGTAAGGGCCACAAGGCTACTACTGCCAGTTTGAACACCAAACCCAAGAGGAAGGAGACACATCTGACTAAAGGGTGCATGTGGTTCAAGATTCACCCAAAAAGACTGTGACAGCACAGAAAAACTAAGTAGCTTAAACCAGTGTTAGAATCATAGGATGCAGCTGAAACCTATAATGAGGAAGAGAAGCTTAAGCAGGTTCTTAGACAGGATAAGGAGGAGTTTGGTCTGTTATTAAGGCACAATCACACTAAACAGGTCTCCTTCCATGCAGGACCCTGATAACTGTTCACGTCCAAGCTATCCCTGATAAAGCAAGGTCTGTCAAAGATCCTGTTTGTTAATGAGGTGCCAGTGGAGTCACAAAGGCTTCTGCAAAACTTTTAAACTACACATAGCAAAGGCAAATCAACCTGATTTAAAAGGGTATTTGTTTATAAACCTAAATCTAACCTGACTGCAATTCCACTAATCATATGACATCACCACAACCTGGAGTTTCACAGGTGCCCCAGTTACTGCAGACAAATAGGACAGTAAATTTCACATCAATGGACCATATATATGAAGTCAGTTTTTTCCTCACTGAACATCTGCAAATCAAAAAACCTTTACACCTTCCTTTGAAGTGACACACTCAAAATCTCCAATCACTTTACAATTAGGAGCATTCAGATACCATTCCTTATTGGATTTTCCTAAGGATACAGTAGTAACCCAGACTGCTCCCTATCTCAACTGAAAGCCATGTCAGCCAAAACTCCTGCTAAGTTTTATTTCAGATGGCACAGGAGTGCCATCCTGTGGCTATCAAGTAATCTGAAATCTCGTTGTGTCAAACATGGTTTGATGTTGCAACACACGATTCCATGCACCAGTGTTCAACTTCTGTGTGTCCATTCGTTACCTTGTTGCATTCTAACACTGCACTACAAAAGCCAGGCTGAGGAACCCAAAGACTTTTCTTTTAAACAATACCAAATTACAGGGTTTTCACTTCCATCCAGGATGCCATTCTCCTGACACACCTCAACTACCAGAGACACGGTGCATTTTTAATGGAGATTTTCTATGTACTGCTACCATTAGCAAATGTAACACTATCTAGACAAGAAGCATCCCCTCTCAGGAAGACTACATTAGAAATAAACCTCTTGATCTTAAATATCAACAGCATTTAAAAAGCTGTCCTACAGTAAAGCCTGCTTCTTGGGAGGGGGATTTTTCCTACATTTACATAGGATTTAAGACAAGAGGATGCTGTTCTTAAACACTTCCTGGAACTGGCTTTTAAAAAAAAATAATTAAAAAAAAATGTAAATCTTTAAAGTTTAAATTTTTAATCCTTGGGTGACATGATCTAGTGGGAGGCATCCCTGCCCATGGCAGAGGGGTTGGAACTCAATGATCTCAAGGTCCTTTCCAACCCTAACTATTGAGGGCACCCTCAGCAAGTTTGTCAACAACACCAAGCTGTGTGGTTCGGTTGATACATTGGAGGGAAGGAATGCTATCCAGAGGGACCTAGACACGCTTGTGAGGTGGGCTGATGCCAACCTGATGAAGTTTAACCATGACAAGTGCAAGGTCCTCCACCTGGGTCGGAGCAATCCCAGGCACAGCTACAGGTTGGGCAGGGAAGAGATTCAGAGCAGCCCTGCAAAGAAGGACATGGGACTGTTGGTCGATGAAAAAATGAACATGAGCCGGCAGTGTGCACTTGCAGCCCAGAAAGCCAACCGTATCCTGGGCTGCATCAGAAGGAGTGTGACCAGCAGGTCGAGGGAGGTGATCCTGCCCCTCTACTCTGCTCTTGTGAGACCTCACTTGGAGGATTGTGTGCAGTTCTGGTGTCCTCAACATAAAAAGGACATGGAACTGTTAGAACAAGTGCAGAGGAGGGCCACGAGGATGATCAGGGGACTGGAGCACCTCCCATATGAAGATAGGCTGAGAAAATTGGGGCTGTTCAGCCTGGAGAAGAGAAGGCTGCGTGGAGACCTCATAGCAGCCTTCCAGTATCTGAAGGGGGCCTATAGGGATGCTGGGGAGGGACTCTTCATGAGGGACTGTGGTGAGAGGACAAGGGGTAACGGGTTCAAACTTAAACAGGGGAAGTTTATATTGGATATGAGGAAGAAATTCTTTACTGTAAGGGTGGTGAGGCCCTGGAATGGGTTGCCCAGGGAAGTTGTGAATGCTCCATCCCTGGCGGTGTTCAAGGTGGGGTTGGACATAGCCTTGGATGGCATGGTTTAGTGGGAGGTGTCCCTGCCCATGGCAGGGGGGTTGGAACTCGATGATCTTAAGGTCCTTTCCAACCCTAACTATTCTCTGATTCTATGATTCTATGATTCTATGAAACACTGTCAGACCAGCAGGGTCTGGATAGGGCAAGAAGCAAAACCCCCTAGTTGCTCATGCAGGAGGAAGTAAAATTCCTATGCATCCATGCATATGAATTTCTTGTGCTTGAGTGCGCATTAAAATATTCCAAGGCATGCTTATCTTTTAAGACACATGATTTCATTTGTAGGTTTTTACCTTGAAATTAATGCCTCTGGGTAGCTTAAATTGGGTGTTAGACCAAGAAAAAGACCAAATAATCAAACCCAAGAGGTTGACATTCCTCTTATTAGTTTGGAAGAGCACTTGAACAGTGCCTATAGATCCAGCACATTTACCTAGCATCCACTGTTTTTTGTCACTGTACTGATAAACCATTAATAACAACTTGCAGATGCAAAAACACCTTTTGTATTTCAAAAATATGCCACCAAAAATTTCAAAACACAGGTGAATCATTTTGCAAGTTTTCCTGAGGTTACTTGAAATATTTTGGTTAAATAAAAAAAATAATAATAATAAAAAAAATTAAAAAAGGGAAAGGAATGAGCAAAACTTCTCAGTTCCTCACGAGATGAAGCAACTATAAAACATTCTCCCTGCACCCACACCATCAGCAATAAGTTCTGCAGTTTAATTTACAGCAAGACTTCAGATACAAAGCCAGACAATATTTCTAAGACTGCAAAGACTGAGGTTAGATGGCCTATACATCTTGAACAGGCCCTGCTCACTAAATTCAGGGATCCATGTGTTATGTGGCTAATTCAAGACAGCATAAGATTCCCTCTGGGCTGGTATGGTTCACCCCAGATGTATGTGACCTAACTAGAGCTGTCAGCTGCTTCCACAGCACAATCGTATATGGCACATCCCTGCATCGGCCAGACCCACAAGCAACAATCACCAAAACTACATATTGAGACAAGGAGGCACAAAATCACAAAATTAAATATAAACCTTTGTAAATAAGTAGAATCAGTTTTAAGTAACATTAAGTTTGATGGCTTTGTAACAGTAGCAATGGAAAATAACTGAGGTACATGTTTCACAGAAAAAAAAAAAGTAGAGTGCAGCTAGAGAACATAATGAGAATTCTTGTATAAGATAAACCGTTGTAGTTGGCATAGTTTTAGGTCCTTATGACCTTAGTACAAAAATAAGTGTAAGAAAAACAGTACAGAAAAACAGGATGTGGGGATGGGGAGTATCTAGGATTAGCAGGTGTCCAGGATGGGCTGCAGCTAAACTAACCGATAAGTAGAAGGACAGGATGATTGCTATGTCTGCAGTGTTACTGAACCAATTAAGCTGGTATAAACATTATCTACTGTGCGTGCTTCAAAGGCTGCCAGAAGTGATGAAGGTTGTTGGAAGAAGTAAACGACCCTCAGCGACCACCACCACATTTTGTACACATGCAGGGAATCTTTCTGGAAAATGATGTAATTAATTTGCAGCCTCATGAATATGCATGTAAGTAATGAATATGTATGCACAATGATTATATAAGGACGGCTTGTGTAGCAGTACGGAGACACACGATAGGTGGAGCTATCCTCCATGTCTCCCGGCGCCGCAATGAAGAATACCTGTTTGTCAACTTAAACTTTGTTGTCGAGTTCCTGGAGATACCTCCGAATCAATTTATCCTATGAGCATCCCATTATGAGATCCAACAAATCAAGAAAAAATTCCAAATCATTCAACCAACTACAACCTATTTCTGAAGTGAAAAAAATGCATGAGCATTGACAGGTTGGACAGGGCTTTGAGCAACCTGGTCTAGTGGAAGGTGTCCCTGCCCATGGCAGGGGGGTGGAACTAGATGAGCTTTAAGGTCCCTTCCAACCCAAACCATTCTAGGATCATTGCTTTTTCATAAACACATTGCTGAGATAACTTAGATGCTCTTCTCAGAACACATGCTCTAAATTGTAAAACATTAACTAATACAAGGTAATGCAGACCTTTGTAGCATTGGCACTATTCAGCTTCACTTGCTGACTGGTTTTAGTCACCTCCTTGTGCCAACAAACTCATTTCTGTTAAAGCATCCTGGAGAACTTGTGCTTTGCTCACTGATGACTAAAAATGGTTTTTATCAGGAGGCAAGAGACCATCAGGTTTTGCATAGATTCAGTAAACCTCAAAAAAAAAATGCTTAACTTAGCACAGAAATCCTCGAATCTTTCCAACCTACCTTGACTGGCATGATCTAAGAGAAAAAGCATCCTATATTATTTTCTAGCACATCTTGAAAATTTGGCATTTAACAGCAAAGGCAAACTGTCCTGCTCCTAATACTGCCTAGAAGTCTGTATTACCCAAAGGAGCTGAGTCTCCATGGGCACTGACTTCCCAGAAGAAAGTCAGCACATCTGCACAGATGTATGCAATTTCTCATCCTGCAGTTATCAGCAAGAGAGAAAGATAAGACTTCAAAACAATAACAGAGAGACATTCAAATGTTATTTCAAACAGGCATGTTAAAAACAGCCAATATGCAGTTAAAAAACCAAACAAGAACATTTACTTTTCAATAAGAAGGCAAAAGCAAAAGATTAGAAGTAATATGCTGATTTTCAGCTATGTTCTTTTTCTCTTTTTAGCTATGGTATTTCATGCCCTTAATAACAGGGAAAACTAAACCAAAATCCCAAACAAGTGGAGGGGGAAAGAAAAGTACCAAAGATGTGTAGGTTGAGAGGGAGGGAGGAACATCAAACATTACAGTGGGAGATCCAAGTTACAATGAAAACATTAAACGTTAAAAAGTCTATCATAGCACACGTTCTGTAACACGGTTCTATAGAAGCAATGTTTATCACAGAATAAAACTACAGCTCTGTCTCTTCTCCTCTATACAACCACCAGCCATTTTAACATAAAGGATATTCTGTATTCGTTTAGTTCTTTCAGCTCTTCTTCTCTTTGTTGATTTTCTAGTAGCTCTTGCTGCTGAGAAACCTCATCAAGGAAATGAGTCTCATCTTCATCTAAGCCTCTTACCATATTTTCTGAATAAAGGAAAAGAATGCATGTCGATAAGCTAAAATCACTTAGGAAGCAGCTGGATTCTGTAATTAAGGAGTAAAAACACTTCCGTGTGAATGATACTACACGTTAACAAGTAGAAACTCTTACACGCTCAAGCACACAAACTACAACAAACTAACACAGTTTGAACACAACACTATTACTACAGAGAAAAGCAAGACACAATTCATGGGAAGCCATGAAATGCTGTTGGACTTGCTGGTATAATTCAGGAAAATCAACCACTGCAGGTCTGGAATGCCACCTGGAACAGGTTACACAAAACAAGGAATAACCACAGTAAGCAATGATATCTTTATTGCTTTGGTTTCAGGCACCAAGTTTAAGCCTGTCTCCTCAGAATCTGTTCTTAAACCAATCAATAACTGGAAAAAAACCCACATAAATCTCTCCATAAATCTTTCCTCAAAATAGGAAGTACATTTTCTTAAAGCAAACAATTACTAACTTGACCAAGATTAACATCTGTGGTTTTGGGTTTTGTTAAGTAGAACCAAGACAATTCCTAACTTCCAAATAAAAATAAATTCCTTCTAAACAGGCTGCCCTAAGGACAGTGCACGCTAGTACAGTAGGAAGGTCTTTAATTTTCCGTTCTGTAGATGTTCAATGTCTTTCAATCAAATGATTTAGTTGGAAAGGTAATAATAAAAAAAACTTTTTTAGAAAGACCAAGGCTTGCTGTTTGTAGTCATTATTCCCTACTAAGTACTCTGCAGTAGGGTTTGATTTCCAGGTTACCAGGTGTGTTATTCTGTAGAGGTTGCCTTAAAGGCAGCAGTTGGTTTACTTCTCAGTTACCCCCTCTCAGGGATGCTTTTCATTCCAGTACTGGGTTACAGGTTTCCTGAACCAAAGGGAAGATGGTGCAGATCTAATATAACTGGGCAAAGGAAACAATTATACAGTTACTAGAAGTCTTTCCCATCCAGTTTCCTAGTAGTCAGTTTCCTGGTGGCTACCTGAACAAGAATTGCTTAGTCACATCACCAATGATGACCTGGATCAAGAGTTTACTTCGGTAAAATGTAAACTATCCAGCTGGAAAGAATCCTGTAGGCACAGTTGGAGACTTATGCATTCATGCTGCCATCTGTACCTTCTACTTTTCATCACCAAAAATAAAAGTGACACTTGAGAGACAGGAAATAACTTCCACTTCTCCTTATTTTGGTTACATAATCATTCAGAAAGAAAATTTTTAAAGTTGCATTATAGAGAATGGAAAGAAATTCTTCCCTGTGAGGGTGATGAGACACTGGCACAGGTTGCCCAGAGAAGCTGTGGCTGCCCCATCCCTGGCAGTGTTCAAGGCCATGTTGGACAGGGCTTGAAGCAACCTGCTCTAGTGGAGGGTGTCCCTGCCCATGGCAGGGGGTTGGAACTGGATGTGCTTTAAAGTCCCTTCCAACACAAACCACTCTTGTGATTTTATGATTATTCTTCATTTAAAATGCTGTAACAGTCTACTAAAATTACTTTACTTTGAAAAGGAAGACATTCTTGCAATGCCGAATAACGCAGCAGAAAGAACTGCTAGTCTGCATACCGGTTTTTATCTGCACAAAAAGTTTAGATTGTAACTAAGTTTGTGTATTTATGTGAACACAATTCTTTAGCATTAAGGTGTTTCTCCTCCCAAGTCCCATCACCAATTCTGACAGATCAGAATGACAGTGCACTAAACTCGTTTCCTACACCTCCAAAATTCCCATGGATAGAAAAATTATTTATAAACATTTTAAGGCAAATTCAAGCATATAAGGGGACAAATCTTGACACAAGTGGCCAAATTGGGCTGAACTCTGATGAGGTAAAACTAGTGGTCCAAAGTCCACCCAACACTGATCTTTAGTTAGTCAGTTCCTCCCACTTACCTTCTCCCAAAGAAATTTGGATATAGGAATGATTCTAAAAGCATCTACTACAAAACAGCAAAGGCAGTCATGGTCATCAGTGCCATATTCAATAGCATCTGCAGGGGCAGGGAGTGTTACCTAAGGAAACTCAGATTGTCTCAAACATAAAGGTAAAACATGATTTTGTCACATCACAAACACAAGAGAAATTCTAGACAGAATCCAGCTAGGCAAACTGGAGCTTAAAGAACACAATCATTTAAGGGTAAGGCTTCCAGCTAAAGAATGAAAATGGATCAGAACCCACCTTAAAATGGAGTCTCACAGTATCATCCCCACTTCTCTTTAGATAAGAGCCAATAGCTCCCTTCTTCCCAAAATGGTGGACACAAGGGGTAATGGGTTTAAACTTAAACAGGGGAAGTTTAGATTGGATATGAGGAAGAAATTCTTTACTGTGAGGGTGGTGAGGCCCTGGAATGGGTTGCCCAGGGAGGTTGTGGATGCTTCATCCCTGGCGGCATTCAAGGTGGGGTTGGACATAGCCTTGGATGGCATGGTTTAGTGGGAGGTGTCCCTGCCCATGGCAGGGGGGTTGGAACTCGATGATCTTGAGGTCCTTTCCAACCCTTACTATTCTATGATTCTATGATTCTATGACTAAAAATTTTCTAGTTCTCATTATCATCTTTGCACTCAGCAGCACATATACAGGTGATACAATGCAAAGGATTTTTCTATAAAACCAGAAATTCAAACATCAGCAGAAATTAGGTTTCTACTTCATTAGAAGAGCTAAACACCTACTTTTAGAATAATCATGTTTAGTCATCTTGAGCTTCAGCTCACTTTTGTGTCAACTAATTATGGCTTGGAAATCTAACAGCTGTTGAAACAGGGCTTTTTTTAATAGATTCAAATAGAATGGTCTTGTGTTAAAAAACAAGCCTGTTGTGGTTTAAGCCCAGCCATTAACTCAGAACCACGCAGCTGCTCGTTCACTCCCCTCCTTTCTTCCCCCCCCCCCCCCTTCCTGGGGGGATGGGGAGGAGAATCGAAAGAATACAAAGCTACTACTGCTACCATCAATAATAATAATAAGGGAAATAACAAGGGGAGAGAATATAAAACTAAAAGGGGAAAAGGAAAAACAAAACACAATAAACCAAAGTGATACCAAATACAATTGCTCACCACCCACCGACAGATACCCAGCCTGACCTGAGCAGTGATCTGGGCCTTTTGGGTGACTCCCCCCAGTTATACAGGGCATAACATAGAATCATAGAATCATAGAATAGTTAGGGTTGGAAAGGACCTCAAGATCATCGAGTTCCAACCCCCCCGCCATGGGCAGGGACACCTCCCACTAAACCATGCCACCCAAGGCTATGTCCAACCCCACCTTGAACACCGCCAGGGATGAAGCATTCACAACTTCCCCGGGCAACCCATTCCAGGGCCTCACCACCCTTACAGTAAAGAATTTCTTCCTCATATCCAGTCTAAACTTCCCCTGTTTAAGTTTGAACCCATTACCCCTTGTCCTCTCACCACAGTCCCTCATGAAGAGTCCCTCCCCAGCATCCCTATAGGCCCCCTTCAGATACTGGAAGGCTGCAATGAGGTCTCCACGCAGCCTTCTCTTCTCCAGGCTGAACAGCCCCAATTTTCTCAGCCTATCTTCATATGGGAGGTGCTCCAGTCCCGATCGTCCTCGTGGCCCTCCTCTGCACTTGTTCTAACAGTTCCATGTCCTTTTTATGTTGAGGACACCAGAACTGCACACAATACTCCAAGTGAGGTCTCACAAGAGCAGAGTAGAGGGGCAGGATCACCTCTCTCGACCTGCTGGTCACACTCCTTTTGATGCAGCCCAGGATACGGTTGGCTTTTCTGGGCTGCAAGTGCACACTGCTGGCTCATGTTCATTTTTTCATCGACCAACAGTCCCATGTCCTTCTTTGCAGGGCTGCTCTGAATCTCTTCCCTGCCCAACCTGTAGCTGTGCCTGGGATTGCTCCGACCAAGGTGGAGGACCTTGCACTTGTCATGGTTAAACTTCATCAGGTTGGCATCAGCCCACCTCACAAGCGTGTCTAGGTCCCTCTGGATGGCATTCCTTCCCTCCAACTTATCAACCGAACCACACAGCTTGGTGTCATCGGCAAAATTGCTGAGGGCACACTCAATCCCACTGTCCATGTTACCCACAAAGATGTTGAACATGCTGTGGGATGGAATACCCCTTTGACTAGTTTGGTTCAGGTGTCCTGTCTCTGCTTCCTCCCGGCTTCCCCTCCTCCCTGGCAGAGCATGAGACTGAGAAATTCCTTTATCGGAGTAAGCATTATTTAGCAACAACTAGAACCACTGTTGTGTTATCAGCACTGTTCTCAGCCTAAAGTTGAAAACACAGCACTGCACCAGCTACTAAGAAGGGGAAAAATAACTTACAGCTGAAACCAAGTCAGAGTTCAAGAGTCTCAAAACCACATTACATTTCCACTCTTCCAGGGATTGGTATCAGGGGATTTTTTGATTTAATTGCGCAAAATGAGCCAAGCATTCCATGCTTTACAGGAATGCAGCTTTGAAACTGAAAGCAACTTTTGAGTGTCACACCTGCACAGTGCTGTCACAGGGCCCAGGACAATGTGTTGTCTGTAGGAACATCTACCACCCTTGAACAATACAAGACATGAATAATACATTTGTGAAGCCTCTATTGATCTCTCAGAGACAGACAAAACACAGATATGTCTCTCAATCAGATGCTGTACAAAGCTGTTGCACACAATACATGCAGCTTGCTGGGTTTTGGTTCAAAATAGGAACTACTGAATTTAAACTGCTCCTCAAACTCCAGCTTTTTTTCTCTCTGTTCCTGAAGTATTTCATATAAGGAATGTGGGTTGTATGCCTCCTCTGGGCATACTGAAAGTAAGGAACGAATCGGGAAATGAGACTTTTCATTTCACATTTCAGCTAATTGTGATAACTGGAGCATCCAGTTGTGCCAAAGGTGAAAATTGCACCCAGAGGAAGACTGCTTACTTCATCTTGAAGACCCCTGGCCAAGACCATCAGAGGACAGTGCCCAAGCGCCAAAAGGGAGGAGACTTATGATAATGAGTACCTAAACTAATTGTAGTATCCCCGAAGCTCTCTGGGGAACCTAATGAATATGCATGTTTGTGTGTAATAAATATCGGCTTGCTTAACCCCTCGGTGTGCAAGTTAGGAGGAGCAATCCCCCTTGCACCCGGCACCGTAATAAACATACCTGCTTTATAACACTTCTGGAGTTGCAGAGTCTGATTCCGTGCTTCAAGACCATACGTTAGAAACTCTAAATCATAGAATCATAGAATAGTTAGGGTTGGAAAGGTCCTTAAGATCATCTAGTTCCAACCCCCCTGCCATGGGCAGGGACACCTCCCACTAAACCATGCCACCCAAGGTTATGTCCAACCCGGCCTTGAACACTGCCAGGGATGGAGCATTCGCAACTTCCCTGGGCAACCCATTCCAGGGACTCACCACCCTTAAAGTAAAGAACTTCCTCATATCCAATATAAACTTCCCCTGTTTAAGTTTGAACCCATTACCCCTTGTCCTATGACTACAGTCCCTCATGAAGAGTCCCTCCCCAGCATCCCTAAAGGCCCCCTTCAGATATTGGAAGGCTGCTATGAGGTCTCCACGCAGCCTTCTCTAATCACCAACAGATCTTAGTTCATTCATGTAGAAAACTTCTGAAATTGTAGAATACAAACTATTACCTTTTATTTCTGTTTTCCACAAAAGCAAAATGTTCTCCGATCTCCTTCCTAAAATTATTAAAATTTATCCCATACCTTCTAGATCCTCAGGTTTTCGGACCTTTTTCCATTCCTCTTGCCTCCTCTTCTGTCGCTCCTCTAGCTCCGATTCAGACACAAATCTCTTGTTAATCACAAGGTCAGCAATACCATCTGCTCCATCCATTGTGGAAGAGACTGACCTAAAAACACAATATGAAAGACATCAGGGACCTGATTTCACTTGTCAGTGCATGACAGATTACTACACATACTGAAAAACAGACATGCAGCACTGGTAATAATTTCAGTTCTCTAAAGACCACCACATTGTGGGTGACGGGATAGAAATAGTTAACCAAATGGATCCAGGCCTTATCATCCTGGTCCGGCTTAAGCCCTGGGAACAGCAAAGAAAACACCAGGTGTTAATGCCCTGGTCAGGCCTAAGCCTTGGGAACTGTAAAGAGAACAATGAAGTGCAAAACAAAGCAGGCAGTTTGCAAGATAAAGCAGGATGTGAATCTCAGAAACAGACCAAACAATGTGAATATTTGTAACCCTTAGTAGTTTTGCTGAACTGGGACCATAAGGAAGTAAGAGAGTGGAAAGTTACTACATAGCACTTAGCAGACTATAAAAGAGATGCAAAATAAAGGTCTTCAGATTTCACCAGAACTGGAGTCTGTCTTTCATATGCCACATCACATAGTACTGATTAAGATACCTACTGAGGTGGTTTAAGCCCAGCCAGAAAATCAGAACCATGTAGCCACTCACTCACTCACCCCCCTTCTTCCTCCTCCCACTCCCGGAGGGATGGGGAGGAGAATCGAAAGAATGTAACTCCCATGGGTTAAGATAAGAACAGTCCAGTAACTAAGGCATAATACAAAACCACTACTGCTACCACCAATAATAACAATGATAAGGGAAATACTGGTAAAGGAAATAACAAGGGAAGAGAATACAACTGCCTACCACTTTCCGACCAATACCCAGCCCGACCCTAGCAGTGATCTAGCCCTTCCAGGAAACTCCCCCCAGTTTATAAACTGGGCATGATGTGCTGTGGGATGAAACACCCCTTTGGTTAGTTTGGGTCAGGTGTCCTGTCTCTGCTTCCTCCTGGCTTCCCCTCCTCCCTGGCAGAGCATGACACTCAGAAAGTCCTTGGTCAGAGTAAACATTACTTAGCAAAAACTAGAAACATTGGTGTTATCAGCGTTGTTCCCAGGCTGAAAGTCAAAAACACAGCACTGCACCAGCTACTAAGAAGGGGAAAAATGACTGCTACTGCTGAACCCAGGACAGTATCCACCCCTTATTCCATACCATTCACGTCATGCTCAGATCCCACATATTTCAATATACAATCACTCTTGTCTTATGTATATACATACACACACACACATATCCACACACACACAAAGAGAGATCAATCCTTACTGCATGGACCAATCCCTATAAAGCTGCTGAGTTCATCCGGACCATGATGTCGGGCTCCATCTCTTGTAACAGTCTTTCAGAGCAGGAGAGGCTGTGTGCAGTGTTGGATCTTTGCCTGCTGATGATATCACAGAACTCATCTGGTTTCATCAAAGTTCATTCCTTGTTGGGATGATGGTTGGAGGGAAGTCAGGTCCAGTCACTGGTGACCTGAAGACATCTAGTTGGTGGGCTATAAAAGTATTACATAGCAGGCAATAGCATACAATTGAGTTCATTGCCTGTTTTTCCCTAAAATCAAATCCCCTTGAGGTACACATTGGACTTCCCCATCTTCCCGCATTACCCACCAAGTATATCCGGGTCCCTGAGCAAAAGCAATCCCACGAGTGGGCTTGCATTTACCTGAAGCAGGAATAACCCAGACTGTCTCTCCCAGCAGATTCTTTATGTGCACCACAGGAACTTTATCCCCTTCTACAGTATGGAAAAATTTTGACTGGGCTGGGCCAGCCCTGTTGGCAGATCCTCTGGTGTTGACCAACCAGGTGGCTTTTGGTAAATGTGTATCCCAATGTTTGAAAGACCCACCACCCACTGCTTACAATGTAGTTTTTAACAGCCCATTGTACCGTTCGATTTTCCCAGAGGCTGGTGCATGATAGGGCATGTGATATACCCACTCAATGCCATGCTCTTAGGCCCAAGTGTCTATAAGGCTGTTCCAGAAATGAGTCCCATTGTCTGATTCAATTCTCTCTGGGGTGCCGTGTCACCACAAAATCTGTTTCTCAAGGCCCAGGACAGTGTTCTGGGCAGAGGTGTGGGGAACAGCGTATGTTTCCAGCCATCCGGTAGTTGCTTCCACCATGGTAAGCACGTGGCGCTAGCCTTGACGGGTTGGTGGGAGTGTGTTAAAGGCAATCTGCTAGGCCTCCCCATATTTGTACTTCAGCCATCATCCTCCATACCAAAGAGGCTTTAACCATTTAGCTTGCTGAACTGCAGCACGTTTCAGAGTCATGAATAACCTGGACAATAGTGTCCATTGTTAAAACCACCCCTCGATCACGAGCCTATATGTATGTTGCATCTCTGCCCTGATGGCCTGAAGTGCCATGGGCCCACCGGGACAAAAATAATTCACCCTTATGTTGCCAATCTAAGTCCATCTGAGCCACTTCAATCTCAGCAGCTTTATCTACTTGTTGGTTATTCTGGTATTCCTCAGTGTGCTGACTCCTGGGTACATGAGCATCTATGTGGTTTACCTTGACCACCAGGTTCTGCACTCAGGCAGCGGTATGTTGCCAGAGTGCAGCAGCCCAGATGGGTTTCCCTCTGCGTTGCCAGCTGCTCTGCTTCCATTGCTGCAACCACCCCGAAAGTGCATTTGCCATCATCCATGAGTCATATAAAGTACTGGCCACTTTTCCCTTTCAGCAATGTCCAAGTCCGGTTGGATAGCTTTCACCTCAGCAAAGTGACTCGATTTACCCTCTCTTTCAGGAGTTTCTGCAGCTTGTCCTAGGGGACTCCATACAGCTGCCTTCCATCTCTGATGCTTTCCCACAATACGGAAGGACCCATCAGTAAACAAGGCATACTGCTTTTCACTTTATGACAGTTCATTATATGGTGTGGCCTCTTCAGCACACATCACCTCCTCCTCTGGGGACAATCCAAAATCTCTGCCCTCTAGCCAGTCCATGATGACTTTCAGAATTCCTGGATGACTGGAATTTCCTATTCAAGCTAGTTGTGTAATTACTGCAACTGACTTACTCCATGTAGCATCGGTTGCATGATGTGTAGAAGAGACCCTGCCGTTGAACATGCAGCACAGGCAACTGGGGCACCAGGAGGAGCTGTGCTTCAGTGCCAGCCACTTTCAAAGCAGCTCAAATCCCTTCATAGGCTGCCAATATCTCTTTTTCAGTTGGGGTATAGCTGGCCTCAGATCCTCTGTATCCCTGACTCCAAAAGCCAAGGGGTCAACTTCGAGTCTCCCCTGGAGCTTTCTGCCACAGGCTGCAGGTAGGACCATTCTCCCTAGCTGCGGTGTAAAGCACATTTGTCACATCTTGCCTGCTTCAGACTGGCCCATCCCAAGGGCTACTGCATGAACTCTCTCTCGTTTAATTTGCACAAAGTCTTGTTGTTGCTCAGGGCCCCAATTAAAATCATTCTTCTTAGAGGCCACGTGATAGAGAGGGCTTACAATCAAGCTGTAATTAGGGATGTGCATCCTCCAGAACCCCACAACACCCAGGAAAGCTTTTGTTTCTTTCTTATTGGCTGGTGGAGACATTGCTGTTATCTTGTTGATCAAAACATTGCTGTGATCTTGTTGATGTGGCACCTCCCATCGTGCCATTTTATTCCCAAAAATTGAATCTCCTGTGCAGGTCCCTTGAACTTAGTCCGGTTTATGGTAAAACCGGCTTTCAGCAGGATTTGGATTATTTTCCTCCCTTTCTCAAAGACTTCTTCCACTGTATCGCCCCACACAATAATGTCATCAATGTATGGCAGGTGTTCTGGAGCTTGCCCCTGTTCCAGTGCAGTCTGGATCAGGCCATGGCAGATGGTAGTGCTGCGTTTCCACCCCTGGGGCAGTCAGTTCCAAGTGTACTGGACTCCCCTCCAAGTAAAAGCGAACCTTGGCCTGCACTCTGCTGCCAGAGTGATTGAGAAAAATGCATTGGCAATATCAATTGTGGCATCCCATTTGGCTGCCTTTGACTCCAATTCATATTGAAGTTCTAGCATGTCTGATACAGCAGCACTCCATGGTGGTGTGACTTCATTCAGGACACGATAGTCTACTGTTAGTCTCCACTCTCCGTTAGACCTTCGCACTGGCCATATGGGTCTATTAAAGGGTGAGTGGGTCCTGCTTATCACTCCTTGGCTCTCTAGCCTACGGATCAGCCTATGGATGGGAATCTGGGATCCTCGTCCATGGGACCTGATGAAATCCATCTGCAGGTCCTGAAGGAGCTGGCAAATGAAGTTGCTAAGCCACTGTCCATCATGTTTGAAAAATCATGGCAGTCAGGTGAAGTTCCCAACGACTGGAAAAAGGGAAATATAACCCCACTTTCAAGAAGGGGAAAATGGATGACCCAGGGAATTACAGGCCAGTCAGTCTCACCTCTGTGCCTGGCAAAATCTTGAAGCAGATTCTCCTGGAAGGCATCCTAAGACACATGAAAGACACCAAGGTGGTTGGTGACAGCCAGCATGGTTTCACTAAGGGGAAATCCTGCCTGACCAATCTGGTGGCCTTGTATGATGGAGCTACGGAACTGATGGACAGGGGTAGAGCAGTTGATGTCATCTACTTGGACTCGTGCAAAGCCTTTGACACTGTCTCACATGACATCCTTGTCTCTAAGTTGGAGAAACATCAATTTGATAGGTGGACCACTCAGTGGATAAAGAACTGGCTGGATGGCCGCACGCAAAGAGTAGTGCTCAATGGCTCAATGTCCAGGTGGAGACCAGTAACGAGTGGTGTCCCTCAGGGATCGGTGTTGGGACCGGTCTTGTTCAACATCTTTGTCGGTGACATGGACAGGGGCAACCGATATTGGCACAAATTGGTTCTTTGGTTTAGCTACAGTGATTATCACTGTCGCTGCAGTATCTTGTTGGGGTTGGTGTAGACGCTGTACTTGTGGGTTGAATAGCACCAGCAGCTGCACTATCTGTTGCTGTTGTGGTTTGTGTAGCTGCTATACTTGTCGCTGGGGTTGGTGTAGTTGCTGTGCTTGGAGTTGGAGTAGCTGCATTGTTTGTTGTAGTCAGAGTTTGAGTAGCTGCTGTACTGATCACTGGGGTTGGTGTAGCTGCTGTATTTGGTGTCGGAGGAGCTGCGTTGTCTGTTGCTTTGCCATCAGATACAGAGACATCTTTTTCCCTTTGAAGGTGCTGGATAGTGTTGAACAGGGCTCTGTAAGCATAGGCCAACCCCCAGCACGTTGCCATGATTTGTCCCTCTCTGGTATGACCAGGATGACAACATACCTCATTTAAGTGTTTTACTATTTTTTCCGGATTTTGCACTTGTTCAGTGAAGTTGCAAAGTACTGGAGGGTACCACTGACCTAGATACTTGCCCATACTATTCCACACACCCTGCCACCCATGACTGTCCAGCCTCAGGGAAAATCTCTTGGCCCTCCTATAACATTGTCTAATCCTAGAAAAGACCAAAACCAGATTCTGCTTAACTATCGAGATCAGATGAAA
Source organism: Amazona ochrocephala (assembly GCA_039720435.1). Lineage (NCBI taxonomy): Eukaryota > Metazoa > Chordata > Aves > Psittaciformes > Psittacidae > Amazona > Amazona ochrocephala. The sequence continues at coordinate 20,721,804 of CM077908.1, forward strand.
TGGTCATGGGTAAAACACACTCTGTATGTGTGGCAACATGGTGATCCCCATCACAACCAGCAGGCAGGTCTCAAGGGTATCCAAGGGCCATTCAAAACCTTCAGAACTCTCAAATGATGCTGCAAATAGTCTGGCGGGGGAGCAGGGCATGTAAGGGAATGTCTCCTTCATAGGTTGACCACCCGAGGAGGAAACAAAAGATGTGTAATTGCTAAACACTTCCATTATATACCTCCCAAAGTATAGAGGTGGTGACCACACTGGGAACACAAGCCAGATCAGTTTCATGATCAATGAGTCTCTTGTATTAAAAGTCAATACCATAAAGTACAGCGAAACAAGAACCTTAGCCCAAGCCCCCCAGCAGATAAACACTAACGCAGCAAATACTGGCTGTAAGTAAGGTACAACATGCTGAAACTCTGAGATGAAGAGCAACAACTTTGAGAGCCAATAAATCAGCATTGTGACGAGTGACTATGAATCCGAAACAATAAATGCTTATCACAAATATGATTAGACACACTCTAGTCAGATCTGTCATTATCTGAACCCTTCGTGCCCCACGTTGGGCACCACAAAGAACTGTTGTGGTTTAAGCTGAGTACGAAGCCACTCGCTTGCTCACCTCCCTTCTTCCTTCCCCCACTCCCGGAGGGATGAGGAGGAGAATCGAAAGAATGTAACTCCCACGGGTTGAGATAAGAACAGTCCAGTAACTAAGGTATAATACAAAACCACTACTGCTACCACCAATAATAACAATGATAAGGGAAATAATAAGGGAAGAGAAGACAACCACTCATCATCTGCAGACTGATACCCAGCCCAACCTGAGCAGTGATCTAGCCCTTCCAGGTAACTGCCCCCAGTTTCTATACTGGGCAGTATATGCTGTGGTATGGAATACCTCTTTTGTTAGTTTGGGTCAGGTGTCCTGTCTCTGCTTCCTCCTGGCTTCCCCTCCTCCCTGGCAGAGCATGACACTCAGAAATTCCTTAGTTGGAGGAAACATTATTTAGCAACAACTAGAAACATTGGTGTTATCAGCATTGTTCCTTGGCTAAAAGTCAAAACCTTAGCACTTCACCAGGTACTAAATGAGAAAAATGACTGCAACTGCCGAACCCAGGACACCTACTCACTGCACAACTGCTGTAGTACCACCTATTACTCCTTTTTTACTCTTTTTCCTAATTAAGTCTTCCCTGTTAGCTGCCTGCCTCAGGCTGCTTTTCTAAAAGTCATATTTTAATGGAATTTTCCCCACTCCCCTTTGGATTTACCGCATTTAAATATATGTATAAACCCCTCTAAAACATTAAAAACCCACCCCTACACTCACAACCTTTTATTTCAGTTCTTGCACCTCTCTGTTCTGGAGAAAGGATTTGACCCTTTGCCCTTACCTTTCCTAAGTTCTTTTTGCCAAATCAAGAATGTTGTTCTGTTTTCAGTGTTTTGGATACATGCATTTACATGTGGTTAAGAGTGAGATTTCAGAAGTTAGCAACCAATCTAACTTTCAAAAGCATTCTTCACCTCTTTGCAGCTCTGGGGAGAGCTAGGCTTAGACAGACAATGCTGGGGGCTGTCTGTCAGGGTTACACAGAGCTCAAAAAGGTGAGTGACAGAGGGCTCTCACAGACCCTTGGGCTAAAATGGGACTGGAAATAGAAAACAGGAGCAGCACTTATGACCAAGCGAGCACAGCCTCTTCTCTCTGCTTCAAGATATCCTAGTAGTGAGTACTGGCCAGGTACCTATTTCAATACTCAGCACAGGGTGGAGATGCTCTAAGGAGTCATCCTAAGAAGGAAACTTGATATAAGGAAAGCAAGTGCCTGGAAAACATAGGGTTAAAACACTTTTAACTTAACTTAGGTCTAAGATAGAGAATAAGGTTTGTGTTGTAAGTCTGTGGTGTGATAACAGAATTTAGTAGTCTTACTAACAAGAGTGAATTATTTCTTTTTATCCTTCTAATGAGTGAATTCTTTCTTACCATCCTTCTAATTTATCAGTTAGTTTGGAGACAGTGACTCCCGAACATCTGCTGGCTTGGGATACTCCTTGTCTCCCCACCCTGTCCTGCTTGAAATAAATTTTGTATGAAGGTCACACTGCTCTAAATCTTTGCCAGCTCTCAGAAACTTGCAGATACGGCTGGTTTCAGCTAATTGTGATTACTGGGGCATCCAGTTTTGCCAAAGGTGAAAAATGCACCATGAGGAAGACAGCTTACTTCATCTTGTGAGACCCCTGCCCACGACCATTGGAGGGCATCGTGCAAGCGCCAAAAGGGAGGAGACTTATGATAATGAGTACCTAAAGGGAACCTAATGAATATGCATATTTGCGTGTAATATCTGCTTGCTTAACCCCTCAGTGTGCAAGTTAGGAGTGATCCCTGTAGGTAGCTAGGGCTTGGCGGTCGGAAGATGTCGTGCTGTAATGGAAAGACAGAGCCCCTCTCCAGGTAGCCAATAGCGTTTAGCTTGTGACATAAGCAGGCGGAAGTGACGTCGTAAACCCAAGTTATATAATGCTGTGTCACTCTTCAATAAACGCCATTTGCCGTCCACCACATTGGTGTCTGCGTGCTGATGTACCCCGCGATCGCGAGCAGGTGATCGCCTGTGCCGTTTCCTGAACCAGGTCACCGTGCCTCGCTGAGGCAACAAGTGGTGCCGAAACCCGGGAATCACCTGAACGGGTGAACGGCGGCCACAGCGGCAGGACCAGCCCGGCGGGGAGGATGCTCCCAGACCTGCAAGGACGATGGAGGCCCTTGTGAAGGTTGTATCAGAATTACATAAGCAGTGGGGTATTGACTGTAAACCCAAAGATTTTACTCTCGCCGTTGCGAGGCTTTTGCAGATTGGGGTCATTGACCAGGCGGTGGATATCCTCCACCCAGAAGTGTGGGCTAAATGCACCACAGCTTTAGCTGAGGAGACGATGTCCTCGGGTTGTGGGAAAAATCTGAAGTCGTGGGGGAAAGTTAAACAAGCTCTGCAAAAGGCCATGCAGGAGCAGGAAATCTGGAAGGCGGCGAGGGACTGTTTGTTGGTCATCCCGAAACTGGGAGTCGGGGCAGCCACACAGACTCCGCGTCCACCAGACGATGGCATTTCAACTGAGTCTAAAGACTCACGGGAGGGCGATATGCCCCCCAAGTCCCAGAACCCCGACCCGCCTGTGGAGGGACAGAATCAAGCAAAATCCTTCTGGGGCGGGTTAGCTGAGGAGGCCAGGGGTGCAGCGGGGAAACCAGAGCCTGAGGAAGTCTGGGCCAGACCACCGCCATATGCGCCCCAAGATGGCGCCGAGAGGACTTCGGAGGGGCGGGGCGAGGCTGCCCCCGGCGGGAAAACGGAGGGGCGGGGCGAGGATGCCCGCGGCGGGAAAACGGAGGGGCAGGGCGAGGATGCCCGCGGCGGGAAAACGGAGGGGTGGGGCGAGGATGCCCGCGGCGGGAGCAGGGAGGAAGCGCTAGAACTAACAAGTGCGCACAAACAGGAAGGGGAGGGAAGCGCGAGCGAGGGGCGGACAGCCAATCAGAGTGGCCATCTGGAAAAATGCCCTTGTAAGGCAAACACCCCTCCAACTGAAAGGCGAGGAGGGGGGGAACGGCCCGCCTGCAAGGGAAGTGGGCGGGGCTGGAGCCCGAGTGGAAGGCGGGGCAAGTTAAGGGGGGGGAAAGGCCCGCCTGCAAGGGAAGTGGGCGGGGCCGGAGTGAAGAAAGAGCACGGCCCCCCTGTGGAGCCTGCAAGGGAAGTTGGCAGAGCCAGAGTCCAAGAAGCAGGCGGGACCGGAGCCTAACAAAAAAGTTTTGGAGCCCTGAAGTAGCCAGTCAGTCGAGTTCTGACCCTGGATCAGACACTAGCTCGGACGACTGGTTCACAACTGGCCTAGATTCAGAGGAGGAAGAACCATGGGTATACGGGCTTAACAGTCAAGTTATTCCCACCCGTCATACAAAGAAACCTAAAAAGAAAAACACCTCTTTTACGGACTGGAAAGAAATAAAGACAGCATGCACTGAATGGGTCCCACCGGCCACGTTAGCGTTCCCGGTTCGAGTCACGGATGGGGGCCAAAGGATTTTTTCACCTGTAAACCCTAAAGACATACAAGCAATTGTTAAAGCAATTGCAGATAAAGGGCTTAATTCTGCTATGGTTTCTACCCTTATAGATGGGGTTTTCGGGGGAGATGACATGCTCCCGTTCGATATAAGACACATTTGTAAAATGATTTTTGATGGAGCAGGGATGATTGTTTTTAAACAAGAATGGGAAGATAACTGTGTGAAACAATTAGCCCAAGTGTCTGGGAAGCGTCACCCGTTACATGGCTCCAGCTTGCCGCGCCTAATGGGCATGGATCCAACAATGCTTACCCCCCAGGCACAAGCTCAAGGCCTGTGGGCCCACGAAGTCATGATAACAACTCGTGCAGCTAGGGACGCTATTCACTCAACTTCCAGAACTATTGTCAAGCCATCGCCATGGTCCACGATAAAACAAAATGAAAGCGAGAGCTTTACACAATTTGTAGATCGTCTCCAAGCAGCAGTCAACTCCTCGACCCTGCCTCCAGAAGCCAAAGACCCCATTGTTGCGGACCGTTTGCATCAACGGTGTAATGCGAAAACCAAAGAAATTCTATGATCACTGCCGGCAGGGTCAAGTGTCGCGACCATGATTAAACACGTCGCGAATGAAGAGCAGCTGACCCCGTTTCAAGCGGCTGCTACAGTGATGGCTACTGTAATGGCATGTTTTAAGTGCGGCCAGAAAGGCCATGTGGTAGCTAACTGCCCTAGGTTGGGGGACCCACCAACAGTGCCCCCCCCCCCGCAAAAATCCACCCAAAGGACCATGTTGGGTTTGTGGAAGGACAGAACATTTCGCTAGGGAATGCACCCGTAAAGCTCAACCTCAGGGAAACGGGAGGGGGAGAGGGCGCTCGGGCCGCGCTCAGCCCTCTCCCACTTGGGATATGAGGCGGCCCAACTATGCCAACCCCAGATGGGGCGAAGCACTCCTGAATCCGCTGCCCCCTCGAGAAGCGACCAACTTCATGGCTCAACCGACAGTTCAGTTGAATCCGCCCCTATCTCAGGGACAGCAAGGACAACTCTATGGGGGCGAGACCCCAGGGTGGCCTTGGCAATAAAGTGTGACAACCCACCAGTGGTGTGGGGAATCTGCTCTCTCTACAATAGCTCAGATGATACTACTATTAGCGTCCCTTTCTTAATTGACACCGGAGCAGATGTTACAGTTATTCCTAAGACAAATTGGCCTCCGCACTGGAAAGTCGACACTGCCCCCATGGTGGGTGGAGTTGGGGGATTAACCCGAGCTTGGAAGAGTGCTCAATTGATAGCAATCACGCTTCATACTGAAAAGGGACCGGAAAAAAACATCATCCTTTGTCCATATGTCATGTCAGGGGTCCCACCCCTGCTGGGAAGGGACGCTTTAGTCCTATTAAAAGCTAGGGTGACAAATTTACCCTAAGGGCCACTGCTGCACACCCACTTCCACCAATTAAACTAACGTGGAAATCATCTGACCCAGTGTGGGTCGAGCAGTGGCCCCTATCGAAGCCTCGAATGGACGCTCTTCTCGAGCTACTTGACCGTGAACTGCAGCGTAGCCATATAGAGCCTTCCACTAGTCCATGGAATACTCCAGTTTTTGTAATACCCAAACAAACTGGCGAGGGGTTTCGTCTCCTCCATGACCTGCGTGAAGTAAACAAGACAATTCAACCAATGGGTCCCGTCCAAACACTGCTGCCAATGAACTCTATGATACCGGAAGGACAACCTTGTGCTGTCCTTGATATCAAGGACTGTTTCTTTTCGATACCCCTGCATGAAAAGGATAAGGAGCAGTTTGCTTTTTCTGTCGTGTTTCCAAACAGCCAATGCCCCAACCTACGCTTCCAGTGGAAAGTGCTGCCTCAAGGAATGATCAACTCACCCACTATCTGCCAGATTACGGTGGATCGGGCATTAGTACCGGTCCGGCGCAGTGACCCGAATGCAACCATCATTCAATACATGGACGATATTTTAATCGCTGCACCGTCAGGAAGTCAGGTGGACCAGCTGGTGTCAACGGTTTCAGAAACTCTAAAAACAAACGGGTTCGAAATCGCGAGCGCAAAAATTATAAAAGGACCATGTGTAAGTTTTTTGGGAATGGGAATTACAAGTTCTTACATAACCCCTCCCCAAATAAAAATTCGTCGGAATATTAAGACACTCCATGATATGCAACAGTTAGTGGGGTCCTTGCAATGGCTGCGCAATATTGTCCTGATCCCTCCCGAAATCATGCCCCCCCTGTACGATCTTTTAAAAGGAAAGAACCCATGGGAGCAAAAAACTCTGACAACAGAAGCAATGAACTCTCTCGACTTCATCGAGCAACAGGTGTCATCAAGCACACTCGCCAGGTGGAACCCAAATATACCACTTGATTTGTATGTGCACTTCACAGAGGGGGGGGGAGTAGGAGCACTAGCCCAGGGCCCCCCTGAAAAAGCCCAACCAGTACAATGGATAGTCCTGGGAAAACCGTCACGTGCATTTTCTCCAGGAATTGAGTGCCTTGGTAACCTCATCATGAAAGGCAGAAAACTCGCCCTAAGACACCTAGGCATCGAACCTGCCAGGATATACCTGCCCTTCCGTAAACAGCTCCCAGCGCAATCAGTGGCGATGTCAGAGTATCTGGCCATAGCTCTCGTCGGATTTGGTGGAGAGGTTCGGTATGCCACAAAGCCCCCCTGGACTCAACTGCTAGCAATTGTCGACATCAACCTTCCACAGAAAATCATGGACCGGCCCCAACCAGGACCAACGGTCTTCACAGACGCATCTTCAGCGACCTCAACCGCGGCAGCAGTATGGAAATCAGAAAAAGAATGGCACTGCATTAAAATGACCGATTGTGCTCTTTCAGTTCAACAGCTAGAAGCGACGGCCGTAGTACTAGCGTGCGGACTGTTCCCAACAGAACATCTCAACATAGTGACTGATTCGATGTTTGTGGCCAAACTTTGCTTGGCCATGTCGGGGCCTGGCGTGTCGACATCCACAGCAGCCCTAATGCTAGAAGAAGCACTTTTTTCTCGAAAGGGCACTATATCAGTGTGGAATAATTAGGAAATTTGGGATAATTGGGAATTAAATCTATATTAAAAATGCAGCATTGTCCACACATAAGAGAAAATGGACTTTCAGGGCCTCTCAGGGCGAGATGCAGCCGTACCTGGTATGCCAGGAATGTGCACTCCACAGCGGTTCCCGTAACAGGCGGAGGATACAGCGAGGTGGAGATTTTGCGGGTATGCTCTGTCCTAACTTCAGCAGATAAAACGGGAACTAGGTGGTACAAGAAACTGATAAGCTGCATACTTGCCATCCTGAGCCAGTGGCCTGTCATCTTTTGACAAAATACCGTCCTTGGTGTGAACTTTGCTTCATTATAATACTAAAATACACACCCCTCTCCAGTGCGACCCCCCTCCGAAATAAGACCACCTCTCTCTGAGCATGCTCTCTGAATTTTTAGTCTCATATACCTTTAAATCGAGGCGACAGAAATTTTCACCAATGGTAATAAAGGTATGTATGACTAGAGTCACTCAAGCTCCACCTTGAAGGTAAAAATAATATAAAATAGCCCAAGAGAAAGGGGGATTTTAGGGAAGATACCATCGTGGACAAGTCAAGGAAGATAACATCAACTGACTCCGGGACCGGTCGACAGGCTGGACCTCTCTTCCCCCCCCATAGGGACGCCTGTGGGTAAGACTTGCACTGTATTTGGTGCTTCCCTGGGAAAACTTAGAATCTCTATAGAGTTACTTTTACTGTCATCTGTATATTTTATAGCTATACTGTGTTAACTTTATCAAGCACTTGTATTCATGTAATCATTATTCGCACATGCTTCTGCAGACAGTCTCTATCACCGGCAATCCATACGAACCTGTATCTGTTGCATTAATAAACTGCACTGTTTCTGTAATCAATCGTAATTCTCTCGCTGAACGCGACCCCATCTCTCAGTGTGGCCGTGAGAGTTCAGGAGCACGATTCGACTGACAGTGTGGTGCACTATCAGTGAGACCGGATCCAGTGAGGTTCGAAATAGCGAACGCTGCCCGGGCTGATAGTTGCTATTGAATTGGGCAGGGTGGTGCACTATCAGTGAGACCGGACCCAGTGAGGTTCGAAATAGCGAACGCTGCCCGGGCTGATAGCTGCCAGTAATCTTCCCCCCTCCCTTTTAACGCAACAATCAGTCATCCACGTCAACAGCCACTGCCCAATTAAAGGGTATTTCCAAACCAGCAATGACAAAGCAGATGCCGCTGCAAAAGGACTGTGGACACTGAGAGACGCTCGTCAGCTACACGAGTCTCCCCACATTGGGGCCAAAGCGTTAGCAAAGAGATGTGGGATTTCAGTCACTGACGCAAAACACATAGTAGCTACATGCCCTCACTGTCAGAAAGCACCGCTGTGGTCCAGCGGAATAAACCCCAGAGGGCTTAAAGCCTCCAAAGTATGGCAAACAGATTTTACACTCTGCCAGTTGCTGAAACCTCAAGCGTGGCTAGCGGTAACTGTAGACACATATAGTGGGGTCATCATAGCCACTCAACATCTTAAGACTGACTCCAAAGCAACCATCCAACATTGGTTGACAGCCATGGCGTGGCTTGGGGTCCCTAATCAGATCAAAACGGACAATGGCCCAAATTTTGTCTCTAAATCAACCCAAGCATTTGCTCTGAAATGGGGTATTACCTTAATACGCGGCATCCCATATAATAGCACAGGACAAGCCATAGTAGAATGAACGAATCAAACTCTGAAATCTAAATTGGAGGTGTTAGCAAAAGCAGAAGGTTTTGCTGACGCCATTCCCTCAGGAGATCAAGCACGCCTATTGGCAACTGCTCTGCTAGCACTGAATCAATTTCCCAGGGGAGAAGAGGTAAATAGCCCCACCCAAAAACATTGGGCCACTCGAGCGCTAGAGGAAGGCCCGTTGGTCACAATTAGAAATGAGCTGGGAGAATGGGAACACGGGTGGCGGCTAGTTCTAACAGGGCGAGGGTATGCTGCTGTCAGAAAAGACGGCAGAATTAAGTGGTGTCTGCTTAAGTCTATTAAACCAGATCTTCAGAATAAAACTAATGAAAACTGTGAGTTTTTGTCCACAGGATCACATCATCGAACGTCCCCGTAATCCGTACACCCCGGTGCCAAGCGTCCCATCCACCCTGGAGCCAAGCGTCCCGTCCAAGTCCAAGAGTTCTACACCGGCAGATTCCAGACAACGGCAAAATAACATCCGTGGGAGGGGGCGGCAATGTCTTTGTGTGATCCTGATTTTGGAGCTCGTTATTATAGGACAGGTAGAATCGCATTACTATCACCACCAACCCTTTACATGGGTACTTGAGCAGGTAGAACTATCCCAAGTAATCAGCACAAAAACAACCACAGGGTCACCAGTTTTTAGTGTTTATCCTTGCCAACTAGCCCCTATTGAACCTTGTCTAGATCTGATTGGGAATTACTTCTGTCCGGCATCCAACCCAGGAAAAACCTACTGTAACTACCCCTGGGAACATTATTGTGCGTATTGGGGTTGTGAGACTATCTCAACAGCATGGGAACTGCAAAAAGACAAGTTTTTGAATATAACACACGGATCAAAAGGGTGTCAGCCGCCCAGACGAGACTCATTCGGAGTACCCGGAGCATTTAGGCAATGGGGAAATTGTAGGCACCTAGACCTTCTTGTAAAATTACCGGATGATCCTGGGTGGTTCATAGGACAAACATGGGGCATAAGATATTATGAACCCGGAAAAGACTGGGGTTCAGTATTTCGCATTAGAAAAACGATGCCTCCAATCGAGACAGAGCGCATCGGGCCCAATAAAATATTAACCGGAGAAACACAGACCAAAAAACCAGAAATCAGTTTGACTCCAAAACCTGAACAAAGACAGACCAATATGCCAGAAACTAGTCCAGCTTTAGAAGAAACACAAAATTCGGCTCTAAATGAAACACAAAGTAGAAAGGATGAGATTTTGGGAAAATACCCCCTCTGGAATTTGATGGAAGCCACTTTTCAAGTATTGAAACAAGCTCACCCAAATTTAATTAAGCACTGTTGGCTTTGCTATACTGCTATGCCACCATATTACAAAGCAGTTGCGGTTGATAGTCAGCCTGACCATACTACAGGAAACAACCCGACGGAATGTAACTGGCAAAATAATACTCAAGGGATCTCCCTTAGTCAGGTGACAGGGAAAGGGAGATGCGTAGGAAAGGTCCCAGAAGGGAAAAAACATCTTTGTACAAACGAGACAATACCACAAACAAGTGGTTGGTTACTTCCTACTAAGAACGCCAAGTGGGCATGTTCCAGAACAGGATTAACACCCTGTGTTTCTATAGAATACTTACATTTAATCAATGAATTTTGTGTACAAATCGTCCTGCTCCCCAGAATAATCCATCATCCAGAGAGCTACATGTATGAAATCAAAGAAAAAGAAGCAAACACCCTATTAGGACTTCCTTTGGTAAAAAGAGAACCAATCACAGCCTTTACAATAGCCGCTCTATTAACTATAGGGGGAACGGGGGCTGGAACAGGAACAGCCGCATTAATAAAAGGGAATCAAGATTTTATAAACCTACGACAGACCATTGATGAAGACCTAGCTAAAATAGAACAATCAATTAGTCTTCTGGAACAATCGCTGCGATCCCTTTCAGAAGTCGTATTACAAAACCGAAGAGGTCTAGATTTACTATTCCTAAAAGAGGGAGGGCTGTGTGCTGCTTTGAAGGAGGAATGTTGTATCTATGTGGACCACACCGGAGTGGTAAGAAACACTATGGAAAAACTGAGAGAGAACCTAGAAAAATGGCGAAAAGAAAGGGAATCGCAGCGCAGCTGGTATGAAAATTGGTTTACCAGTTCATCATGGTTACCCACCCTGTTATCTACTTTAATAGGGCCGATCGCAATGATCGTGTTGGCACTGATCTTCGGACCCTGTATACTGAATAGGCTTATGTCGTTTGTCAAGAGCCGGCTAGAAAAAGTTAACATTATGATGATAGAACGCCAGCAACTGCTTTAAGAATGTATCCGCTTAGTGTTACCCCCTAGTACAACTGTAAAGAGAAAACAAGACAAGCATATTGTGTTATTGTAGCTTCTCTGTGATATTCATATACCAAAAAGCTAACAAATATAAGCATGTTCATGTTTTGACCGACCCTTGTAAACCTTTCATAGATACTGCAGGCCATTCCTTCCAATGCAGGCTGGCCACCTGCGTTGGAACGAGTATGCATTTTGGTCAGTTTAGAAGCCCAAGCCTCATACAATGTGAGGGAGGCAGAGCCTCAGCGGGGACGCCCGCTGAGACTGAGCCTGCCTCCTTACATTGCGATGACGCTGTTTGGAGCTGATTTTTTGATTCTACAGGGTCATTATACCACATTTTTGTGTTTTATATCTTGTATTTGTGTGGGACCTTTTTATAGAATCTCGATTATAGTGCCTTATGTCTTTTATACAAAGTTTATCACATATGTTTTTTAAGACTGTTACAAAATGTATTCCAGTTTATCATACATATTTTTTAAGATTGTTATAAGGTATAGATTAAGAATAACAAACTTTGTTTTTTAGCTAATTCGCTTAAGCATAGGGAGGGGGGAAATGTAGGTAGCTAGGGCTTGGCGGTCGGAAGATGTCGTGCTGTAATGGAAAGACAGAGCCCCTCTCCAGGTAGCCAATAGCGTTTAGCTTGTGACATAAGCAGGCGGAAGTGACGTCGTAAACCCAAGTTATATAATGCTGTGTCACTCTTCAATAAACGCCATTTGCCGTCCACCACATTGGTGTCTGCGTGCTGATGGACCCCGCGATCGCGAGCAGGTGATCACCTGTGCTGTTTCCTGAACCAGGTCACCGTGCCTCGCTGAGGCAACAGATCCCACTTGCATCCGGTGCTGTAATAAACATACCTGCTTTCTAACTCTCGAGTTGTAGAGTCTGATTCTGTGCTTCAAACTCATGGTCCTGACACCTGTAAGCCCAGGATGAAACAAACTGCTTCTTCAAGTCTTATGTGGCTCCTTTCAATATTTACCCTGAAAGCTCCATGCTATATAACTGTGCTGAGTTTTGGCTGGGATAGAGTTAATTCTCTTCCTAGTAGCTGGTGCAGCGCTGTGTTTTCAACTTTAGTCTGAGAACAGTGCTGATAACTCATGGATGCTTTTAGTTGTTGCTAAGTAATGTTTACTACAATCAAGGACTTTTCAGCCTCATGCTCTGCCAGTGAGGAGGGGCACAAGAAGCCAGGAGGAAGCAGAGACAGGACAGCTGACCCAAACTAGCCAAAGGGGTATTCCATACCACAGCACATCATGCCCAGTATAGAAACTGGGGGGAGTCACCTGGTAGGGACTGAAAGCTGCTAGGGTCGGGCTGGTTGGGTTGGGTCAGCAGGTGGTGAAACATTGTATTGTGCATCACTTGGGTTTCTTGTGTTTTATTCCTCTCTCACACTCTTATTACTATATTTTACTTTATATCAGCTGTTAAACTGTTCTTATCTCAACCCCCAGATTTGACCTTTTTCCAGTTCTTCTCCGCAGCCCGGGGGGGGGGGGTGGTGGGTGGGGAGGGAGTCACAAAGCAGCTGCTGGGTACTTGGCTGCCACTTGGGGTTAAACCACAGGAACAGAGCATTAACGCCTATTTTTTGCTTCTTACACAAAGCCTGTATAGGCAAGTACAAGGCAGACACAACCTAAACACAGCTGTTCATTTCAAGTCATTGTCATGGGTTCAGCAGTAGCAGTCATTTTTTCTCCTTCTCAGTAGCTGGTGCAGTGCTGTGGTTTTGACTTTGGGCCTGGGAACTGCGCTGATAACACCAATGTTTTCAGTTACTGCTTGGCAATGTTTTGGTCAGACCAAGGACTTTCTGAGTCTCATGCTCAGCCAGGGAGGAGGGGAAGCTGGGACGAAGCAGGGACAGGACACCTGACCCAAACCGACCAAAGAGAAGTATTCTATTCCACAGCACATCATGCCCAGGATGTAAAAACGGAGGGCAGAGACCCGGAAGTGTGGGGGTGCACTGCTTGGTCCGGCTGGGGATTGGTGGTGAGCGATTGTATTCTTTCCTTGTATTTCCCTTGTCATTATTATTATTGGTGGTAGCAGCAGTGGTTTGTGTTATACCTTAGTTACTAAACTGTTCTTATCTCAACCTGTGGGAGTTGCATTCTTTTGATTCTCCTCCCCATCCCCCCGGGACTGGGGGAAGAAAGAGGGGGGAGTGAGTGAGAGAGCGACTGCGTGAGTTATAGAGGCTTAAACCACGACAGTTCTTTTTGGCGCCCAACGTGGGGCACAAAGGGTTGAGATAACGACAGGATTAATAGCCACTCGTCACAATGCTGATTTATTGGCTCTCAAAGTTGTTACTCTTGATTCTCTTGAGTTCATGGTTTCAGCCTGTTGTACTTTACTTACAGCCGGTATTTGTTATCTTAGCATTTTTCGGATATGGGTTTTGGGTTAAGGTTCTTACTTCACTGTACTTCATTGGAATGCTTGTAATACGGGCAGGCTCTGGCAGCGGGGGAGGACGGACGTGGACTTGTACCTTGCCATCCGGCTGCTCTTCACCGTTCTGGCCCTCGTCCTCACCTCCTTCTTCGCGAGGCTGTGGGAAGCAGAGGGGGGGCAGCATCAGGAGCCGCCAGTGGCCGAAACAGCCCGGGAGTGCGGCCCCAGGGACCAGGAGCTGAGCCCCCCCGCAGAGCCCAATCACGGTGGCTGCTGAGTAGCAGGAGGAGACCACCGTGGTGGAGAAGCCGAGCCCCGAGGCTAAGCCGAGCCCCGCAGCTACTGAGTGGGGGGGGCAGGCGGCAGCCAAGCCCAGCCCCGCAGTGGCTGAGAGCATCCCCCGGCAGCCGCCCACCAAGCCCCGCAAGCCCGAGTCCCAGGAGGATGCAGGAGACCACACAGCACTTCCCAGCAAGGCAGAGGAGGAATATCTGGACTCAGACAAAGAGCAGCTGGTGGTGAGAGAGCTGGCAAGCACAGCAGCTACACCAGCCCCAGAGACAAGTACAGAAGCCTCATTTGAGAGTTCTGAAGGTTTTGAATGGCCTTTGGGTACCCTTGAGACCTGCCTGCTGATTGTGATGGGGATCAGCATGCTGGCATGCATACAGAGTGTGTTTTACCCTCGATCCTTTTGTCTGGTCCTGAGAGTTAAGCAGAGTCAGGCCTTGTCTGGGGTTAGACTACTATCTAGGATGACCAAGAGATTTTCCCCAAGGATGGACAGTCATGACTGGCAGGGTGTGTGGGACAGTATGGGCGAGTACCTAGTCCACTGGGCCCCTCCAGTGCTTTGGAAGCATCGGAGATGGAAGGCAGCTGTATGGAGTCCCCAGCGACAAGCTGCAGAAACTGCTAAAGGGGAAGGTGAATTATTTTGAGCCTGGTGAGCCCATGATGCCTCAGGTCATCAGGGCAGAGGTGCAACATACAGATGGACTCATGACCGAGGGGTGGATTTAGCAATGGACACTATTGCCCAGGTTACTCACAAGTGTGAACACTGCACACGGCCTCCCCTGCTCTGAAGGACTGTTACAAAAGATGGAGCCCGACATCACAGACCAAATGGACTCAGCAGCTTTATAGGGATTGGTCCATGCACTGAGGGATGATCTCTCTCCCTCTGTGCGTGTGTGGATGTATATATATATATGTGATGGTATATTGAAAATGTGGGATCTGAGCATGACGTGAATGGTATGGAATAAGGGGTGGATACGAGGCCGCACTAACCTCATTTTCTTCTAGTTTCTTATTTCCTTGGTATATCTTCAACAGGTACCTCAAGGAGTACAGACAACTGCCCCCTGCACTGCCAAGCATTATTCACTTAGGATCTCAGCCTGCCTGCATTTCGCCTCTGAAGAAAACCCGGAACACTTTCGCTTCCAAGGAGGGAGGGAGGAATGCAGTGACCCAGCTAATGGAAGAACTAAGTTTATCCCTCCTTTGCACCACTAGGAACCACTCCTACAGGAAGCAGAGTCACAAAGTTCTTACAAAAACTGGTACTTTTGTGTGGTATTGTTTGCAATACAAATGACAAATTGAAGTCTTAGGAGAAATCCAGTTTAAGGTACTGGACAAATATTTTTTACAGAATGCATTCTTAAGGTGGGAATTGATATAAGGAAAGCAAGTGCCTGGAAAACATAGGGTTAAATTACTTTTAACTTAACTTAGGTCTAAGATAGAGAACAATGTTTGTGTTGTAAGTCTGTGGTATGATAACAGAATTTAGTAGTCTTACTAACAAGAGTGAATTATTTCTTTTTATCCTTCTAATGAGTGAATTCTTTCTTACCATCCTTCTAATTTATCAGTTGGTCTGGAGACAGTGACTCCCGAACATCTGCTAGCTTGGGATACTCCTTGTCTCCCCATCCTGTCCTGCTTGAAATAAATTTTGTATGAAGGTCACACTGCTCTAAATCTTTGCCAGCTCTCAGAAACTTGCAGATACGGCTGGTTTCAGCTAATTGTGATTACTGGAGCATCCAACTGTGCCAAAGGTGAAAAGTGCACCCTGAGGAAGGCTGCTTACTTCATCTTGAAGATCCCTGCCCACGACCATCGGAGGGCATCGTGCAAGCGCCAAAAGGGAGGAGACTTATGATAATGAGTACCTAAACTAATTGTAGTATCAGGTTAGCTCTCTCGGGAACCTAATGAATATGCATGTTTGTGTGTACTAAATATTTGCTTGCTTAACCCCTCGGTGTGCAAGTTAGGAGTGATCCCCCTTGCACCCAGCGCTGTAAGACTCTCCTTGAGTTAGAGTCTGATTCTGTGCATGAGAATTATCAAGAGAAGACAAAAGGATCCTCTTAAGTGCTGAGGAAAGGAAGGTCAGACCAAGGGTGCTTTTTTTTTTTAATTTTCTTTTGTTTCTTTTTTAATATTTAACAAAAATCCACCCTAAGCCAAGTCCCCTTTCCAAAAAGCACAGAACACCAGCCCTTTGAGTGTAATTTCTGAAGGTGATTCAAGCTGGAAACATATAGAGAAAATGAGAACTGAATCTCCCTCCTGACTAGAGGTCCTAATCACACAGCCAGCTTTCCTGCCCATGTGCTGTAAAACCAAGATAACTTGGGTCTCCACTTGTGTCACCTCAGACAGTCCATTTAGAGAGGAAATGAAATGTTCCAATAAAACGGTGACAGAAAGTCATAAAAACAAACTGGAAGAGAAAGATTCAGCAAGGGCACAGTATCATCTGGGACTAAAGCTTTCAAAAGGAAACCACCTGCCTTCTGGAAAACAGCCAGTTCACTTAGACATCATATTTTAAGACACCTAAAGTAGATATACAGCTACAATGTTTTTCACTGCAGTCCTGGAAACTGGTGGCTGAACAAATGCATTTCAGCAAATAATAATACCTGACAACTACGTGCCAGGGCATAAAGATGTGTGTGTGTGTGTGAAATAAAACTCAAGCAGCATCACATTTAAGTCCACTTGCACTTATGATTGTGTTCTAGCGAATGACACCCAGCCATGGTGAATGACAGAAGTCCACGTCACAGCGGTAAACTACACCTCTTGATACTACCAGATGGTAACATTCCCAGGATCAAAACAAAACCAACACCTGCAAAGCCCTTGCCACCGCTCAGGCTGGAAGGGATCTGGAGCTGTTCCTGGGTACCCCTGTGCAGCTCCCGACACCCTCAGAGCTCATTCAACAGAGGGCCCCGCTCCCCACCACTGCAACACACCTGGCGGCGCTCCCCGCACCTCGCCGCACATCAAACCCAGTGCAGTGCGCCGAGTCTGGAGCCACTGCAGAGCCAGGGCGAGGCGTAGCTCCAACCACGGTGTACCCAGTCAAGAACCCGCCACCGAGATCCGGCCTCGCCGCTGCCGGTACCGCTCGGAGCGGGCGAGCCTCCCTGGTGCAGGCCTGGAGTGCGGGGCCGGGGCCTGCTCCAGCCCGCGCCGCCAAGCCCTCACCGCGGCCTCCTCCTTCCATCTTCCCCCCCGCCACTGGCTCTGGGAGCTGCCTCCCCCCACGGATCGGCCCGCCGCACTCGCAGGTCCCAGGCTCAGCTCTCTCCGCCCCTGCACCCGAACGGCTCTGCAGCCCAGGCAAGGCCAGTTTCCCCACCACGCCCGCAGAGCCCCAGCCCTGCCGCAGATCCCGCCACCGCCCACACGTACCGCGGCCGCCGGCCCGTCACAGTGAGAGGCGCGACCCGACCCAGCACACCACCATAGATCCCCTCTAAACAGCCCGCCCCAGCTCGCACGCCGCCAACGCCGCCACGGCGCCACCACCAATAACAGCCAAGCGAACAAACTTTTTCTTAAGCGTCCCTTGCCCTCCGATGGCCAATCCCCGTTGCTCTTACGGAAGGAGGAAGAACACGCGACCGGCAGATGACAGGTGACGTCAGGGTGGCCCTGCGCCCCGATTAGGTGAAGCGCTAGTGCTGAGGGAGGAGCGGGCCACCTGGGAGATGGTGGGGGGCGGGGTCGGACTGTGAGTCATCTTCCATCTTTGTGCCTTGTGTTGCCGTGGCACAAAGGAGTGGTTGGGTCGTGCTGCCCTGAGTGGGCCTTGTTGCGTTTCACTGGTTCTGAGGTGAGGCGGCGGTGGGGCGGGCAGCCCCCCGCCCTCGGACGGTAGGGGCGGGTGAGCACTGCGAGGGTGAGGTGGGGCGGATAGGACAGGGCATCGCACCGCACCGCACCGGCTGGTGCTGAAGGGAGGGGACCGCTCTGGATTGGTGTGTGGCGGCGGGACCGGTATGCTGGGGCCGGCCTCGGGTTAACGAGGGGAGAGTGTGGTGCTTGCCCCTGCCCTGCCCTACCGTCCGGCTTCCGCGTATGCCGCCGCCGGTACTGGGTCAGGGTCCCGAGAGAGGGGGTGAGGGCTGGAGCCCGCCGGGTGTGGGGCTGAGGCCGGGCCTGAGGCGCTGCGCTCCTCTGGCTCTTGTGACAGCGCGCTGCCTCGCTGGAGTCTCCAGTACCCCCCAGGAACGAAGCCAGCGGGAAGAGGCGGGTGGCTGTGGGATGAAACGGGGGTTTGGTGGAATCGGGCGCCCTGGGGCAGGGGCCGTTTGGTGTCACGGCGGGTGCTGAGAGCTCGTCCTGGTGCTTGTATGACTTGCCAAACATACATAGGCTTTGCTCCAGCGGTCCGGGGTGGGCTGGGGGCGAGGTGACCGGCTGCTCTGGGATCTCCTGGGAGCTCGGGAACACTCGGAAGAACCTTTTTGAGCCCTGGGATATTTTTATATCGAGGTAAAAAGTCAGAATCCTGCAACTGTTTACTGCTGTCAGTGTAAAAATATTTCTGCAGAGCAATTTTTTGCTTTTACAGAGAAAATATGAAGATGTGGAGTGAGCTACCAAGTGCAGCTCTTTACCTAGAGGTTCTGGATTGGGCAGCGGTAATACCAGGGTGCTGCTTTGCTCTTAGTTCGCAACTTACAAAGCAGGTCTTTGCACTGCCTGCATTGTGCCGATACCAAGCATGCATTTCTCTTTTAAGCCCTTTGATTCTGTCCTGCTGTTGCGTTAAAAGGGGAGAATGAACCCCTTACTGTATTAGAGGGGCCAGGAGCGGCTTCACTCTGCAACTATCAGTCCGGGTGCGTCTGGTTCCGGATTCACTGACAATTCAGTCCGGGCGCGTATTAATTCCGGATTCACTGATAATTCAGTCCGTACGCGTATTAATTCCGGATTCACTGACAATTCAGTCCGGGCGCGTATTAATTCCGGATTCACTGATAATTCAGTCTGGACGCGTATTAATTCCGGATTCACTGATAATTCAGTCCGGACGCGTATTAATTCCGGATTCACTGATAGGGTACAATCAGATGCAACTATCAGTCCGGGCACGTATTAATCCAGATTCACTGATAGTGCACCACACTGTCAGTCGAATTGTGCTCCTGAACTCTCACGGCCACACTGAGAGATGGGGTCGCGTTCAGCGAGAGAATTCAAAACAGTATGACTTATTAACTAAATTTATTGATGCAACAGGTACAGGTTCTTATGGATTGCCGGTGATAAATACTGTCTGCAAAAGCACGTGCATATAATAGTTACATGAATACAAGCGCTTGATAAAGTTGACACAGTTTAGCTCTAAAAGATACAGGTGACAAATAAGAATAACTCTATAGAGATTCTAAGTTTTTCCTAGGAAAGCACTGGATACAGTGCAAGTCTTACCCACAGGCGTCCCTATGGGGGGGAAGAGAGGTCCAGCCCGTCGACCGGTCCCAGGAGTCGGTTGATGTTATCTTCCTTAACTCGTCCACGATGGTATCTTCCCTAAAATCCCCCTTTCTCTGGGGCTATTTTATATTATTTTTACCTTCAAGGTGGAGCTTGAGTGACTCTAGTCATACATACCTTTATTACCATTGGTGAAAATTTCTGTCGCCTCGATTTAAAGGTATATGAGACTAAAAATTCAGAGAGCATGCTCAGAGAGAGGTGGTCTTATTTCGGAGGGGGGTCGCACTGGAGAGGGGTGTGTATTTTAGTATTATAATGAAGCAAAGTTCACACTAGGACGGTATTTTGTCAAAAAGATGACAGGCCGCTGGCTCAGGATGGCAAGAGTGCAGCTTATCAGTTTCTTGTACCACCTAGTTCCCGTTTTATCTGCTGAAGTTAGGACAGAGCATACCCGCGAAATCTCCACCTCGCTGTATCCTCCGCCTGTTATGGGAACCGCTGTGGAGTGCACATTCCTGACATACCAGGTATGGCTGCATCTCGCCCTGAGAGGCCCTGAAAGTCCATTTCCTCTTATGTGTGGACAATGCTGCATCCTAATATAGATTTAATTCCCAATTATCCCAAATTTCCTAATTATTCCACATAATCCACCCCGTGACTATAGTCACTCAAGCTTCACAATATTTAGAAGGAAGTTGGAACGTCCCATACACCTTTTGAGTGAAGATTGCTAAGGACATATACATCCTGTGGGGATGCTAAATTAGTTAAGCGTTTTAACATAATCCAAAGTCTAATATACAAAGCAATTGTCAAGACAAATCCTAATACAGTGAGTATTAGCAAAATCACAACAGGGTGAAGCATCTTATTTAAAAACTCCTGTGGCAGTTGGTGACCATCCAAAGAGAGTGTCCCACCATTTAGGCTCTGCATCTTTCTGGACTCTTTCCAACACCTGATGAACTTCTTCGGTATCACGGTGGACAGTGATCAGAGTTCTTTGTCCTCTTTCCTTGGCCTGGGTCAGCAACTGCTTCAAGTCTTCATGGTGTAGCAGCTTCCTCACCAATGTGAGATTCATCCCAATAGGAGTGAATAACAAGTCATTATACAGCGTGTATCTTGATCGCAACAATTGTTGAGAAGTAACAGGAGCTGAATAATTGAAGTCACACCCAATAATGTTAGTAAAGTTACAAATGCAAAGGTTAGTGTGATCAATAATATTCATAGTATCATCATCTATTAATATAGAATTACAAAGAGTTCTCATACAAACACATCCTTTTCCAATATATACAAGCATAGTTTCTGGATTCTCATTTGGATGTATTTCAAAATGACAAACATTTTGTTCCGTGTCAAGACAAATGTCTTGTGCTTTTATAGTATTACTTTCACAAATGAATCCTTGTTGGTTCCGCGTGATACATGCATCGACGTCAACAGTTTGCCATTTATTGATATATTGCGCCCATACTCTATGTTCAATTGGATGGAGCACGGTTTCATTGTGATTCAGTCCTAGCGCAATGATTGGGTATATGGTACGTACCGAAGCATTGCGAATTGTTAGGATGAAAGCAGTGACTTTACTCTCAATGGGGGTCATAAGTGAAATTAACCAGGTGCCACCAAGATTGGAATTTCTTTTCAAATTTAATTGCATTATCCCGGACCACTTTCTGAATTTCAGTGGGTAAGGTACCTGCTTCACCTTCCCTTATGATTGCGGCTGTCATCGATTGTATCCATATCTGGGCTTGGATACAGCTGAGAGCCAGAGACACGTTGTTTTGGGCGACATCAAGTGCATCTATAATTAGCTGGTGGTCCTTTTCACTCGTTTCTTCCCATTGAGGCAAGTTGTTTGATAAAAACCATTGGTGATTTCCCAAAGCCAGAAGAGAAGATTGTAAAGGGTACTTCAATTTAGTCAAGTCATGAGTTATTGTGGCTAATTTGTTGGCTAGGATTTCCGCATCTATGCTATTTAAGACTGCTAGCCCCATTCCTAAGATAGATACCAGTTAAATCTCTCTTTGATCGTCTTAAGGGGGTGAAGGTTCGCCCATGTGACCATGTTGACCACCCTGCATACAATGTATCCAGGAATGGTGACCATGTGGGTTAAATTGCAAAGATGTTAATTTGCATCAATTGTTCCACACATTTGAGGGAGTATGATGGGTCATTTTTAATGACATAAGGCAAAATACAGCCCTACGTTGTCTTATGCCCAGAGGCAGGTTGCAAAGACTGGCTGGACCAAAGTAAAGTTGGACCAACAATCCCATCTCTCCACAGTACAGATTTTTATTTGTTATTTCTATTTTGGTTACGGAGATCTGACTTATTCGTTCGTGGGTGGATCCATTTATAACTCTATGTCCTCCTTTTATTTCTTGTCCCATGTATCATCACTGTTGACAGATTTAAGTCTTTGTTAGAATCTAATTCTACATTTCCCGTGTTTTAATCCCATGCTCCCGGTGTATTTTGTATGAGTCTCAGACCAGAGCCACTGCAGGTCTGTAGAAACATAATATCGATTCAATTCCACGGTTTACCATTTTTCAAAAACTTAGGTTGGCAAATGATCATGAATGTAAACAATACTATTGCTATTACGGCTAGGATGAGTGACAAGATTCCTTGGATGCACTCAAGTTCAGCGTAGGCCAGTCCGTCTGCCCACGTGCAGTTCACCTAGAGTTTCTGTGAACAAAAAAGAGAAAAGAACACATGCTCGGCCTTTTGACCGACGGGGTTAAAAGAAAGGTGAAAATCCACTGGGTGCTAATCTAGTGTACCTTTCCTGAACAGTCTTTGGTTTCCCGTGCATAGGGATTTTTAGGAGTAATTAGTACCATGGGTACTTGAGGCATTTTTACCAGCACTGGTTGTCCTCACAAGGAGGAAAATCATGAAAAACATATCCTTAACATCTAAGGCAGTCATTCAAGGATGGGCAGCTCCTTGTATCATTGTCACAATTTCAGCAATATTTGGGACTGCTGCAGTTAGAGGTGTAGTATTGGTGTTTAACTGTTGATAATCTACTATGAAATGCCATTGTCCGTTGGGTTTCTTTATAGGCCACATCGGGGAATTATAAGTGACTGAATTTGTTTAATGACATCCCTCTTTTCCAATTCCATTACCACCCCGTCAACCCCTGTAAGTGTTGCTGCAGGCAACGGGTTGTCATGAGTTCAGCGCTGTGTTTTTGACCCTGGGCCCGGGAACAGCACTGACACCACCAGTGTTTTCAGTTACTGCTTGGTGATGTTTAGGCTGGCCAAGGACTTGCTGAGTCTCATGCTCTGCTAGGGAAGGGGGGAAGCCAGGAGGAAGGAGAGACAGGGCACCTGACTCAGACTAACTAAAGAGATTATTCCATACCACAGCACGTCATGTCCAGGATGAAAAAACAGAGAGCAGAGACCCGGAAGGGTGGTGGGGGTGCACTGCATGGTCAGGCTTGATATTGGATGGTGAGAAATTGTATTCTTTTCCCTTGTATTTTCTCTTGTCATTATTATTATTGGTGGTAGCAGCAGTGATTTGTGTTATACTTTAGCCACTAAACTGTTCTTAGGGAGAGTCGGGGGTCCATGAGTTGGACCCCCGACTCTCCCTCCCATCCTCCAAGAGCGGAGGGAAGAAAGAGTGGCGAGTGAGTGAGAGAGCGGCTGTATGGGTTTATGAAGCTTAAACCACGACACGGGTATTGCCAAATATTGGTAATTTTAGACAGAGGTAAGGGTATGGCTGTTTGTGACAGATTTAACCTCATTGTCAGTGCAGAATTTCACCTGCCTTATCCAAATCGTCATTGTGGCAAAGCACATACAGATCTACATTAGCAGTATGTATATTACCAGGTGTAGTAGCATGTTGAAAATGCCAGTGGCAGTGAGGGACCAGCCAAAGAAATTTCTTGCCAGTGGAGTTCTCCCACCCTCCTTGCATGCTTTTTATAACACTGTCATTGCACCAGAATCTCTCTAGCCTTTACCATAACATTTTCTAGCAGTTACTGCAAATTTGCATGTTCTGATATCTGCTTGCAAGTGACAAATCCACATAATACAAGGTGTAGTTTCTTATTAGCAACTGGCTAGTAAGTATAGGTGGTTTTATACACAAAATCACAGCCTCCATCAACAGCCACTCTGCAAGCACACATATTTAAGCTGTTACTTTTCAGTTGCCCCCAAGTGATGTTTTGCCTCATTCTGCTTGGGGTATTCACGGTCAGTTCTTATAGCTGAGGCACTGGGTTCTTCCACTCGTCTGTCCAGCTCATGGTGAGACTTGGCAAACTTTGCAGGCAGCCGCCATGGACCTGTAGGTAGGAGGACACAAACATACCCTCTCCCCAAGGTTATCAGTTCTTGAGAAGTAAGACAGGTTACAGTGATTCCTTAAAGCAGAGGCATTCCGATGAAAGGAATGTGAAGCAGCTGCAGAAGCAAACTGCACAGTGTTAACAGTCAACGAGTTTGCTGCGTCATTAACCATTTTTTCCTCTTTCTTTGCCACCCTGATGCTGTTTGGGTGGAGGTTGGTAAAGCTTGTGGTTGTACTACCCCTCTTGTTTTTTCTATTAGCAGTTTGTATTTTAAGTAGGCTTTGTTTGTGGTGTCTCTACAAACTGCTCCAGTACTTTAGTGGATCGAGAGGTGTTTTATACCTTTTTTTTTTCAAAGTTGCTCACCCTACTTTGTGTGGCTACAAACGCCTGCCTGCCCAGCAGCAGCTACAGCTGCCAGCCTGCTGAGCAGCAGCCATTAATCTCTACCGGCAGCAGCACCTTTCTATTAACCCTTTCTTGCCAAAAATGTTAATCTGCTACCTGTTGAAAATTTTTACATGAATCCGACAGCAAATAAATACACAGAACACTGTCTGCCCTCAATAGACACACACATACACACACATTCATGGGATCCCATAAACACACTCCATACCAACACAATATTTAAAACACAAAATCCAGACAATCATTACTCCCACTACACGGTCCCACGTACAGAACGTGGTGCAACGACCCTGTGAAGACAAGCAGGAAACCAGCTCCGAGCAGCATCATCGCAGTGCAGGGTGGCAGGCTGAATCTCAGCGGGCGTCCCCGTGCAGGCTCTGCCTCCCCCACACTGCATGAAGCTTGGGCTCTTGTACTGACCAAAATGCACACTCATTCTGATGCAGGTGGCCAGCCTACATCAGAAGAAGTGACGAGTAGTATCTATAAAGGTCTGCAAGGGTCGGTAGAAACACAGACATACTTATATATACAAACCTCCAGTACATAAATATTACAGAGAGTATATAAAGCAAGTTATATATGAGGTGAGAGACCTTCCCACCTCGGGTCTCGATCTGGCACATATACCACCAGGAAAGTATGCAATCCATCTGCATCCCCCAGGTTAGGAGCAGGGGCATTTTTAGCTTCCTCTTGTGCACAAGATAAACAAGCACCTAACACTGCACACAGAACATTTTTTCCTTTTCCCACCTTCAGCTTGTGTAAAGCCCGACACTGTTCAATACGTTCTACCACTTTCTCTTCATCCTCCCAAAACTTTTGGGCCCACTCCTTCCCAGCTGGGGAAGGGGCACAATCATATTTTTGCAGCAGTTTATCCATGGCAATCCTGCCGACTACGCCAATTTTCTGTTGCGTTAAAAGGGGAGAATGAACCCCTTACTGTATTAGAGGGGCCAGGAGCGGCTTCACTCTGCAACTATCAGTCCGGGTGCGTCTGGTTCCGGATTCACTGACAATTCAGTCCGGGCGCGTATTAATTCCGGATTCACTGATAATTCAGTCCGTACGCGTATTAATTCCGGATTCACTGACAATTCAGTCCGGGCGCGTATTAATTCCGGATTCACTGATAATTCAGTCTGGACGCGTATTAATTCCGGATTCACTGATAATTCAGTCCGGACGCGTATTAATTCCGGATTCACTGATAGGGTACAATCAGATGCAACTATCAGTCCGGGCACGTATTAATCCAGATTCACTGATAGTGCACCACACTGTCAGTCGAATTGTGCTCCTGAACTCTCACGGCCACACTGAGAGATGGGGTCGCGTTCAGCGAGAGAATTCAAAACAGTATGACTTATTAACTAAATTTATTGATGCAACAGGTACAGGTTCTTATGGATTGCCGGTGATAAATACTGTCTGCAAAAGCACGTGCATATAATAGTTACATGAATACAAGCGCTTGATAAAGTTGACACAGTTTAGCTCTAAAAGATACAGGTGACAAATAAGAATAACTCTATAGAGATTCTAAGTTTTTCCTAGGAAAGCACTGGATACAGTGCAAGTCTTACCCACAGGCGTCCCTATGGGGGGGAAGAGAGGTCCAGCCCGTCGACCGGTCCCAGGAGTCGGTTGATGTTATCTTCCTTAACTCGTCCACGATGGTATCTTCCCTAAAATCCCCCTTTCTCTGGGACTATTTTATATTATTTTTACCTTCAAGGTGGAGCTTGAGTGACTCTAGTCATACATACCTTTATTACCATTGGTGAAAATTTCTCTCGCCTCGATTTAAAGGTATATGAGACTAAAAATTCAGAGAGCATGCTCAGAGAGAGGTGGTCTTATTTCGGAGGGGGGTCGCACTGGAGAGGGGTGTGTATTTTAGTATTATAATGAAGCAAAGTTCACACTAGGACGGTATTTTGTCAAAAAGATGACAGGCTGCTGGCTCAGGATGGCAAGAGTGCAGCTTATCAGTTTCTTGTACCACCTAGTTCCCGTTTTATCTGCTGAAGTTAGGACAGAGCATACCCGCGAAATCTCCACCTCGCTGTATCCTCCGCCTGTTATGGGAACCGCTGTGGAGTGCACATTCCTGACATACCAGGTATGGCTGCATCTCGCCCTGAGAGGCCCTGAAAGTCCATTTCCTCTTATGTGTGGACAATGCTGCATCCTAATATAGATTTAATTCCCAATTATCCCAAATTTCCTAATTATTCCACACCTGCTCATCACTGTTTCTATCTTGCATGTCTTCATCACTCCTCTTTCTTTAATACTGCTGTTTCTTACCTTCTGTCGTGCAGCATGTAGGTGCAGTGTCCCTTCTGGGTAGAGTCTTAACATAGTGGAGACATTACTGAGAATGACTGTAGTCATCCTGGGTTTCATTTTCTGTTCTGTTATTCCAAGATCTTGAACCGAAGCTCTCTGTATTCACCCAAGCCCAGAGCTCCTTCTATGCTCAGCCTGCATTTGTCAGTGTTTCTCGCACAGGAGGACTTTGCTCCATGGGGAAGCATGGACAAAAGAGCTGCCTTTTCTCTTCTAAATTTATTCAGCCTTGTAGATACTGCACTGTTTTCTGAATGCTGGTGTGTTTGGTGGCTTGTTTTTTCCTTTTAGGTCTGTCAGTGTTTGTTTTCTTCAACATAAGATTTTTTTTCCACTTAGCACTAGCTTTGACTCATGTTTTTAATTTTTCTGTCCTTCGCCTCACAGTGAATGCATTTGTTTTGGTGTTTTGTTGTTTTTCTTTTTCTTTCATGCTAGTCTTCAGTTCTGCATTACAATGTTCTGTATGTAGATTGGTGCTATGAGGTTATTGTCATATGGAGATCTACATCCATTTGTGTCCTGTGATTATTCCCCTGTTTACTTCTTAGGATTAAAATTTTCTGTTTCCCTGCTAAACTGTAGAAATCTGTTCACAGTGGATTTTCTCAGCACCTACGAGCCATCTGAAATATTCCCTCATGTCTTGTCTCCTCCTGGACTCCAGTATTTGACTGGATTTCTGCAGGACTGTGCAAGAAAACTACTTTAAGAGTCTCATACTTCTTTTTTGAGAATCCAGGATGCTGTTAAATGTATTTTTTTTTTTTTGCATTTATCCAAATGTAAAGAATTCATCTTTTTGATCTAAATCTGGTTTGTTCTTCTGCAAGTGCTTTTACGTGTGTATGTTATCTGCTGAAGCCCACTCAGTAAAAGAGGTCCTCTCTCCTGCTGGCACCTGTTCCTGTGTCTCTTCCTTTAGGATGTTACTGTTATTCCTTTATGCCCTAATCTGCTATTTGTTCTCCTAAGTCTGGTTGAATACACTGTGTATTTCTCCTGATGTTGGGTTTTGTTTTGTGGAGTGGTTTGTTTTTTGTGTGGTTTTTTTTTTTTTTTTTTTTTCCCCCAGATGCATAAAGCTCAATTGTATTTGTGATCGTTTCTTGTCTCTCCCCTTTTCATCCAAACACACTCTCAAGGTTCCTGCAAACTGAACGCTTTCAGCATGTGATGTCCATCACCTGCCTAGGAAGCTCCTTCAGGATCTTTTAATGCAGTACCTTGCATTCTGCACACCTCTAGCCAATGCTATTGCTGATTGTTTGTTAGCTTAATTTTGGCTCTCTACTTGCTCTTAGATTGCTTATATTCTAATTCAGCTAGTCCCCATGCCTCCCTCAGCTGTGGTACTGGTGTGTGCTTCTGCATAGGTGGGGTGATTAGTTTCCTTGAGGTCTGTAACTTTCCTTTTTGTTTGCCTTCACCTCCTGTCTGGACTTAGGCTGTAATGCTTCATGTTGGCCACTCTAGTATCCTCCTCCATGGCCTTGGAATTGAGTGGTTACTCACTGGCTCCTTTTACCTCGCTGTTACTTTGTTCTGTGCTTTTCTTAATGCTCTTTTTATGTCTTGGAAGGGATGTGATGGTTTTCTGCACAACTTCAGTGCCCTTGGCTTGTTTTCTGTATTTTCACATTAGAGGTCTGGCTCTCAGCATGCTTCATTTGCTGTGTGCCTAATGAATCATAGAATAGTTAGGATTGGAAGGGACCTTAAGAGCATCTAGTTCCAACTGCCCTGCCATGGGCAGGGACACCTCACACTAAACCATGCCATCCAAGGCTCTGTCCAACCTGGCCTTGAACACTGCCAGGGATGGAGCATTCACAACTCCCTTGGGCAACCCATTCCAGTACCTCACCACCCTCACAGTAAAGAATTTCCTCCTCATGTCCAGTCCAAACTTCCCCTGTTTAAGTTCAAACTCATTACCCCTTGTCCTCTCACTACAGTCCCTCATGAAGAGTCCCTCCCCAGCATCCCTACAGGCCCCCTTCAGATACTGGAAGGCTGCTATGAGGTCTCCACGCAACCTTCCCTTCTCCAGGCTGAACAGCCCCAACTTTCTCATCCTATCTTCATATGGGAGGTGCTCCAGTCCCCTGATCATCCTCGTGGCCCTCCTTTGGACTTGTTCCAACAGCTCCATGTCCTTTTTATGTTGAGGACACCAGAACTGCACACAATACTCCAAGTGAGGTCTCATGAGATCAGAGTAGAGGGGCAGGATCACCTCCCTCGACCTGCTGGTCACGCTCCTTTGATGCAGCCCAGGATACGGTTGCCTTTCTGGGCTGCAAGCACACACTGACAGCTCATTTTTATTTTCTCATTGACCAACACCCCCAAGTCCTTCTCCGCAGGGCTGCTCTGAATCTCCTCCCCGCCCAACCTGTAGCTGTGCCTGGCATTGCTCCGACCCAGGTGTAGGACCTTGCACTTGTCATGGTTAAACTTCATCAGGTTGGCATCAGCCCACCTCACAAGCGTGTCTAGGTCCCTCTGGATGGCATTCCTTCCTTCCAATGTATCAAACGAACCACACAGCTTGGTGTCATCAGCAAACTTGCTGAGGGCGCACTCAATCCCACTGTCCATGTCACTGACAAAGATGTTGAACAAGACTGGTCCCAACACCGATCCCTGGGGGACACCACTCGTTACTGGTCTCCAGCAGGACATTGAGCCATTGAGCACAACTCTTTGTGTGCGGCCATCCAGCCTGTTCTTTATCCACCGAGTGGTCCACCTATCAAATTGATGTCTCTCCAACTTAGAGACAAGGATGTCATGTGAGACAGTGTCAAAGGCTTTGCACAAGTCCAAGTAGATGACATCAACTGCTCTACCCCTGTCCATCAGTTCCATAGCCCCATCACAGAAGGCCACCAGATTGGTCAGGCAGGATTTCCCCTTAATGAAGCCATGCTGGCTGTCATCAACCACCCTGTTGCTTTTCAAGTGCCTCAGCATGCCTTCCAGGAGAATCTGCTCCAAGATTTTGCCAGGCACAGAGGTGAGGCTGACTGGTCTGGGTCATCCATTTTCCCCTTCTTGAAAGTGGGGTTATATTTCCCTTTTTCCAGTCGTTGGGATCTTCACCTGACTGCCATGATTTTTCAAATATGATGGACAGTGGCTTAGCAACTTCATTTGCCAGCAGTTTCATTTGCCAGTTCCTTCAGGACCTGCGGATGGATTTCATCAGGTCCCATGGACTTGTATACATTCAGGTTCTTAAGATGGTCTCAAACCAGATCCTTTCCTACAGTGGGCCCAGGGTCTTCATTCTCACAGTCCCTGCATCTGCCTTCCAAGTCTTGGGTGGTGTGATCAGAGCATTTGCCAGTGAAGACTGAGGCAAAGAAGTCATTAAGAACCTCAACCTTCTCCAAATCCAGGGTAGACAGTTCTCCCGATAGCTTCCAGAGGGGGCCAATGTTGTCCCTAGCCTGTCTTTTATTTGCAATGTACCTATAGAATCCCTTCCTGTTATCTTTAACGTCCCTTGCCAATTTTAATTCTAACTGGTCCCTAGCTTCCCGGACAACATCCCTGTATTCTTCCCAGACCACCTGTCCTTGCTTCCACCTTTTATAAGCCTCTTGTTTCCTTTGAATTTTCCTCAGCAGGTCCTTATCCATCCAAGGAGGTCTCCTGGCCCTCCTGCTGAACTTCCTTCTAGTAGGGTTGTCTTGCTCCTGAGCTTGCAGCAGGTGATCCTTGAATATCAACCAACAGTCCTGGGCCCCCCTGCCCTCTAGGGCTATATCCCAAGGAATCTTACTGAGCAGTTTCTTGAAGAGGCCAAAGTCTGCTCTCTTGAAGTCCAGGGCAGTGAGCTTGCTGCACGCTCTTCTCACTGTCCTGAGGATCTCGAATTCAACCATCTCATGATCGCTGCAATCAAGGCTGCCCTGGAGCATCACATTTCCAACCAGCCCTTCCCTGTTGGTGAGGATGAGGCCAAGCATGGCACCTCTCCTTGTTGGCTCCTCTGTTACTTGCAGAAGGAAGTTGTCTTCCACACAGTCGAGGAACTTCCTGGATTGCTTGTGCCGGGCCGTACCATCCCTCCAACAAACATCAGGGCGGTTGAAGTCTCCCATGAGAACAAGGGCCTGCGAGCGTGAGGCTGTTCCTGTCTGTCTATAGAGTGCTTCATCCACAGTGTCCTCTTAGTCAGGTCGTCTGTAACAGATCCCCACAGTAATGTCTCCCATCGCTGTTCTCCCTTTAACCCTGACCCACAAACTATCTGTTGACTGCTCACCTGTCCCCAGACAGAGTTCCATACTCTCTAGCCTATCCCTAACACACATAGCCACTCCCCCTCCCCCTCTTCTGGGCCTGTCTTTTCTAAAGAGCCTGTAACCTTCCATTCCAACACTCCAGTCATAGGAGCCATCCCACCATGTTTCTGTGATGCCTATGATATCATACCCCCGTAGATGTGCACAAATCTCTTATTTCCTCTTGTTTGTTCCCCATGCTACAGGTGTTTGTATAGAGGCATCTGAGCTGAGCTCCAATTGAAGCCAGCTCATTGGCTGGAGCAGCTGGAATATCTCTGCATTGCTCTGAACGTTTACAATAGGTGCTGGCAAGTGACTGGGTGTGCTGGGATGGATCGATGCCCCCCTCCCCCAACACATCTAGTTTAAAGCATCCTTGACCAGTCTGGCAAGCCTACTACCAAATCCACTCTTCCCTTTCTTTGTCAGACCAGCTCCACCAGCCCCCAGTAGACCTGGCCTACTAAATTGAGTCCCATGTTCTAGATACCCAGACCCCTGACTATAGCACCACCCTTCTAACCATTTATTAACCTGGCCAGTCCTCCTAGCCTTTTTAAGGTCCTCCCCTGTATCCTGGAGAATTGACGAGAAGACAATCTGAGCTCCAGAGCCCCTAACCACCTCTCCCAGAGCTCTGTAGTCCTTCTTAATGTTCTCCAGGCTACTGTTATCTATATCAGTAGCACCCACATGGATCACTAGAAGTGGGTAAAAGTTATTGGTATCGACTAGAGCAGGCAGCTTCTCTGCAAGATCCCTGATCCGAGCCCCTGACAGGTAACACACCTCCTTTGAGCCTGGGTCAGGCTGGCTGATGGGTGCCTCTGTTCCTTTCAGATTAGAGTCCCCTACTACTATGGCTTGCCGCTTTTTCCTGGCAGCACCAGTTGTGATCTTCTTTACCAGTGCATCAGCTGGTTGTTCCTGGTGGGAGTGTGGTTCCTCATCAGCCCCCTGTAGGACAGCAAAGCGGTTCTGGTTGGGGACAACAGATGTAGGAGGAAGCCCCTTGCTTTTAATTACCCTCTTCCTCCTTTTTTTGTTGTTTTTTTCTGTTACTGTTTCCCAGCTTCTTGGGTTAGCAGCCTCCTTTCCTGCATGAGTGACAGTAGACACTTGAGGCCCCTGCGCAGTCTGGTCCTGGAGCAAGCAGTGCTGTTTCCCCTCAGCTTCCCTGACACCTTTCAACCTATTGACAGCATCCGGCAGCTCAGCCACCTGCTGCAGGAGGACCTCCACCAGGGAGCACAGAGTGCAGCCCTGCCCATTATGCACCCTCCTCTTACTTTGTAGTAAATTTAAGGCAAGCTAATGTGATGAAGTTTGTCCTGTTCTGCTCCATTGTCAGCATGTGTTAAACATTTTAAACTGTTTGGGTCGTGGTGTTTTTTAGTTTTCCCTCTCCTGAGCTTATGATTGCTCAGTAGACTTTGAATTTATTCTTTGCTTTAAAGTAGTGTAGGCAGAGGTGCTGTGCTGGGATTCGTGTCTTTTGAGTGTCTCATTAGAATTGTGTCATGTTGCTGTGCTTTGTGTTTCCTTGTGTCTTACCAATTCCCAGTTCATATGTTGTGGCTGTGAAGCTGGCATGCCACAGCAGTGCCTGTGCCAGCATAATCTTTATTGCCTTTTCTATTATTCATTATGGTTTTGAGGTCTAAAAAAAGTCATATGTTCATGTGTGACTCATTGTGTGACTGACCAATGCATTATCATCTCTCTTCAGCCCTGCTTGATCTACCGCTACTATGGCCAAACTTGTGCTTTAGAAGCACAACTCTGCCATGGGAACTTTGTGTGTTTGGTAGGTTTTATTTGTTCTGGTGAAGAGAAGGCTCTGGGAAGTCCTTGGAAGAGCTTCCAGTGCCTAAAGGGGCTGTAAACCTGGAGAGGGGCTTTGGACAAGGGCCTATAAGGACAGGGTTAGGGGGAGTGGCTTTAACCTGCCAGAGAGGAGACTGAGATGAGATCTTAGACAAAAGTTCTTCCCTATGAGGGTGGTGAGGCACTGGCACAGACTGCCCAGAGAAGCTGTGGCTGCCCAATCCCTGGCAGTGTTCAAGGCCAGGTTGGACAGGGCTTGGAGCAACCTGCTCTAGTGAAGGTGTCCCTGCCTGTGGCAGGGGGTTGGAACTGGATGTGCTTTAAGGTCCCTTCCAATCCAACCCATTCTAGGAGTCTTTGATGATACCTGACAGTTCAAAGTTTGGGATGCCTCATTGTTAATGTATACTTATTAATGGGGGTTCAGTGGGTCACCATAGTCAGGGAGAAGAAATCCATCTTTTACCTGATGCATGCGTCTTCTCCCAAGGGGAAAGATGTAAGACACTTGCAACTGTAGTTATTTTTTCCCTTTCTAAGGCTGCTTTTGCCATAGGAAACACTTTGCTCTTGCTGTAAGTTTCTGAGTATCTTGATGTTTTGATAGACACAAGGAGAAGAAGGACAAGAGCTGAGGAAATTCTGAAGCATTGGTGTAGCTTTTAGGATTGCTTCCTTCAGTGCATGTGCACAAACTGATATTAATATAGCTTGAAACAGAGGTTAGAGGTGAGACAAAGGGGGTACAAAATTACAAAATGAAATATATAAACCTTTAGAATCAATTTTAAGTAATGTTAAGTTTGATGGCTTTGTAACAGTAGTAATGGAAAATTACTGAGATGCATGATATACAGGGAAAAATATAGAGCACAGCTAGAGAACATGCTGAGAATTCTTGTACAAGATAAACTGCTGTAGTTGACGTAGTTTAGGCCTTTATGACCTTAGTACAAAATGAGTGTATGAAAAACAGGCTAGAAGAACAGGACTTAAAGATAGGGAATATCTGGAAAGGCAGGGGCCCAGGATGGGCTGCAGTTAAACTAATTGAAAAGTAGGAGGACAGGATGATTGTTATGTCTGTGGTGTTAACGAACCGATTAAGCTGGTATAAGCATTTATTGTGCTTCAAAGGCTGCCAGCAGTGATGAAGATTGTTGGAAGAAGTAAACAACCCCAAAGACCACCACCACATTTTTGTATGCATGCAGGGAACGTTCTGGAAAATGATATAATCCATACATAGCCTCATAAATATGTATGTGTGCTCGGTAGCTATATAAGGACTGCTTGTGTAGCAATACGGGGACACACGTTAGGAGGAGTTATCCCCCGTGTCTCCTGGCGCCGCAATAAAGAATACCTGCTTGTCAAATAGAAAACTTTGTTGGTGAGTTTGTTCCTGGAGTTTTCTCCCAATCACCTCTGATTTAAGTTGAGGGGATAGCTCCTCCTAATGTGCGTCCCCGTATTGCCACACAGACGATCCTTATATAGTCATTTGGACATACATACATGTTTGTGAGGCTACACATGAATTACATCAATTTCCAGAAAGTTTCCCACATACATACAAAATGTGATGGTGGTCTTTGAGAGTCATTTACTTCTTCCAACAATCTTCATCACCCCTGGCAGTCTTTGAAGCACCAGCTTAATTAACATAACAAACATAGCAATCATCCTGTCCCTCTACTTAGCAGGTAGCTTAACTGCTCCCATTCTGGACATTTGCTAGTCTGGATACTCCCCAGTAGATGTTTACACCAACTTAATGGGTTCATTAACATAGCAATCATCCTGTCCCCCCACCCATCAGCCAGTTTAACTGTGCCCATCCCCAGGTCCTGTTTTTCTATTTTATTTTTCTTACACTTTTTGTACTAAGGTCCTATGGACCTAAAACTACCTTCAAGCCACACCCATTACAAAGCCATCAGACTTAACCTTACTTAGAACTGATTACATTTTGTGCTTTTGTGCCTCCTTCTTTCAAATCCCCCCCTTTTTTTTTTGTCCTTTTGCAAATTCTTTTGCAACATTTTATATATTACCATTATCCTCTAGAGTCTTGTTGAAATAATTGCCTGTTTCTACTTGGTGCTTGATTTTATTTCTTTTCCAATCTTCATAGCTTATCATAGATCTTTACAATACCAGAAGGAACATTTTATCAAACCACAAGTAATCAATATGAAAACAGTTAACATTAACATTCCTGCAACCAGTTGCCTTAACCAGGAGAGGTTAGGTAACCATGAAGTTAACTTTTTCCATATTTCTTCGAACCCCCAGGAGGTATCATCCTTGGCCATTTCATGAAATATTTGTTTCCAAATTTCCTCCAGATCTGTTTCAATTCTGCCACTTTGATCTACGTAGGAACAGCAACTTTCATTGATTACAGAACAAACTCCTCCTTGGGATGCTAACCAGTGTATCTAATGCTATTCGATTTTGGAGCACTACTTTTGATAGGCTGGTTATTTCTTCTTGTAATGCTAGAATAGCATCAGAAGTTCGATTTTAATCGCTTTTTCTAATTCGCTGACACCTAGAGATGGAATAAGCCCTCTAACAAAGCTATGGAAAGCAGTGTTTCATTCTGCTATGGGATTATATCCCCGTTTGATTCTTTTAATACAACTCCAAACCCAGGTTCCAGAAGGATGAGTGTCAATTACTGTAAAGTTTGGAACCACTATTCCCAGTGTGCAGGTCCCTTTCCAGTTAGGAGGTAAAGCCTTATAGGCATTTTCTCCACATAACCAATACCACCCCTTCCCTTCAGGAACATTCCAATAACCAGTTACATGTTTTCGAAGGTGAAGTTGCATTGCCCACCTGCAATATGGGTAATTTCCTACTGACATGTTGCCCTGATTAAGAGTTTTGTTAGTGGTTATGCATTTAACTTCTGACATATTCTAGACTTGTATCCTTAAAACCTGTAAATCTGTGTGGCTCCTGTCGGTATAAACGGGATCTCTCCATAATTTATTCCAATTTGTGCCAATTAAAGGAATACCCAGTCTCTCTCCTGTTTTAGGCAGCCGAGTACAGATCCAGCAATCACTCTTGTTTAAGACATTATTAACATTTTGTATCAATCTCAGATATAGATTTTGATTCCATGCTTCTACCCTTATTATACAAGTCCAAATTATGATCAATGTAGTCTCATATATGTGGGTCCTGAAGACTCGTCGCGCCATATTTTTTCTCTGTTCTGGTGTTTTTTCTGGTTCTGGCACCTTCTTGATTCTTGAGTAATGTATCCAAGCAGGCTGCTCCTTTATCTTCACTGCTGTAAAGGTGGTCAATAACATCTGGTACGGTCCGCTCCACTTCTCCTGTAGGTGATCTCCTGAAAAATTCTTAACATAAACCCAGTCTCCAGATCTGAAAGGGTGAATTGGATAATCCAAACCCCTTGCTCTTGTCCCTAATATTCTCTTATTTATCTCCTCTAATTGTTTTCCCAGATTGATCAGAAACTGTCGGAGATAGCCTTCTACCAATTCCTGAAGACTTTCTCCTTTAAACTGGAACTGATATGGTCTTCCATATAAAATTTTACATGGACTAGCCTTTTCTTTTGACCAAGGTTTAGTTTGAATTCTTAATAGAGCCAGTGGTAAGGCTTGGTACCAATATAAATTCTTTTCCTGACATATTTTACTAATCTGTTGTGTGGAGACTAAGGCACGAACCCCGTTTCTGGTGATGAAACGAAATCATTTATTATCTGATGGTCCAGGGTTGATATAGGCTTTCCGAAGTACCCGCGTGTACGAGCGGCTAATACAATTGGTTCACTAGCACCACCCACGTGGGTATCTTCACTTCTTCATTGGTGGATATCTTGCTCACTGGTTGCCTTGATTGGCTGCTTGCTTCTCGCTTCTCTCTTCCTTCTTATCTTGCCCACAATACTCCCAAAACTTTCCCATCAACATTCCTCAGCTGTCTCAAAGCTTTCCCAGGAGCTAGTCCAACTCAGAAATCTTTCACATTTACACCCACATCTCCCCCTTTTTGTTTTTCTAAAGACCTAACCTTCTTTAACATTTTATCCAGTACATCTTGCATGCAATTTAGCAGATAAGGAACAAGAAACCTAATACAAAGGAAAATATCCGTACAAGATCTTGCACAACAGAAAAGAAAATATCAATACAAGAAGTTTTACATTTCTACCGTTCTACCCTTCTTATAAGTGATGCAGTAATAATGCTACTATTAGACCATGGTCTCTCTACTAAACATTTATGAAATGGCTGTGCTACTGACTATACTGAATTACAGAGTTGGTTGGCTCAGTGTTCTAGCTAAGTTCACCCATATGTCGAAGCTATTCCAGGGCGTCCGTTGCATTGTCGACATCGATGTGCTGCTGACTACCCCTGGATTCTGCTTCTGTAACCGCAGGATGGTTCAAAACAGGCCGCACCAGCCGTGCGGGTATCCACCAAGGACCATGATCTGTGGAGACACAAGCATACCCTCGTCCCCAGGTTATTAGTGGATGCCGTCCTTCCCAGAGAAGCGTTTGTAGTGATTTTACCCAAACCTTCGTTTGATGAACCCCTATGGGATTAGGCAAAATTTTGCTGTGTGAGAGGATAGGTCTGGTAACAGCTACGGTCTCATTTCCCTCTCCAATCGTCAAGAAATTTAATACATAAATTGCTTTATACAGTCGTGCCTGTGGCGATTCTTCTTTCATTCCCCCTTTTTGTTTTTCTAATAACATTTTTAGTGTTAGGTGACATCGTTCAACAATGGTAGGGGGAGAGAGAGAGTGTCTGGTTCGTGTCCTATTAATTCTGTTGTTCTCTGTCTGCCACGACACACTATGTGTGCTATCTGTTCACAAATAGTAACTATGGTTTTGGAGAATTGGTATGGTAAAAAGATCCATTCTAAGACACATAGTGGATCCTTTTCCCTTGAATCCCATTGACCTATTAATCCTTTGAGGGACCTAGGCCCTTGAATAACATACAGAGTAACTGGGAGTTGGTAATCTATCCTTGCAGCTTGTCGATTGGTTAAAGCTCTGTTAACTTGTTCAATAGCATACTCAGCCTCCGGAGTTAACTGTCAGGGTGAGTTGAGGGCAGGTTCTCCCTTCAGTAATTCAAATAGAGGTCTAAGGGTATCATTGTCTATACCTAAAAGGATTCATACCCAATTTATAGTGGCAGTTAATTTCTGTACATCGTTTAGGGTGTTAACTTTGACATCAATCATTAGCAGTTGAGGCACTACAGTCTGCTGGAGGATTTTCCATCCCAAATATTTCCATGGGGGTTGTTGTTGAACCTTTTCAGGAGCAACAACTAACCCGTGCTTTTCAAGGCAAGATTTAGTGCAGGAGGCAATTTCTAAAAGTTTCTGTGGTTCCTGACAGGCTAACAAAATGTCATCCATATAATGATAGCAAATAGCTGTTGGATATGTCTGTCTTACCTCTGATAATGCCTTAGCCACATATAACTGAATACTGTCGGACTGTTTTTCATACCCTGTGGTAATACAGTCCAATGATAACGCTGTGCTGTTCCCTGATGGTTAACAGAGGGAATAGAAAAAGCAAACCTTGGAGCATCTTCAGGGTGTAGGGGAATAGTGAAAAAACAATCTTTGAGGTCCATAATGACAATGTTCCAATTCTTTGGCATCATGGTTGGGGAAGGCAAACCTGGCTGTGTGGCTCCCATGTCCTCCATGACACTGTTAATTGCACGAAGGTCATGTAAAAGATGCCATTTCCCTGATTTTTTCTTAATTACAAATACTGGTGTGTTCCAGGGACTTGTGGTCGGAACCAAGTGTCCCAACTTCAATTGTTCTGTTACCAATTCTGTTAAGGCGCGGGTTTTTTCCAAATTTAGGGGCCATTGATCAACCCACACTGGTTTTTCTGTCAGCCACTTTAGTCTGATTGGAACATTCTCATCAATGACCCCAGTTAAAAAGGCGATGTTGCTATCGAGACTCCCCACATGCTTAAGACATCCCTTCCCAAAAGGTTAAAAGGACAGTTCACTATATATGGGCGGAGGTTCGCAGTACGCCCTTCAGGATCTATTATCTGGATAACCGATGCACTTTGACGTGGTGTTGATGTGCATGGAATAAGACAAGTTGGCATATACGTTCCCCCACGGGGACTGTTATGGGTGGGGATGGGGTCCAGACCATTGCTTGTACTTGTCCTACAAAATCAGCATCAATTACCGCAGGCAAAACAAAAAGACCCTGTAAGGTAACACTAGAGCGTCCCAGTAATAAGGCACTAAATCCATTACCCAACTGACCTTTCAGTGCAAGCGGCACCTTTTGCACTTTGGTGTCTGTTATGTTTACTTCTGTTGCTGTGGGGACATCCACTCCGGCACTTCCGGGGGTGGAGGAGCGGAGGCGTGCCAGACCCATGTAGCTGGCGAATTAGGATTGTGTGGGGTGGAGACTTCTTTTATCAGCGCGCGGCTCGACACGCTCCGTCTCCCGTTTCCCGAGACCGGAAGTAGTTGCCCGTTGGCGTGGTACTTTGATCGGCAGTACCTAGCATAGTGACACCCCTTTTTGCAATGTGGACTAAGGCCCGGGTCGCCATCTTGGCTCTCCTGGGGGCAGCAACGCTTAAAGTGGCCGGGTTTGCCACACCTAAAACACAGCCGCTGTGCAGTTTGTAAAGCTGCGGCTAAATGCCCCACTAGATTTTCGTTAACGTGGTCTGTTGAGCCAATACGGTTACATGCTTCAATCATATCGATCAAAGTAGGATTTTTTAACATACGCAACACCTTCTGACAGTCCGAGTTTACATTCTCTATTGCTAGTTTCAGTAATAAGGCATCTTTGGCAGCATCATTCTCTACTTGCTTATCGATAGCCGTCTCTAAACGATCTATAAATTGCATATACGGCTCGTCTTTTGCCTGTTTGATACCTGTGAATGCTTTTACGGATTTCCCGACATCTGGCACTTGAAGCATTGCCTTAAGCGCTAGTTCTGCCGACTGGCGTAAAATCTCTGGGGCCAGCCGAGCCTGTAGCTGCGGCGTGTTAACAGGAGGATCCCCCATTAATTGCGCAATTCCGGGCCCCAAGAGGGGGTCGCCGGGATTCCGACCGAGATTCTCCCTCACTGCTACATCGCAGCGCTCCCGCCAATATGACAAAAATACCGCTTTCTGGGTGGGAGTGAACAGCATTTCGGCAACGGCTTTGATATCAAACGGAGTCATAGGATCTCCCTGTAATACAGTCTGTAAAAGGCTCCTAATATATGGTGAGACTAGCCCATAGTGCATAACAGTCTTTCTCAGTTCTTTAATCAGTTCTCATCTTATCGGTTCCCAGTCATGAGGTTGATTATTTTGCATTATTACAGGAAATGCTATATCAAAATGCTCCCCGTCCGCTGCAGTGTCATTTTGCAATTTTTGCCAGCGTTTACGAAGGTCGTAATCTTCTCCACCCCAAGCGGCTATGGGAAGTACCGGATGAGGGGGGCGCAGTGGGGGGGTTTGCTGGCAGGGTTGCAGTGGGGGGGGTCACTGCCAGGGGGGTCGCTATCGGGTGGGGGGGGGGGCGGCGCCATCTCTGTTAGTGGTGGCGCAGATGGCACCACCGGCTCCAGAGGGGCAGCGGCAGTCAGTTTGTTACGATAGTCAGCGACTGCTCCCCGCGATGGGCTCTGCAGCTTGCTAAGAGCCACACAGAGTAAGTGCCATGTTGCTATCAGCGGAAAAACGCTTTCCTCACCCCTGCCCGCAGCCTCCCAAAGAGTCTCTTTAGCTAAATCCCACTGCTCCAGCTGAAGCGCCATCTGAGAATTGACATCAAATCCCTGCCCCTCAAGCCATGCAAGCAGGGCACGATTAGCGTTTTCATCGTACGTAAAGCCCTGTTGCTCTAAAATGTGCATTAGTAAAGAAACAGTAGTCTCTTCTTCCGCAGACATCTGCGCTCCCATCTTCCTGACTGCTCACCTTTTTCAAAGGTGCTTATTATCCCGGGAGTACAGCTCTCTGGTCCGCTGTTTGACTCGTTCGGTCAGGGTCTCCACCAGTGCTCTTCATCCGCCTCTAGTGCCCCACGTTGGGCGCCATTTGTGGCGACTAAGGCACGAACCCCGTTTCTGGTCTTGAAACGAAATCATTTATTTTCTGATGGTCCAGGGTTGATATAGGCTTTCCGAAGTACCCGCGTGTACGAGCGGCTAATACAATTGGTTCACTAGCACCACCCACATGGGTCTCTTCACTTCTTCATTGGTGGATATCTTGCTCACTGGTTGCCTTGATTGGTGCTTGCTTCTCGCTTCTCTCTTCCTTCTTATCTTGCCCACAATACTCCCAAAACTTTCCCATCAGCATTCCTCAGCTGTCTCAAAGCTTTCCCAGGAGCTAGTCCAACTCAGAAATCTTTCACATTTACACCCACACTGTTGTTTGATCAACTGGTTCATCTTTTCTACTTGCCCACTGGTCTGAGGCTTGTATGGAACATGTAGCCAATCAATTTCTAATATTTTACTAATAACTTGTAACAATTTTGCGCCAAAGTGCGAGCCTCGGTCGGAAGAAATTGCTGGTGGTACTCCAAAACAAAGTGTTATTTCGTTTAACAGTGTTTTAATTACTTGTCTTGCATTATTTATTCTGCAAGGGAATGCTTCTGGCCACCCTGAAAAAGTATTCGTTAACACCAACAAATACCAAAGATCTCCTTTTCTCAGTAATTCAGAAAAAAATTATTTGCCACTGCTGTCCCTGATAACTTCCTCTCCCAATTGTCCCAATTTGATTTCTATTTTCAATTTTAGGATTATTCTTGAGACAGAGCTGACATTGTCACTGATTGAACTATGGTATATAGATTTTCCAGAGTTGGTTATAGGGAGTTACAATTTGTCCATCAGGTATCTGAACCCAACCCTCTTTGTTTTCCTGTCCTTTCAGATCTTCAATCAACTTTCTGTTCTCTTTTGAATATCTAGGTTTTGATTTCTCAGTTTTTAGTTTGCCATCAGGGATTAAGGACATGATTTTAGATTGTTCAGCTGCTTATTTGGCTTCGAAATTGGCCAAATTATTTCCAATTTCCTGATTAGAGTCACCTTGTTGATGCCCTTTACAGTACATAATAGCTACTTCCTCAGGTAGCTGAACAGCTTCCAGTACCCGTAGCATTTCTGTAGCATGTTTAATCTGTTTTCCCTGTGTTCAAAAGTCCTCGTTCTTTCCAGATAACACCATGTGCATGGACCACACCAAATGCGTATTTTAGAATCAGTCCAAATATTTATCCTTTTGTGTTTAGCCAGTTCCAGGGCTCTTGTTCAGCATGTTCCAAAGGTTTTTCTTTCAAATCTGGTTGTCTCGAATATACAGTTTCTATAGTGGCCAAGCAGTTGTGTGTTAGGAGTTCTGTCGGTTGTTCCTGCAAAAAGGATGCTGGATTCACGTCATTACTGACCACAATTTCTATATCATCATGTTCCACAAGAGTGGCCTGGTATTTTAAAAAATGTGAAGGAGATAACCAATGGGCTTCTTTCTGTTCCAGGACTGCTGATACAACATGGGACACTAGTACAGTAATCTTTTGTCCCAAGGTAAATTTGTGAGCCTCTTCAGTATTCATGACAACTGCCACCAGTCCTTAGGTATCCGGGCCATCCTCTGCTCTCTTCATCCAGCTATTTTGAAAAATACGCCACTGCCTTCTTATAGGGTCCTAGTTTCTGAGCAAGGACCCCCAAAGCTATTCCCTGTTCTTCATAGGAAGATAGCCAAAAGGATTTAGTCACATCCAGAAGTCACAGAGCTGCAGCTCTCATGAGCTGTGTTTTGAATTTCTAAAAGCTCCCCTTCTGCTGTATCGGTCCATTCCAAAGAGGGAGTATTTCCTTTTAACAGTTCATACAGTGGTCTTACCAGAACACTATAATCATGCATCCAAATTCTGCATCATCCAGTCATTCCCAGGAATGTCCAGAGCTCCTTGATGGTCAACAGTCGTGGAGTCTGACAAATGGCTTCTTTTCTTGCAGTTCCAAGTTCTCTCTGTCCTCCTGTTATTTCATATCCTAGGTAGGAAACTCGGGTTTGAATTAGTTGGGCCTTTTGTTTGGATACCCGATAACCATTCAGTCCCAGAAAATTCAATAATCCCACAATTCACTGGACACATTCTTCCTTTGTTTAGATCATCCACATATTGTAACAGAGTCCCCATCTGAGTGGGTGGTTTCCATGATTCTAGTTCCAGTGCTAACTGATTTACTGATTTCCAAAAATCGTTGGACTGTTTTTAAACCCTTGAGGTAATATCATCCAAGTTAATTGGGTTTTCCTTCCTGTGTCAGGATTTTCCCATTCAAAAGCAAAGAAAATGTGTTTTTCTTTGGCCAATGGTAAGCAAAAGAAAGAGTTCCTTTAAATCCAAGATGGCAAACCATTTCTGATTATTATTCAATTTAGTCAATAAGGTATATGAATATCCTCTGCAAATTTGTTGATTGCTCTGAGATCTTGAACCAATCTGCAACTTTATTTCTTTACTGTCAAGATAGGAGTATTATATTCCAATTCACATTCAATTAATAATCTGTATTTTAAAATTTATCAATGTTTTTTTTTTTAATTCCCTTTGATCCTCTAGTTTTAAGGGATATTGTTT
Source organism: Amazona ochrocephala (assembly GCA_039720435.1). Classification (NCBI taxonomy): domain Eukaryota; kingdom Metazoa; phylum Chordata; class Aves; order Psittaciformes; family Psittacidae; genus Amazona; species Amazona ochrocephala. The sequence continues at coordinate 20,765,210 of CM077908.1, forward strand.
TATTCAAATTGGCCTGCCCCCCCCCTTTATATTTCTACTTTAACAGGCAAAGATTTTTCCCTTTACCTGGAACTTCAGATGCCCATACTCCCAGGTATACCTGATTAAGGATTTCTTCTATTTCAGGTATGTCCTCCTGTTTGCTTTTCTGTTAAATTAACGGTAAACTCAAAACTACAATTAGTTGATCATTTTAAACTCTTAATTCCATTTTGCCTTTTTAAAATGTTACTTCTCGCCCTGATAAAGATTTTGGAGAATTTGGAATGCAGAAAAATTTATGCATTCCTATTGTTTTCCCAATTTGTACTTTAAGGGTTTCAGAAAGGATGCCTCCATTTTTGTTTGGTTTTGGTGGTTTGTTTGTTTTTTTTCCCTCTCTTTTTTTTCTTCTTCTTGGTGGCCAGCAGCTCCCACATCTGTAACAAATTCTTTTCCCTCTGATTTAACGCCGAATAAGTTGCTCCTGTATCCACTAAAATTCCACTTTATTTGCTCTAGACCCTAGTTTTAATTTAACCAGTGGATCTGCTGGGGTAGATTTCCCCAGGTCCCCATCAGTCTAGTTTCAATTCAGTCACCGGAGCTGACCCCATGGCACTCCCCCCAGGGCAGTCTCACTTCCAACATCCAAATTCCCCACAGCACGCACACTCATCCGGTCCCACAGGAGAAGAACCCGCTCCCCCACTTCCGCCCGACATCCCTCCCCACGCTCAAACGCAGGAGCTGCCCGAGCTCCTCTCCTTTCCCCCTTGATTTTCCTTAACTTTAAACATCTTTCCGCAGTATCACAGTCTGGACAACATCTCTCCAGCTTATCTTTCAGTTTTTCCCTGTCTTTTTCCAAGGCCAAAATTAAGGGATCTGGCGGAGCTATATTAATTTCGCATTCCATCTCACTCTGGGTGAGAGTGAGTCTTTACTTACACGAATCACATTTATATTTCTCACAATCCCCCCTCTTTTTCTTTATAGCATTGATTCGTGTTTTAGTTTCTAGTCGAGTCAGTACTTGCTTTATTGGAATCAATTCTGGATCCTCTTTTGTTTTTATAATCATTAGGGAATGTATCTTTTCTCTCCCTTCTTCAGGATCAATGGGTACGGCCAATATTTGCATTCCTTGTATAACTGAATGTATTAATCTAATAAAACAAGGTATTAAACACGGGATAATTAATAACCCTGTGAATATCCCCAACACAATTACTCCTATCCTAGTAAACCAGTCATTACTGAAGAAATTACCCCACATCCCTCCCAAGTTTATCCCATTCCAAGTTTGAACTGGGACATGTGCAATTTTCTTCATTCCCCTTACAAGTTCATTTACAGCTTTTCCTTCATCATCAATTTCTAAACAGCAATCACTAAGGTTAAATTTTCCACACACACCTCCTTCCTGTGCTAACAAATAATCTAGAGCTAAGCGATTTTGATATAAGATGGTTCTCATTTTTGTATTTTGTTTTGCAATCAGTCCTAATGCATCTCCAGTTTTGTTTACTACTATCTCTACTACAGCTTGCAGTCTAATAATTCTATTAAGCATATATATTGGAGTTCTATAACCCCAGGACCCGTCTTCTGCCCACGTAGCAGGATCATAGTAGGCGATTATCCTCTCAGGTGGCCACTCATTATCTTTCCACTGTCCTATCTGTAGACACCTTTTATATCATCTTTGTCATAATTCATCAGCTTCAGTATACACTGGGACTCCTAATCGTTCTCCCCGATTTATGGGTAACAGGAAAAAACTGGGTCTTATAGTTCCTAATACACAGGATCCTGTCCAATTCTTTGGTAAGTATGCATAAGCTAATCTGCCACAAATCCAATAGTGTCCGTCCGGAGTTGGCCACCCATCTGATATGGTTGTCCCATTAGTCCAATTTCCAAATTGATCAGCCATTTCCAGCGGTTTTCCCCATTTATCCCATTCGTTCCTAGTTTCATTCCATAGGTAACCTCCTTCACATTCCAGGTTACCTACCATTTCCCAGATTTTGCCAGTAACTTTTTCCAATTATACTTGTTTGAAGTACCCACTGTTGTTTCCTGTTACCTTTTTTCATTATTTTCGATACTCCAGGATCCGTTATATTGCTTTCCATGGCTTCCCATGGCCATCGTTCACCCTGATTAGTTCCTCCACAAACATAACAGTTAGTTACATTTAATGATTTAGCAATATTTTCAGCCTAGTTTATAAATAGGATTTTGGCAACTGTTGGAATCTCATATTTTACTCCTGTCTTGATTTCATGATAAAATGAGTTGAACAACAGTCGATGCTGGACTGATTCTTTTGTTTTCTCTATTATTTCTACATTAAGGATTATCCCTGGGTCCTCTCCTATCCCATCTATTTTAAGTCCCAGTTTGACCTCTTGTTTTTTCCATTCATCAGGATTTAAAATAGTTATATTAACTGAATTGCACTGTTTGGCTGTACAATGGGAGGTTGTCTGCCCTTTCCTTATTTCAGCCTCTAGAGTAGTACCTTCACATTTCTGGGGTAGTCCCCATGTTGAGGCAGTACTACAACAAACACATGCCCATCCAGTATGTCCGCAATAATGGTAACTTTGTTCAGATGGTCCATCATCCCAGTCAGCAAAACATCCCCGGGGTAATTTCGATCTGTCTTTTGGTCTTAGACATAGATACTTCTCCTGTCCACCATAATATTTTCTCCATTCCATATTTCCACAAGTTGAATAAGATTCTTCATCTATGGCATCACATGCATCAAAAACTATTGATACCGGGATGCTTAAATTGACTATTGTTTCACTTTTCCCAATCAATCTGCCCTCTTCTGAATTTGTCCTCATTTCTATCCAATATTGATAAGGAAGTTTCTTCGGATCATGGCATACAACTTTGTCATTTTCCTTGCATAGAGCATACTGGGTTTGGTTAAAAATGCAGCTTCCCAACCTTTGACCTTTACAGTCATAGATGGTGTGATAGACCAAGGTCTGGGAATTGACCTTTCCCCTCCTGGTGGTTACCACACACTGACTGCAATTGTTTGCCATTATTCAAGTCAGGAGATTCCCCCCAAGTATAATCAAAAGAGGTCCGGACAGGGCCATAGTATTCGGCAGTCACAGCCCAAAGGGGTTGCAGCCCTTGGCAGACTTCTACAGCTGCAATACCGGTTCCCACTCCGGTCTTGCCCTCTTTCCTTTAAATATTGTGTGACTCCTTAGATCAATTTGGGACCAAAGTTGGGGCTTCCCAAACCCTTTAGTTGCTTATGCTATGTTCCAAGATTTAGTTTAATTCCTGATTTATAATTTAGAAATTTTAGCTCTACTTTTATTCTGTTATTTGATATTTTCGCTGGGCCTTTTTCCATGCAACCCTTTTAGCACATTTGGCCAAGACCCGATACCAATCATCCTCAAATATCTCCCATGTTTCAGGTAAAAGTAATTCCCAACCTCAAAACAGTTTAAGAATTTCGACTTGTCTTATTTGTTCCCTTGTAGGGAGTGAATTAAGGTTTCTGCACTTTTTGCAGTATGGTTGTTTGTTAAACGATACACAAGACCATTTTTGGTTACAATTCCAGCACCTACAGACTATCCAACATAGATGACCCGAATCAGGGTGTTTAATGCATGGGATTTCAGGTGGGGTTATTGATCGAGGAAATCCCGGTATTTCTTTTTCTAAATCACGGGCCAAGGGAAAAATTCTGGGGATTCCCGTGATTTTATAACAGCTTGCTCCCCCTGTTAGTTGAGGTATTCTTTCTTCCCTCCAAGGAATAAAGTATACCTGTTTCACCTTACATTCCTGTGGTATTTGGAACCATGTATAAAGGCTTTCTCTAACTTCAATTGACATAAATTAATTCAGACAGAGTTTGCCTGGTTTAAAGGAAACTGTCCATGGGTCCAGTCTTCTTTTCACTGTTTGGATCTTCAAGTTCATCTTATGATTAGCTTAGTCTCTCCTGGCTCTGACGTTACCTTCCACTCCTTTATTGGACCCTTGACTCACGATATGTGGGTCCACCCTTTTTCTGCAGTTCGGACAGCGGTATCTGTGGTTAACAAAACAAGAAAAGGTCCCTCCCAAGGAGGGGATAAAGTTTCTTCTTTCCATGTTTTTATCAACACCCTGTCCCCAGGCTTCAACTGATGGATTGCAAATCCCAGGGGTGGTGTTTGAGCTAACATTCCTATTTCCCTTAATTCTCTCAACCTTTTTCCCAAAATAATTATATATTTCTGAATATCATGATCTTCTTCTATATTATTTCCAAGCAGCATCCCCTGAAAGTAGGGCATTCCATATAGCATTTCATAGGGCGATAATCCAGTCTCACTATGGGGTTTTGTTCTTATATTTAGAAGTGCCTATGATAGACATTTTGTCCAAGGCATCTGTGTTTCAATCATTAATTTGGCCAGTTGTTTCTTTATTGTTTGATTCATTCTTTCTACTTTTCCTGAGCTTTGTGGATGCCATGGTGTGTGGTATTCCCACCTGATACCTAAAGATTGACATAGCAGCTTTATTATTTTGGAAGTAAAATGTGTGCCTTGGTCAGAATCAATGTACTGGATTATCCCATATCTAGGTATTAAGTGTTCTAATAAAATTTTTACTACTATTTGTGCCGTAGCTCGTGCCACAGGATAGGCTTCTACCCATTGTGTTAAATGATCTACTATAACCAATAGATATTTCAACCTTCCAACTTTAGGGAGTTCAGTAAAATCCACTTGTGTTCTCTCAAAAGGTCTATAAGCTGTTTTTCTTCCTCCTGTTGCCACTTGTCGGAATACTTTCTTGTTTACCTTCTGACAAGTCAAGCAGCCTTGTGTAATCTGTTTAGCTATCTCAAAGATTCCAATACAGCCAAATTGTTTAAGAAAATGATCACTTAATGCTCTTGTACCCCAATGTGTTTGTACATGTAAATGTTCCAGAATTTGTCTAGTATAAGCCATTGGCAACATTTCTCTGCCATCGGGCAGTGTCCATTTTCCTTGTTCGAATTTTGCCCCTATTTCCTCAAGTTTTGTTATTTCCTCACGGGTATACTTATTCTCCCTTTCTCGTTTCTCCTCACTTGTATCCTCCTTTGTTTGTATTACATTAACCCAAACAACCTGAGCCCTCAAAGCTACCTCCTGGGCTTCTTTATCTGCTAGATTGTTTCCCCTAGTCTGATAATCTAACCCTTTTTGATGTCCTCTAACATGTACTACTGCTATCTCTTTTGGCTCTCTTAACACTCTTAAAATTTTTATTATTAATTCTTGATGTATTAGATTCTTCTGCTGGGTATTAATTAGGCCTCTTTCTTCCCATATTTTTCCAAAAGTGTGGACCACTCCAAATGCATACTTAGAATCCGTAAATATTGTTCCTCTTTTTCCCTTTAATAATTCTAAAGCCCTATATAGAGCATATAATTCACAAGCTTGGGCTGACCATACTGGACTCAAAGGTCCTGATTCCACAATCTTTAAGTCCTTATTTATTATTGCATATCCTGATTTTCTTCTTCCTTCTAGTATTTGGGAGGATCCATCTACAAACAATTTTTCTCCTTTTTCTAATTCAGTGTCCCTTAAATCTGGCCTCACCTTAGTTTGGACTTTGATTACTTCTAAGCAATCATGTTGTAACTTTTCTGACGGTTCTCCAAACAAAAATTGTGCTGGGCTTTGAACAGAGGTAATTTTTAGCTCTAAATTAGGAGAGTCAATCAATATGGTTTCATACTTCAAAATTCTGCTCTCCGTTAACCATTTTTCAGCTTTTTGTTGGAGAACGCTTCTAACATTGTGTGGGGTATATACATTCAAGGGAGCACTAAAGGTAATTTTTCTGTCTTTTTCTATTAATAGTACTGTAGCAACCAGGGCTTGGAGACAGGCAGGCCATCCTCTACTCACTGGATCAAGTAATTTAGACAAATATCCTACGGGTTTTTTAATCCCTGCCCAATCTTGAATGAGAACTCCATATGCTGTTTGATTAGATGTATTTACAAACAGATAAAAAGGTTTTTCCAAATCTGGAAGACTTAACACAGGTGCTTCCACAAGTGTTCTCTTAATTTTTTCAAACTTCATGTCATCTTCCACATGCCACTTAAACTGGTTATTAGTCAATTTTTCATATAGAAATTTTACCTTTTCACTATAGCCTTCAAGCCATGGTCTGCAATATCCTAATAATCCCAATACTTGCCTAATTTCCTTTTTAGTTTTTGGGGGTCTCTGAGCTAGAATCCCGGATACCCTGTCAGGATCCAACTTCTTCCTTCCTTTACTCAACCAATGCCCTAAATATTTTACTTCTTGTTCTGTAAACTGCAATTTCTACCGGGACACCTTTAATCCCTTTTCCCCTAAAAAGTTTAATAATTTAATAGTGGCCTTTCAGGTCTCCCCCTCAGTTTCTCCTGCTATAAGTAGGTCATCTACATATTGTAATAATTTTACTTCCCTGGGTAAGGTGAAATCTTGTGAGATTTTTTCCAATGTTTGTCCAAAGAAATTAGGTGACTCTGTAAACCCCTGTGGTAGCACAGTCCATCTCAATTGTTGGTTTTGCCCTGTCTCAGGGTCCTCCCATTCAAAGGCAAAATAATCGCTAGATCCTTCATCTAGGGGGCAGTCCCAAAAGGCATCTTTCAAATCTATTACACTATACCAAATGTGCTTGGGAGATAAATGACTCAATAAAGTATAAGGATTAGCTACCACAGGGAATTTGGTGATTGATTGCTGATTTACAGCTCTTAAATCTTGTACCATCCTGTATGACCCATCTGGTTTCTTTACAGGCAAGATGGGTGTGTCATGAGGTGATATACACAGTTCTAAAGTCCCTTTTTCCAAAAGTCTATCTACTATAGATTTCAATCCCCTTCGACCCTCCATCGGTATGGGGTATTGTTTGATTCTAATTGGGCGATGTGGGTCTATTATCTGAACAACTATAGGATCCATGTCTATTTTCCCAGTTTCCCCCTCCTGATACCATACTGAGGGGTTAATAATTTCTTCGTCTGCTTGCGTTAAAGTACATAATTTAATCTGTAGTTTGTCCCCTTAACTCTGAATGTTTAACTTCAGAATCAAGTCCCTTCCCAACAAATTATATTCTGCTTCGGGGAGCAAAAGTAAATCATTCAAACAGATTTTCCTTTTTGATTCTATTTCTACATCTTCTAAAATAGGCACTTTAAAAGACTCCCCCTTTGCACCAATTACTGACATATAATTTTTCCCTTTTCCTACTCCTTTAGGAAGTTTTTGAATCGTTGATTTTTCAGCCCCAGTATCTACTAAAAATAAAAATTCTTCTTTGTGAGGACCTCTTGACAATTTTATCAAGGGCTCTGTTGATGTTGAAGTCCCCAAGAGATATAGCCCCTGACACCCCTATTCTTCTTTAAGCATTCTCTCATCCTGTTCTCCCTTGCGGCAGTTTTTCTGAATATGTCACTTCTTATTACAGTAGTAACAGACGGGAATGGCGGGTCTTTCCCAATGGTGTAGTTCTCGGGGTATCCTTTCCGTCTTTCTTTCATTTTCTCCACATAAATTCTTATTTCTCTGACTTTCTCTGACCGCCGCTACGAAAATTTTTGCTTTTGCTTTCTGTTTTTCCTCAGCTCGCCTGACATAGACTTTTTGTGCTTCTCTTAGTAATTCCTCTAATCCCCTCTTTTGCCAGTCTTCCAACTTCTCTAGTTTCCTTCTTATATCTCCCCAGGATTTAGCCACAAATTGGGTCTTAAGGAGGGCAGTTCCCGCTACTGTATTTGAGTCAATTCCAGAATACAGTTGCAGACTTCGTCTTAATCTCTCCAGCCATTCTGTTGGAGATTCATCCTTTCCCTGATGTTCACTGAATGCCTTATTAGTATTCTGCCCTCGGGGAACCGCTTCTCTTATTCCCTGTATTATTATTGTTCTTAAATCCCTCATATTCTGCCTCCCTTGTGGTTGCTGATGATCCCAATGGGGGTCCACATTTGGCCATTTCTGTTCTCCCGGGGGTCCTGCCTGGTTCTGTCTTTCCCAAATCCTCATTCCAGCTTGTCAAATCATACCCTTCTCCTCAGTGGTAAACAGAATTCCTAAGATAGATTGCATTTCTTCCCAGGTATAGGTATTAGGACCTAGGAATTGATCTAACTTTTCAGCTACTCCTAGGGGATCATCTAATAGAGTCACACAGAATCACAGAATCACAGAATCACAGAATAGTAAGGGCTGGAAAGGACCTCAAGATCATCGAGTTCCAACCCCCCCGCCATGGGCAGGGACACCTCCCACTAAACCATGCCATCCAAGGCTATGTCCAACCCCATCTTGAACGCCGCCAGGGATGAAGCATTCACAACTTCCCTGGGCAACCCATTCCAGGGCCCCACCACCCTCACAGTAAAGAATTTCTTCCTCAGATCCAATCTAAACCTCCCCTGTTGAAGTCCCCATTTCTCTCTTAAAATTCCTTACATCCGTTGTGCTAAGTGGTACTGCCACAAAACCAATGCCTCCCTGATTGCCTCCGAGAGGAACCTCTCTCAATGGATATAGAGAGGCTCCTTCCTATATCCTAGTTTTGCTCCTAGTACAGGCCACTGGAGTTTGATCTAATTCTGGTACTGTAGGTGGTGGGGGCAGAGGCAATAATGGTGTCGGCAGAGGGGGCAAAGCCGCTGGTGGAGGCACTGGAGGTGGATTATTAAGATAGGGAGGTAGTAAGTTATCCAACGGCTCCCATTTATCATCCTTTTCTTTCTCTTTTTCTTTTTCTTCTTCCTCCTCGGACTTCTCATCCACCTTTAGTGCGAATATCGAGGCTGGAAAAGGATATGAAGTCCTGATCCATAATCCTGCATAATCACTTTCTTCTTGACTAAAAGGTTCCTTAGAATTAACATAAAGATTTAGGGCTTGACAAACCCAGTCTTCGAAAGATCCAAAAACAAGCCAAAAAATATGAGGTCTTAATGGTTCTTTTGGCCATTCTACCATAAAATATTGGACTAACTTCAATTTACTTTTTCCTTTTCTGGGGTCCCTATTATCCCAATTTTTAATCATTAACCCTAATGGACTATCTGGTGGTATATCCGGTAGCTTGCTCCCTTTCTTTGGGTCCTGACTTTTGGACTTCTCCTGACCCATCTAGGAATTTTACAGTGGCAATTCCTACAGCCCTTGGTTGCCAATCAGAGTGTCTTGCAGGAGGGGTTCTAATATCTACTATCTGTTTCCCACCCATGAATCCTATTAAAATCACTTCGGTCCTTCACCGGCCAAGTCCCTCGCGGGATATTGGAACCGCAGTTAGAAGACCTCCACAATCACTTCGGAACTACGTTCCGTCTCAGACACACTCTTACACACACAGGCAACCGTATCCCACCCAACCGAATGGTACACCCTTCTAAATATTTGCGACTCCGTCGTCTTCGTTCAGATCTTCGCGCGCAGAATTACGGGAAAAAATGCTATTACGGCCGAGCAGGGATCTTCAAATATTTAATATTTAGTTCTTTGCTTACCTCAATTCAGGTTCAGGATGGTGTCAGTCCGGACCCGACCCGAACAGGAGCCACCAAAACAGTGGGGCGCCTCTCCTGATTCGAGACAGTAGTCAGGAACTAAGACCCTCCTGGACGAGCCCCCAGTTGTGATAAAAAATCCGAGACCAAGCTCTCTATGTTTGAGTAGCTTGAATTTATTGAGCGAATAAAGGTAAGCAAACAGCGCTGGGTGCGCGGGGAGTCTGCGCTCCGCCAACACGCACACCTACAAACAGCAGCATATAGCATTTATAGTCTATACTCTTACATATTCAACAAGGGTGATGCAATATGCAAATTGTCCTCCGCTTCGTATTAAAATGAGTTTCGCAAGTCCCTTCCGCATGCGCACTGCCTCCTGGTGGTCTCGGGGGAGGGTCTCGGGATGAAGTAAGAGTCTTCCTCAGTGACCTTTATACAGACTTTTAAGGTTGAACTCTTCACCTTCTTATCTCAGGCATGTCTTCTTGTCGTTCCTTCCCGTAATCAACCGTCCCCAACCGGTTTACACCCATAAGGCTTGCATTCGGGAAGCTTGTGATTGCATTAGTTCCCTTGTCTAAGTCTATATCTACAGCTAACACAACAATTCTCTATTTAACTAAGTTTATATTGACACGGATCAGTTTTTACTTCTTACAATATTTCATCCTCTTCAAATATTGTCTTTACTTACACTAATCACATTTACATTTCTCACAATTTTATTGGAAATTCTTGGTTTTCGTCACCTATCACAGTTGTTTTCCCCCCTGATATCCTCTCCATGTTATAAAAGCTTGTATTTGCAAACAGGCTGCTTCCCTCCTCATTCCTGTATTGAAGTAAATTATCTTGCAGCAATTCATCAGCTGTGTTTCCTTCTTGTGGTAGTTTGAACTTTTCATCCACTGGCATGACAAGTATTTCCATCTTTTCTGCCCTTTTAGGAGCATTGTGTCTTTGGGAAAGATATACTGAGGAAATATTTGTAATTATTTTATCTCATAATAAGAAGCTGCTGCCCAAAACTCTGTTTTGCATTTGAAAAGCTGTCAGCTTCACTCTGTGGTTTGCTGACTGAGCTTCTGTGTTACTCTGCTCTTGAGAGGAGAAATTGATGGTCTTACTCTTTTAACGGTGGCAGAAGCTGGAAAAGTGATTCTGGTGGCTGAAACCTTCTCTGCTTATTTGTGTGTGTGAGTTTCTTTTTGTTTCCTTGGCATTGCACTCCTATTTCATGGAAAGGAAAGGCAATTTCTGTCATGAGGCAGTATTATGGTTGGCTGTAAGTGAATATTTGAGGGGATGAATCACTGGCTCTTGGGCTGTGCACTGCAGAGAGAAGTAGGCTAATGCCACTTGGAGCTGACTTCATGGGCATACTCAGTGGGTTGATGCAGAGGAGGCTGCTTTTGGGTCAGCTGGGCATCCTTACTGCCCTGCAGGTGCAAATCCACTTGGACAGCACTTTGTTCCACTGGAGGATGAGCTCATTTTGCTCACTTGGGTTTCCTGCAGTGGCAAGCTGGTCAGGCTGTGTAGCTTGCAGCTCTTTTGTGCATCCATGTATGTGCTTGAGCCTGCCAAGAGAGTGGCTTCTTCACTGTGGTGGGGATGCTCCCAATGGCACAAGTAGCATCTGATGGTTAGAATTCAGGGTGAATGGATGGCCCTGCCTATTGGAAAGCAGGTACTGGCTGCTGCTACCTTTACCATTTTCTGCACTTCAAAACATGGTGTCCAGCTTTTATTAAAAAGCACTGCAAATTAAAGTAACTATTACCACTTTTATCAACCTGGCTGCTGCTGTGAACAGCTCTCATAGTAGTTTATTGCTTTCTAAATTTGCTACAAAAACATTCCTCAGGCCAGTGCAAAACTGATGGGATGGGGCTTTTCTAGCATTGCAGTATGTCTGAGTGACACAAAATCTAACTGTGGGGGAAGGAAGGACTACAGGGCCCTGGGAGAGATGGTTAGGGGCTCTGGAGCTCAGTCTTTTCATCAATTCTCCAGGATAAAGGGGAGGACCTTAAAAAGGCTAGGTGGATTTGGCAGGTTAGTAAATGGTTAGAACAGTGGTGCCATAGTCAGGACTTTGGGTATTTAGAACATGGGAATCAATTTAGGAGGCCAGGTCTACTTGAGACTGGTGGAGCTGGTCTGACAATGAAGGGGAAGAGCTGTTTTGGTAGGAGGTGTGCCAGGCTGGTCAAGAAAGCTTTAAACTAGATGTGTTGGGGGAGGGGGGCATCATTCCATCCCAACACACCCAGTCACTTGCCAGCACCTATAATAAATGCTCAGAGTGATATAGAGATATTTCAGCTGCTCCAGCCAATCACCTGGCTTCATTTGGAGCTCGGCTCCGATGCCTCTATGCAAACGCCCATACTATGGGGAACAAACAAGAGGAATTAGAGATGTGTGCACGTCTATGGGGATATGATATACTTGGTGTCATAGAAACATGACGGGATGGCTATTTATGTCAGTGATAGGCTGGAGGGTATGAAACTGTCTGGGGACAGGTGATCAATTAACAGAGAGTTTGTGGGTCAGGGTCAAAGGGAGAACAGCGATGGGTGACATTGCTGTGGGGATCTGTTACAGACCACCTGACTAAGAGGACTCTGTGGATGAAGCGCTCTATAGACAGATAGGAACAGCCTCACGTTCGCAGGCCCTTGTTCTCATGGGGGACTTCAACCATCCTGATATCTGTTGGAGGGATGGTACGGCCCGGCACAAGCAATCCAGGAAGTTCCTCGATTGTGTGGAAGACAACTTCCTTCTGCAATTAATAGAGGAGCCGACAAGGAGAGGTGCCATGCTTGACCTCACGCTCACCAACAGGGAGCGGCTGGTTGGAAATGTGACGCTTCAGGGCAGCCTTGATTGTAGCGATCATGGATGGACAAGGAGTTGCTGAAGAAACTTAGAGGGGAAAGAAGAGGCTTATAAAAGGTGGAAGCAAGGACAGGTGGTCTGGGAAGAATACAGAGATGTTGTCTGGGAAGCTAGGGTCCAGGTTGGGAAAGCTAAGGCCCAGTTAGAATTAAATTTGGCTAGGGATGTGAAAGATAACAGGAAGGGATTCTATAGGTACGTTGCGAATAAAAGACAGACTAGGGACAATGTGCGCCCTCTCCGGAAGCTATCGGGAGAACTGGCTACCCTGGATTTGGAGAAGGTTGAGGTTCTTAATGACTTCTTTGCCTCAGTCTTCACTGGCAAATGCTCTGACCACACCACCCAAGTCTTGGAAGGCAGATGCAGGGACTGTGACAATGAAGACCTTAGGCCCACTGTAGTTGAGGATCTGGTCTGAGACCATCTTAAGAACCTGAATGTGCACAAGTCCATGGGACCTGATGAAATCAGTCCGCGGGTCTGGAAGGAGCTGATGGATGAAGTTCTTAAGCCACTGTCCATCATATTTGCAAAATCATGGCAGTCAGGTAAAATTCCCGATGACTGAAAAAGGGAAATATAACCCAAATTTTCAAGAAGGGGAAAATGGATGAGCCGGGGAACTGCAGACCAGTCAGTCTCACCTCTGTGCCTGGCAAAATCTTGGAGCAGATTCTCCTAGAAGGCATGCTAAAGCACATGAAAAACAACAAGGTGCTTGGTGACAGCCAGCATGGCTTCACTAAAGGCAAATCCTGTCTGACCAATCTGGTGGCCTTCTATGAAGGGGCTACGGAACTGATGGACAGGGGCAGAGCAGTTGATGTCATCTACCTGGACTTGTGCAAAGCGTTCAACACTGTCCCACATGACATCCTTGTCTCTAAGCTGGAGAGACATGAATTTGATAGATGGACCACTTGGTGGATAAAGAACTGGCTGGATGGCCATGTGCAAAGAGTTGTGCTCAATGGCTCAATGTCCAGCTGGAGACCAGTAACGAGTGGTGTCCCTCAGGGATCGGTGTTGGGACAGGTCTTGTTCAACATCTTTGTTGGTGACAGGGACAGTGGGATTGAGTGCACTGGAATGAGTTGCTCAAGGAAGTTGTTAATGCTCCATCCCTGGCGGTGTTCAAGGCTGGGTTGGACAGAGCCTTGGGTGACATGGTTTAGTTTGAGGTGTCCCTGCCCATGGCAGGGTGGCTGGAACTTGATGATCTTAAGCTCCTTTCCATCTCTAACTGTTCTATGATTCTTTGAAAAGACTCATAGCTTTTTAGCATGGAGAATCTCTTTTCCTGTTGCTTAGGTCTTGCTGGTATTTGCACACACAGCAGCTTCATCTGAAGACTTTTTCAGTTCTACTTTGACCTGCACTATTTGTTAAAGAAAATGGTGCCATTGCTTAGTTGAATCTTAGCTGTTAGCTCACATTATGTTTGGGTTAATGAGTGTTTGTAGGGGATGTTCAAACACAAAAGGTAAAAGTCGCAAGCCACACTAAATTCTCCAATATCCTAATTCATAAGGAATCTGGCACTCTTTGGTTAACAGTTGGTCATGGCCTTATCATGGAAGACTGCTGAATTTTCAGAGCAGTTGCAGATACTCTTCTGTGTAACTGCTGAACACTAGGAAAGTGCCTGTTTGTTTCAGTATGTGCTTAGCTGTTAAGCCTCGCTTTAACTGTCTGCTGCCAGGTAAGACAGGAGGCTTCTCGTGGCCTCTCTCAATGCTGCTGTTGTAACATTCTTGGTTTGTTCCTTGAAATTTTTTTCTTCCTGTAGACAAAGTATTTAAAAAGCCCCCTTCTCTTTTATTCCTGCCGTATTTGCAAGTGGGCTGTGAAGTATTTTTAGAATTAAAAGCCAAAACAATACATTTTTGTGTCAAGGTTTTACTGAGAGCAGAGATTTTCCAAAATTAGGCTGGAAGTTAATTTTTAAATTTCTTTCCATCTCTGTATGCAGAGATTGTTACATCATACTGAAACAATAATATCTTGTACATCTTTCATGATGTACTAAATGCTTTTGTTTTTGTGTGCTGGCTGTGTCTCTGAGGTCTCTAAGTTTGGGCAGAAGCAGAACTGATCACTCATCACTTGCATCTCCCTCTCTGCTGTATTCCCCCTCCCCCCATTCCGCAGCCTTCCAATACCTGAAGGGGGCCTATAGGGATGCTGGGGAGGGACTCTTCATTAGGGACTGTGGTGAGAGGACAAGGGGTAATGGGTTTAAACTTAAACAGGGGAGGTTTAGATTGGATATGAGGAAGAAATTCTTTACTGTGAGGGTGGTGGGGCCCTGGAATGGGTTGCCCAGGGAGGTTGTGAATGCTTCATCCCTGGCGGTGTTCAAGGTGGGGTTGGACATAGCCTTGGATGGCATGGTTTAGTGGGAGGTGTCCCTGCCCATGGCAGGGGGGTTGGAACTCGATGATCTTGAGGTCCTTTCCAACCCTTACTATTCTATGATTCTATGATTCTATGAAGCTGACCTGAACTGAAGTTTGATGCCTTCATCATGTTTTCTTCAGCAGTGGGGATGAGGGAGTCAGGATGGCCACTGGCAGCCAAATGCTGAAGTTCATTTTGTTGTAAAGCTGCCCTTAAAAAATGCCCCAGCTCTCATGCAATCCAGTGCATCACTGTTTTAAAAGACTTCCCTTAAAGAGCTTTTCTTCTGCGCATCAGAACCTTTTCTCATGCATTGATACTCTGTTCAGATAATCTGGTTTGCAAGGCAGATCTGTAGCAGTCTCTTCTTCATAGAATCCCAGACTGGTGTGGGTTGAAAGGGACCTTAAAGCTCATCCAGTTTCAGCCCCCTGCCATGGGCAGGGACACCTTCGACTAGACCAAGTTGCTCCAAACCCCATCCAGCCTGGCCTTGAACACTGCCAGGGATGGGGCTGCCACAGCTTCTCTGGGTAACCTGTGCCAGCACCTCAGCACCCTCACAGGGAAGAACTTCTGCCTAAGATCTCATCTCAGTCTCCCCTCTGGCAGGTTAAAGCCATTCCCCTTATCCTGTCCCTACAGGCCCTCGTCCAAAGCTCCTTTCCAGATTTCTTGTAGACACTTTAGGCACTGGAAGTTGCTCTAAGGTCTCCCTAGAGCCTTCTCTTCTCCAGGCTGAATAGGCCCATCTCTCTCTGCCTTTTACCTTGTGTTCCTAATTATTGAGCTTCTCGGTTTGTCTGAGGCTTGTCGAAGAACTTGTAAATGATGGTAAGCAACAGCCAAGGCTGTGCTGTCAAATTTGGCTTCTACTAAATAAGGGGAATTTATTCTGTGTCTTTTCCATTCGTATAATCAACTTTTATAGTGTACTTGCTTTTATGTTCTGCTTTCCTTACTTGAGGGTGACCTGGAACAGATACTGTTGTGCTCCTCTTCCTCCTGTAAGCAGTAATTTGAGGCAAGGTGTTAGTCACTGCTCTGCACTTGGTGCTATGGCGTCTCAAGTACCAAGGCTGTAAAAAAATGGATTGTGTTTTTCTGTAGCTGTGTCTAGTCCTAAAGCTTGTAGGTGGCAAACTGGTTTTTGAAACCTCAGGAGCATTTCCCTTGTAAGGCTGAATGTAGCTGAAAATAACAGCATGGCTTGGTGTCATGGGAGGTGTAGGGAGGAGGTGGAAAACATCTACATTAGAGGCAGTTTCCAAGTGAATTGTTTGTTCTTTTCCATCTGTCTTCAGAGACTCTTCAGCATAGTTCCTAAAAGTGAAAGCAGAGTCAGCCCTAATGACTCACTGCCCACCATAAAGGCTTACAGAGTGCTGCTGTTCCAGATCCAACTGCATTTACGCCCTGAAGTACAGTCCACTTCTGTTACAGCTCTTTGTGAGCAATCCCAGCTGTTACTGAGCCAAACATACCTAAGGGTGAGTTGATCAGAACCACTTGTTTTTAATTGTGCTTTTAATTTGTCAACCAGAAAAACCTAGGTTTCACTTATCAGTTTTGATCTTGTCTTATGTCTATTTTTGTTCCTTAGGTAGGTTCTTACTCACTGCTAATTCATAAAATACAACTTTTCCATGCTCATTTTAATAACAAGAGATTCACTGTGTTAACGTTTTTGTAAGTTATAGAACAGCTTAATTCAGGTTCGAAATCTGTAACCATTTTGCATTTAAGTATTAAGTTACTATAATGCCCTTAAATTATCTTGATTCATAGATCCATGCATATTTTTTTTCCTTGGGAAGACATGTTTTGTGTTTAATGTAACCAGCTCTTTTTAAAAAATAACCCCCACACCCCCCCAACCATTTGAACCTGTTGTGATTTTGCACAATTCTGTTTAACATCCATGCAATCTGTACTGGCTCCCTCACATGTACTTTTGACTGGCTGACTATGAAGCCAACAGCTGTGTTGGCTCAGATGGGAAGGCTCCTGAGCCTTGTGTCCTACCTCTTCTTGTGATCCAACTGCTTAGAGAGTAAGGCAGGCACATTGTTGTGCCAGAACCCTTCTAATGATCTGTGGTTTAGGAATTTCTTGAACAAGTTGTCAAGATCTTTTAATTATTTTTTTTTTTTGCAATTAATATCCTTTGAGGGATTTTTTTCTTCCCTAATTAGCCTTCAGTTAATTTCTTAATGCAGAACCTTTCACTGTGCTAAAAGAAGATAATGTACTTCAAACTAAAGAAGAGTCTAAGAGCTGGTTTGCAGTGTTCTCCAGTGACAGCTGGACATCCAGAGACTTGCTCATATGACCAGTATCTTGCTTCCCAAGTAATGTGGTTATGATCTTGTCCCAAATGGCAACCTTTTATATTTGAAAGCCTTTCTTTTAATTTCATGGTGCCACATGTAATAACCTGTTACAGGATACTCACCATAACTTGTAGCTTAACTCAAGTTAAACTTGATTCTTATAAATATAAAATGTGCTTAGTCTTAAAAGTTATTTATTCTGGCATGCCTGAAGTGTTTAAGTAGTGAAATGTTATCTTTTGTAAGGCTTTATTTTAGGTGAGATTTTAATGATCTATAGATCATACACCCTATGGCTTGAAAAATCACTTCTGATGAAATGGGGGCCTGAATATTTTTGCTCTTGCTAGCATTCTCAGTGTAATGGTTTGGAGGGACTGCCCTACAACCTCAGTTGCTCATGGGCCTGTATTTGATCCAAACCATTTGTATAAAGAAAAAAAGAATAATTGAATTAGCTCTTGTTTCCAAAAAGGGAAGATTGGTTTGACTCTAGATCTGAACAAGCATAAACCTGCACGGAAAACACCCCTTTTGAAATCCCAGTTAGATCTGTAGGCATTAAAATGGTGTCTGTAATTCCTGTTTATTTTATTTATTACTTGGTGCTTCTTTGGGTAAGGATCCAGTTGATGTAGGCACATTCCAAAAGACATGTTTATGTGCAGATGGACTAAAAAGTTCACTGTTAAATCTACAGTTTGTTGAGATATGCTATAACTGTATGTTCAGTTCTTTACAATTTTGGCTTTTTTGTAGATTCTGGAAATGATACTGAGTATTCCTGATGTAAAATTAGACCCTTAAGTATTCAGCCTTTATTTGGATGGCCTAAGCAGTATGCCTTTATAAAGTGTAAAGAACAAATGAAATTGGTTTGGTAATACATAGTACTTAAAGGGTTGCAGTGTCATAGATTTAAAGCGTGCTAGACACTGTGCTAGACAAAGTTGTTTCTCTGCATCCAAAAAACCATGGAAGAAAGGGGAAATAATAGGTAGTATAGAAAGGAATGGTGTGTGGGTGAGAGCTACTTTACCCAGGGCACTTCCTTCTCCTCTTCTTCCTTCCTTTCCCCTTCCCTGCAATAGATTTCAGGTACAAACTTTGTTTCTGAGGTGCTTTATCCACCAAGACTGATTCTGTTGACTAAAATAGGAATTCTTCTGCTATTCATTAGAAGTAGAAACACTGAATTTTGTTTTGGATTTGCTTTTTCAGACCTCCTTCTGGATGACCAATGTGTATTTTAACTGATTGTATCGGAAACTAAGTCTCTGACTTCCCATTCATTCCAGCTGGTAGCAACGCTTATAATGCAAAAAAGTCACGATTCAGGATCACACAAACATTACTCTTAAAACTTTCTAGATGATTGTAGTTGCTTTGGTTGTGTTCTATGCTAGCAGAAGCCTTTTTCAAAGTTTACAGTTGACAATAGAGCACCACATTCCCCATTTACTGGGGGCCCTGGGGGCTGGCAATATGGGAAATTCATGTGTTTGCCGCGATGACAGTGGAGCAGAAGACAATGTGGAATCTCGGAATCAGCAAATGGAGAACAGTAGAGTACATGTACCTGAAGCAAGAAGCCACCCAAGGGACCCTGTCCGTCCACCCAGGAGGGGTCGAGGGCCTCATGAACCAAGAAGGAAAAAACAGAATGTGGATGGACTAGTACTCGACACGTTGGCTGTAATTCGGACATTAGTAGATAAGTAAGTACTTCCTCAAGGAATAATCCAACATGAGTGAAAATGTTCTTGTCTCCTCTCAAACTGTGGCTCCATCCTCTCACCAGTCTGCACCTGACCCTCCCTGAAGCAGCTGCGTGTTTCCATCTGGAGGCTTAGGAGAGGAGCACCTTTCCTAGGTAATAGAAGTAGCTCCAAAGTGCACAGGTACAGACTCTTCCAGGAGCTGAGAGCTTTCTCACAATTCCTGTATGGCACTACACCCAGGTGGGATGAGGAGTGTGCTCAGTGTTTCTTACCTGGTATAGATACACAGTTTAGGAAGCAACAAACACTTCAGAGTTTGGGAACTTCTGTCCTAAAAATTGGTTGTTGTGCAAGTTTTTTGTTTTCAGGCTGTATTTACATTTCTTTGGAAGTGGTTAAGCAAAACTGAGAGCTTTGATCTTTGTTAGCTTGTATAAACAGACTGAGGTTTTCTCTCTAGTTTTAAGACTGCATGTTGTGACTGTTCAGCTGTGTTCTTTGCATGCTCAAAGCACCCATTAAGGGTGTGGGGGATATTTATGGTTTCATCATTTTTGTTTGTTTGTTTTGCATTGTTTTCTACAAAGTTTTAAAAGGCTCTTTCAAATGATGGGATAAGTTAGCTCATCACCTTTTTGATTAGGTGCAGGCTAGGAATTGAAAAGGCCAAAACAGAAGGAAAGGAACTATTCTAGCTTCACAGCTAGGGTTTGAGTTTAAGGTGGATCAGGCTCAGACGTGAGCTTTGATTCATATATCTGCATTGTTACTTTGAAATGTGCCTGCAGAGTTTGTCTTCCTGCTGTAAAATGCTTTAAATGGAAATACCAGAATTTTTTTTTTTCCCCTGAACATTTAAATCTAAGGGGTTTGGCTTTTTTAACAGATTTTATTTTGTGGTCTGTCTTCAAATCATAAAGTTAAAACTCTTTTGAAAGCCTCTCCCTAATCTTGCATGCCTTCCCCTTTCCTCTAAGTTCAGCTTCTTAAGCTGTTTCACAACACTTCATGCATAGCTGATCCTGTTCCTGTGGGTCTTCCAATCAGTTTTGTAATCTAAGTGCTTTCCTATGCTACAGGGGGACAATAAGCAGTTATTTTGCTGATCCTGGAGTCTTGTTTCTGATAAATTCCTGAAGCTACTGTGTTTCTTATTTAATACAGACTACAGTGAAATACTTTGAGACTCCTATAACCACATGGGTTGGAAGGGACATCATGAAGATCATCCACTGTGTAAAGATCCTCCTGTGTAAAACCCAGGTCTAGCAGGAGCAGGTGGCTCACGATTTTAACCAGTCAAGTGTTGAACATCTTCAGGATATAGAGAATCCTCCACATCCTTGGGTCCCTGTTCTAGTGTTTGACCATGCCCATGACTTAAATAGTAAATAGTTTTAAAAGTTATAATTTCCCATGTTCTAACACACCCCTGTTGCATGCACCTCTGAAAAGTCTGAATGTCCTCTCTGCTCTTTCTCATTACATAGTTGCAGACAGCAGTATAGAATCATAGAATAGTTAGGGATGGAAAGGAACTTAAGATCATCTAGTTCCAACCCCCCTGCCATGGGCAGGGACACCACCCACTAAACCATGCCACCCAAGGCTCTGTCCAACCCGGCCTTGAACACCACCAGTGATGGAGCATTCACAACTTCCCTGGGCAACCCATACCAGTGCCTCACCACCCTTACAGTAAAGAATTTCTTCCTCATATCCAGTCTAAACTTCCCCTGTTTAAGTTTGAACCCATTACCTCTTGTCCTCTCACTACAGACCCTAATGAAGAGTCCCTCCCCAGCATCCCTATAGGCCCCCTTCAGGTATTGGAAGGCTGCTATGAGGTCTCCACGCAGCCTTCTCTTCTCCAGGCTGAACAGCCCCAATTTTCTCATCCTATCTTCATATGGGAGGTGCTCCAGTCCCCTGATCATCCTCATGGCCCTCCTTTGGACTTGTTCTAACAGTTCCATGTCCTTTTTATGTTGAGGACACCAGAACTGCACACAATACTCTTAAGTGAGGTCTCACAAGAGCAGAGTAGAGGGGCAGGATCACCTCCTTCGACCTGCTGGTCACACTCCTTTTGATGCAGCCCAGGATACGGTTGGCTTTCTGGGCTGCAAGCGCACACTGCCGGCTCATGTTCATTTTTTTTATCAACCAACACCCCCAAGTCCTTCTCCGCAGGGCTGCTCTGAATCTCTTCTCTGCCCAGCCTGTAGCTGTGCCTGGGATTGCTCTGACCCAGGTGTAGGACCTTGCACTTGTCATGGTTAAACTTCATCAGGTTGGCATCAGCCCACCTCACAAGCGTGTCTAGGTCCCTCTGGTTGGCATTCCTTCCCTCCAACGTATCAACCGAACCACACAGCTTGGTGTCATCGGCAAACTTGCTGAGGGCGCACTCAATCCCACTGTCCATGTCACCCACAATGATGTTGAACAAGACTGGTCCCAACACCGATCCCTGAGGGACACCACTCGTTACTGGTCTCCAGCTGGACACTGAGCCATTGGGCACCACTCTTTGCGTGCGGCCATCCAGCCAGTTCTTTATCCACTGAGTGGTCCACCTATCAAATTGATGTTTCTCCAACTTAGAGACAAGGATATGAGGAAGAAATTCTTTACTGTAAGGGTGGTGAGGCCCTGGAATGGGTTGCCCAGGGAAGTTGTGAATGCTTCATCCCTGGTGGCGTTCAAGGTGGGGTTGGACATAGCCTTGGATGGCATGGTTTAGTGGGAGGTGTTCCTGCCTATGGCAGGGGGGTTGGAACTCGATGATCTTGAGGTCCTTTCCAACCCTAACTATTCTATGATTCTATGATGTTGTGTGGGACAGTGTCAAACGCTTTGCACAAGTCCAGGTAGAGGACATCAACTGCTCTACCCCTGTCCATCAGTTCTGTAACCCCATCAGAGAAGGCCACCAGATTGGTCTGGCAGGATTTCCCCTTAGTGAAGCCATGCTGGCTGTCCTCAGCCACCTTGTTGTTTTCCGTGTGCCTCAGCATGCCTTCCAGGAGAATTTTCTCCAAGATTTTGTCAGGCACAGAGGTGAGACTGACTGGTCTGTAGTTCCCCAGCTAAAACATTTTTGCCTTCTTGAAAATTGGGGTTATATTTCCCTTTTTCCAGTCGTTGGGATCTTCACCTGACTGCCATGATTTGTTCTCCTTTCCACTACTCCCCCTTATGGATGAGCAAACCTATTTCTCATAGCTTCTGCTTCTGTGACATATTTTTCAGCCATCAACCATCTTGGAAGCCCTCTGCTAGACTCATTCCTTTGATGTCTGGTCGTGAGGAGCCCAAAAATGGGCTGTACTGGAATACTGGTTTCCCTCGTTTTGTATTAAGGCATCTGGCAAACCCCAGCTAGTTTTATAATGCGCCTAAATATTGCAAGTTCTTGCAGATAAGGCAAAGAGCTATGGATATGAATAATGGAGGGGTCTGTTCACAAGGCAAACTCTCTAAATATGTCTGAAAAAAGTTTAAGGAGCTGTTCTGCTAGACTTGAAGCTAATGATAAGCCTTTCTTAGATTAATAGGAATGTTCACTTAGAAAAAAATATCATGTCTGGAAGTCTTGGTTTTCAGTGTAGAATCATGTAGAATTAGGGTTGGAAAGGACCTTAAGATCACCTGGTTCCAACCCCCCTGTCATGGGCAGGGATCCTCACCCTAGACCATGTTGCCCAAAGCTCTGTCCAACCTGGCCTTGAACATTGCCGGGGATGGGGTAGCCACAGCTTCTCTGGGCAACCTGTTCCAGGGCCTCACCACCCTTACAGTAAAGAACTTCCTCCTTATATCCAACCTGAACTTCCCCTGTTTAAGTTTGAACCCTTTCCCCCTTGTCTTATCATTACAGTCCCTGATGAAGAGTCCCTCTCCAGCATCCCTATAGGCCCCCTTCAGACAATGAAAGGGTGCTATGAGGTCTCTGCACAGCCTTCTTTTCTCCAGGCTGAACAGCTCCAACTTTCTCAGCCTGTCTTCATATGGGAGGTACTCCAGCCCCTTATTGTCCTCCTGGCCCTACTCTGGACTTGTTCCAACAGCTCTATGTCCTTTTAATGTTGAGGACACCAGTACTGCGCACATTGCTGCAAGTCGGGTCTTAGAAGAGCAGAGGGGCAGGATCCCCTCCTTTGACCTACTGCTCACGCTCCTTCTGATGCAGCCCAGGGTATGGTTGACTTTCTGGGCTGTGAGCACCTGCTGAAGCTGGCTCATGTTCTCACTGACCAACACCCCCAAGTCCTCCTCTGCAGGGCTGCTCTGAATCTCTTCTTTGCCCAGCCTGTAGCTGTGCCTGGGATTGCTCTGACTCAGGTGTAGGACCTTGCGCTTGGCATGGTTAAACTTCACGAGGCTGTCATCGGCCCACCTCACAAGTGTATCATGGTCCCTCTGGATGGCATTCCTTCCCTCCAATGTATCAACCGAACCACACAGCTTGGTGTCATCAGCAAACTTGCTGAGGGCACACTCAATCCCACTGTCCATGTCACTCACAAAGATGTTGAACAAGGTCAGTCCCAACACTGACCCCTGAGGGACACCTCTCATTACTGGTCTCCAACTGGACATTGAGCCACTGAGCACTACTCTTTGCGTGCGGCCATCCAGCCAGTTCTTTATCCACCAAGTGGTCCATCTATCAAATTCATGTCTCTCTAGCTTAGAGGGAAGGATGTCGTGCAGGACAGTGTCAAAGGCTTTGCACAAGTCCATGTAGATGACATCAACTGCTCTGCCCCTGTCCATCAGTTCCGTAGCTCCATCTTAGAAGGCCACCAGATTGGTCAGGCAGGATTTGCCTTTAGCGAAGCAACGTTGGCTGTCACCAAGCACCTTGTTGTTTTTCATTTGCCTTAGCATACTTTCCAGGAGAAAGTGCTCCAAGATTTTGCCAGGCACAGAGATGAGACTGACTGGTCTGTATTTCCCTGGGTCATCCCCTTTCCCTTTGTTGAAAATGGGGATTATATTACCCTTTTTCCTGTTGTCGGGAATTTCACCTGACTGCCATGATTTTTCAAATATGATGGACAGTGGCTTAAAAACTTCATCCATCAGCTCCTTCAGGACCCGCAGATGGTTTTCATCAGATCCCATGGACTTGTGTGCATTCAGGTTCTTAAGATGATCTCAAACCTGTTCCTTTCCTATAGTGGATCTAAGGTTTTCATTTTCAGTCCCTGTGTTTACCTTCCAAGACTTGATCAGTGTTGCCAGAGCACTTGCCAGTGAAGAATGGGGTTAAGAATTCATTGAGAACCTCAGCCTTCTCCAAATCCAGGGTTGCTAATGCTTCTGTTTCCTTCCGGAGAGGGCCACATTATTCTTAGACTTCCTTTTGGTGGCAACATACCTATAGAAGACTTTCCTGTTATCCTTGATATCCCTGGCCAGACTCAATTCTAAGTGGGCCTTAGCTTTCCTGACCTGGTTCCTAGCTTCCTTGACAGTGTCCCTGTATTCTTTCCAGGCAGCCTGTCCTCACTTTCACCTTTTATAAGCTTCTTTTTTCCTTTTATGGAAAGTTTTATTATCTGCATGATTAATCTGTGTTGAATTTTTCTAAAATTCATCTGTATTTTACGTTTCTAATTTAATTTCAGAGCTATGTGATAGAAATTGAGCATGGCACATATCGTTCTAAGCCTGGGGTTAATCTGCAGTGCCCAAATATAGCATTTTGGACGTGCTGTAGTATATGATTTTTGTGCTGCTTACTGAATAGGATTTTGAGATCTTGCTTTAGGAACTCCCAGCTGAAGTGAATGCTCAGATGGACAGACCTGGCCATAGCTTCTTGTCCTTGCTCCAGCACCAAGCCTCAGGAACTGATCTAATTTGAACTCTTAATGGCTTTCATGTTGGAAAGGCGACTGGGTTAAATAGCTTCTGTTCAACTGCTTTACGTACCTCTTACAGTTCTTGTTACTGAGTTTGAAGTCTGTGATGCTCTCAGGTGGCTTACATTTCAGTTTTATGGGTGTTTTTTGGTTTGTTCTTTTTTAGTGTTTATATATTTAGTAGAGAATTTCTGGGGGAAAGTATGTTTAAGCTGTGTCCCTTGTGCACTGTACCAGAGATTGTGAAGTGAGCCAAGAGCAGTCTTGTTTCATACTCCAAGGAGCCCTGCTAATGAGTAGCACTAAGCCTAAGGATTATGTTCAGCTTTTAGACATGCAGGTATGGATCACCATTTTATTCATCAGCTATTGTAGATATAAAGATGTTGATTTTGAGCCAGAGAGAGGCTCCATTCCCATCTGTGTTTCGAGATCTGAAAGTGGCATTAGCTGTCTGCAGCCTATGAAACTTCCTTTTGTTAAATACTGGAGTAATTTTCTGTCTGTGTATTATCATTTAGTGTATTATGTTGATGATTCTGCATAAAATTTGACCTGTGTAATATCTCTTTCAGTGACCAGGAGCCTCCATATTCAATGATCACGTTGCATGAAATGGCAGAAACAGGTATCAAGGCATTGTGTTGGGCATTTCAGTTGTGATTCCAAAGCACAAAAAAAACAACCCAAACAAAACACAAGAAAACCCACAACCCTCTTTTCTTTGCGAAGGCAAATGCATGTAAGCGATATGAATTATGATTTGATGTAGCTCTAGGGAGGTGGGATCCAAAATACAGTTCTATTCTTCAGAAGCTTCACTGAGCTTATTGCCTTTGCCTCAGCTTTGAACTCTGTTAAACTTCCCATGTGAATTCTCCAGAAGCATCCAATGGATGGCCAAAACTCGTAACGGCATTAAACCATAAGCTACAAAGCATGTCTGTCTGCAGCAAGGCAGAGCCAACCTAGATGTGTATTGTAGACATGGTTTAAACCCATGTGCTCCTGTGCTGGGAAATAGTACATACTTTTTGTCTGGGGTTTTGCTGTGCTCACCTCTGCTTTATTGATGTAGTTGTTCCAACCCTGTCCCTATGTTCTGCATTATAAGCTTTGTCAGCACAGGCTATTTCATCTTTGTTACAGTTGGAGAAATTCTCTCAGCTCAAGATTTTTGTCTCTTGGTAGAGTTGCTACTGGTCTTAAGAAATATATTTCTAGATCATCATAAATTACTCAACCTGATTAGATATTACTTCAGTAAATGTTTTTCAGGGGAATGTGCAAAAAAACTCAAACTCCAGTGTATTACCTACTTACTTGTCACTGTTGAAGGGAGCACTAAGTGTCTTTAACCTCACTCTCTTATATGCAGATACAGACTCTGTCTATATTTTCACTTTGAAGGGAACTACTTTCTTGTAAATTCAAATCTGTTTACTTTATTAGTAGTTTAACATCTTATATGTGGATTATTGTATATTTGCAAATATAGGCTGTTGTCTACTCATTAAGCAGCGAGAGCTGTTTCTTAGGAAAACATTTTCTTTAGACCACCAGGCAGGGGACAAACTAATGCAGTTCCTCAGAGGCCCATGTCTTCCCACTTGAGGGAACTCAGGAAGAGTCCTCCGATTCTTGCTAGAAGAAATACTTCCTCAGTGTCATCATGGATGCAGCATTTCACATTTAAGAGTTGGACACTGAACTCTTGAGTATCACACTGGAACAAAGTGCTTGTCCATATTGGTTGTGAGCATTCCTTCCTAATACCAGTGGGAGCTCAAGGGTGCTCTGGCCTGGGCAAGACTATTTTCCAAACAAGAGAGAGGGGTTCACTATCACCCAAGCTGCTGTAAACTTTTTTCTCCTTTAATTTAAACTTCTAACCTACTGCCAACTAAGATATTGATGTAAAAGGTAAACTGTTGGATTGTTCTTCAATTTACATTTAGGGATGTATTTTGAACATTTCAGGATCACAGTGTTAATTCTGAGTGTTACTTCTGTTTTGTGGTTGACAGATGAAGGCTGGTTGGAAGTGGTCCAGTCTTTAATTAGAGTTATTCCATTAGAAGATCCCCTGGGACCAGCTGTTATAACGCTGCTACTTGATGAATGTCCGCTGCCAACAAAAGTGAGTCTAAGGCAAACGTATTAACCTGTGGCTGAATTTCAGTTATTTGTGGTTGTCACACCCATGATAGCTCCTGAGAGGGTTTCACCACTGATGCAAGACTGTGAGCTGTTCAGAAAATGGCTGTGACTTGCAATTTGGAGTAATTTGTGGTGACTTGCTATATAACTATAACTTGGTACAACTTGATATATAATGTCGATCAATGACAAAATGAACATGAGCCAGCAGTGTGCGCTTGCAGCCCAGAAAGCCAACATATCCTGGGCTGCATCAAAAAGAGCATGACCAGCAGATCAAAGGAGGTGATCCCACCCCCCAACTATGCTCTCGTGAGATCTCACTTGGAGTATTGTGTACAGTTCTGGAGTCATAGAATCATAGAATAGTTAGGGTTGGAAAGGACCTTAAGATCATCTAGTTCCAACTGTTGGAGCAGGTCCAGAGGAGGGCCATGAGGATGATCAGGGGACTGGAGCACCTCCCATATGAAGGCATGCTGAGAGAGTTGGGGCTGTTCAGCCTGGAGAAGAGAAGGCTGCATGGAGACCTCATAACAGCCTTCCAGTATCTGAAGGGGGCCTATAAGGGAGCTGAGGAGGGACTCTGCATTAGGGACTGTAGTGAAAGGACAAGGGGTAAGAGGTTCAAACTTAAACAGGGGAAGTTTAGATTAGATATAAGGAGGATATAAGTTCTTTACTGTGAGGGTGGTGCGGCACTGGAATGTGTTGCCCAAGGAAGTTGTGAATGCTCCATCTCTAGCAATCATAGAATCATAGAATCATAGAATAGTAAGGGTTGGAAAGGACCTCAAGATCATCGAGTTCCAACCCCCCTGCCATGGGCAGGGACACCTCCCACTAAACCATGCCATCCAAGGCTATGTCCAACCCCACCTTGAACACCGCCAGGGATGAAGCATTCACAACCTCCCTGGGCAACCCATTCCAGGGCCTCACCACCCTCATAGTAAAGAATTTCTTCCTCATATCCAATCTAAACTTCCCCTGTTTAAGTTTAAACCCATTACCCCTTGTCCTCTCACCACAGTCCCTAATGATGAGTCCCTCCCCAGCATCCCTATAGGCCCCCTTCAGGTATTGGAAGACTGCTATGAGGTCTCCACGCAACCTTCTCTTCTCCAGGCTGAACAGCCCCAATTTTCTCAGCCTGTCTTCATATGGGAGGTGCTCCAGTCCCCTGATCGTCCTCGTGGCCCTCCTCTGCACTCGTTCTAACAGTTCCATGTCCTTTGTATGTTGAGGACACCAGAACTGCACACAATACTCCAAGTGAGGTCTCACGAGAGCAGAGTAAAGGGGCAGGAGCACCTCCCTCGACCTGCTGGTCACACTCCTTTTGATGCAGCCCCGGATACGGTTGGCCTTCTGGGCTGCAAGCGCACACTGCCAGCTCATGTTCATTTTTTCATCAACCCACACCCCCAAGTCCTTCTCCGCAGGGCTGCTCTGAATCTCCTCCCCGCCCAACCTGTAGCTGTGCCTGGCATTGCTCCGACCCAGGTGGAGGACTTTGCACTTGTCATGGTTAAACTTCATTAGGTTGGCATCAGCCCACCTCACAAGCGTGTCAAGGTCCCTCTGGATAGCATTCCTTCCCTCCAACTTATCAACCGAACCACACAGCTTGGTGTCATCAGCAAACTTGCTGAGGGCACACTCAATCCCACTGTCCATGTCACCCACAAAGATGTTGAACAAGACCGGTCCCAACACCGATCCCTGGGGGACACCACTCGTTACTGGTCTCCAGCTGGACATTGAGCCACTGAGCACTACCCTTTGTGTGCGGCCATCCAGCCAGTTCTTTATCCACCGAGTGGTCCACCTATCAAATTGATGTCTCTCCAACTTAGAGAGAAGGATGTCATGGGAGACAGTGTCAAAGGCTTTACACAAGTCCAGGTAGATGACATCAACTGCTCTGCCCCCGTCCATCAGTTCCGTAGCCCCTTCATAGAAGGTCACCAGATTGGTCAGGCAGGATTTCCCCTTAGTGAAGCCATGCTGGCTGTCCCCAAGCACCTTGTTGGTTTTCATGTGCCTTAGCATGCCTTCCAGGAGAATCCGCTCCAAGATTTTGCCAGGCACAGAGGTGAGACTGACTGGTCTGTAATTCCCTGGGTCCTCTATTTTCTCCTTCTTAAAAATGGGGGTTATATTTCCCTTTTTCCAGTTGTCGGGAACTTCACCTGACTGCCATGATTTTTCAAATATGAGGGACAGTGGCTTAGCAACTTCATTTGCCAGCTCCTTCAGGACCCATGGATGGATTTCATCAAGGCCGTGTTGGACAGAGCCGTGGGTGGCATAGTTTAGTGTGAGGTGTCCCTGCCCATGGTAGGGGGGTGGAACTTGATGATCTTAAGGTCCTTTCCAACTCTAACTATTCTATGATTTTATGATAATTGCTACTTAATGCTAGAAGATCGGGGGGGGGGGGGGAACAAGGGAAGAACGAGAGGCCTTTGGTCCTTAGCTGCTTTTCCTGCTGTCCTCTAGTGCCCTGTGGTGCATGTATGCTGTGCAGATACCACTAAAGTAGTCTGTTCTCCAGTTCTGGATGTTACTCATTTATAAGTCCCTACTGAATTTTGTGGAGAGTTATTTGGCTGAGAACGGTCATGTGAGCAATCCAGACAACTACTTGACAGTTGTGAGGCAGTGAACCAAAGGCTTTGAGGCCTCGCCTGTAGGTTACTAGAGTTCGCGTACGTGCAGAAGTTTGAGAAAGTTGCCATGGAAAGCTGGTGAGTGAGATATGCAAGAGGGAACTGATAACTGCAACCTTGAAACATATGCTGTAATAGTTAACCTATCATTAAGCTGTTACTAACACTTAGCTGAGAGACATTAACCAATTAGATATTAAGCAGGATACCAAGTAGGATGTAGGCGGAGAACACTATGCACATGGACCGAGGGTCTGAACGAATCCTATTGTACATTGAGTCGCGTGAACAATACATGTATCCAATTAGTGTGTGTTAATGATAGGGAAGCAGAATGTCTTTATAAACTGAGCTATCTGTACAATAAAATTGGCATCAGCTTGATCATATTGGTCCTGTGTGCTGTGTCCGGGACTTCTGTGTCAACAGAATTTGTTCCTGCCCTGTGCATAAGCAATATAACACTAGTGTGTGTTAAGTTAAACACGTGAGGTGTTTTTAACTATGAAATATTTAGATAGAGTTTTGGCAAATTAGAATACTTTTCACTGACCACTTGTTCTGGGTTCAGCTGTACCAGTCATTTTTCTCCTTCTTAGTAGCTGGTGCAGTGCTATGTTTTTGAATTTAGTATGGGAACAGTGCTGATGTTTTAGTTGTTGCTAAGTAATGCTTACCCCGATCAAGGACTTTTCAGTCTCATGCTCTGCCAGTGAGGAGGGGTACGGGAAGCCAGGAGGAAGCAGAGACAAGACATCTGACCCAAAGTAGCCAAAGGGGTATTCCATACCAAAGTACGTCATGCCCAGTATAGAAACTGGAGGGAGTTACCTGAAAGGCCAGGTCGCTGCTCCAGTCGGGCTGGATATTGATCACTCACTCCCCCCCTTCCCCCCACACTCCCAGAGGGATGGGGAGGAGAATCGAAAGAGTGTAAATCTCACAGGTTGAGATAAGAACAGTCCAGTAACTAATCCCGAACAGCGATCTGAGCCTTCTGAGTAACTCCCCTCAGTTTCCATACTGGGCATGATGTGCTGTGGGATGGAATACCCCTTTGGCTAGTTTGGGTCAGGTGTCCTGTCTCTTCTTCCTCCTGGCTTCCCATGCCCCTCCTCACTGGTAGAGCATGGGACTGAGAAGTCCTTGATCAGGGTAAGCATTACTTAACACACTGATGGTTTTAGTTGTTGCTGTCAGCAGTGTTCTCAGGCTAAAGTTGAAAACACGGCACTGCACCAGCTATTAGGAAGGAGGAAAATAACTGCTGTAGCTAAACCCCGGACAATTACCCTCATTGATGACTTCCTAAATTAGTGTGGCTACAGAAAGCCATTTATTCTCTCAAGAACATAATTTATGGCGTCCTGCAAAGCTGACAGATTCCTAAATTTATGATGGGGATTGTGGGGTCTTTTTTGGGGGGCTTATCTCTTAAGTCCTGAATTCTAAAGTGTGGAGAGCTATTTGGCTGTGAACGGGCATGTGAGCAATCCAGACAACTGCTTGACAGTTGTGGGGTAGTGACCCACAGGCACTGAGGCCTCGCCTGGGGGTTACTAAAGTTCATGTACGTGCAGAAGCCTTGAGAAAGTTAGCACGGAAAGCTCCTGAGAGAGATGTGCAGGAGGGAACTGATAACTGTAACCTTGAAACATATGCTGTAATAGTTAACCAATCATTAAACTGTTGCTAGCACTCGGCTAAGTGAAGTTAACCAATCAAGTGTTATCGAATGTTCTACTGTTCTGAAACTTTCCTATAAAAGGCACGATTGCGCACAATAAATTGTTCAGCGTTGTTCACATTGATCAGTATTACGTTGTTCCTTATCCCCCGCAACAAGTGGCGCCCGAACAGGGACCCTCAGATCGGCGTTGGATAAAACTGACGAGACCGACAGGAAGGAGGAAGCAGAAGCCGGTCGATATCGGGTGCTGCCCCGGCACTCGGAAGTCGCTAGCGCAAAAAGTTTGGGAATCTCGCCCTGATCAGGTGAGCGGCCGGGGAGGAGATGGGGTCCACACTGACCAGGGAAGAGTCAGCAGTGGTGAAACTCCTCCAACACATCCTTTCTGTGAGAGGAGCGAATTATAACAAGCCTGCCTTGAGAGCTTTGCTACACTGGGCAAAGGGAAAAGAGTTGATCCCCTCAGCAGATGCTGCCTTTCAAATCGCAACTTGGGAGAAAATTGGGGCAGTGCTGTGGGAAGAGATAAGTAATGGGTCCAAGGAGGCAAGCAAATACCCCACTGTGTGGAGATTAATCACTGACTCCTTAAAAAATATGCAAGCAGAAGAGCTCTTTCCACCCCCATGGAACAAATGGGAAAAAACAGAACGGATGGATGGGCCAGCGGATACTAATTTGTATCTTCCTTTATCACTTTCGCCGCCCCTGGCCTCTCTCCCCCCAGAGCCTGATCCTCAAGACTGTCAAGGGTGGGACAAATGGACAGGATTGTTAGATGAGAAAGTACAGACACTTCATGACGGACTTAGAAATTTACAGCTCTCCGACACGGCTAAGTCAAAGAATGAGATAGTGGAGGCCAAACCATCCCCCCCCACCACCCCCCGAACCTCCGCCGATCGCTGCTACGGCTGTGAAGACTGAGGACGGGGATGAAGGCAATCCTTTTGCCCCGAACCCTGTTAATCCCGAGAAAAAGCCTACTCTCAGATCACCTGAAACCTGCGGGAGGAAATGTTTTAATGGCACTTGATAATGCTGAAACTTCAGAACACATTAATGAGGAGCCTGTGCACGTTCATCAGACTGCTGTTGCTGCTCCTGAAGTTCTGATGCCTGATAATTCTGATGCTGACCTGGATAGTCCTTTTGACCCGAGACCTTTTGATCTGGAAAAGAAGCCTGATTTAGATCCCCCAGATCCCCATGATAAATGGGCAGTTATAAAGGGAAAAGTAAGATGGGTGGGGGATGCAGATGTATTGTGTGCTTATAGTCTCTCTGTGATATTCATGTACTAAAAGTTAGCAAATGTAACTACGTCTGTGTTTCTATCGACCCTTGCAGACCTTTATAGATACTGTTGGCCACTTCTCCCGATGTAGGCTGGCCACCTGCATTGGAATGAGTGTGCATTTTGGTAATTATAAAAGCCCAAGCCTCATGCGATGTGAGGGAGGCAGAGCCTCTGCGGGGACGCCCGCTGAGATTGAGCCTGCCACCTTGCACTGCCATGATGCTGCTCGGAGCTGGTTTCCTGATTGTCTTCACAGGGTCATTGCAACTACATTTTGTACGTGGGACCGTGTAGTGGGAGTAATGATTGTCTGCATTTTGTGTTTCACATATTGTAGTTGTGTGGAGTGTGTTTATGGGATCCCATGAATGTGTGTGTATGTGTGTGTCTGTTGAGGGCAGACAGTGTTCTGTGTATTTTTTGTTATTGGGTTAATGTAAAAGTTTTTAATGGGTAGCAGATTAACATTTTGGGCAAGAAAGGGTTAATAGAAAAGTGGTGCTGCCTGCATAGCTTTATGGCTGCTGCTCAGCAGGCTGGCAGCTGTAGCTGCTGCTGGGCAGTCCTGCTTAGTGTGTTTAAGGTAACCTAGGGGAGAATCCAAGCTTTACCAACCTCCACCCAAACAGCACCAGGGTGGCAGAGAGAGAAAAGAAAAAAAAAAAAAAGAAAAAAAAAAAGGGAAAAAAAAAATTGGGTAATGGCGCAGCGGACTCCTTGACTGTTAACGTGGTGCAGTTTGCTTCTGCAGCTGCTTCACGTTCCTGTTTCATCAGAATGCCTTTGGTTTAAGGAATCATTTTTAACTTGACTTACTTCTCAAGAACTGATAACATGGGGGAAGGGATGTATTTGTGTTCTACCTACAGGTCCATGGAGGCTGCCTGCAAAGTTTCTCAAGCCTTGCCATGAGCTGGACAGATGAGCAGAAAAACCCAATGCCTTAGCTACAGGAGCTTGAATATATGTGCATGTAAAGTAGCTCTTATTAGAGGCTGTGATTTTGTGTATAAAACCACCTGTGCTTACTAGCCAGTTGCTAATAAGAAACTACACCTTGTATTGTATGGATTTGTCACTTGTAAAACAGATGTGAGAGCATGCAAATTTACAGCAGCTGCTAGAAAATGCTAAGGCAAAAAGCTAGAAAGATTCTAATACAATGATAGTGTTATGAAGCAGGTAATGGAACGAATTAAGAGGGTGGAAGAACATCACAGGTGGAAAATTTTCTTTGGCTGGTCCGTCACTGCCACTAGCATCTTCAACATGCTGCTGCACCCTGTAGTAGTCATACTGCTAATGTAAATCTGTATGTGCTTTGCCGTAGTAGTGACTTGCTACTGGATGAAGCAGGTGAACCTCTGCACTGACAACAAGGTGCCATGACTGAGGTTGGCCAAATACCTCCTATCACAGTCAAGGGCAAGACTGGGTTGGCCTCTGTGTTTGCCACCAAGAAGAACCTTTCGCTCCGCTGCTGGCTGCAACCCAGCAGGCGTTGAGTGGTGGGGACACATGCCATGCCAGACCTTGATGTGAGGGATGGCCTCTCCTGTTATCAGAGAACTATACAGGAGAGAAAGGCAGGCCAAGCAGCCTGTGGTTGGCATATGTTGGAGATATGATCTAGTCCAAATCCTCTGCTCAAGTAGGGTCATCTAAAGCAGGTATTATATATAAAAACACCCAAGGGAAATGTAAGGATTTTCTTCAAACAGTTTGCAAAGCGTAATTTGTACAAAAGCTTTTGAATTTGTCTAGTTTTGATTCTCTTTCTGCAATACAGCATTTGTGACATCTAACAGATGATCCCTTGCCCAAACCACCAGTTCTGTATAAAGACCTACATGATAACGAGTGGAAAGGACCAGAACCATATCAAGTTATAGAATGTAACAAAGGATGTAATGTGACTGCAAGACTAAAGCAAAGTGTGCAAAATGATTCCAGTGGAAGTTTGTTATGCTGTTTTCAATGGTAATACGTATGTGACTAAGTTAACACAAGTAGAAGTAAATTCTTTAAAAAAGAAAGTTTTGCAGAATTGTAAGGCTTTAGAGATATTAACAGCTCAAGTAGACAGAGTATGTACTTTAATTAATGAATCTTGTTGTAGTTATCTTGATCAGTCTGGAAAGACCTTGAAAGATGTTAAAGAAATTTGGAAGCATGCGAAAGTACTTCATGATGTCTATCAGAACGATAAAATTCCTTGGTTAGATGCCCTTCTTACATCTTGGGACTTTAATGGTTGGCTCACATCTCTGATTAAAGGTATTGGAATGATTTTGGTAGTAATCTTGACCATAGTTATGATGGTACCTTGTATTTTGCAATGTATTCGTGGTATGATTGAAAACCTGGTAAAACAGCTTTGGCTTACTCAAGAAAAGAAAAGGGGGAGATGTGGATGATTTCTTGTTAGAGAATGGACATATGCCTGCTCTGAATGAAAGCAGGTATGTGCAGCTGGCCATGTAGCAGGGGTAACTCCTGGTTACCTCTGTGCAGCCGACCGTGGAAAAGAAGCAACTCCCGGACAGTTAACGAAACAAGAATGCAGGCCTGGAAGACAAGAAGGAGCTAAGATAAGAAGGTTGCTGAATTGGACTGTAAATTTCGCTTGCTTACAAAAAACCACACTTTAGGTTCTCACGAGTGCAAAAGTTACAAGTACTCTCAGAATGGGACTGGTTTCAAAAGTTGTTACAGGGTTGGGGTATTAGTAGTTGGCTAGGAGTAGTAATCAAACAAGGTTTAACAGTTTCAACGGTATTGATTATTATTGTTTTAATCTTTTGCTGTTTGTGGAAGTGTATTGCCAGTATGCTATTTTGTGCTGTGAATCGGGTCTGGATTGCTCAAAAACAAAAAGGGGGATTTGTGGAGAGCTATTTGGCTGTGAATGGGCATGTGAGCAATCCAAACAATTGCTTGACAATTGTAAGGTAGTGACCCGCAGGCATTGAGGCCTCGCCTGAGGGTTACTAAAGTTCATGTACGTGCAGAAGCCTTGAGAAAGTTAGCATGGAAAGCTACTGAGAGAGATGTGCAGGAGGGAACTGATAACTGTAACCTTGAAATATATGCTGTAATAGTTAACCAATCATTAAACTGTTGCTAGCACTCGGCTAAGTGAAGTTAACCAATCAAGTGTTATCGAATGTTCTACTGTTCTGAAACTTTCCTATAAAAGGCATGATTGCGCACAATAAATTGTTCAGCGTTGACCACACTGATCAGTATTACGTTGTTCCTTATCCCCCGCAACACTAAAGTCTGAAACTGCCCTTTTAGTTTGGAAAGGGTGTGAGTTTTAGGACACTGGAAGCAGAGTAGATGGTGCGCCAGATGTGCTGGTTGGTAGTTTGCCTTTGTCTACTTGTCTAATTTGTATTGCTATAAGTAGGTTACTTGTCTATGTCCAGTGTCCTGAGTTATTGATCACACCAGTGACCAATTTGGTGCTAATTGTAAGGTTACAACTCTTGGTTATGTTGAAATTTTCTTCCCATCTGTTCTGTATTACCTTCTTATCTTAAAAGGTAACCATCCCATGCTGTCTGCGATGTGATGCTGACTTTAGTAATATAATATAAAAATAATTGGTTGTACTATATTGATTTAGGGGGAAAATTGTATCTGACACTGATGATGAGGCTTCTGATTTTTCTTTTTCAGGATGCATTACAGAAGTTAACTGAAATATTAAACTTAAGTGGAGCTGCTGCTTGCCAGGATGCTTGTCACCCTGCCAAACACCGGAATACAACGGCAGTGCTGGGCTGCTTAGCAGAGAAGTTAGCAGGTAAAGCTGTGAGATTCTTCAGGAAGCTTGCACTTGGCTCACTGAGGCACCAATTGCTGTAGCACCCATGCTGCAGATGAGTTCAGAAACATTGTCTTAGAACTGTATAATGTTTCACATCACGGGGAGACCTCGTGTGAAAATCTACTGTGTGATTAAAACACTGCGCACTCCCTAGCTTGGGTCTGAATGAGCCATTCACAATCCCACATACCTGAAAAGCATCAAATCCTTCTGATGTGTGGTTAGTGATTGTGGATCAGTGTTTGCTTACGGTATATTGCCTCAGTACAGGTCACCAGTCTCTTCTGTGGACCTACTCTGGCTGTGTGTGAATTACTGAGAACACATAATTCTTTTACCAGTAGTCAGGAGCATCAAATTAGTAGACTTGGAAGCTGTAGAGAAACAAAAAATATGTTGGTTTTTTTTTCTGCTAAACATGTATTGTTCTATTGTAGGTCACAGAAAAGATTCCCTCTTCTATGTTACTTAAAATTGCTGGGATTCTATTTTAAGGTGTCTTCTCATACAGAAATTTTTATTCCTTGCCATTTCTAGTACCCTGCTGGAAACTGACGATTTAGTTACCTTCCTGCTGATGGTTGGTTTTGTATCTGGCTTTTTGTTCCTTTTCTGAAAGTGAACAGGTAAAGGAAGAAAAATGGTTGTCTGGTATCACCTAATGGTTATTAGAAAAATTCAGTGTTTCTGTCAAAAAAAGTAAAGAACAAGGGCAGGAAGCTTTTTCATACTATAATACTTCTACCCTGTTATAGAATCATAGAATAGTTAGGGTTGGAAAGGACCTTAAGATCGTCTAGTTCCAACCCCCCTGCCATGGACAGGGACACCTCACATTAAACCATGTCACCCAAGACTCCATCCAACCTGTTCTTGAATACTGCCAGGGATGGAGCATTCAGAACTTCCTTGGGCAACCCATTCCAGTGCCTCACCACCCTTACAGTAAAGAACTTCTTCCTTATATCTAACCTAAACTTCCCCTGTTTAAGTTTGAACCCATTACTCCTTGTCCTATCACTAAGTCAAAATTAGATACTGTCTCTACTTTCATTTTAGTGGGCAGAGATCTTGCTGTATCAGCTTAGGCAGCAAATCTGTTAATGCTGTGTTGGAACTCACTGCAATTTGTTTGAGTTTGTAGATGCCAGAGTTGGGTTCCCTTGTACCTCTCTCTTGATTAAGCGCACAGTATTTCAGGGTGCTTTTTTTTAATTTTATTTTTAAATTGGCTTCTTGCTATGATGCTGCTGCAAATTGTATCATTAACTATCAGGTAGGCTACATTAGATGCTCAGTTTTACTTATTTTGGGCTACTGATCAATGGAGCTGGTCTTTATACATTGATTCTGGAAGTAAAAGTGAGCCAGTCTCTTTTCAAAAGTAATGAGCATGAAAATAATAAGCAGAGGCTGGTGGAGTCTTCAAAATCTCAGAAGTGTGGATAGAACTCTACCCATTTACAGCAGGTAAACTGATTATGTTTGTCATTTGCCAGTAACTGTGTAATTATTAAATGTGTACCAAACATTTGACTGAGAACAACGATAATTGTTCTACATACATTGGGACTTGGACCTGCTCAAGCGAGTCCAGAGGAGGACACAAGGATGCTCTGAGGGCTGGAGCAGCTCTGCTCTGGAGAAAGGCTGTGAGAGCTGGGCTTGTTCAGCCTGGAGAAGAGAAGGCTCTGGGGAGACCTTAGAGCAACTTCCTGTTTAGGTACTACTTCAGGGGCTACAAGAAACCTGGAAAGGGGCTTTGGACAAGGGCCTGTAGGGACAGGATAAGGGGGAGTGGCTTTAACCTGCCAGAGGGGAGACTGAGATGAGATCTTAGGTGGAAGTTCTTCCCTGTGAGGGTGCTGAGGTGCTGGCACAGGTTACCCAGAGAAGCTGTGGCTGCCCCATCCCTGGCACTGTTCAAGGCCAGGTTGGACGGGGCTTGGAGCAACCTGCTCTAGTGGAAGGTGTCTGCCCATGGCAGGGGGTTGAAACTGGATGAGCTGTAAGGTCCGTTCCACCGCAAATAATTCAAGGATTCTACATTATAGTTCTGCTTTGCTGAGAAGTTCTTGTTCTTTAGTTTTTGTCTTGTATTTAAAAGATCTGTGCAATGATGAGTATATGGTAGTTCCCATGGATGTGTTTAACTTTTAATGTCCTTGTAGGTCCTGCGAGCATAGGCTTACTCAGCCCAGGAATATTGGAATATTTACTTCACAGCCTGGTAAGTGTCTTCCATCTTTTTGTATGCATCTATACATAGCAATTAAAATGCATTTTTTTGTTATTATTGTGAAAAGTTAGGGTCATATTTGGTAAATATTGGTAATATCTGTTACAGAAAGTTGAGGTTCCAGAGAGTCTCTAGGATCTCCATCCTTGGAGATAATTAGAAGTCACTAGGACAAGGCACTGAGCAGCCTGATCTCAAACCAGCTCTCCACGAGAGGCTGAACTAGAGGAGCTGTGGAGTTCACCTTCAACCTTAAGCATTCTGTGGCAGACTAACAGCTTCTCCTATTCATCTGTGCTGGGTATTTATTAAATAACTTTTCTTCCTGCCCATGTTTAGAACTTCCAGTCCCATCCGACAGTGATGCTTTTTGCACTAATAGCACTGGAGAAGTTTGCACAAACAAGTAAGTATTAGCCTGATACTGCTCTTAACAGCCATACTATGCTACTGTAACTTGGGAGCATGAGAGGCTGGGTTGGTGTAAACACAAATATGGAAGAGAAATGTCTGTCCACTTAAGCAAGAAATATTTATTGCTTTATTGACATCCCTCTACCCCTGCAAACTCTTGAGATATTTGCTGAAACTCAGTGCAGTCCTTCCCAGCTGGAAATTGCTGTAGAAAGACTCATGCCATGAGGCCTTTGTTACTGAAATAAATCTATTACAGGTAGAGAACAGCTATGATTGGGTATTTGCAAACAGGAAAAAATACTTATTGCTTTAACAACACCCCACCCACAAACCATTAAGGAATTTGTGGAAACTCAGTCCTCAGCTTCAAAATTGCTGCATAAAGACTTATGACATGAGACCTTTGTTATTTGAAAGGAAATAAATCTCTGTTAGAGAGATGGAGAACAGCTGTGATACAATAGTCTCTTGATGAAGCTCTGTGCTGAGGACTGATATATTGGAGTGCGAAGTTAATGCACGTCTGCTTGGGGAAAGAAATTTATGCTGTTTGTAATAGGTTTAAGGGGGGGTTCTACTGCATTTGTAGAATGTTACTATTTTTAAGTGAACTTGTCACTAGTTTATAGCATTTATTCTTTTTTGCTGTCATTGCAGGTGAAAATAAACTGACAGTTTCTCAATCATGCATTAGCGACCAACTGATCCTGCTTGAGAAATGGACAGATAATCCAGACTATTTAAAACGTCAGGTTGGGTTCTGTGCCCAGTGGAGTTTAGACAATCTGTGTAGGTATAAGAAAGCAATGGATTCAGTATATAAAATGGGGAGAGTCATCCAGAAGGCCCAGATTGCTGCTCGGGTCGGGCTGGGTATCGGTCGGCGGGTGGTGAGCAATTGTATTTTGCATCACTTGTGTTCATTGTTTTCTTTTCTTATTCCCCTTTTAGTTTTATATTCTCTCTCCTTGTTATTTCCCTTATCATTATTATTATTGGTGGTAATAGTACTGGGTTTGTATTGTACCTTAGTTACTGGACTGTTCTTATCTCAACCTGTGAGATTTATATTCTTTGGATTCTCCTACCCATCCCTCCGGGAGCAGGAGAGGGAAGAATGGGGGAGAGCGAGCAAGTGGCTGCATGGTTCTGTGTTACTGGCTGGGCTTAAACCACAGCAGTTCTTTCTGGTGCCCAACGTGGGGCACGAAGGGTTGAGATAACAACAGGTCTGACCAGAGTGTGTCTAATTGTATTCGTGATAAGCATTCGTTGTTTTGGATTAATAGTTACTCATCACAATGTTGATGTATTTGCTCTCAGAGTTGTTGAGCTTGGTCTTAGAATTTCAGCATTTCATACCTTACTTGCAGCCAGCATTTGCTGTTTTAGTGTTTATCGGGTTTGGGTCCTGGGCTATGGTTCTTGTTTTGTTGTACTTGATGGTAATGACTTGTAATACAATAGACTCATTGATCATGGAACTGGTCTGGCATGCGTTCTCCATGTGGCTGTCATGTCTATATTTTGGGAGGCATTTAATGGGAATTGTTAACAATTACACATCATTGTCGTGGTTTAAGCTTCTATAAACCCATACAGTCGCTCTCTCACTCACTTCCCCCTCTTTCTTCCCTCCGCTCCTGGAGGGATGGGAAGGAGAATCGAAAGAATGCAACTCCCACAGGTTGAGATAAGAACAGTTTAGTAACTAAGGTATAACACAAATCACTACTGCTACCACCAATAATAATAATGACAAGAGAAATACAAGGGAAAAGAATACAATTTCTCACCATCCAATATCAAGCCCAGCCACCCAGTGCACCCCCACCAGTAACAATAATGGCAAGGCAAATACAGGGAAAGAATACAATAGCTCACCACCCAGCTCGACCAAGCTGTGCACCCCCACCAGTACACCCCCCACCGTGCACCCTCACCACCCTTCCGGGTCTCTGCTCCCCATTCTACATCCTGGACATGACGTGCTGTGGTATGGAATAATCTCTTTGGTTAGTCTGGGTCAGGTGTCCTGTCGCTCCTTCCTCCTGGCTTCCCCTCCTCCCTAGCAGAGCATGAGACTCACAAAGTCCTTGGCCAGCCTAAACATCACCAAGCAGTAACTGAAAACACTGGTGTTATCAGCGCTGTTCCCAGGCCCAAAATCAAAAACACAGCGCTGCACTAGCTACCAAGAAGGAGAAAAAATTACTGCTGCTGCTGAACCCATGACAATCATTTTCTTCCACCTCGGAGGGTCAACCTATGAAGGAGACATCCCCTCACACCCTCCGCTACCCCACCAGGCTATTTACAGTATCATTTGAAAAATCCTAAGGTTTTGAATATCCTTTGAATACCCTTGAAGCCAGCCTGCTGCTTTTGCTGGGAATCAGCATGTTGCTGCGCATGCTGCATGTGTTTTACCCACGGCCACACCACCTTGAGAACGCCCTATTTCATCTGATCTTGGAAG
This sequence comes from Amazona ochrocephala, assembly GCA_039720435.1. Classification (NCBI taxonomy): domain Eukaryota; kingdom Metazoa; phylum Chordata; class Aves; order Psittaciformes; family Psittacidae; genus Amazona; species Amazona ochrocephala. The sequence goes on from CM077908.1 coordinate 20,806,819, forward strand.
TTAAGCAGGGTTGGGCTTGGGTCTTGTCTAAAGTTAAGCGACTATCAAAGAATACCACCAAGAGGTCTTCCCTGATGCTGGACAGTCATGAGTGGCAGGTTGTGTGGGATCATATGGGCAAGCACTTAAGACATTTGGAGCCTCCAGTGCTTTGGAATGTCACTCCTGAACAAATGCAAAATCCAGAAAAATTAGCAGAAAAATTAGGAAACGGGTGCTGTTGTCCTGGCAATACTAGAGAGAGACAAATCACTTCAATGTGCTGGGACTTGGCCTACTCCTACAAAGCCCTGCTCAACACTATCCAGTACCTTCATGGGGAAGATGTCGTCTCTGGATCTGGTGGCAAAGCAACACACAGTGCAGCTGCTCCATCCCAAGCAACAAGCACAGCAGCTACTCCAACTCCAACAACAGACACTACAGCTACTACAACCACAGTGACAGACACTGCAGCTGAACCAAAGGGCCAATCCATGCCAATATCAGTTGCCCTTATAAGCAAGGCAAAAAAGAGAGAGCCACAAAAAGCAACTTGTGCACTGAAGGAAGATGAAGACCCAATGCGCGAACTGGAGGGAACAACATCTGAACAACAGGAATTACTACAGGAATCGGAGGAAGAGGTAACTTCTTGATCCCAGACCTCGACCGAGCTGTGGAATAAGGGAAAATAGCGCCCTGTCACCTGGTTGCTCGGATGCTGGGACAGTGGGGTCACAAACTAGAAGGTAGAGAAGCCAAGCAGCTGGGATCACTTGCTAGGGAAGGGGGAATTGACAAAGTGATTGCAAGAGAGAAAAAGTCCCTCAGCTTTTGGAGGAGGCTCTTGGCAACTGTGAAGGAAAGGTTTCCCTACAATGACAATATTATGTGTTGCTTAGTCAAGTAAACCACACTAGAGAGAGGCCTCCGGTACCTGAGGGAATTAGCCATTCTAGAGATGATCTATCATAAGTCGGATACTGGGAATGCAGCCGTACATCCAGATGAAGTCAAATGTACATGACCCATGTGGCAGAAACTTACATGGAACATGCCACTCACTGGCATTAATGACCTGAAGTGAGGCAGCACAATCAACAGTAGATGAAGTGAGTCTGCAATTCCAAGAGTTTGAAGAAAATCTCACCCCTTCCATCATTTCAGCTGTGGAAAAGCTCCTGACCTAGGAATTCGAACAATTGAGAGATAATCTATCCAACTCCCAACATGTGCCAACCTGCATCTCAGCTATTAACAGAAGGTACCCTATTGCCCAAGAGGGAAGATACAGGACATACACGCCACGGACCACCCTATGGTTTTACCTGTGGGATCACTGAGAAGACATGAGACAGTGGGATGGAAAACCTACCTCAGTTCTGGGTGAACGGGTGTGTGAATTGAAGAGGAAAACAGCAGTCAAGGATGGTCCTCACAAGACAGTTGCTGCTCCAGTCTTCAGTGTCCAGCTTCCCAGATGGAGTGGAAGAGCTGATTTTACTCCAAGTCCTGTGAGAAGGAATACTAATCCCTTTCTACAAGATGTAAGTGGAGAATCTTATGATCACTATTAGAGGAGCCCTGCCTTCAGCTAGGTGGAGAAGAGGGACAATTGGGTTTATTGGACTGTGTGGGCCAGATGGACTGGCTCATCAGTCCCACAGAAGTATAAGGCTCTAGTAGATACCGGTGCAAAGTGTACCCTGATGCCATCAAGCTGTCAAGGGATGGAACCCATTTGTTTTCTGGAGTGACAGGAGGATCCCAAGAGTTGACTGTACTGGAGGCTGAAATCAGCCTAACTGGGAAGGAGTGGCAAAAACACCGTGTTGTGACTGGTTCAGAGGCTCCATGCATCCTTGGCAGACTACCTCAGGAGAGGGTACTTCAAAGACCCAAAAGGGTACCAATGGGCTTTTCGTATTGCTGTTTCGGAGACAGAGGAAATTGAGCAGCTGTCCACCTTGCCTGGTCTCTCAGAGGATCCTTCTGTTGTGGGGTTGCTGAAGGTCGAAGAACAACAAGTGCCAATCGTAACCACAGCAGTGCACCAACAGCAATATCACACCAACCGAGACTCCCTGATTCCCATCTGTAAGCTGATCCATAGACTGGAGAGCTAAGGAATGATCAGCAGGACCCACTCACCCTTTAATAGCCCCATATGGCCAGTGCGGAAGTCTTAATGGACAGTGGAGACTAACAGTAGACTATTGTGGCCTGAATGAAGTCACACCACCATTGAGTGCTGCTGTACCGGACATGCCAGAACTTCAGTATGAACTGGAGTCAAAGGCAGCCAAGTGGTATGCCACAACTGATACTGGCAATGCATTTTTCTCAATCCCTTTGGCAGCAGAGTGCAGGCCACAGTTTGCTTTTACTTGGAGGGGTGTCCAGGACACTTGGAATTGACTGCCTCAGGTGGAAACACAGCCCTACCATCTGCCATGGACTGATCCAGACTGCACTGGAACAGGGGCAAGCTCTGGAACACCTGCAATACATTGATGACATTACCATGTGGGGTGATACAGCAGTTGTTTTTTGAGAAAGGGAGGAAAATAATCCAAATACCTGCTGAAAGCTGGTAGTGCCATAAAATGGTGTATGGTCAAGGGACCTGCACAGGCGATTCAATTTTTGGGAATAAAATGGCATGATGGAAGGCACCAAATCAACAAGATCACAGCAATGTTTTGATCAACAAGATAACAGCAATGTCTCCACCAACTTATAAGAAAGAAACACAAGCTTTCTTGGGTGTTGTGGGGTTCTGGAAAATGGACATCCCAAATTACAGTTTGATTGTAAGCCCTCTCTATCACGTGACCCGGAAGAAGAATGATTTTAAATGGGTCCCTTAACAAAAACAAGCCTTTGAACAAATTGAAGAAGAGAGAGAGTTCATGCAGTAGCCCTGGGATGAACCAGTCCAAAGCAGGCAAGATGTGACAAATGTGCTTTACACCACATCCAGAGAGAATGGTCCTACCTGGAGCCTCTGGCAGAAATCTTCAGGGGAGACATGAGGTCAGCCCCTCGGCTTCTGGAGTCGGGGATACAGAGGATCCGAGGCCAGCTATATTCCAACTGAAAAAGAGATATTGGCAGCCTATGAAGGGATTTGAGCTGCTTCGGAAGTGATTGGCACTGAAGCACAGCTCCTCCTGGCACCCAATTTGCCTGCACTGGATGTTCAAAGGCAGGGTCTCCTTTATGCATCGTGCAACCGATGCTACATGGAGTAAGTCAGTTGCACTGATTACACAGCAATCTCGAATAGGAAATCCCAGTCATCCAGGAATTCTGGAAGTCATCATGGACTGGCCAGAGGGCGAACATTTTGCAGTGTCACCAGAGGAGGAGGTGATGCGTGCTGAAGACGCCCCACCATATAAACAGTCAACTGTCAAAGTGAAAAGCAATATGCTTTGTTTACAGATGGGTCCTTCTGTATCGTAGGAAAGAATCAGAGATGGAAGGCAGCTGTATGGAGTCCCCTAGGACAAGCTGCAGAAACTGCTGAAGGAGAGGGTGAATCGAGTCAGTTTGCAGAGGTGAAAGCCATCAAGCTAGCCTTTGAAATTGCTGAATGAGAAAAACAGCCAGTACTTTATCTCTTTACTGACTCATGGATGGTGGCAAATGCCCTGTGGGGGTGGTTGCAGCAATGGAAGCAGAGCAACAGGCAACACTGAGGGAAACCCCTCTGGGCTGCTTGTAGTGTGGCAAGATATTGCTGCCCGGGTGCAGAACCTGGTGGTGAAGGTACACCACGTAGATGCTCATGTACACAAGAGTCGGAGTCACTGAGGAACACCAGACCAACCAACAGGTGGATAAAGCTGGTAAGACTGAAGCGGCTCAGATGGACTTAGATTGGCAACATAAGGGTGAATTATTTTTGTCCCGGTGGGCCCACGACACCTCAGGCCTTCAAGGCAGAGGTGCAACATATAGATGGGCTCGTGATCAAGGGGTGGACTTAACAATGGATGCTATTGTGCAGGTTATTCATGACCCTTTACTCTGCTCTCGTGAGACCTCACTTGGAGTACTGCGTGCAGTTCTGGTGTCCTCAACATAAAAAGGACATGGAACTGTTAGAACAAGTGCAGAGGAGGGCCACGAAGATGATCAGGGGACTGGAGCACCTCCCATATGAAGATAGGCTGAGAAAGTTGGGGCTGTTCAGCCTGGAGAAGAGAAGGCTGCGTGGAGATCTCATAGCAGCCTTCCAATACCTGAAGGGGGCCTATAGGGATGCTGGGGAGGGACTCTTCATTAGGGACTGTGGTGAGAGGACAAGGGGTAATGGGTTTAAACTTAAACAGGGGAGGTTTAGATTGGATCTGAGGAAGAAATTCTTTACTGTGAGGGTGGTGAGTCCCTGGAATGGGTTGCCCAAGGAAGTTGTGAATGCTTCATCCCTGGCGGCGTTCAAGGTGGGGTTGGACATAGCCTTGGATGGCATGGTTTAGTGGGAGGTGTCCCTGCCCATGGCAGGGGGGTTGGAACTCGATGATCTTGAGGTCCTTTCCAGCCCTTACTATTCTATGATTCTATGATTCTATGACTGTGAAACATGTGCTACAATTAAGCAAGCCAAGTGGTTAAAGCCTCTTTGGTGTGGAGGATGATGGCTGAAATACAAATATGAGGAGGCCTGGCAGATAGATTATATGACACTCCTACCGACCCTCCAGGGCAGGCACCATGTGCTTACCATGGTGGAAGCAACCACTGGACGTCTGGATAAATATGCTCTTCCCCACGCCCAGCCAAATCAGTACTGTTATGTACCATAGAAGGCGATAAAGTTCCTGTGGTGCCCATAAAGAATCTTCTGGGAGAGACAGTCTGGGTTATTCCTGCTTCAGGTAAATGCAAACCCACTTGTGGGATTGATTTTGCTCAGGGACCTGGATATACTTGGTGAGTAATGCGGGCATATGGATAAGTCTGGTGCATACCTCAATGGGATTTAATTGAGGGTGGGAAACAGCCAATGAACTCAATTATATGCTGTTGCCTGCTGTATAACACTTCTGTAGCCCACCAGCTAGATGCCCATCTCCACCACTCTGTGCTATGAAAAGAAGATATGTGTTGTCATGATCATCATCAGGGAATCATCATGGGAAAAGCCAGCAGCAGCGGAACTGTCCTCACATCACTGTCAACTGACCCTGACTTCCCTCCAAACATTACTCCAGCAAAGAATGAACTTGGATGAATCCAGATGAGCTCAGCAGCACCCAGATGAGTTCAACAGTGTCATCAGCAGGCAACAATCCGACACTACACACCATCTCTCCTGCCCTGAAAGGCTGTTACAAGAGATGGAGCCTGACATCATGGACTGAATGAATTGAGCAACTTTATAGGGATTGGTCCATGGACTAAGGAATAATATTTCTCTCTTTGTGTGTGTATATGTATGAGACAAAAAGCAATGGTATATTGAAAAATATAGGATCTGAGTATGATGTGAATGGTAAGGAATAAGGGGTGGATCCTGTCCTGGGTTCAGCTGTAATAGTTATTTTTCTCCTTTTTAGTAGCTGGTGCAGTGCTGTGTTTTCAAGTTTAGTCTGAGAACAGTGCTGATAACACACAGATGTTTTTAGTTGTTGCTAAGTAATGCTTACCCTGATCAAGGTCATTTCAGTCTCATGCTCTGCCAGTGAGGAGGGGCACAAGAAGCCAGGATGAAGCAGAGACAGGACACCTGACCCCAACTAGCCAAAGGGGTATTCCATCTCACAGCATGTCATGCCCAGTATAAAAACTGGGGGGAGTTACCCCGAAGGCGCAGATAGCTGCTTGGGTTGTGCTGGGTATTGGTCAGCAGGTGGTGAGCAGTTGCACTGTGCATCACTTGGGTTTATTGCATTTTGGTTTTCCTTCCTCCTTTTAGTTTTATACTCCCTTTGTTATTTCCGTTATCAATATTATTGGTGGTAGTAATAGTGGTTTTGTGTTATACCTTAGTTACTGGACTGTTCTTATCTCAACCCGTGGGATTTGTGTTCTTTCAATTCTCCTTCCCATCCTTCTGGGAGAGGGGCAGGAAGAAGAGGGGGGGCAGTGAGTGAGCCGCTGCGTGTTTCTGAGTTACTGACTGGGCTTAAAACATGACAGCAAGGATAATGTTTGTGAAAGGAAGTGGTTTGTACTCTGCAAGTGTGAGCTGCAATGAAAATTGTTCTTTGTACTGTATTTCCTGTAACCCATGCTTCAGCGTATGTGCTGAATTGCTGAATAGTACAGCTCTGTCTCTGGAACAGCTGGATGCCAGACCAATCTGGTGGCCTACTATGATGTGGCTACAGAACTGATGGACAGGGGCAGAGCAGTTGATGTCATCTACCTGGACTTGTGTAAAGCCTTTGACACTGTCTCACATGACATCCTTCTCTCTAAGTTGGACAGACATCAATTTGATAGGTGGACCACTTGGTGGATAAAGAACTGGCTGGATGGCTGCATGCAAAGAGTAGTGCTCAGTGGCTCAATGTCCAGCTGGAGACCAGTAACGAGTGGTGTCCCCCAGGGATCAGTGTTGGGACCGGTCTTGTTCAACATCTTTGTGAGTGACATGGACAGTGGGATTGAGTGTGCCCTCAGCAAGTTTGCTGATGACACCAAGCTGTGTGGTTTGGTTGATACATTGGAGGGAAGGAATGCCATCCAGAGGGACCTAGACACGCTTGTGAGGTGGGCTGATGCCAACCTGATGAAGTTTAACCATGACAAGTGCAAGGTCCTACACCTGGGTCAGAGCAATGCCAGGCACAGCTACAGGTTGGGCAGGAAAGAGATTCAGAGCAGCCCTGCGGAGAAGGACTTGGGGGTGTTGGTCGATGAAAAAAATGAACATGAGCCGGCAGTGTGCGCTCGCAGCCCAGAAAGCCAACCGTATTTTGGTCTGCATCAAAAGGAGCGTGACCAGCAGGTCAAAGGAGGTGATCCTGCCCCTCTACTCCACTCTTGTGAGACCTCACTTGGAGTATTGTGTGCAGTTCTGGTGTCCTCAACATAAAAAGGACATGGAACTGTTGGAACAAGTGCAGAGGAGGGCCACGAGGATGATCAGGGGACTGGAGCACCTCCCGTATGAAGATAGGCTGAGAAAATTGGGGCTGTTCAGCCTGGAGAAGAGAAGGCTGCGTGGAGACCTCATAGCAGCCTTCCAGTATCTGAAGGGGGCCTATAGGGATGCTGGGGAGGGACTCTTCATGAGTGACTGTAGTGATAGGACAAGGGGTAACAGGTTCAAACTTAAACAGGGGAGGTTTAGATTGGATTTGAGGAAGAAATTCTTTACTGTGAGGGTGGTGAGTCCCTGGAATGGGTTACCCAGGGAAGTTGTGAATGCTTCATCCCTGGCGGCGTTCAAGGCAGGGTTGGACATAGCCTTGGATGGCATGGTTTAGTGGGAGGTGTCCCTGCCCATGGCAGGGGGGTTGGAACTAGATGGTCTTTCCAACCCTAAATATTCTATGATTCTATGATTCTATTACTGACATCCTGGTGACAGTCACTACTCTTATCATACCCCAGCAGTTCACAGTTGCAACGAACTATTAAGGACTTTTTGAAGTATAGATGCAGTCTTGTGATCAAAATTGAAGTGTTTGAGAAAGCACTTGCTGAGATCTCTCCTTTTGGATGATGAATAATCATCAGATTTGCTTGTTTAGTTTTGATTTGGAGGGTGCAACTCTAAAGCCCTTGTAGTTTCTAATGTCTTTTGGGGAAACTTGAGTAAATCTTGTTGGGCTTTATCCAGCTTATGAAAGGCCAATATCAGTTGTGTTTGGTAAACATCTGTGTAGATGTATAGCAAGTTTGGGATGTATGAAGTGTCTTAATTTACAATCTGAGATCTTACTCTGCATGTGTCACCAGTTTGACACCTGGCAAGATAAATACTTCTGATTCTTTCATGTGAAAAGGGGGTGCAGGGAGAAGGCGCTGCTTTGGTTCAGTTCAAGTTTCTTGTTTTCCTCTTCCCCTCCTTTCCCATCCCTGAAATCTTGTCCACTGTGATGAATCAGAAGAACTCTGCCCAGCTGAATATACAAATACAGTGATAAATCCTGAAGCAGTGGCTTCTTGATATGAACTTGGGTGCCTGTCATGGGTTACGTTTGCCTGTGGGTTTCCTGAAAGTAGAAACTAGACTGTAGGAGCTCTAGTTAGAGGTCTAGGTTGTGCTCTCATGTTTATCAGCTATTTAGCACACAGTGTATGGGAAGTGATGCTCTTTTCATGCTGGCAAATTATCAATATCTCATTCAGATATGCCAAAAATTAACTGGATCCCAGAGAGATTGATTGTCCAGGTGTGAAATGATTAAAATAAAGGTTTGCTGCAGCTGTGATTAAAACAAGTTTTCTTTTGCAGTTTTAAAAGAAGGCAGGCAGTTTACATATGAGAAGGTTGACTTGACCAACATCAGGGCTATGCTGAACAGTAATGATGTCAGTGAATACCTGAAGATATCTCCACATGGATTAGAGGTAGGATATAATTTCATGATTCCAAGCTAAAAAGGCGCCTGAAGAAAAAGGCTGTTTTTAACTCTTTTTGATTGCTGCTTGCTCCTGTTATTTCCTGGAATAAATCAAAATTCTCTGCTTGCTTTGTACAGAAGCTTTGCTTTGTCAGAGGGTCCTAACATCGCTATACTGATCTCAGCTGGAGAAATGTTCACACTAAAGTAACACCTGTATCTGTGCCCCAAAACTTCAGAAGAGTGAGGAGGATCCTAGAATGGTTTAGTTAGGTTGGAAAGGACCTTAAAGCTCATCCAGTTCCATCCCTCTGCCATGGGCAGGAACACCTTCCAGTAGACCAGGTTGCTCCAAGCCCTGTCCAACCTGGCCTTGAACACTGCCAGGGATGGGGCAGTCACAGCTTCTCTAGGCAACCTGTGCCAGCGCCTCACCACCCTCACAGGGAAGAACTGCCTAAGATCTCACTTCAGTCTCCCCTCTGGCAGGTTAAAGACATTCCCCCTTATCTGGCCCCTACAGGCCCTTGTCCAAAGACCCTCTCCAAGGATGCTTAGGAGGCAGCTGGCTCTTCATGCATTTTGACTAAAATAGTTCAAAAAGTATAATTCCTTTATAATAATTTATAATAATAAAAATTATTTTTAATAAAATTTTTAAAATTATATAGGAATTTTTAAAGTAATATAGGAATTTATATAATTCCTAATTGTTAATTGTCTGTTCTTGCAAAGCCCATGGCAGGATTTTTGTCTCAGCCATGTGGCTTTTTTTCTTTCCCCCACACGCTACTTTTTCTAAGAACTTTTTTGACTACTTACACATGGGTTTTCATGCATTAACATTCAAATACCTCTTTGTCCTTCATACCAGGAGTCAACTAACAACCAGTAACTTGGGTCTTCCTATCCTGGCTGTCTTAGTCTTTATTCTTTAAATTTACTCTGTCAACTTTCTGCTTTTTTTCTTTCCCTTGTGGCTTACCACTGAACAATTCTCAGTCTTGCGTACTACTAGTTTGTGTGACAATTATTGCTGTAAAGAAAGGTCACTTTCTGTCTGAAGTGCCTCTAAAATTATGTTGTCATATTCTTATATGCGGAAACTTGATCTGGGGAAGAAGGGGGCTTGTTTGAATGCTAATTTTGTAGAAACTTAATTTTTTGTTTGGTTTTGGTAGGCTCGATGTGATGCCTCATCCTTTGAAAGTGTTAGGTGTACGTTCTGCGTCGATTCTGGAGTTTGGTACTACGAAGTTACAGTCATTACTTCAGGAGTGATGCAAATAGGATGGGCTACCAGAGACAGCAAATTTCTCAATCATGTGAGTACATGTACTTGGTAACAGAAATATGGTGCGTTTTGGGTGTGACAGCTTCCTTTTTAAAAAAATTAGGATTACAAAACCATGAAACCCTTCTTGCCTTTATTCTGATAATGCAGCATAAGTACACTGTCTTATTTTATGGTTTGCTTTCCTCTCCCTCTCATCTGGATAACTTAATATCTTATTCTTAATTCTAAGTATTCTTCTTTCTACTATTAAAATCAAGTACTTATTAGCATTAAAGCAAAATGTGCTATGTGCGCATGAAGTCCAAGCCTATAGTCAAAGAATAATCTTGACCGGTAGTAGAGATGTAACTAGAGCTTCTTTATTCTTAAGCCTTTGTAGTAATTCTGTATGCCTGTTGTAAACTCAGTATGCTGTAGCATAATTTACTTGAGTATTTCCATAATACTAAGGAAGTGTAATGATTACTACCCAAAAAACTTGTCTGCTTCAGCTTAGGGAGGACTTCCCATATGATCAGCCTTCCAAGCTTTAATGGAAGTTTATTCAAGTGCAAGGTAGAATTTCAGTACAGAAGGCAAGTGTGGCCAACCTACCACCACTAATCACAATGGAAATACAGTGCTGAGATTTTAAGCTGACATTGCTACTGGCTGAGCTTGAGTAAAAAATGTACCTGTAGCCCTTCTTTATTGTTGTAATTGCATGACTTTCTGTTCCTACTTGGAATTTAATTTAGGAGAAGAATTATATTTATATATTTAATGTAGAGATAAGCAGTTAAAACTGCTTATTTCTGATTGTTATAGGAAAAAGTCATTCTATAGCTGGGTCAAATGCAGAAGCTAATATGAAGATAGGCTAAATACATACATGTGAGTAAATGTTGATGGTGGGGGGTATGACAGAAATACATCAAGGACATGAAACAAACACCAGTGGCAAGAAAGCCAAGGAATGGGAGAGTAGCTTTTCTTACCATTTAACTTCAGTCTTCCTCATGAGTTCAGTCATCTTGCTTTATCTCTCCTAATTATTCATGTCAATAGCATTGTCCTCTACTGGTGTATGATATCTACATCACATCCACAGTCCAGTCCTGCATTTCTAGCAGGTTCATACATATCTGCCCTGAGCACAGGCATTGTAGATGTTGAGTGTAATGGAAACTGAAATAAAAGGCTGTGTGTCTGCCTTTAGACTGCTAAGAGGCTTAAAATATTTTTCGCACTTACTGGTAAGGAGCTTGGTATAGATGCATTTTTCTGTCTGTGCTTCCTGTACAAGGTATGAAAACAGGAAGTGTCACATCTGAGCAGGAGGATTTTTCTGTTGCTACAGCTGATTGGCTAAATGTTGCTGTTGTTCAAGCTCATTGGGTGTGTACTTGAAATATACAGTATTATCTTCTGGGTATGTTGCAAACACAGTCATCAGAGTAGCCATATGCTCTTTATTTACAGCATGTATAACAAAAAGACTAGTCTTAAATGTGACATTAAACACCCATTAACTGGGCTTAGCTTTAATTTGGGAACTTGGAAGCTTGTGTATTCAGATGCGCTGTCTAATATTAGCACTCCAGACAAACCATTCTGAGCACAAGCTTTTGGGTTGCATGTTTGGGCTCTCCTATGTGACAGATTCTTCTCCCACTCTGAAACTTTTAGTTTTGCATTTGTCTTGGACCTTGGCACTGTCACTTGATAACCTCTTTGCAAGCTGAGGGAGGCTGGCACTGAAAGGGCTACAATATGCAACAAATCCAGTGAAGGAACAATGGGTTCTCTTTGTACATTCTGATGACATTGGGATATCTTGTGGGGGAAGGTACTACAGGTCTGGTAGTGGGACTTCAAGATAAGAGGGTAGTTACAGTTCTATTTAACTTTTTAAGATGCAAAAAGTTAACCTAGCTATTTGGGTACTAGCCTTCTGATTTCTAAATATTTTAATAGACAGGATTGATTTGAGCTCACAGAGAATGAAAACCACTTTGGAGACAATATCCCTTTCTTTCCCCCTCCTCACCCCAACAAATTCCTTTTGATGTGAAATGAAACTTAAGACTAGTTGGAAAGAATTGTCTTTATGTAGGTGGGAAAACCCTTCTTGCTCTGGATGAGTAGCGTAGATGAATACAAATACACTTGAGCCCTTCTGTGTGAGGACTGCCTGCAGACTGAAATGCTTTACTCTTTTTCTAAAGGAAGGTTATGGCATTGGGGATGATGAATATTCCTGTGCCTACGATGGTTGCCGGCAGCTGATTTGGTATAATGCCAGAAGTAAACCACATTCCCATCCCTGTTGGAAAGAAGGTACTCAGTCCATCTTCTGCTGTTGATCTGGATTTCTGCACAGGACTTTCCTCTTGCAGGTGTCTAGAAAGCAGTTTGTTAGTAGGTGGGAACAGAGCAGTTACTGCCTAATCTCAATGATACCAAAAGTTTAATAATTATTGTGCCTTTACTAGTATCTGCAGTGGTTTAAATGTACAAAGTGGGCACCACGCTCTTGCTCCAGTCTGTTTAAAAAGAATCTGTTGGTTAAATGCTTTTTCTTTTAACAGGCAGAGTTCAAATCATAGCACCAACTAATATTGCTGGACATTCAATCATAAGGCTTCTGTCCGGATGTTTGCAATCCTACAAAACAGGGTTGAAATCTTCCTTCTGGGTTGAAAGAGTTATTTTAGAGAAGGGAAAAAAAAAAACAAACCCTGATCTCTGAATTAGACTTCTTTGTTTGTTTTAAGGAGGCATCGCACTGTCTTGCATACTTTAAATTCCTGGATAACTACTTGGACAGCAAAGTTCTGGTTTTGATCTCAGCTTTGAAATCTTGGTAGGAGCCCGTGCATGCCATGCTTGTGTGAACTGTGCTGCCTTCTATTCTATTAAAACCTTCTCCCAAGGATGGCTAAATTAAAATGCCTCTTAAATAGCACAAGCGTGTTAGAAACAGATTTTAGCAAGTGTGTGTTCTGAGAATAGCTCCAACAGGTGTAAACAGACAGGGAGAGACAGAGTGCAGTTTTTTTCTGGCTTTGGCAAATACTCTGCAATCCTTCTACAACTGTGCAGTATTAATGCTCTGGCAGACTAAAATGTTTTAATATTTTACTATTTTCTCCTGTTTTTTTTGTCTTTCTATCTTTTTCTGTCTATCAGTGTTTCTTCCCTTATGCTTTTGCAAACGATTCCTTTTAAGTGAGACAACTCACTGAGCTGTGTTACTTAAAATAATAACTGTTTCAGCTGTTGGCTTTTAAGGACTGAAATCTTTATCTTTGTTTTGCATGTAAGGAGACATAATAGGATTTCTACTAGACTTGCATGAAAAGCAAATGATCTTCTATTTAAATGGAAACCAGCTTCCTGCCGAGAAGCAAGTATTTTCATCTTCTATGTAAGTATGTGCTCACTTGGAAGGACAGTGACCTACACAATAATTGTTTTAATTGTATGAAGTGTTTCCCATTTGAGATGCGCATTCATATTTGCTTACTTGAAGCCATCATTCAGCAGATTTCCCAATTGAAAATTGCTTAGAAATCAGTGAGAAGGATATCATTTTACAGGTGGATTTCAGGGTCTAAAATAAATACTTTGAACTTTCCAAAGTAGATTTAACTCGATGTTTTCTACTGTCAAACTAGCACAGCACTGAAGTAGAATGAGGCTGTAGCAAAGATGAACATATTTCTAGTAGTGCTTGAGGAATTTTTTTACCTTTGGGGGGTGGGGGGGAAGGGAAGGCGCCTTAGTCCTGCAAGTGCTGAAGAATGTCTGTTTACTTACTGCTGCTCACTGAGGCCAGTTCCTGCAGTAGCATATTGAGTATTCATGGGAGGGTGTCTCTTGGTATCATTGCAGAAAGGCGTTAGGCTTATTTTGACAGCTCTCTTGAAATTAGCACATGGCCAACTCCTCTGACACTCATGGAGGAGTTCAGCCTTTTAGTTCTGAAAAGATAAGCTGGTGTGGTACTTGAGAAAGAAGCTTCTTGTGTTGCTTAACTAACCATTACAGTACTATGTAAAGTAATACTACTGAGCTAATAATTTCATTCATGTTTTCTCCTTAAAATTAAGTTCAAGATGCAAGCAAAGAGTAGTTCAGTTTAAAGAGTTGCAGAGTATCTTGTATATTCAGCTTGTAGTTCTTCATGTGGACTATGTCATTTATATACTCAACAGATTCTCTTACTGGGTTAGAACTTAAGGTATTACTCAACTCTGGCCCTTTCAACAAATAAAACTGAAAGAGGCAATAGTTGTGGTGTTTTTTACAAGGTGGCTGTGAAGAAAAGACAGCTGTCCTGAGGTAATCCTGCAAGGGCGAGAAGGAGCAGATGGTTGTTGTGCTCAGACCTGGATTCATCCTGCACAAGTGCATGAGCATTGCAAACTCTCCAGGTTCCTGCCTGCTCAAATAAAGCAGAGGGGAGCGGTGGATGTGGAGGTGTCCCTTGCAGCTGGTATTGCTCCACACAGCTCCGCTAAACAGCAGCTGTTTGGAAGAAAAATACTTTTTTCCAGTGCTGTAGGAGATATCTGAGGTGATCAGTGTAAAGAGGAACAGGCTGTAGACTGTTCAGATGGATGTATCTGCTTTTAGCATAAGTGTGACTAATCCTAACTGTAGAGTAGGCAGCCCTTATTAGCTGACTCAGAGTAAATTCAGCTAAACTCTGTTAGTAAATTCAAAAGCTGAGAACTAAATAGGGTGAACATGTGCAGCTGAAACTGGGTGTGTTAGAGGCTTTTCTTGCAATTAGCTATAGAACTTCCTATTGAAGGAACTTGTCTCTTTGTTTCAGGGTATATTTTTGTCTGGTAATAGTAGTAACGTCTGGAAATCTCTCCTATTTAAGTCATTCTAAAATGTCTGTTCCTCATATTGCAGATCTGGCTTTTTTGCTGCAGCTAGTTTCATGTCTTATCAACAATGTCAGTTCAACTTTGGGGCAAAACCTTTCAAATACCCACCATCAATGAAATTTAGTACTTTTAATGATTATGCCTTTCTGACAGCAGAAGAGAAGATCATTTTGCCCAGGTAATCCTCCTGTCTAGTTGCATTGTGTTTGCATATGGAGAAATAAAATTATTCACTTCCGAGTTGCAAAGTCTTTATGTTGTACTTAGCAACATTAATCTTACTGGGTCACACCTCCATAGGTCTCCTTTAGAAAAGACTCCAGTGCAACTTAATGAGTAGGTGTCCTGGGTTCAGCTGTAACAGTCATTTTTCTCCTTCTTAGTAGCTGGTGCAGTGCTGTTTTCGAATTTAGTATGGGAACAGTGCTGATGTTTTAGTTGTTGCTAAGTAATGCTTACCCTGATCAAGGACTTTTCAGTCTCATGCTCTGCCAGCGAGGAGGGGTACGGGAAGCCAGGAGGGAGCAGAGACAGGACATCTGACCCAAAGTAGCCAAAGGGGTATTCCATACCACAGTACGTCACTCCCAGTATAGAAACTGGGGGGAGTTACCTGAAAGGCCAGGTCGTTGCTCCAGTCAGGCTGGATATCGGTCACTCACTCCCCGCCTTCCCCCCACACTCCCAGAGGGATGGGAGGAGAGACTGGGGGAGTCACCCAGAAGGTCCAGATTGCTGCTTGGGTCAGTCTGAGTATCAGTCAGTTAGTGGTGAGCAATTCTATTGGGCATCACTTGTGTTTAATGTTTTCTTTTCCTTTTCCCCTTTTAGTTTTATATTCTCTCCCCTTATTATATCCCTTATCAATATTATTATTGGTAGTAGTAGTAGTGATTTTGTATTATACCTTAGATACTGGATTGTTCTTATCTCAACCTATGGGATTTACATTCTTTGGATTCTCCTATCCATCCCTCTGGGAGCAGGGGGGTGAAAAAAGGGGGGGAAGTGAGCAAGGGACTGTGTGGTTCTGAGTTACTGGCTGGGCTTAAACCAGGAAACCTTACTATGCCACACACCCTGCCACTTATAACTGTCCAGCCTCAGAGGGATGGGGAGGAGAATCGAAAGAAAGTAAATCCCTGTGGGGATCTTGCGATCAACAAGATAACAGCAATGTCTCCACTAACTAATAAGAAAGAAACACAAGCATTCTTAGGTGTTGTGGGGTTCTGGAGAATGTGCATCCCAAACTGCAGTCTGATTGTAAGCCCTCTCTATCACATGACCGGGAACAAGAATGATTTCAAATGGGGCCCTTAGCAACAACAAGCCTTTGAACAAATTAAATGAGAGAGTTCATGCAGTAGCCCTGGGACAGACCAGTCCGAAGCAGGCAAGATGTGACAAATGTGCTTTACAACGCAGCCAGGGAGAATGGTCCTACCCGGAGCCTCTGGCAGAAAGCTCCAGGGGAGACTCGAGGTCAACCCCTCAGCTTTTGGAGTTGGGGATACAGAGGATCCGAGGCCAGCTATATTCCAACTGAAAAAGAGATATTGGCAGCCTATGAAAGGGGTTCAAGCTGCTTCGGAAGTGATTGGCACTGAAGCACAGCTCCTCCTGGCACCCCAATTGCCCATGCTGGGATGGATGTTCAAAGGCAGGGTCTTCTTTATGCATCATGCAACCAATGCTACATGGAGTAAGTCGGTTGCACTGATTACACAGCAATCTCGAATAGGAAATCCCAGTCGTCCAGGAATTCTGGAAGTCATCATGGACTGGCCAGAGGGCGAACATTTTGCAGTGTCACCAGAGGAGGAGGTGATGCGTGCTGGAGAGGCCCCGCCATATAATAAACTGTCAGAAAGTGTAAAGCAGTATGCTTTGTTTACTGATAGGTTCTGCCGTATTGTAGGAAAGCATCGAAGATGGAAGGCAGCTGTATGGAGTCCCCTAGGACAAGCTGCAGAAACTGCTGAAGGAGAGGGGTGAATCGAGTTGTTCTGCGGAAGTGAACCCATCTAGCTGAACTTGGACATTGCTGAATGAGAAAAATGGCCAGTACTTTATACTGACTCATGGATGGTGGCAAATGCCTTGTGTGGGGTGACTGCAGCAGTGGAAGCAGAGCAACTGGCAACACAGAGGGAAACCCATCTGGGCTGCTGCACTGTGGCAAGATATCGCTGCCTGGGTGCAGAACCTGGTGGTGAAGGTACCCCATGTAGATGCTCATGTACACAAGAGTCGGGCCACTGAGGAACATCAGTGCAACCAACAGGTGGATAAAGCTGCTAAGACTGAAGTGGCTCAGATGGACTTAGATTGGCGACAAAAGGGTGAATTATTTTTGGTCCGGTGTCCCCATGACACTTCAGGCCTTCAAGGCAGAGATGCAACATATAGATGCGCTCATGATTGAGGGGTGGACTTAACAATGGACGCTATTGTGCAGGTTGTTCACGAATGTGAAGCGTGCTGCAATTAAGCAAGCTAAGCAGTTAAAGCCTCTTTGGTAGGGAGGACAGTGGCTGAAGTACAAATATGGGGAGGACTGGCAGATTGCCTACATGACACTCCCACTGACCCTCCAGGGCAGGCACCATGTGCTTGCTATGGTGGAAGCAACCACTGGATGGCTGGAAACATATGCTGTGCCCCACGCCTCTGCCCAGAACACTATTCTGGTCCTTGAAAATGAAGTCTTACGACAAAATGGCACCCCAGAGAGAACTGTGTCAGACAATGGGACTCATTTCCAGAACAGCGTTATGGACACTTGTGCCAAAGAGCATGGCATTCAGTGGGTATATCACATCCCCTATCATGCACCAGCCTCTGGGAAACGCAAACTGTACAATAGGCTGCTAAAAGCTACGCTGAGAGCAATGGGTGGTAGGGCTTTCAAACACTGGGATACAAATTTAGAAAAAGCCACCTGGTTGGTCAACACCAGAGGATCTGCCAACAGGGCTGGTCCAGCCCAATAAAAACTTTAATGTACTGTCGAAGAGGATAAAGTTCCTGTGGTGCACGTAAAGAATCTGCTGGGAGAGACAGTCTGGGTTATTCCTGCTTCAGGTAAATGCAAACCCACTCATGGGATTGCTTTTGCTCAGGGACCCAGATATTCTTGGTGGGTAATGCGGGAAGATGGTTAAGTCTGGTGTGTACCTCAAGGGGATTTGATTTTACGGGAAAACAGCCAATGAACTCAACTGTATGTTGTTGCCTGCTATGTAGCACTTCTGTAGCCCACCAGCTAGATGCCCATCTCTATCATTCTGGGCTATGAAAAGAAGATATGTGCTGTCATGATCATTATCAGGGAATAGTCATGGGAAAAGCCAGCAGCAGCGGAACTGTCCTCACGTCACTGTCAACTGACCCTGACTTTCCTCTTATCATCACCCCAACAAAGAATGAACTTGGATGAAACCAGACGAGTTTCACCAGTGGTGTCATCAGCAGGCAACAATCCAACACCACGCACCATCTCTCCTGCCCTGAAAGACTGTTACAAGAGATGGAGCCTGACATCATGGACTGAATGAATTGAGCAACTTTATAGGGATTGGTCCATGGACTAAGGAGTAATATTTCTCTTTTTGTGTGGGGGAGTCTATATATATATATATACATATATGAGACAAAAAATGATAGTATATTTGAAAATCTGGGATCTGAGCATGATGTGAATGATACGGAATAAGGGGTGGATCCTGTCCTGGGTTCAGCTGTAATAGTTATTTTTCTCCTTTTTAGTAGCTGGTGCAGTGCTGTGTTTTCAAGTTTAGTCTGAGAACAGTGCTGATAACACACAGATGTTTTTAGTTGTTGCTAAGTAATGCTTACCCTGATCAAGGTCATTTCAGTCTCATGCTCTGCCAGTGAGGAGGGGCACAAGAAGCCAGGATGAAGCAGAGACAGGACACCTGACCCCAACTAGCCAAAGGGGTATTCCATCTCACAGCATGTCATGCCCAGTATAAAAATTGGGGGGTGTTACCTTTCCCCTTTTAGTTTTATATTCTCTTCCTTTGTTATTTCCCTTATCAATATTATTATTGGTGGTGGTAGTAGTCATTTTGTATTATACCTTAGTTACTGGGCTGTTCTTGTCTCAACCCATGGGATTTACATTCTTTTGATTCTCCTCCTCATCTCTCTGGGAGCGGGGGAGAGCGAGCATGTGGCTATGTGGTTCTGAATTGACAGCTGTGTCTAAACCATGACATTCCCTATTTGTGAATGACAGTGTTGACGAAGATTATTCAGATTTGGAAGTACTTTCCCACCTAAGCATAAATCATAGAATCATAGAATAGTTAGGGTTGGAAAGGACCTTAAGATCATCTAGTTCCAACCCCCCTGCCATGGGCAGGGACACCTCCCACTAAACCATGCCATCCAAGGCTTTGTCCAACCTGGCCTTGAACAGGGCCAGGGATGGAGCATTCACAACTTCCCTGGGCAACCCATTCCAGTGTCTCACCACCCTTACAGTAAAGAATTTCTTCCTAATATCCAACCTAAACGTCCCCTGTTTAAGTTTGAACCCGTTACCCCTTGTCCTCTCACTACAGTCCCTAATGGAGAGTCCCTCCCCAGCATCCTTATAGCCCCCCTTCAGATACTGGAAGGCTGCTATGAGGTCTCCACACAGCCTTCTCTTCTCCAAGCTGAACAACCCCAACCAACCCTGAGGTTTTATTTTCAATTTCTATTATTTTAAACTAAACTGTGTTACAGCATTGTAGGGTTTCTGAATTTTGTTGATACAAGGGTTTGTGTGGTTTTCTTGTGGATTTTTTCATAACTCTTAAAAGTACGCAGATAGTAAAGAACAATTTATTTGAAGTGTTCTGCTGTGGGAGCTAGAAAAATTACAATCTGACACCCTCTTTGTCCCTTTCCGACAGACTAGAATAGGGAGTTGAAGATTGTTTTGAACATCTCTGGGTGCGTTAAGCCTTTTTTTGGGGAAGTTATGATCAATGTTTATCAGTAGTGTTGAGTAGCACAGGCAAGTGTTGCATTGGTCTTGATGCAACAGTTGGAATTGGTGTGAATCTATTGTTTTGAGTCAGACTAACGGGGGGATATCTTCTCCTTCAGACACAGGCGCCTGGCTTTGTTGAAGCAAGTGAGTATCCAAGAGAACTGTTGTACGCTTTGCTGTGATGAGGTAGCAGACACAGAACTCAGGCCGTGCGGACACAGGTAAAACCTTAAAAACAACCCAAAACCAAAAAAACAGGGAAAATGTGCGTTTGACATTCAGCTTAGGTGAGATCAGATGCAGTTCCTGCTTATCTTGACTGACTCCCAAGTATAAAGGAAATAACCCCTCCTCTTCCAGATGTAACAGAGGTTAAGCATAGCATTCCTACTGTTCCCCTCACTATAGAACTGAGATTTAATCCTTAATTGTGTGTGTCTTGGGTTGGGGAAGTACTGCAGCTACATATATATGCTACCCCTGGGCTTCTGAGTCTTTATTCCCTGGTATCAAAGGTTTATTTAGAACCCTAGAATGGTTTGGGTTAGAAGGGACCTTAAAGCTCATCTAGTTCCAGCCCCCCTGCCATGGGCAGGGATACCTTCCACTAGATCAGTGCTTGTTTAGTACTGGTGCTGTGAAATCCAGATCATATGAAAAGAATAGAAATTTCATTATATGCTCAAATACTCATTAAATGTTTAACAAATGGATTGTCTCAAGTCACAAATTCCTCTAAAAGCTAAAAATGGGACAGCAGTATAATACTATAATAGTACTTTCCTGCCTTTAAGGAGCCTACTAGGAAATTAATCCAGCTAAATCCAGTTCCTTAGTATTTTTAGAGCACTCGTGGAAGCAGTCTTGCCATGTGTCTGGATGCTGGAAAGTTAAAGAGGAGAGAGGTGCCCAGTGTGTGTCCACAAGAAGTGGCAACAGCTCCCCACAGGGCACTGGGACCGCTGTTCTCTAGACCCAGTGTCCAGATGAACAAAGTGTAATCGTGACCAATGGCACTGGGTCTGTAAAATGCTGAGCAGCAGGAGCTTCTCTCAAAGCCTGTGGATCCGCAACACCTGACTTGCAATTCCTAATCTCCACACTGAAAGACTTGGGTGTTCCTAGTAGGGTAACTAAACTGCTTAGTGCTTGGAGTTTTTCTTTCTTGTTTTGTTGAGTTTTTCACACTGTAAATGAAGACTTTAACTGGTTTTTCTTCTCCTGCAGTGACCTGTGTATGGAGTGTGCCTTGCAGCTGGAGACCTGCCCTTTGTGTCGACAGGAGATACAAACCCGAGTCAGACAGGTCTCTCACATTTCATGACACATGGAGAAATACCAGACTTGTTTTCAATGAACTACAGCCAATGCTGAAAGAGGAAAGAATCTCCAACCAATCTTTATGTGCATAGAACCATAGCCACCGCCAGATTTCATGCTAATCTGTTATCTGTTAATCTTAAAAATGAAATCTTTAATAAACTATTTCAAGTTGCTAGCAATGGGAACTGGTTTCAAGAATAAGGAGAGCTAGTAGATCAGTGCACTATGGCTGTTGGTTCCTCCAAGCAAGATCATAGGAGACTATCTCTCTTCTTCCCCTTTCCTTCTTGCCTGTCACAAGTGCTGAAAAAATTTGCACTGGAAGTACACGTACAATGCATTTTAGAAAAGAAAAGAAGAGCAAATAAGTATCTCCTAAACCAGGTCTGTTTTGTCTTGTGCTCAAAAGTTTTTGGGAGAAGTCAGTACTAAAAAGAGAATGTCAGTGTTTTCCTGTTCAACGTAGCCTCCTGCTGGTCAGAGACTATTTTCCAGCAATGGATATTAAACTGCTCAAAGACTTAATCCATACACAGACTGATTTGAAAAGTCAGTGTGGAGACCAGAGAGAAACTCACGTTTTAATAACCTTGTGATTCCAAAGAATGTTCTGATTTGTCTTTAAACGTTAAAAGATTGGTGGTATTTTCAAGTTTCTGATGCTTTTAACTTCAGTACCCACATTTTTTTTGCGAGGATATAATTTTCAGGAGGTATTCTTAACTAATTATAACATTGGACTGGGATTAATTTCATATTCTGGGTGTTTTTTAAGGTATCATCAAACATCTCTTTTTAATCAGTGTTGGTTTTGAAAGTTTTATTCACTTTGGAAATATTGTGCTATCTTAAAAGACTGGAAGAGAACTTGGGGCCAGTTTATTAAAAAAAAAAAAAAGTTATTTGGACAGCAAGTTTGGTCTTATTCTGTAACTTTTAAAAATGCACCTTGCTTGCCACATGTCAGCCCTGCTCTGAGAACATCTGGGGCCATACTTCATGTTTTTGGTTAGGGATCATCCACTGGGAATCTCTGCTCCACTTCAGTTACACACTTGTGACATTTGTATGTGTCATGGTTTAAACCCAGCCGGTAAGTCAGAACTATACAGCCACTCGCTCACTCCCTCACCTTCTTCCCCCCTGCTCCTGGAGATATGGGGAGGAGAACTGAAAGAATGTGAATCCTACTCTCTTTCTACTAACCTAAATATGAGCAGAGAGGTTTGCACACAGGTCCCAGAATCAAGCTCTTTAAGAGTAACTCTTTCACCTGCTGCCTTTGCTAATGCAAGGGTGCTGAATGTCATGCAGAGATATATATTAAAAAAAAAAAAAAAAAGTGTTTCTCTTGAACCTCTGGAGTACAATGTGTGAATTAGGACAGTTCTGTCCACCATTTTTCTTGTTGACTTTTTTTCCAAATATAGACTGAATCCCAAACTGGAGTGCTGGTTAGCCTTTTTGCTAAAATGAGAATTCTCTTCTGCCTTGAATGCCTGTTTTGATTAGTCAGACTGCCAAATCTGTGCTGCAGGGACCTCATTTCCTTGCTGACTGTACTTTATGAGGTTTTGCTATAATCCACGTTTCCAGTCAGGGCTGAGCCCCTCACTGCTCACTGCTGAATGAGCAAATGTGAACACCATCACTGCCATGCAGATGGTAGAATTTCAGAACCACTTGAAATTAAGTTTTTTCAATGCTTCCAAATGCAATGATAGGTTTTTATGCCTAAGGTACAAGGATACAAACCATACTTGAGGGAAGAAGTGTGACAGAACCATTTTGAACTCTGCTTTAATAGATTTTAGGAACTTCAGGGCTTTGGTTGGCCTGGCCAGGACTAACTGAGGTAAATTTTTCAGAAGCACAGAAGTGCCTAGGACTCCACATTCCGATCAACTGCTGTTTGAGATTAAGCATTTAAGGCCCAGGTCCACAATGGCTTCTAGGTGTCTGGTGTCCCCTTGAAATGGAGGTGACTGAAGAGCCTTGCTGCTTCTGTGAACACAGGACTAAGTGCCTGCATTCTTTGTTGGAAAGATGTGAATGCTTTGAAAATTTTGCTGCAGATAATCTTCCATGCAGCTGGTGCTGGGCAGAGAAAGCCAGTGGTGATGGAGGAGGGAGCTGTGTCCCAGAGAACTGTCCTGTTTGTTTCACAAAGGGAAAGACTGCACAACTTGGCTGGCTTTCTGCTGAAATCCACGATGGGGGTGTCTTTGTAAAGCTTGATCCTCCACCACTGCTGCCTTGTCCCCCTTGGTCTTTGAACACTCCAAAGGTGCTGGGGAGGGGAGGCAGTGGCTCCACAGGCCCTCAGGAAGGAAAAGAAATTGTAGTGAAGTCATCTGGTCAACAATAAAACAAGTTTTGAAAGCTATTTGTTGTAATTTAATTCTTCTGCTGCTGGTGAGTGCCAGGCTTCCAAACAGTGTGGTGCTGGATGGTGATGGAGGCAGCCCTCGCACAAGAAGCTGTCTCTGAAGCAGAAAGGCAGGGCCAGTGCAGGGCTGGGGTGAGGTGCTGGAGCTGGTGGGAGGTGGTGGTGAGGGCTTGTGTAAAGGTGGTAGAGCTGGTGGAGCACAGCCTTCTGCCCGGCGTCCCCGGCTTAGAGTGCTGTCCTCCAGCCCTCGGGGCCCTGTTTTGTGATGGGAAAACCCACTTTAACAGTGGCAGGGGAGCTGCATGCAACACGAGGAAGCGTACTGTCTCTGTTGTAATAAATGTAAACAGTTAATTTGCTGATAAATTGTAATAAACTTGAATGATTAATTTGCCAGTTAAGCAAGGCATGTACGTTAAGCTTGATTAGCATTGTGATATAACAAGACTATGATTCGTGTTAAAAAAAGTGATAGTTTGTTATAAAATATGGTGAGGAAAAATTATGAAATGAGAAGACATCAATTTGATAGGTGGACCACTGGGTGGATAAAGAACTGGCTGGATGGCCGCACACAAAGGGTAGTGCTCAGTGGCTCAATGTCCAGCTGGAGACCAGTAACGAGTGGTGTCCCCCAGGGATCAGTGTTGGGACTGGTCTTGTTCAACATCTTTGTGAGTGACATGGACAGTGGGATTGAGTGCGCCCTCAGCAAGTTTGCCGATGACACCAAGCTGTGTGGTTCGGTTGATACGTTGGAGGGAAGGAATGCCATCCAGAGGGACCTTGACATGCTTGTGAGGTGGGCTGATGCCAACCTGATGAAGTTTAACCATGCTAAGTGCAAGGTCCTACACCTGGGTCGGAGCAATGCCAGGCACAGCTACAGGTTGGGCGGGGAGGAGATTCAGAGCAGCCCTGCGGAGAAGGGCTTCGGGGTGTGGGTTGATGAAAAAATGAACATGAGCTGGCAGTGTGCGCTTGCAGCCCAGAAAGCCAACCGTATCCTGGGCTGCATCAAAAGGAGTGTGACCAGCAGGTCGAGGGAGGTGATCCTGCCCCTTTACTCTGCTCTTGTGAGACCTCACTTGGAGTATTGTGTGCAGTTCTGGTGTCCTCAACATAAAAAGGACATGGAACTGTTAGAACAAGTGCAGAGGAGGGCCACGAGGACGATCAGGGGACTGGAGCACCTCTCATATGAAGATAGGCTGAGAAAATTGGGGCTGTTCAGCCTGGAGAAGAGAAGGCTGTGTGGAGACCTCATAACAGCCTTCCAGTATCTGAAGGGGGCCTATAGGGATGCTGGGGAGGGACTCATCATTAGGGACTGTGGTGAGAGGACAAGGGGTAATGGGTTTAAACTTAAACAGGGGAAGTTTAGATTGGATATGAGGAAGAAATTCTTTACTGTAAGGGTGGTGAGGCCCTGGAATGGGTTGCCCAGGGAAGTTGTGAGTGCTTCATCCCTGGCGGCATTCAAGGTGGGGTTGGACATAGCCTTGGATGGCATGGTTTAGTGTGAGGTGTCCCTGCCCATGGCAGGGGGGTTGGAACTAGATGATCTTAAGGTCCTTTCCAACCCTAACTATTCTATGATTCTATGATTCTATGACTTAACTATACGAAAACCTGAGTTATTATATCCACATTGCTAAGGCAACGTTAATGAAAGTCACCATCTGTAACTTCATTGAGTATAAGCAAGTATTTAAAAAACATGGGATTAAAATACTTCTAGTTTAACTTAGAGAACAATGTAAGTCTGTGAAGTGGAAATAACCCTTTTACAATGTTACAAGGCTGTGAAGTAGAAATAGCCCTTTTACAATGTTTGTGTTGTAATTCTGTGATGTAATAATGAGATTTAGTAGTTCCCCTAAAAACAGTGTCTCCCATAAATCTGCTAGCTTTGTGTACTCCTCATCTGCGCATCTGGCTTGCTTATCGCTTGTTTGACAACCACACTGCTCTAAATTTTAGCCAACTGTCAGAAACTTGCAGACATGGCTGATCTTTAATTAATTGTGATAGCTGAGGCATTCGACCTGCTAAAGGTGAAAAGTGCGGCCTGAGGAAGACCACTTACTTCATCTTGAAGACCCCTGCCCACAGGAGGAAGACTTCTTACTTCATCTTGAAGACCCCGGCCCACAATTATCGGAAGGCAGTACGCAAGCGCCAAAAGAGGAGGGGGCTCATGATAATGAGTACCTGAACTAATTGTAATATCCCCGCTTTTGTCTCAGAAACCTACTGAATATGCATGTTTGTGTGTAATAAATACCTGCTCGTTTAACCCCCCGGTGTGTGTGTTGGTGGAGCGGAGACTCCCCGCACATCCAGTGCTGCTTTGCATCCAGCACTGCTTTGCTTACTGCCTCCTTGTATTATTTTACAATAAATTACTTTATTTTTATAATTTGGGCCGTGATCATTTATAACACTGTTCTCCTTTTATTTTCTCCTAGGGCAGCCCCTTGCCGCCAGGACACCTTCAGACGCCACACGGACGCCATTGCGGCGGGCGTCCCCTTCCCCGCGTATGGGCGGACCCTCCACGGCCGCCTCCGCTCTCCGATTGGCTGCGAGAGGGGCGCAAGTAAGCGTTTCCCTGGAGACGGCCGGGCCGGGACACAGACCAGCGTGGGCCAGGTACCTGGGATCAATGTCCAAAGCCTGGCCTGCGAGCTCTCCGGGACCCACCGGACCAGAGCAGCATCTTCATCTTACCTGGCTTCATTACCTTGTGTCTTTGTAATAGTCACAGATGCTTCAGGAGAAAAGATGTGGTTCTGGTTTCAGCAGTAGCAGTCATTTTTCTCCTTCTTAGTAGTTGGTGCAGTGCTATGTTTTCAAATTTAGTATGGGAACAGTGCTGATAATACCAATGGTTTTAGTTCTTGCTAAGTAATGATTACTCCAATAAAGGACTTTTTCCGTCTCATGCTCTGCCAGTGAGGAGAGGCATGGGAAGCCAGGAGGCAGCAGAGACAGGACACCTGACCCAAACTAGCCAAAGGGATATTCCATCATCCCCAGTATAGAAACTAGGGGGAGTTACCCAGAAGGCCCAGATCGCTGCCCAAGTTGGGTTGGTTATTAGTCGGCGGATGGTGAGCAATTGTATTCTCTCCCATTGTTTTTCCCTTATCATTATTATTATTGGTGGTAGTGTCCTGGGTTCAGCAGTAGCAGTCATTTTTCTCCTTCTTAGTAGCTGGTGCAGTGCTGTGGTTTTGACTTTCAGCCTGGGAACAACACTGATAACACCGATGTTTTCAGTTATGGCTTAGAATGCTTGGTTTGACCAAGGACTTTCTGAGTCCCATGCTCTGCCAGGGAGGAGGGGAAGCCGGGAGGAAGCAGAAACAGGAAACCTGACCCAAACTGACCGAAGAGAAGTGGGTAAAGCTGCTAAAATTGAAGTGGCTCAGATGGACTTAGACTGGCAACATAAGGGTGAATTATTTTTGGCCCAGTGGGCCCATGACACTTCAGGCCATCAGGGCAGAGATGCAACATACAGATGGGCTCGTGATCGAGGAGTGGACTTAACAATGGACACTATTGCCCAGGTTATTCATGACTTTGAAACGTGCTGCAATTAAGCAAACTAAATGGTTAAAGCCTCTTTGGTATGGAGGACGATGGCTGAAGTACAAATATGGGGAGGCGGGGCAGATTGATTATATCGCACTCCCACCAACCTGCCAAGGCAAGCACCAAGTGCTTACCATGGTGGAAGCAACCACTGGATGGCTGGAAACATACACTGTGCCCCACGCCACTGCCCGGAACACTGTCCTGGGCCTTGAGAAGCAGATTTTGTGGCAACAGGGCACCCCAGAGAGACCTGAGTCAGACAAAGGGACTCATTTCTGGAACAGCCTTATAGACACTTGGGCCAAAGAACATGGCACTGAGTGGGTATATCACATCCCCTATCATGCACCAGCCTCTGGGAAAATCGAATGGTACAATGGGCTATTAAAAACTCCCCTGAGGGCAATGGGTGGTGGGACTTCCAAACACTGGGATACACATTTACCAAAGGCCACTTGGCTGGTCAACTTCTACATACTATGGAGGAGGACAAAGTTCCTGTGGTGCATATAAAGAATTTGCTGGGGAAGACAGTCTGGATTATTACTGCTTCAGGTAAAGGCAAACCCTCTCGTGGGATTGCTTTTGCTCAGGGACCCAGATATACTTGGTGGGTAATGCGAGAAGATGGGGAAGTTCAACGTGTACCTCAAGGGGATTTGATTTTAGGGGAAAGCAGCCAAAGAGGTATTCCATACCACAGCACGTCATGCCCAGGATGTAAAAACGGAGTGCAGAGACCTGGAAGGGTTGGGTTCACTGCTTGGTCGGGCTGAGTATCGGTGCTGAGCGGTTGTATTCTCTTTCCTTATATTTCCCTTGTCATTATTATTATTGGTGGTAGCAGTAGTGGTTTGTGTTATACCTTAATTACTGGACTGTTCTTATCTCAACCTGTGGGAGTTGCATTCTTTCGATTCTCCTCAACATCCCCCCCCCGGGAGCTGGGGGGAAGAAAGAGGGGGGAGTGAGTGAGCAAACTGTGTGGCTGACTGGGCTTAAACCACGACAGGTAGTAGTAGTGGTTTTGTGTTATACCTTAGTTACTGGACTGTTCTTATCTCAACCTGTGGGATTTGTGTTCTTTCAATTCTCCTCCCCATCCTTCTGCGAGAGGGGCGGGAAGAAGAGGGGGGTCAGTGAGTGAGCCGCTGCGTGGTTCTGAGTTACTGACTGGGCTTAAACCAAAACAGTTCTTCATATGGGAGGTGCTCCAGTCCCCTGAACATCCTCGTGGCCCTCCTCTGGACTTGTTCTAACAGTTCCATGTCCTTTTTATGTTGAGGACACCAGAACTGCACACAATACTCCAAGTGAGGTCTCACGAGAGCAGAGTAGAGGGGCAGGATCACCTCCCTCGACCTGCTGGTCACACTCCTTTTGATGCAGCCCAGGATACGGTTGGCTTTCTGGGCTGCAAGCGCACACTGCCAGCTCATGTTCATTTTTTCATCAACCCACACCCCCAAGTCCTTCTCCGCAGGGCTGCTCTGAATCTCCTCCCCGCCCAACCTGTAGCTGTGCCTGGCATTGCTCCGACCCAGGTGGAGGACCTTGCACTTGGCATGGTTAAACTTCATCAGGTTGGCATCAGCCCACCTCACAAGCATGTCAAGGTCCCTCTGGATGGCATTCCTTCCCTCCAACGTATCAACCGAACCACACAGCTTGGTGTCATCGG
Source organism: Amazona ochrocephala (assembly GCA_039720435.1). Taxonomy (NCBI): domain Eukaryota; kingdom Metazoa; phylum Chordata; class Aves; order Psittaciformes; family Psittacidae; genus Amazona; species Amazona ochrocephala. Next base: position 20,835,516 of record CM077908.1, read on the forward strand.
CAAACTTGCTGAGGGCGCCCTCAATCCCACTGTCCATGTCACCCACAAAGATGTTGAACAAGACCGGTCCCAACACTGATCCCTGGAGGACACCACTCGTTACTGGTCTCCAGCTGGACATTGAGCCACTGAGCACTACTCTTTGCGTGCGGCCATCCAACCAGTTCTTTATCCACCGAGTGGTCCACCTATCAAATTGATGTCTCTCCAACTTAGAGAGAAGGATGTCATGGGAGACAGTGTCAAAGGCTTTACACAAGTCCAGGTAGATGACATCAACTGCTCTGCCCCCGTCCATCAGTTCCGTAGCCCCTTCATAGAAGGTCCCCAGATTGGTCAGGCAGGATTTCCCCTTAGTGAAGCCATGCTGGCTGTCCCCAAGCACCTTGTTGGTTTTCATGTGCCTTAGCATGCCTTCCAGGAGAATCTGCTCCAAGATTTTGCCAGGCACAGAGGTGAGACTGACTGGTCTGTAGTTCCCTGGCTCATCCATTTTCCCTTTCTTGAAAATGGGGGTTATAGTTCTCTTTTTCCAGTCATCAGGAACTTCACCTGTCTGCCATGATTTTTCAAATATGATGGACGGTGGCTTAGCAAATTCATTTGCCAGCTCCTTCCGGACCTGCAGATGGATTTCATCAGGTCCCATGGACTTGTGCACATTCAGGTTCTTAAGATGGTCTCAAACCAGATCCTCTCCTACAGTGGGCCTAAGGTCTTCATTCTCACTGTCCCTGCATCTGCCTTCCAAGGCTTGTGTGGTGCAGTCAGGGCATTTGCCAGTGAAGACTGAGGCAAAGAAGTCATTAAGAACCTCAACCTTCTCCATATCCAGGGTAGCCAGTTCTCCTGATAGCTTCCGGAGAGGGCCCACGTTGTCCCTAGCCTGTCTTTTGCTTGCAATGTACCTATAGAATCCCTTCCTGTTATCTTTCGCATCCCTAGGCAAGTTTAATTCTAACTGGGCCTTAGCTTTCCTAACCTGGTCCCTAGCTTCCCAAACAACATCCCTGTCAAATTATTTGCTCTCAGTGTTGTTGCACTTGATCTCAGTTTCCCCATGTTGTCCCTTACAGACAGTGTTTGCTGTTTTAGTGTTTATCAGCTGGTGGGCCTCGGCTAATGTTCTTGTTTCACTGTACTTGATGGTAATGATTTGTAATACAATGGACTCATTGATCATGAACCTGTTCTGGCTTGCGTTCCCAGCGTGGTCATCACCTCTATTTCTGGGAGGTATATAATGGGATGTTTTAGCAATTACATATCCTTTTTTTTTTTCCTCGGGGGGTCAACCTATGAAGGAGACATTCCCTTACGCACCCTGCTCCCCCACCAAGGTATTTACAGCAGCATTTGAAAGTTCTTAAGGTTTTGGATGGCCTTTGAATACCTTTGAGGCCTGCCTGCTGCTTGTGCTGGGGATCAGCATGTTGGCAAACATATAGCATATGTTTTGCCCACAGCCAATACCACCCTGAGAACGCCCTATTTTGTCTCTTCTTGAATGTTAAGCAGGCTCTGGTTTGGGTCTGGTCTAGGGTTAAGTGATGATATAGGAGGACCAGCAAGAGATTTTCCCCGAGGCTGGACAGTCATGAGTGGCAGGGTGTACCACTGAACAAGCTCAAAATCTGGAAAAAATAGTAAAACACTTAAACGAGGTAAGTTGTCATCCTGGTAATACCAGAGAGGGACAAATCATGGCAATGTGCTGAGCCTTAGCCTATGCCTACTCAACATTATCCAGCACCTTCAAAGGGAAAAAGATGTCTCTGGATCTGATGGCAAAGCAACAGACAATGCAGCTACTCCAACTCCAAGCACAGAAGCTACACCAACCCCAGCAACAAGTACAGCAGCTACTCAAACCCTGACAGCAATAGACAACATAGCTGCAGCTGCTACTCAACCCCCAAGCACAGCAGCTGCACCGACCCTGACAACACATACTGCAGCCACTTCAACCACAGTGATAGACACTGCAGCTAAACCAAATGACAAATCTGTGCCAATATTGGTTGCCTCTGTAAGCAAGGGGAAAAGCAAATGAGAGGCACAAAGAGTAACCCGTGCAGTGGAGAAAGATGAAGATGCAATGCACTCTACTACAGGGGACAGCATCTGAACAAGAGTTATTAATACGTGAATCAGAGGAAGAGGAAGAAGAAGAAGAGGTGAATTCTCGACCCCAGACCTCGACCGAGCTATGGAATATGCAAAAAAATTTCAGCTGTCTTTCAGGGGAGCACATCATCACCTGGTTGCTATGATACTGAGACAATGAGGACAACACTCAGGAACTAGAAGGTAGGGAAGCCAAGCAACTGGGATCACTTTCTAGGGAAGGGGGAATAGACAAAGTGATTGCAAAAGAGAAACAAGCCCTCAGCCTTTAGAGGCAGCTCTTGGCAGCTGTGAAGGAAAGGTTTCCCTACAAGGGTGATGTTATGAGTTGTTCAGCCAAGTGGACTACTCTAGAGAAAGGCATCCAGTCTCTGAGGGAATCAGCCATTCTAGAGATGATCTACCTTAAGCTGGATGCCGGGAATACATCCATAGATCCAGATGAAGTTGAATGTACATGACCCATGTGGCGGAAACTTACACAGAGTGCACCATTATCATATGCCCACTCATTGGTGTCAATGACCTGGAATGACGCAGCATCACCAACACTGCATGAAGTGACTCATCAACTCTGTGAGCTCAAAGACAGTCTCACCCCTTCCATTATTTCAGCTGTGGAAAAACTGTCCCAGGAGTTCAAACAATTGAGAGACAATCTATCCAGCTCCCAATGTGTATCGACCCATGCCTCGGCTATTAACATAAGGCACCCGATTGCCTAAGAGAGAAGATCTAGGAGGTTGTCCTAGGTTCAGCAGTAGCAGTCATTTTTCTCCTTCTTAGTAGCTGGTAAAGTGCTTTGGTTTTGACTTTAAGCCTGGGAACTGTGGAGAGCTATTTGACTGTGAATGGGCATGTGAGCAATACAGACAACTGCTTGACAGTTGTGGGGTAGTGACCCACAGGCATTGAGGCCTCGCCTGAGGGTTACTAAAGTTCGTGTACGTGCAGAAGCCTTGAGAAAGTTAGCACGGAAAGCTACTGAGAGAGATACGCAGAGAAGGAATGTTAACTGTAACCTTGAAGCATATGCTGTCATAGTTAACCAATCATTAAGCTGTTACTGAGTGAATCCTATTCGGTATTTAGCCGTGTGAACAATACATGTATCCAATTAGACTTGTGTGTGTTAATGATAGACAAGTAGAGTGCCTATATATACTGAGCTATCTGCGCAATAAACTTTGGCACAGCCTGATCATATTGGTCTGTTTGCTGTGTCTGGGACTTCTGCGTCAACAGGGAACAATGCTGATAACACTGATGCTTTTAGTTGTTGCTCACTAATGTTTCCTCTGACCAAGGACTTTTCTGAATCTCATGCTCTGCCAGGGAGGAGGGTGAGATGGGGGGGGTGGTACAAAATTACAAAATGAAATATATACACTTTTAGAATCAATTTTAAGTAATGTTAAGTGTGATGCCTTTGTAACAGTAGTAATGGAAAATTACTGAGATGCATGATAAACTGAGAAAAATTATAGAGTACAGCTAGAGAACATACCAAGAATTCTTGTACAAGATAAACTGCTGTAGTTGATGTAGTTTAGGCCTTTATGACCTTAGTACAATACGAGTGTATGAAAAACAGGCTAGAAGAACAGGACGTAAAGATAGGGAGTATTTGGAAAGGCAGGGGCCCAGGATGGGCTGCAGTTAAACTAACTGATAAGTAGGAGGACAGGAAGATTGTTATGTCTGTGGTGTTAATGAAGTGATTAAGCTGGTATAAGCATCTACTGCCCATGTTTCAAAGGCTGCCAGCAGTGATGAAGATTGTTGGAAGAAGTAAACGACCCCAAAGACCCCCACCACATTTTTGTACGCATGCGGGGAACTTTCTGGAAAATAATGTAATCCATACGTAGCCTCATGAATATGTATGTACGCTCTGTAGCTATATAAGGACTGCTTGTGTAGCAATACGGAGACACACGCTAGGTGGAGCTATCCCCCGTGTCTCCCGGCACCGCGGTAAAGAATACCTGCTTGTCAACTAGAAAACTTTGTTGATGAGTTTGTTCCTGGAGTTTTCTCCAAATCAAGGGGAAGCTGGGAGGAAGCAGAGACAGGACACCTGACCCAAACTAACAAAAGAGGTATTCCATACCACAGCATGTACTGCCCAGTATAGAAACTGGAGGCAGTTACCTGGAAGGTCTAGATCACTGCTCGGGTCGGTCTCGGTATCGGTCAGCGGGTGGTGAGCGGCTGTATTCCCTTCCCTTCATTATTTCCCTTATCATTATTATTATTGGTGGTAGCAGTAGTGGTTTTGTGTTATACCTTAGTTACTGGACTGTTCCCATCTCAACCTGAGGGATTTACATACACCACTGTGGGGGGGGGGGATGTTAGCAAGCGGCTGCATGGTTCTAGGGCATGGAATACCTCTTAGGTTAGTTTGGGTCAGGTGTCTTGTCTCTGCTTCCTCCCGGCTTCCCCTCATCCCTGGCAGTGCATGAGTCTCAGAAAGTCCTTGGTCAGAGTAAACGTTACTGGGCAACGACTAAAAACATTGGTGTTATCAGCATTGTTCCCAGGCTGAAAGTCAAAAACATAACACTGCACAGGCTACTAAGAAGGAGAAAAATGACTGCTACTGCTGAACCCAGGACAGTATCCACCCCTTATTCCATACCATTCATGTCATGCTCAGATCTCACATTTTTCAGTATACCATCACCCTTGTCCCATATATATATTTATATATAGATATACATCCACACACAAAGAGAGAGAAATATCATTCCTTAGTCCATGGACCAATCTCTATAAAGCTGATGAGTTCATCTGGTCTGTGATGTCGGGCTCCATCTCTTTTAACAGTCTTTCAGAGCAGGAGAGGCTGTGTGCAGTGTTGGATTGTTGCCTGCTGATGATACTACAGAACTCATCTGGTTTCATCCAAGTTCATTCTTTGTTGGGATGATGATCAGAGAGAAGTCAGGGCCAGTCGCTGGTAACCTGAAGACATCTAGCTGGTGGGCTATAAAAGTGCTACGTGGCAGGCGACAGCATACAATTGAGTTCATTGGCTGTTTTCCCCTAAAATCAAATCCCCTTGAGGTACACATTGGACTTCCTCATCTTCCTGCATTACCCACCAAGTATGTCCAGGTCCCTGATCAAAAGTAATCCCACAAGTGGGTTTGCCTTTACCTGAAGCAGGAATAACCCAGATTGTCTTCCCCATCAAATTCTTTATGTGCACCACAGGAACTTTATCCCCTTCTACAGTATGGAAAAGTTCTGACTGGCCTGGGCCAGCCCTGTTGGCAGATCCTCTGGTGTTGACCAACCAGGTGGCTTTTGGTAAATGTGTATCCCAATGTTTGGAAGTCCCACCACCCATTGCTCTCAGGGTAGTTTTTAACAGCCCATTGTACTGTTCGATTTTCCCAGAGGCTGGTGCACGGTAGGGGCTGTGATATACCCACTGAATGCCATGCTGTTTGGCCCAAGTGTATATAAGGTTGTTCCGGAAATGAGTCCCATTGTCAGACTCAATTCTCTCTGAGGTGCTGTGTCATCACAAAATCTGTTTCTCAAGGCCCAGGATAGTGCTCCGGGCAGTGGCGTGGGGCACAGCATATGTTTCCAGCCATCCGGTGGTTGCTTCCACCATGGTAAGCGCATGGTGCTTGCCTTGGCAGGTTGGTGGGAGTGTGATATAATCAACCTGCCAGGCCTCCCCATATTTATACTTCAGCATCTCTGCCCTGATGGCCTGAAGTGTCATGGGCCATAATTCACCCTTATGTTGCCAATCTAAGTCCATCTGAGCCACTTCAGTCTTACCAGCTTTATCCACCTGTTGGTTGGTCTGGTGTTCCTCAGTGACCCCGACTCTTGGGTCCATGAGTATCTACATGGCGTACCTTCACCACCTGGTTCCACACCCGGGCAGCAATATCTTGCCACAGTGCAGCAGCCCAGATGGGTTTACCTCTGCGCTGCCAGTTGCTCTGCTTCCATTGCTGCAACCACCTCCACAGGGCATTTGCCACCATCTGTGAGACAGTATAAAGTACTGGCCATTTTTCCCATTCAGCAATGTCCAAGGCCAGCTGGATGGCTGTCACCTCAGCAAACTGACTCGATTCACCCTCTCCTTCAGCAGTTTCTGCAACTTGTCATCGGGGATTCCATAGAGCTGCCTTACATCTCTGACGCTTTCCCACAGTACAGCAGAACCCATCAGTAAACAAGGCATATTGCTTTTCACTTTCTGACAGTTTATTGTATGGCGGGGCCTCTTCAGCACGCATCACCTCCTCCTCTGGTGACATTCCAAAATCTTTGCCCTCTGGCCAGTCCATGATGACTTCCAGAATTCCTGGATGACTGGGATTTCCTATTCTAGCTCTTTGTGTAATTAGTGCAGCCCACTTACTCCGTACATGGTTTGGTTGCATGATGTGTAGAGGAGACCCTGCCTTTGAACATCCAGCCCAGCATGGGCAACCGGGGTGCTAGGAGGAGCTGTGCTTCAATGCCAATCACTTCCGAAGCAGCTCAAACCCCTTCATAGGCTGCTAGTATCTCTTTTTCAGTTGGGGTATAGCTGGCCTCAGATCCTCTGTATCCCTGCCTCCAAAAGCTGAGGGGTCAACCTCAAGTCTCCCCTGGTGCTTACTGCCAGAGGCTCCAGGTAGAATCATTCTCCCTGTCTGCTGTGTAGAGTTCATTTCTTACATCCGTCCCACTATGGACTTGTCCAACGGCTACTACATGAACTATTTCTCATTTAATTTGGAGTGTTTAAAATGGAGTGTTGGAATGCAAGGTTACAGGCTCTTCAGAAAAGACGGACCTGGCAGACGGGGAGGGGGAGTTGCTATTTTTCTTAGGGATAGCCTGGAGAGTATGGAACTCTGAGGACAGGTGATCAGTCAGTAGAGAGTTTGTGGGTCAGTGTTAACGGGAGAACAGCAATAGGAGACATTATTGTGGGGATCTGTTGCAGACCACCTGATCAAGAGGACTCTGTGGATGAAGCAGTGAATAGGCAGATAGGTACAGCCTCACGCTCGCAGGCCCTTGTTCTCATGGGGGACTTTAACCACCCTGATGTTTGTTGGAGGGATGGTATGGCCCGGCACAAGCAATCCAGGGGGTTCCTTGATTGCGTGGAAGACAACTTCCTTCTGCAAGTAACGGAAGAGCCAACAAGGAGAGGTGCCATGCTTGACCTCATCCTCACCAACAGGGAAGGGCTGGTTGGAAATGTGATGCTCCAGGGCAGCCTTGATTGCAGCGATCATGAGATGGCTGAATTCGAGATCCTCAGGACAGTGAGAAGAGCGTGCAGCAAGCTCACTGCCCTGGACTTCAAGAGAGAAGACTTTGGCCTCTTCAGGAAACTGCTCAATAAAATTCCATGGGATATAGCCTAGAGGGCAGGGGGGCTGTCATGGGTTCAGCAGCAGCAGTCAATTTTTTCTCCTTCATAGTAGCTGGTGCAGTGCTGTGTTTTCGACTTTCGGTCTGGGAACAGCGCTGATAACACCGATGTTTATAGTTACGGCTTAGAATGTTTTGGTCTGACCAAGGACCTTCTGAGTTTCATGCTCTGCCAGGGATGGGGGGAAGCTGGGCGGAAGCAGAGAGAGGACACCTGATCCAAACTGACCGAAGAGGTTATTCCATGCCACAGCACGTCATGCCCAGGATGTAAAAAAAAAACAAAACTGGGGGCCGGAACCCAGAAGAGTTTTTGTTTTAGTTCACAGCCCGGTCATCGGGTGATGAGCAGTTCTATCCTCTTCCCTTGTATTTCTCTTTTTATTATTATTATTGGTGGTGGCGGCAGTGGTTTGTGTTGTACCTTGGTTGCTGGGCTATTCTTGTCTCGACCCGTGGGAGTTGTGTTCTTTTGGTTCTTCTTCCCATTCCTTCCCCCCCCCCTTGGAGTGGGGGGGGAAGAAAAACTCTTCCCTTGTATTTTTCTCGTCATTATTATTATTGGTGGTAGCAGTGGTGGTTTGTGTTACACCTTAGTTGCTGGACTGTTCTTATCTCTACCTGTGGGAGTTGCATTCTTTCGATTCTCCTTCCCATCCCTCCAGGAGCGGAGGGAAGAAAGAGGGGGAAGTGAGTGAGTGAGCAAAACTGTGCATGGCTGAGAAGCTTAAACCACAACAGGGGCCCAAGACTGTTGGTTGATATTCAAGGATCACCTGCTGCAAGCTCAGGAGTGTTGCATCCCAACTAGAAGGAAGTTTAGCAGGAGGGCCAGGAGATCTTGGATGGATAAGGAGCTGCTGAGGAAACTTCAAAGGAAAAAAGAGTCTTATAAAAGGTGGAAGCACAGACAGGCGGCCTAGGAAGAATCATAGAATCATAGAATTATAGAATACAGGAATGTTGTCCGGGAAGCTAGGGACCATGTTAGGAAAGCTAAGGCCCACTTAGAATTAAACTTGGCTAGGGGTGTTAATGCTAGCAAGAAGGGATTCTATAGGTACATTGCAAATAAAAGGCAGACTAGGGACAACATGGACCCCCTCTGGAAGCTATCGGGAGAACTGGCTACCCTGGATTTGGAGAAGGCTGAGATTCTTAATGACTTCTTTGCTCTGACCACACCACTCAAGTCTTGGAAGGCAGATGCAGGGACTGTGAGAAAGAAGACCTTAGGCCCACTGTAGGAGAGGATCTGGTTCAAGACCATCTTAAGAACCTGAATGTGCACAAGTCATAGAATCATAGAATCATAGAATAGTTAGGGTTGGAAAGGACCTTAAGATCATCGAGTTCCAACCCCCCTGCCATGGGCAGGGACACCTCTCACTAAACCATGCCATCCAAGGCTATGTCCAACCCCACCTTGAACACTGCCAGCGATAGAGCATTCACAACTTCCCTGGGCAGCCCATTCCAAGGCCTCACCACCCTTACAGTAAAGAATTTCTTCCTCATATCCAATCTAAACTTCCCCTGTTTAAGTTTGAACCCATTACCCCTTGTCCTATCACTACAGTCCCTCATGAAGAGTCCCTCCCCAGCATCCCTATAGGCCCCCTTCAGATACTGGAAGGCTGCTATGAGGTCTCAATGCAGCCTTCTCTTCTCCAGGCTGAACAGCCCCAATTTTCTCAGCCTATCTTCATACGAGAGGTGCTCCAGTCCCCTGATCATCCTCGTGGCCCTCCTTTGGACTTGTTCTAACAGTTCCATGTCCTTTTTATGTTGAGGACACCAGAACTGCACACAATACTCCAAGTGAGGTCTCCCGAGAGCAGAGTAGAGGGGCAGGATCACCTCTCTCGACCTGCTGGTCACACTCCTTTTGATGCAGCCCAGGATACGGTTGGCTTTCTGGGCCGCAAGCGCACACTGCCGGCTCATGTTCATTTTTTCATCAACCCACACCCCCAAGCCCTTCTCCGCAGGGCTGCTCTGAATCTCTTCTGCCCACGGGACATGATGAAATCAATCTGCGAGTCCTGAAGGAGCTTGCAAATGAAGTTGCTCTGCCACTGTCCATCATATTTGAAAAATCATGGCAGACAGGTGTAGTTCCTGATGACTGGAAAAAGGGTAATATAACCCCCATTTTCAAGAAGGGGAAAATGGATGACCCAGGGAATTACAGACCAGATTTTAAGGTCCTTACCTACCCTAACTGTTCTATGATTCTTTGATTCAATGGTGGTCTATAAACCCTCGGGGGGGCAGGGTACCCATCAGTGGTCTAGAACTCAATGACGGTCTGGAACCTGTCAATGTTCTAGAACCCATAGATGGTCTAGAACCCGTGGAGCATGTTGCTCCTGACGGTCTAGAACCCGTGGGAGGGTGGGTACCCATGGATGGTTTAGAACCCGTTGCCTGTCTGGAACCCGTAGACGGTCTTGAACCTGTCACATGGGCGGGTACCTGTTGATAGTCTAGAACATCTCGAGGGGGTGAGGTATCCATCGATGGTCTAGAATCCGTGATAGGGTGGGTACCTATGGATGGACTAGAACCTGCAATGATCTAGAGCCCATCAATTGTCTAGAACCCGTTGGGGGGTGAGTGGAGAGCTATTTGACTGTGAATGGACATGTGAGCAATCCAGACAATTGCTTGACAATTGTAAGGTAGTGACCTGCAGGCATTGAGGCCTCGCCTGAGGGTTACTAAAGTTCGTGTATGTGCAGAAGCCTTGGGAAAAGTTAGCACGGAAAGCTACTGAGAGAGATACGCAGAGAAGGAATGTTAACTGTAACCTTGAAACATATGCTGTCATAGTTAACCAATCATTAAGCTGTTACTGAGTGAATCCTATTCGGTATTTAGCCGTGTGAACAATACATGTATCCAATTAGACTTGTGTGTGTTAATGATAGACAAGTAGAGTGCCTATATATACTGAGCTATCTGCGCAATAAACTTTGGCACAGCCTGATCATATTGGTCTGTGTGCTGTGTCCGGGACTTCTGCGTCAACAAGTGGCGCCCGAACAGGGACCCTCAGATCGGCGTTGGATAAAACCGACGAGACCGACAGGAAGGAGGGGGCAGAAGCCGGTCGATATCGGGTGCTGCCCTGGCACTCGGAAGTCGCTAGTGCAAAAAGTTTGGGAATCTCGCCCTGATCAGATGAGCAGCAGGGGAGGAGATGGGGTCCACACTGACCAGGGAAGAGTCAGCAGTGGTGAAACTCCTCCAACACATCCTTTCTGTGAGAGGAGCGAATTATAACGAGCCTGCCATGAGAGCTTTGCTACACTGGGCAAAGGGAAAAGAGTTGATCCCCTCAGTGGATGCTGCCTTCTTCCTCATATCCAATCTAAACTTCCCCTGTTTATGTTTGAACCCGTTACCCCCTGTCCTCTCACTACAGTCCCTAATGAAGAGTCCCTCCCCAGCATCCCTATAGGCCCCCTTCAGATATTGGAAGGCTGCTATGAGGTCTCCACGCAGCCTTCTCTTCTCCAGGCTGAACAGCCCCAATTTTCTCAGCCTGTAGGAAACTCAGGTTTGAATTAGTTGGGCCTTTTGTTTGGATACCCGATAACCATTCAACCCCAGAAAGTTCAATAGTCCCACCGTCCACTGGACACATTCTTCCTTTGTTTCTGTGGCAATTACTAGTTCATCCACATATTATAACAGTGTCCCCATCTGAGTAGGTGGCTTCATAATTCTAGTTCTCATGCTAACTGATTTCCAAAAATCATTGGACTGTTTTTAAACCCCTAAGGTAATACCGTCCACGTTAATTGGGTTTTTCTTTTGGTATCAGGATTTTCCCATTCAAAAGCAAATAAAATCTAGCTTTCTTTGGCCAATGGTAAGCAAAAGAAAGCATCTTTTAAATCCAAGATGGCAAAACATTTCTGATTATTATTCAATTTAGTCTATAAGGTATATGTATTAACTAATTCTGGATGAATATCCTCCACAACTTTGTTGATTGCCCTGAGATCTTGAAGTAATCTGTAACTTTTCCCATGGAATTCTTTACCGACAAGATAGTAGTATTATATTCCAATTCACATTCAATTAATAATCTATATTTTAAAGATTTATCAGTGATTTCTTTGATTCCCTTTTGATCCTCCAATTTTAAGGGATATTGTTTTATTCTAATTCTGCAGGCCTCCCTTTTTATTTCTATTTTAACAGGCAAAGCATTTTTCACCTTACCTGGAACTTCAGGCACCCATATTCCCAGATATACCTGATTATGGATTTCTTCTATTTCAGGGAGGTCCTCCTGTTTGCTTTTCTGTTGAATTAAAGATAAACTCAAAACTGCAATTATTTGACCATTTTTAACTCTTAATTCCATTTTGCCTTTTTCAATGATGCTTCTCGCCCTGATAAAGATTTTGGAGAATTTGGCATGTTTAAAACTTTATGCATTCCTATTTGTTTTCCCAGTTTGTACTCTAAAGGTTTCAGAAAGAATGCTTTTTTTTTTTTTCTTGGCAGCCAGTAGCTCCCACAACTGTAGCGAATTGTTTTCCTTCTAATTTAACACCAATATGTTGTTCCTGTATCGACTAAAGATTCCACTTCATTTCCTCTAGTCCCTAGCTTTAATTTAACCAGTGGATCTACTAGGGTAGATTCCGCAGGTCCCCGTCATTCTAGTTCTAGTTCAGTCACCGGAGCCACCTTGTGGGTATTCCTTTCAGGGCAGTCTCACTTCCAACTTCCAAATTCCTTACAATATGCACACTGATCTGGTCCATAGGAGAAGAATTCACTCTTTCACTTCTGCCTGACATTCCTCCTCTACCTCTGCCTCATCCTCTCACACTAGTTCCACCACCAGTTTCCACTTGTCCCAAAGCAGCCACCGTATCCATGGCCATAGCACGACTCATTTTTTCTTCTTTACCGGTTCCCATTCCTATACCCTCTCCATGCTTCTTCCTCTATTTCTGTTTGTATTTATTCAATAAGTTCTTAATCTGTCAGTATGTCTGCTCTTACTTGTCCGTTTGCCTTAGTACTCATTGCTGAGGTGACTGTCTCACGAGGGTAGGCCTGCAGCGCCTGATCGGGTGGGGGGGGGGGGGGTGGGAGGCTTGGCGTCTACGAGCTTCACCTCGGAGCAGCAACTTGCCCTGAGGGAGCTTCAAGTCCTCGACAAGGCCTGCCCAGGAGCCTGCAGCTCCGCGGAGGCGAGCGGCTGACTCAGAGGGGGCGGCGTCAGGAGGACCGGCGGCAGACCTGACTGGTTAAAAACCTGCCCCAGGGAGCGCGAGCGACCCGGAGCGCGGCGAACAGGGCAGGCTCGAAGCAGTTTGCACAGCAGTTTGCGCGGGCAGGCGAGCGGGGTGGGGAGCGGGATGGTGAACACTCGCCGTACGGGCTAGGCTCGGTCTGGGAGCTCTGCTCTGGCTGCGCCGGTGGTGGCCAGCGTAGGCACCCAGACGGAGCCGACGGGAAGGGAGGCTGTAGTGCAGAGCTCGGGGTATCCTAAGGGAAGGGTGAGCAATGGGCAGGGCTGCACTCTGTGCTCCCTGGTGGAGGTCCTCCTGCAGCAGGTGGCTGAACTGCAGGAAGCTGTTAATAGGCTGAAAGGTGTCAGGGAAGCTGAGGGGGAGCAGCACTGCTTGCTCCGGGACCAGACTGTTCCGGGGCCTCGAGTGTCTACTGTTGCCCATGCAGGAAAGGAGGCTGCTAACCCAGGAAAGGAGGCTGCTAACCCAGGAAGCTGGGAAAAGGTAACAGAAAAAAACAACAAAAAAAGGAGGAAGAGGGTAATTAAAAGCAAGGGGCTTCCTCCTACGTCTGTTGTCCCCACCCAGAACCGCTTTGCTATCCTGCAGGGGGCTGATGAGCAACAGCGCTCTGCTATCCTGCGGAGGGCTGATGAGCAACAGCGCTCCCACCAGGCGCAACAAGCTAGTGCACTGGTAAAGAAGGTCACTACTGGTGCTGCCAGGAAAAAGCGGCGGACCATAGTAGTCGGGGACTCTAATCTGAAAGGCACAGAGGCACCCATCTGCCGGCCTGACCCAGCCTCAAGGGAGGTGTGTTACCTGTCAGGGGCTCGGATCAGGGACATGGCTGAGAAGCTGCCTGCTCTAGTTGGTCCCACTGACTATTACCCACTCCTGGTAATACATGTGGGTGCTACTGATATAGATAGCAGTAGCCTGGAGACCATAAAGAAGGACTACAGGGCTCTGGGAGAGGTGATTAGGGGCTCTGGAGCTCAGATTGTCTTTTCGTCAATTCTCCAGGATACAGGGCAGGACCTTGAAAAGGCTAGGAGGATTGGGCAGGTTAATAAATGGTTAGAAGGGTGGTGCTATAGTCAGGGGTTTGGGTACCTTGAACATGGGACTCAATATACTAGGCCAGGTCTCCTGGGGGCTGGTGGAGCTGGTCTGACAAAGAAGGGGAAGAGTGGATTTGGTAGGAGGCTTGCCAGACTGGTCAAGGATGCTTTAAACTAGATGTGTTGGGGGAGGAGGGCATCATTCCATCCCAACACACCCAGTCGGTTGGTAGCACCTATAGTAAACATTCGGAGCAATGCAGGGATATTCCAGCTGCTCCAGCCAATGAGCCGGCTTCAATTGGATCTCGGCTCAAATGCCTCTACACAAATGCCCGTAGTATGGGGAACAAACAAGAGGAATTAGAGATGTGTGCACATCTACGGGGGTATGATATCATAGGCATCACAGAAACATGGTGGGATGGCACCTATGACTGGTGTGTTGGAATGGAAGGTTACCGGCTCTTTAGGAAAGACAGGCCCGGCAGACGGGGAGGGGGAGTTGCTATTTATGTTAGGGATAGGCTAGAGAGTATGGAACTCTGTCTGGGGACAGATGAGCAGTCGACAGAGAGTTTGTGGGTCAGGGTTAAAGGGAGAACAGCGATAGGTGATATTATTGTGGGGATCTGTTACAGACCGCCTGACCAAGGGGACTTGCTGGACGAAGCGCTCCATAGGCAGATAGGAGCAGCCTCACGCTCGCAGGCCCTTGTTCTCATGGGAGACTTCAACCACCCTGATATCTGTTGGAGGGATGGTACGGCCCGGCACAAGCAATCCAGAAGGTTCCTCGATTGCGTGGAAGACAACTTCCTTCTGCAAGTAATAGAGGAGCCGACAAGGAGAGGTGCCATGCTTGACCTCATCCTCACCAACAGGGAAGGGCTGGTTGGGAATGTGATGCTCCAGGGCAGCCTTGATTGCAGCGATCATGAGATGGTTGAGATTGAGATCCTCAGGACAGTGAGAAGAGCGTGCAGCAAGCTCACTGCCCTGGACTTCAAGAGAGCAGACTTTGGCCTCTTCAGGAACCTGCTCAGTAAGGTTCCATGGGATACAGCCCTAGAGGGCAGGGGGGCCCAAGACTGTTGGTTGATATTCAAGGCTCACCTGCTGCAAGCTCAGGAGCGATGCATCCCAACTAGAAGGAAGTTCAGCAGGAGGGCCAGGAGACCTCCTTGGATGGATAAGGAGCTGCTGAGCAAAATTCAAAGGAAAAAAGAGGCTTATAAAAGGTGGAAGCAAGGTCAGGCGGCCTGGGAAGAATACAGGGATGTTGTCCGGGAAGCTAGGGACCAGGTTAGGAAAGCTAAGGCCCAGTTAGAATTAAACTTGGCTAGGGATGTTAAGGATAACAGGAAGGGATTTTATAGGTACATTGCCAATAAAAGACAGGTTAGGGACACTGTGGGCCCCCTCCAGAAGCTATCGGGAGAACTGGCTACCCTGGATTTGGAGAAGGCTGAGGTTCTTAATGACTTCTTTGCCTCAGTCTTTACGGGCAAATGCTCTGACCACACCACCCAAGTCTTGGAAGGCAGACGTGGGGGCGGTGAGGGTGGGGACCCTGGGCCCACTGTGGGGGAGGATCTTGTTCGGGACCACCTTAGGAACCTGAATGTATACAAGTCCATGGGACATGATGAAATCCATCCGCAGGTCCTGAAGGAGCTGGCAAATGAAGTTGCTAAGCCACTGTCCATCATATTTGAAAAATCATGGCAGACAGGTGAAGTTCCCAATGACTGGAAAAAGGGAAATATAACCCCCATTTTTTAGAAGGGGAAAATGGATGAGCCGGGGAATTACAGACCAGTCAGTCTCACCTCTGTGCCTGGCAAAATCTTGGAGCGGATTCTCCTGGAAGGCATGCTAAGGCACATGAAAACCAACAAGGTGGTTGGTGACAGCCAGCATGGCTTCACTAAGGGGAAATACTGCCTGACCAATCTGGGGACCTTCTATGAAGGGGCTACGGAACTGATGGACGGGGGCAGAGCAGTTGATGTCATCTACCTGGACTTGTGTAAAGCCTTTGACACTGTCTCACATGACATCCTTGTCTCTAAGTTGGAGAGACATCAATTTGATAGGTGGACCACTTGGTGGATAAAGAACTGGCTGGATGGCCGC
This sequence comes from Amazona ochrocephala, assembly GCA_039720435.1. NCBI lineage: Eukaryota > Metazoa > Chordata > Aves > Psittaciformes > Psittacidae > Amazona > Amazona ochrocephala. Next base: position 20,851,519 of record CM077908.1, read on the forward strand.
ACGCAAAGAGTAGTGCTCAGTGGCTCAGTATCCAGCTGGAGACCAGTAACGAGTGGTGTCCCCCAGGGATCGGTGTTGGGACCGGTCTTGTTCAACATCTTTGTGGGTGACATGGACAGTGGGATTGAGTGTGCCCTCAGCAAGTTTGCCGATGACACCAAGCTGTGTGGTTCAGTTGATACATTGGAGGGAAGGAATGCCATCCAGAGGGACCTTGACATGCTTGTGAGGTGGGCTGATGCCAACCTAATGAAGTTTAACCATGCTAAGTGCAAAGTCCTCCACCTGGGTCGGAGCAATGCCAGGCACAGCTACAGATTGGGCGGGGAGGAGATTCAGAGCAGCCCTGCGGAGAAGGACTTGGGGGTGTGGGTTGATGAAAAAATGAACATGAGCCAGCAGTGTGCGCTTGCAGCCCAGAAGGCCAACCATATCCTGGGCTGCATCAAAAGGAGTGTGACCAGCAGGTCGAGGGAGGTGATCCTGCCCCTTTACTCTGCTCTCGTGAGACCTCACTTGGAGTATTGTGTGCAGTTCTGGTGTCCTCAACATACAAAGGACATGGAACTGTTAGAACAAGTGCAGAGGAGGGCCACGAGGATGATCAGGGGACTGGAGCACCTCTCGTTTGAAGATAGGCTGAGAAAATTGGGGCTGTTCAGCCTGGAGAAGAGAAGGCTGCGTGGAGACCTCATTGCAGCCTTCCAATACCTGAAGGGGGCCTATAGGGATGCTGGGGTGGGACTCTTCATTAGGGACTGTGGTGAGAGGACAAGGGGTAATGGGTTTAAACTTAAACAGGGGAGGTTTAGATTGGATATGAGGAAGAAATTCTTTACTGTGAGGGTGGTGGGGCCCTGGAATGGGTTGCCCAGGGAGGTTGTGAATGCTTCATCCCTGGCGGCGTTCAAGGTGGGGTTGGACATAGCCTTGGATGGCATGGTTTAGTGGGAGGTGTCCCTGGCCATGGCAGGGGGGTTGGAACTCGATGATCTTGAGGTCCTTTCCAACCCTTACTATTCTATGATTCTATGATTCTATGATTCTAGGAGCTGCTTGAGCTCCTTCCTTTTTTTTTTTTTTTTTTTTTCCTCACAGTTGCTCACCCTGCTCTGCAGGGGCTGCAGATGTCTCTGCAACAGCACTTCTGTTTTAAGTCTTTCTCCCTTTCTTAACTCTGAATGTGAATCTGCTGCTTGTTGCCAGGGACAGCAACCTCTTCCTCCTTATCAATCAGTTAGGATAGATGCAGTGGGTGCTCCTCTTAGAGGTACCTGTGATACATAATTCTCCCACCTGTCTTCCGGATTACTCTGGGGTTTTCTTAACTTTAAACATCTTTCCCCAATATCACAGGATGAACAACATCTCTCCTGCTTAGTTTTCTGTTTTTCCCTATCCTTTTCCAAAGCCAAAATTAAGGGATCTGGCGGAGCTATATTAATTTTGCATTCCGTCTGCCACTCCTGGTAGTTTCTTAAAGCAAAAGAAATACCTGCATGCATCACTTCATCCCGTTTTCCTATTCGCCTTAAGAACAACACCAATTGTAACAATGCATTATAGTTCAGATTTCCATTTTTTGGCCATTTTTCCTGATCTTCCAAAGTATACAAAGGTCACCATTGGTTACAATATTTTATCAATGTTTTCTTATTTACTGAGCCCCCAGGAGACCCTCCCAGTTCTTTCCAATGTACCAAAATACAACGTAAAGGACTCTTTTTCAAGATTTCTCCTCTCTGTTGATTTCCCATTATTAATTTTGCATTCCCACGCAATAGGGATCCCACAGTCACACTCCTCACAGTTACATTACTTGAGACAGAGACTAAATTCAATCAAACAAACAATTAATACTTGAGACAGAGACTAAATTCAAACAAACAAACAATTAATAACACAGCTACAAAATCCTGTCACTAATACCAAAATTGTAATACCAAAATCGTTACCGTAACGAGCCACAAAATAAGCCAAATACCAGTAAAATCAAAAACTGTTTCCACAAGATGCCCCCTGCATCTTGCAGGACCTAAACCACAAGATGCCCCCTGCGTCTTGCGGGTGAATATTAAACAGACGCTAGCAGCCGGGTATATGCCTTTACCTACGAGATTTCCTGTCTCAATTTATGGAAGGCTTCCAAACCTTGCATACACTTATCAACCCAATTTAGCCTTTATGTAAGATGCCCCCTGCATCTTAAAGACTATATAAAAGAGACGAATACCTTTAGTAAAGATGGTCCTTGTCTGCTCCTGCCGCGATCCGAATGAGTCTAGGGTTTCCTCCAGGAAAAGTTCCCGAGGGCCCTAGGGAGCCCTGTCCTCAGCAGGTCCCGCAACCCAGAAGAGTGGGTCCGATCTGGGGTGCCAAACTGATATGGAGAAATCTCCAGGAACTCGACAACAAAGTTTAAGTTGACAAACAGGGATTCTTTATTGCAGCATCGGGACACACGGGGGATAGCTCTTCCAAGCATGTCTCTCCTGAAGGGCTACACAAGCCAAGCTTATATAGTCACTAAGCATAAATATTCATTAGATTACATGCATATTCATGAGGTTACTTTTGAATTACATCCTTTTTCTATAAAGTTTCTTCCGCAAGTGCACAAAAATGTGGTAGTGGTCTTTGGGGATGGTTTACTTCTTCCAACAATTTTCAGCACAGGGCCATTCCTTGAACTTTCGTCGTGGCCGTCTTTGAAGCATGTGCACCAGATAAATGCTGACGCCAGCTTAATTAGTTTAGTAACATCACTGACATAATTGAATGATTTCTTCCCGTCCTTCTGCATAACAGTTAACTCAGAAACAACTCATCCTGAACACCTGCTAGTTTAGATAATCATTATCTACACATCCCGTTTTGCCAGCCATAGATTTGAAAAAGGCTACAAGGCCCTAGAACTGCATCAATTACGGCCATATATCTCACACAAGGATGATCACTAAGCAAAACGAATTTGCTTACTAATAAAAGATGATATTTCAGCCAGTATTCCACTATTTCAGTGCACACAGGGGGGTGTGTGTTTTGTGGGCCGAGGCTGGTCCTCCGCACCATCACATAACTCATCCGCATACCCTGTCACGCAGGCCTGTCATAACAGAATTTCCTTCCTTCCTTCCCTCCTTCATCCCCTCCTTCCCTCCTTCCTTCCTTCCTTCCCTCCATCCTATTTTCTTCCTTCCTTCCTTACAACCTTCCTTCCCAGACTGCCACCGTGCAATAATGGACATTCCTCCCTTCCTTCCTTCCTTCCTTCCTTCCTTCCTTCCTTCCTTCCTTCCTTCCTTCCTTCCTTCCTTCCTTCCTTCCTCCCTCCCTCCCTCCCTCCCTCCCTCCCTCCCTTCCATCATTCCTACCTTCCTTCCTTCCTTCCTTCCTCCCTCCCTTCCATCATTCCTACCTTCCTTCCTTCCTTCCTTCCTCCCTCCCTCCCTCCCTCCCTCCCTTCCATCCTTCCTTCCTTCCTTCTTTCTTCCTTCATTCCTGCCTTCCTTTCTTCCTTCCTTCCATCCTTCCTTCCTTTCTACCTTCCTTGCTTCCTTCCTTCCTTCCTTCCATTCCTCCCTTCCTTCCTTCCATCCATCTTATTTCCCTCCGCCCTTCCTTCCTCCCTTCCTTCCTTCTTTCCTTGCTTCCTTCCATCCAGCCTATTCCCTTCCTCCCTTCCTCCCTTCCTCCCTTCCCCCCTTCCTTCCTTCCTTTCTTCCTTCCTTTCTTCCTTCCTACCTCCTTTCCTTCCTTTCTTCCTTCCTACCTCCTTTCCTTCCTTCCTTCCATCCTTCCTTCCTTCCTTCCTTCCTGCCTTCCTTCCATCCTTCCTTCCTTCCTCCCTTCCTTCCTTCCTTCCATCCTTCCATCCTTACATCCTTACTTCCTTCCTTCCATCCATCTTATTCCCCTATTCCCTTCCTTCCTTCCACCCTTCCATCCTTACATCCTTACTTCCTTCCTTCCATCCATCTTATTCCCCTATTCCCTTCCTTCCTTCCACCCTTCCTTCCTCCCTTCCTTCCACCCTTCCTTCCTCCCTTCCTTCCACCCTTCCTTCCTCCCTTCCTTCCTTTACTCCTTCCTTCCTTCCTTCCTTCCTTCCTTCCTTCCATCCATCCTTCCTTTCTTCCTTCCCTCCCTCCTTCCTTACCTCCCTCCCTCCCTCCCTCCTTCCCTCCCTCCTTCCTTCCTTCCTTCCTTCCTTCCTTCCTTCCTCCCTTCCTTCCTTGCTTCCTTCCTTCCTTCCTACCTCCCTTCCGTCCTTCCTTCCTTCCTTCCTCCCTCCCTCCCTTCCTCCCTTC